>JARPMR010000031.1:1217608-1826412 GCA_029955525.1 Oeneis ivallda | reverse complement strand
CAAATAAAAATTTTCAAAATATCTTCAATGTACAGAATTGGACCTGTTACAGTTTTATTATATTAGGTATATATAGATAGAAGATGTTCTATTGACGGACAATTTAAATTCCACAGGGACCTGAATTTCGCTATTAGATCGACTGAAAAAAAATACATAATTATTACGTATACGACATCTATACAAACATACATCCGTATACATCCATCCTCACAAACTTTCCCATTAATAATATTAGTGGAATAATATGGGTAATAATAAGTAGGATAGGATATAGTTAATGTATTTATTGTTAGTAGCAGCATACATACATACATACACGCATACATACATGCATGCATACATACATACACACATACATACATACATGCATACATGCATACATGCATACGTGCATACATGCATTCATGCATACATACATACATACATACATACATACATACATACATACGTACATACATACGTACATACATACAACATACATACAACATATATACATGCATGCATGCATATTGGCGCATAATTGAAGGATAAGTATGTGAAAAGTAACATACGAATATCCCGCGGGAACTGTTTGTTTTCCCGGGATAAAAAGTAGCCTTTTCACTTTTCAGGTCCTCAACTATGCCTATCAAACAAACCACGTCAATCTGTAACTTCGTTGGCGCATAATTGAAGGATTAATATGTGAAAAGTAGCATACGAATATCCCGCGGGAACTGTTTGTTTTCCTGGGATTAAAAGTAGCCTTTGTCACTTTTCAAATCCTCAACTATGCCTATCCAAAAAACCAGGTCAATCTGTAACTCCGTTGGCGCATAATTGAAAGATAAATGTGTGATAAGTAGTATACTAATATCCCGCAGGAACCGTTTGTTTTCCCCGAGGTAAAAAGTAGCCTTTGTCATTTTTCAGGCTCTTAACTTTACCTGTGCAAAAAAATCACGTTAATCTAAAACTCCATTGCGCGTATTTTGAAGGAAAAATGCGTAAAAAATAGCGATGCTATCCCGCAGGAACTGTTTGCTTTTCCGGGATAAAAAGTAGCCTATGTGCTATTCCAGACTATAATCTATGTCTGTGCCAAATTTCAGCAAAATCGGTTCATTCGTTGTCGCGTTAAAGAGTAAAAAACATCCATCCATCCATCCATCCATCCATCCAAACATCCTCACAAACTTTCGCATTTATAATATTAATAGGATTTTCAAGTTCTTCTTTACTTTATCACTTTTAACATGTAGGGTTAGGTGTCTTGTCCATGTGTGTTCCTATGGACGCTTGTACCTGTGGACAATCGATTCCGTCGAAAACCTTAAAATTCTAATATGAACACTAACTGTCAACCTTACAAAGCTTTACGGTCGCGTTCAAATTAGATTTTTAGGGTTGCTATTTTCGACGGAATCGATTGTGTCCACACAGGTACAAGCGTCCATAGGAACAGCACTTGCTCATACTTAAATTATAAAAAAAAAATCAAACCGAAATTATTTCCTAAATTAAACTTTTTACTTAGCACATATCTAACTAGGTATTATCGCAAAACACTGCCTTTTTATTTGAAAAATATCATTAAAATTATCTTAATTAAAATCGTCTTATCATTTTTTAAGCTAAAGCTAAATTCATATACAGGTAGCTAGGTAGGTAGGCGTAATAGTTATATTACCTATTTTTATTGCTACTAGCGGACGCCCGCGACTTCGTCCATCATAGTTCGTGGATTAAGGTTTTTAAAATCCCGTGGGAAATCTTTAATTTTTCGGGATTTGAAATATCTTAAGGACCTATTTCACCATCGCATCGCCAAGTAAACTTTGACCGATGAATGGTGCTTATTTGTTTGCATTCAATCGTTCAATTAAATATAGTGCTAAAAATTTTTTCTTTAACCAAACACGGGATAGATATGAAGAGAAGATTTAATACGAAAAAGTCTCTACGGAAAACCAGACGTGTAAATAAAGTTTAGTTTACAGATTGTGTACTACAAAACGAGAAAAGTAATTCAAAAAAAATTTAACTGACTTCAAAAAAATTTTTTTTGCTAAACACAGGGGGTAAATACGGAGAAAGAGAAGAGTACGAGTAAGTTTGACTGCTTAGTCACTACGGAAAGCCAGACTGGTAAGCTACGTTTAGTTTTAAGATTGTGATAAAAAAATTAACCTTTTCCCCTTTGTCACCATTCCTGTAGCTCGTCAGTAAGCCAGGCCATTACACGTATTAGTCTATCTATATATCTATATAATCTATATAACATATAATAAAACAGAAACGAAACCAATTCTGTACATGAAATAGATTCAAAAAATCGGTCAAGTGCGTGTTGGGCCACGCGCAGTGTAGGGTTCCGTAGTTGTCAGTCACAAATATTATTGCTGATCTAAGATAATGGTTTATATACTACAAAATATGCAACTTACACTACGTGTAATACATACCTTAGAAAAAACAGATATAACTCCTTAACTAATGAACCCTACTTAGCCGTGATAGTTTTCCTTTAAAATTCATTATACATACTACTGCTGTGAATTTTTTCATGTATCCTTTAAACAGCCATTTAGCTGGCAGAGGGGGGGGGGGGGAGGGGGGGGGGACACTTGACTCTAATAAAATTTAGCACTTTAAAATATCATATTTCACAAACGAATCCCTGAATCGAAAAATGATGTTCCCACTTCCACAATATTTTTGAAAGACCTATTCAACGACACCCCACACTATAGGATAGACGAGAAACACACACACAGACAGACGGACGGACATGGCGAATCTATAAGGGTTCCTTGTTTACTACGGAACCCTAAAAAGGGTTTTGCTTCTAATTATGTTCAAGATACAGATATCAAAACAGAAGCTAAATTTTTTTTTGTCTGTCTGTCTGTTTGTTTGTCCTTCTTTCACGTAAAAACTACCGCACAGATTTCTACAAAATTTTATATACCGTGGTAGCTTATTACTCGGGTCAACCTCTAGGCTACTTTTTATCCCGAAAAATCAAGGAGTTCCCGAGGGACTTTAAAAACTAAATCCACGCGGACAAATTCGCAGGCATCAGCTAGTACTATCATAAAAACTACTCAACCGATTTTGATGAAATCGTTACCGTTCCCTAAATTGAAGTAAGCAAATAAATAATAATGATGCTAATTCGATAGTTTTTGGCCCCTCCAAACTCCACCTTGGTGGGGAATTCGTATAAGATACAATATGAAGAAATTAATTATTTATCTGTGTAAAAAAAGGTATAAATGCACTGGCTAGAAGCTTTACCTCTGTGTGGTTATTTATTCATGTGCCCAAACCGCGCCCAGCTCAGTTAACACACATCGGCGAATGTTATCAAGCTATAATGGGTGACCCACATATGCCCACTTCAGACATTATCTAGTGCCCTATCAGTTGAAAGCACGAATGTTAAAATATAACTTGTTATATTATTTAAACAAATATTTAATATTAATATTATTAATATTAAATATTTGTTTTTATATATAATATTATTAATAATATTAAATACAATATTTAATATTATTAAAACAAATTTTGGCCGTAACTACATTAACTCCCGACAAAAAAAGAGGGGTGTTTTAAGTTTGACGTGTGTATCTGTGTGTCTATTCCCACGTAGCAGCATATCCGATGCGCTTTTGATTTTTCCTAATTGAAAGCCGTAATCGAGACGGATCTTAGCTATAATTTATCTGGGTACCAATTGTCTAAAAGTGGTTCCATTGATCGTATTCGTATTCGATGACATTAGCGTTAAAGTAAAATAATCCTTGGTGATAATGATTTAGTCACAAATTCAGTACAACTGATTTTAATATGGAGCGTTATGGCGCGTATCGTACATACGTAAACGTATAAGAATGCATACACGAAATTGAGCTCTAATTCAATGCTGTTATAGTTTATTTTATTTTGACGCTAGTCATCGAATACGATTACGATCAATGGAATAAATTTAGACAATAGCACCTCTGCTCAAGCGTTTGAAGATCATTTCACCAGCTCATTTTCTACTTGATAAAAGGATCTTACAAGCATAAAATTTATTAGTAGTTTTTGCCCTTTTTCTCTTTCAAAATCTAGTTAAGTATATCATAATAAAACTACATATCTAAAATATCCGTAACTTAATTGTTGAAGATAATAATTGACCACATTTAGTCAAAAGTGATCTCTCCCTGCGAGATCAAAGCAGAAATGAGGAGATTCGTAGGAGAACCAAAGTCACCGACATAGCTCAGCGTGTCGCGAAACTGAAGTGGAAATGGGCGGGGCACATAGTTCGAAGAGCTGATGGTCGTTGGGGTCCCAAGGTGTTGGAGTGGCGACCCCGCACCGGGAAGCGCAATGTTGGCAGACCCCCCCCCCACCAGGTGGACCGACGACATCAAGCGAGTCGCAGGGAGCCGCTGGATTCAAGCGGCGCAAGACCGAAGCCTGTGGAAGTCCATGCAGGAGACCTTTGTCCAGCAGTGGACGTCTATAGGTTGATAAAGAAGAAGAAGAGAAGTCAAAAGTACCTATCTGAGATTTTTACAATCATTGAAAATATTAAAATGTGCGAGAAAGAGGGATGCGAAATGGAATAGTCCTCTTATAATCTGAACTTGACATCATTTACATTTGGTCATTATCATACAGTGATGTAATAACAAAACTTGATAATAACTAGGTAGGTACAAACAGGCTACAGCTTTGTATTAAACATTATCTCTGCCTTTTTCACAGATGTTATCAGACTCTTGTGTGAAATTATTAAAATCCTATTTTATAATTTTTATGTTTTTGCATTAGTGACTTCATAGATTAGATAATCACGAATGGTAGGTAACAAATACTTGTTACAGTGCAGTGTGACAGGTATAATCATTAAATCATCAATTTTGTGGCATTCTTGCTGCATCAATACATTTTAACCAAAAGCGAGAGAGAGTACCAGCATATCTCGGGTGATTGTGATTGAAACACTGTAGAAATCATTTTTTGGACAATGTGCACAACAGTTTAATTTAACACTTTAAACTAATTTATGAGGACCAAAAGAATTGCCATCTTTTCACAAGTTCTATTTGAATACAATAAAATTTTTGCATAATCATTGATCAGCTGTATTTTGATGACTATTTACAGTTCATAATAACATAAGTGTAAATTAAAAATTTTATTTTTAAAAACAAGCTTTTAGTAGTTGGGTACATCATCAGACCCTGGATATCATTAGGACCAGAGTACTTCTCAACAAATCTAACGAGCCTAAACTTGAAGGTGTTACGTCGTTTTATTACAGTTGCCAAAACCACCTTCCGGCTTCATCATCAGACCCTGGATATCATCTAGGACCAGAGTTCTTGTCAAGACAAATCAAACGAGCCCAAATTCAATGGGGTTACGTTGCTTTTATACAGAGCTCCCATAGTCATCTTCCTGTTCCATCATCAGATCAGCTCCATGTCACAATAATATTGCATTGTCATCCGATTTACATATACATGCAAAATTTCAGCTCAATCAGAAACCGGGATGTGGTTCTAATTCAACTTGCAAGATTTGAGATAATATATACATAATACATAGTATCTACTTACATTGGTATTACCGAACCAGTGGTAGACTCATCGACGATTCATAAGCACTTGTAAAAAAGTTTATTTGAATAAAAAACATTTCTATTCTATTCTATTCTATTCTATTCTATTGCAATTTGCAAGTTAAATAGAAGCCTGTAAAACGGTCAAATACTTATTTAAGTAAATGCAGCTACTTAATTTTTTTTAATTTAAGGTTAATTTCAGTTTTTACATATCATGAATGTTAACTCATTGATACGAAAAATTATTTTAAATATGTCCCAGGGGTCAGCATCAAGTTATCTACTTTGACCTTTAACTTAATGCCAGCATTTCAATGTTTATTTATTATTGTAACCTAAATATGGCAAGCTGGGTACCAGTTACTTTAACCTGATTACCATAATTATTTATTATTATTAAGTTAACTTTCTAATTTTTTTTTAAATATATAGACTAGCACTTGACTGCAATCTCACCTGATGGTAAGTGAAGATGCAGCCTAAGATGGAGCGCGCTTGCCTAGAAGATGCCTATTCACTCTTGATTTAAAGGTACCCAAGTTATAGTCAGTTGGAAAAACGGAAGCCGGAAGGACATTCCAAATTCTAGCGGTGCGTATTAGGAACGAGGAAGCAAAGCGCTTAGTGCGGGATCGTGGAATTTCGACCATGTAGTGGTGCAGATTCGAGCGATGCCTTGCGGTTCGGTGGTAGAAGGGTGATGGAGGGACTAGTTCGAATAGTTCTTGAGCACACTCTCTGAAATATATCCTGTAGAATACCGACAGACCTTCTAATTCTATACTAAGATTGATCAACTGTTAAATGATTTGTGTATTAATTTGTAGTAGGTACCTATTGAGGGAAGGTTTAAGTACCCAACTATGTGCAGTTAGACAGGACTGATCTTTATTTATCAGATCAACAAATCTTTATTTAATTCAATTCAATTCCCAAGCAATGGCTTTTAGTAGTGCCAACCGGGCACAAGTTGATTCACCAGTGACACGTTGATGGAGAATGCACGAAGGAGGTTGAGCGGTGTAAGACGTTACAAAATTTTGATAAGCTAAGTAGTAAAGAGTAGTTTTTTTTTTTAATGTTAGTCACACCTACAACAGAACAAATGACACAATAAATTGTTATGTACAATATATACACGAGATAAACACAATATTTATATTTACATAGGAATCTACAGTATGGACTAAACACAAATGTTAAAAAATATTCAATATTTACAGGACGAGGGACATTAGGGGGGAGGACATCATAGAGAGGATGAAGAAGTTTGGGACAGTTGAAGAGGATGTGAGATACAGTGCCTTCATCCAGGCCACACTCACAGACAGAGCTATCCCTTATCCGGAGTTTGCCTAGAAAAACAGGTGTGCATGAATGACCAAGACGTAACCGAGAAATAGTAGAGGTGACCCAGCGTTCAGCATGTCTGTGTTTGAAGAACCAGGGTCTGCTTGGTATATCCGGCTGGATGGAGGCATAATATTTACCCTTGATGGATTTTGAATCGTTCCAGAATGAAGTCCAAGATTGGTTCAGATAAGTTTTTGCAAGAGCACACAAATCTTGTGCCAAGTTTCGGAAATGATCAAGAGAACCAGAGACAACAGCTGTTCATCGACAGATGGCAGTGTGGCAAAGCAGCAGCCAGCTAGATAAATCCTGACACTTGCAAAACTTACCTGCATATTTTTATCAAAGTTTGTAGGTTTATTTAGTTATATTAAGTATAATGGTTTGGAAATAGTATTGTGGCGACTGTGTCCCACATTACGCCTTAACCTGTGGCGACTGTGTCCCACATTACGCCTTACGCTAATTATACCTAAATGAAAATAATCTGTTGAATTTTAAGCTCGTAGTTTAGCTGTGTTTTATGACTTGTTTCTCACGCCTATGTTTTATTGTAAGGCCGTAGCTATTAAGTTAGATTAGAAAATATTTTTACTTTGGGTTTTTTCTTTGTATTTCTTTCTAACACCGACTATTGTCTTTTTCTTTGTATTTCTTTGTAACACCGACTATTGTCTAAATTAATATTTTAAAGTTTATTTTTTTACAACCCTATTCCCTGTACTGTACTGCAAATGTAATTGTTTATTTCTTTCTGTTTTGGTAATTTGCTTTGCTTTTGTGAAGTAAGCCGACACCGACCGCTGTATTATTTTTGATTTTAAAAGTTCCGATTTCAAAGACAGTTCACATTCAACACTCGAAGAGTTCACACTGAACACTCGAGGAGTACACGCGCAACCACGGTCCGAGTCGGTTCTCTTATACCACTCTGTGTATATTTATTGCTCAATATAAACCATATCACTAAGTGTTAAAATCCATCATTACTCTCCGCACAAACCCTAACCGTATGACCAAGTCAGAGCGCCGACAGTGGTGACCCCGACGTGATCATTCGTTTGTCTAACGTGCGCTTGGGTTTATTAGGGTAGTGTTTCGCGCCGCGGAGTGATAATTAGTGATAAAGACTATTGTATGTAATTGACAATTAGTGACATTCATTTGTGTAAGTGTTAGTATACTTAATTGACAATTTGTGATATTTGAGTAAGTGTTAATATATTAATTTTAAAATGACCGGAGCTGGTCAATCCAACGGGGATGCCAACGGTTCCACCGGCCAACGTTTGACATGGCCGCAGATGGCTCAGTGGCCATCGTCCACCGTGTCAGCTGTCACTGCCGAGAACCCCGCGGATGAACGCTTGCGGCGCCTGGAGGGTGATATGTCGTCAATAAAGGAGCTCGTAAAGAACATGGTCCAATTGCAAGCTTCCGTGTATAGCGCAGAGCGAAGTATGAGGCCGCGCTCACGCAGCCCTTCCCGCTCTACATCGAGGGCCCGACCAGGGGGCTGGTTATGTTGGTACCACTTCAAACACGGACCGAAGGCCAACAAATGTGTGCAACCGTGTGCATTTAAACCACATGCGCAGCAGGGAAACGCCAGCGGGAGTTGCTAGCGGCGAGTGACGTCATCGACGACGACGACGACGACGCTGACAGTAAGGTGACATATTTAATCGATAGTGGAGCGGATCTCTGTGTTTATCCGAAATCATTAGTTCATACGGCTCGCCAAGTCTCTGCCTATGAACTGGTGGCCGCCAACGGAACACCGATTGCAACATACGGTACTGTCGCCTTGACTCTTAACCTCGGACTGCGACGTGACTTCCCGTGGGTCTTTGTAGTGGCTGATGTATCTACGCCAATCATCGGGATGGATTTCTTAGCGCATTATAACCTAATGATCGATGCGAGGAACAAAGGGATTGTTGACGCTATCACTCAGCTTACGGTTAAAGGACATGTGGCTGGGTGTAAACAAACAACGGTTAAAACGGTGAATGGCACATCACCTTATCACGATCTCCTAGCGAAGTACGTTGACATTACGCGCCCGGATGGAATCGTGAAAGAAGTGAAGCATAATACGAAACACAATATTTTGGTGACACCAGGTCCTCCTGTAGCACAGAAGCCGAGACGTCTGGCACCTGATCGTCTCATAGCAGCCAAGAAGGAGTTTGACACGATGGTGAAGTTAGGCATTGCACAACCATCTAAGAGTCCGTGGGCTGCACCGCTTGTCATGGTTCCGAAGCCACCGGTACGAGGTAAGCCGGAGACACCCTCACCGTTCGCCATGCCTGAACCTGGACAGGCTACGACGGAGGAGCACCGGCCTTGTGGTGATTATCGCCAGCTGAACGACCGGACGATACCGGATAAATACCCAGTGCGACATATACAAGACTTTGCGCAGTGCTTAAGTGGTAAAACAGTGTTTACGAAGTTAGATTTAGTGCGTGCTTTTAACCAAATACCGATCGCAGAGGACGATATTCCAAAGACCGCCATAACTACGCCATTCGGATTGTTTGAGTTTAAATATATGACCTTTGGTCTACGAAATGCAGCTCAAACGTTTCAACGATTTATTGACGAAGTGTTATGTGAGCTGGACTTTTGTTATTGTTACATTGACGATATTTTAATCGCATCAAGTGACGAAGTCGAACATTTAAAGCACTTAGAGACTGTATTTGATAGGTTAAGACAATACGGTGTTGTGATAAATCCAGCAAAGTGTGTGTTCGGTCAAACCGAGATCGAGTTTTTAGGCTACCTAGTCTCAGCGGCAGGTACCCGGCCGTTACCTGAGAGGGTAAATGCAATACGTACTTTTCTGCTACCTGCCACCGCGAAAGAGCTGCGACGCTTCTTAGGTACGCTTAATTTTTATAGGAGGTTCATACCTAACGCAGCGGCTAGTCAGTCCAGCCTTAACGACCTCATAGGTAGTAAAAAAGGTAAGACACCTATTATTTGGACAGATGAGGCCAGGCGGGACTTTGAAACGTGTAAAGAAAGCCTAGCCGAAGCAGCATTGTTGTCTCATCCGCTTGTAAACGCCGAGTTAGCTATTTTTTCAGATGCCTCGGAGAAAACAATAGGAGCGACTTTACAACAAAGAGTAGATAACAGTTGGCAACCTCTCGGATTCTTTTCAAAGAAATTGACCACCGCTCAACAGAAATATTCAGCATATGACCGTGAATTACTCGCGATCTATGCCAGTGTCAAGTATTTTAGGCATTACATCGAAGCGCGTCACTTCATTATCTTTACGGATCATAAACCTATTACCTACGCCTTTAGGAAGAAAGAGCAACAATGCACGCCTAGGCAGTTTCGGTACTTAGACTTTATTGGTCAATTTACTACGGACATACGTCACGTTAGCGGAGAGCTGAACATCCCGGCTGATATGCTCTCACGTATCGAATCCGTTCATAGCGACATAGATTGGGAATCTCTCGCGGTTTCACAGAGAAACGACCCACAACTTAAGTCATTGATTGAAAACAATAGTTCGTCATTGCAGTTACGACTTATTCAATTACCCGGTAGCAACGAGCTTATCTATTGTGATGTTTCGACGCAGGTGGCTAGACCTTATCTTACAGAGTCATTCAGAAGGACCGCGTTCCTTAAGCTTCATCGGAATTCGCATCCAGGTGGTAGAGCCACTACCAAACTTGTTTCTAAACGTTTTGTATGGCCGTCCATGAATTCAGATTGTAAACAGTGGATTAAAGCTTGTTTAGGTTGCCAACGATCTAAAGTAAATCGAGTATTTTGATGGAAGCCTTTTTGGATCTCCAACTACATTAAAATCACCTGATATAGTTCTTAAATTCAAATTTAAAAAAAAATTTTGGACACCTTTCAAAATTATCAGTTTTTCTTGTTTTTTAGAAGTTTGTTTTTCCTTATTTAAAAAATTTTGTGGCACGCCAAAATGGCACACTTCATATTAATTAAAATTTTACTTGATATTCTAGTAAGTATTCATTTCATTTCATAACCTTTATTGCTGATTACAAAATTTACATAAATAATTCGGGAAGCTCCGAGATGTCTTCTCGTCCAAAATCCCTCAGTGCCTGAAGACTAGTCTTCGGACAGTGCGTGTTGCCAGTGATGATTTATGGATCCGAGACATGGTCGCTAACTATGGGCCTCATAAGAAGGCTCAGGGTCACTCAGCGAGCGATGGAGAGAGCTATGCTCGGTATATCCCTGCGAGATCAAATCAGAAATGAGGAGATTCGTAGGAGAACCAAAGTCACCGACATAGCTCAGCGTTGGGGTCCCAAGGTGTTGGAGTGGCGACCCCGCACCGGGAAACGCAGTGTTGGCAGGCCCCCCACCAGGTGTACCGACGACATCAAACGAGTCGCAGGGAGCCGCTGGATTCAAGCGGCGCAAGACCGAAGCCTGTGGAAGTCCATGCAGGAGACCAAGAAGAAGAAGAAGACAAATCTTCAAAAACATTATGGACTCTCTGGTGGGCAGGTGTCCTCACGATGTTTTCCTTTTATCTAATTATAATTTGTAATTTGAAACTTCCTTAATATTACCTATATTAAATACTTAAAACCGCTGTAGCGACATTATATTTTTATACTTTACACCAAATCTTATTTAAACTTTTTTTGTTTTCAGTTTTGGCTGTATTATATGATATCAAACTACTACTACTACGAAGAGTATGTAGAAGAGGGAGAGGTGGAGCTGCCAGTAAGACGCAGGCGGCCCTGCCCGGACCAGCCCAGGGACCAGCCCAGGGGCCGAGCCAGATCAAGATCCAGATCTCACACACGCACACGAGATATAGACCGACGTGGCGTAAGGTAAAAAAGTTTTGGATACATTTCATCATCATTCATTAGCACCCATCAACGGCTCACTACTGTGCGCAGGTCTCCTCTCAGAGAAGGGTTATAGGCCATAGTCCACCACGCTGGCCCAATGCGAATTGGTGGACTTCACACACCTTCGAGAACATTATGAAGAACTCTCAGGTGTGCAGGTTTCCTCACGATGTTTTCCTTCACCGTTGAAGCAAGTGATATTTAATTGCTTAAACGCACTTGACTCCGAAAAGTCAGAGGTGCGTACCCGGGATCGAACCTGCGACCCCCCGAATAGGAGACCACAGTCCTAACCACTAGGCTATCACTGCTTAATTTGGATACATGACATAAATATATTATCTGTATATTGTATACACACAGACTACTATATTGTGTGTTGCACTATATTGTGAGTGTACACACACACACACACACACACACACACACACACACGCACACGCACACGTTACGTGTTAATATACATTCATTATTAATTGTATTTTTCAGCCACGAGCGGAATAGGTGGGGTGAGTTCGTCCGTAAAACCTAGGTTTTACGGACAGAACTGCCCCACGCCCGCGTCCAGCGGCCGCGCACCTCTACCTCTCCCCTCCCAAGAATAATAACTAACCGAAGCGAAAACAGCAAGTAATATACAGGTTTCATTTAAAATACGTAAATGTTTCTGTGACATGGAAATTGGAAAGAAATAAACTGATCAATTCAAGGTATTTATTTAGTTTTACCTCAAATACAAAAGTAATATGTCACTCATTCGAAAAATATGCTTGAATCTGGAACAATGTAAAAAAATATGAGTACCTATTCAAATACTAGTTCAAACAAAATAAGTAAAATCCTACAACCGCACTTGAGTTGTTGATCGTTACTTAAGATCGCCTGAGTATAGATTTAATAATTTCACTCACTGTGTGTGATCTAAAAGCTTCACTATCATTACCTACATATAAATGACAGCTGTAAGTAACGATACAAAAAACTAGCTCTTCCCCCGTAGCCAAGTTACACTTATGATTCTCTATTCTCTTTCTACGATCGGAAACGCTTGAAGGTTTGGCTAGGGCTAGACTAGATGGCGCAGCAACTGATCAAAAACAGGAGTGTATTGATATTTCGCAGCATTTGTATTATAAATGATTTTTAGCATTCAAAATGCATTATTTAGCCCAAAGGCTTTAGCCTCGCGATTCAAGGAGGATTCAAAGAGGTTCACTAAGGAATTATATAAAAATAGCCATTTTAAACTCGAAATTTTAATCAGACCTATTATCTAGCGACATAATAGGGGCGTGGTTATGGGTTACATAGTTATTTAACGGTTTGTTGGGTATTCAGAAATGCAGAGTCAGTTAACCGTCGTTTATGTTACACATAACTTTATTGAATCAATAGCTAACGAGAGGATAACTGGGATCTTCAGAAACCGGGCATATAAGCAGGGTTGGGCAGTATTTGAATTACTTGTAATTAAAATACGTATTGAAATACAAATACGTATTTGGTATTTGTATTTCGATTACTTCCTTAAAATGTAATTTGTAATTCGTATTTCAAATACCTGACGCCGAGGTATTTTGTAATTAGTATTTCAAATACTTGAGGCTTCAAAATACATTTTAACATTAAAATACATTTAACCTTCATTAAAGCGATCGTGAGTGTGAGTGCGAGGCAAGAGGCTGTTTGCCTGACAGTACATTTAAAAATCTAGTGTTCATGAAAGGAAACTCTGGTTTTACTGATTAATTAATCTTGCTTTCCTCTACTTTTCAGTCCGTGCTGGTCTAGATTACTTATTTTGTATTTTGTAATTTGTATTTCAATTAAAAATAGCTAAAATACTGTATTTTGTAATTTGTATTTCAATTAAAGTAAAGCATGTATTTTGCCCAGCCCTGCATATAAGAGTGATAAATAAAATTAGTTGAGGAGCTTCTTTTCAAAACTTGACTATTCCACTTTTTGTGTTTTTTCACAATCTGAGAAAATAGTTTTTTAGGTATGCAACTATGTTTTAAAGCCGAAATTTTGATGCATTATTGTAGACAACAATAGTCATTATTTGGTACAAGATTCAAAAATTAAGCAATAATATATTTTGAATAAATTCAAAATTTAAAATGGAATAATCAAGTTTTGTTATGTGCTCTAGAATATTAATCATGTTTTGATTCAAAACACAGTGGATTAATTTTGTTTTGCTAAAACTTATTAGGCATCATAATATATGAAATTTTTGAATTAAAATAAAATGAGGTTCATCTTCTCTAAATAGATAAAACAAAAAAATAATCACAGTATGTTTTATTTTTTTTAAATTCTTACAGCTATTTCATGTTCAAGACAATTACAATTCTCTGTATGTTCATGATCATTTTGAAATGAATGTTTAAATGGAATTTCAACTGAATCATTGTACATTCTTCTAAGTTTAGCTACACTTAGTTCTGAACTTAAGTATATACATCTGGATTTTGACCTATTATAATGGCTTTCAACAGCATCAAATTTATTGATAAATTCTATAATCTTCTGCTTGATAACTGCTGGTTACCTGCTTTTTCGGTCTCCTCCTCTTTTTTCTTTTATTATTTCTCCATTGCCTAGCCTTCTTACAAGAATATCCAATCTTCCTCTGGTTAAACCCATTGATGTTATAAAAAATCTCTTGCATACTGCCTTAGGATGACTGTTTCTTGTTAGAAAAAAAGTGGCAGACCTTTGTTTAGGTCTGATCTTTTGAGGAACTGTTTTATTTTGGCGACGACGCACAGGGTCATATACTGAAATGAATCTAGATAAATGTGCGTCCTGTTCCACTTTGGACTGGTTTTTGTACAATGCTTTACGATTTTTCAAAATATCTCTGGTCCCAAATTTGTTGCAATGAAATTTACTCTTTTCGCCATGATTACAAGGCTTCACAAATGCCAGTGCACATGGGTCACAGTCTTAGTAATCCCTAAAACAAAAATACCAACCGGATAAGCAGAGTAAGACTTTAACAAAATAATAGGTAGGTATGGAATATGCTAACTTTTTTTTGTTGCGCCGTCCACGCCGCCTATTTCTTGAGCCTGTATTAATATCTTGTACTGTACTTTCACAGTTCACAAAACTACATATTTTTAAATTAGTTAGGATGAACCAGGCCACGGTGCCATCACTTCGAACAACCCGACTGGAACAGGTTTTTTGTTTAGTTTAGGAATAGATCGGTAGTTGGCGTATGCACACAGAGTACTATTTATGTAATCATGTGTTCTTCATCTTCTGAATCGAGTAAACTTGTGCGCTAAGATTTCTTTATTAAATTCAATGCGATTTTGCGTTAACTGGACACCGACGGACCTGCTTTTTATTGTTGATCCACGCTATACTCACTGGATTTTGATTTGCCTCTCGATTTGGTTACCGAGGATGCCGCATACTTACAGCCTTACAAATAAAAAATATTTAAACCACGTTTATTCGAGGCTTATACTAGGAATAGTTATGCATAGAATATCCTAAGAATAAGCAGATAATATTTTCTTACAAATAAACTCGGTATTACTTCGTAATAACTATTCCCCGGTTATGCTGTTCTAGATGTATACAAGCCTATAAAAAAAGTAAAATTTTGTCTGTGGCCATCGTGTTTCTGTCAACACGCCATCACTTTGACGTTTGTAATAGTCGTAATTCATAATTTCGTGACCTACTCCGTTGTCCGTTGGCGGAAACATTGAAAATTGTTTATTGTGGTGTTTGTGAAGAAAAACAAATCAAAAATGGCTAAAAGGGAGCGCTCTATTAACTGGGAAAAAGAAGAAAAGGTAATAAAAAAATATTAGATCAGCCATGCGTGGTATTTTACTTGCATCATGTGTGGTATTTTACGTACCATACCTTTAACTGAATCTTTTCAAAGATCTGAATCATCATCAATCATCACTTTTGTTTGTTACAGCAACTACTAAGAGAAATCATAAGACCTTATATGGCTACCATCGAAAACAAAGATTTGTCGACCAATACAAATAAAGCCAAAATTAATGCTTGGACCGAAATAACAGAAAAGTATGTAAGTAAACTTACATACCTTTAAGTAAACTTTAGTAGCTCTAAACCTTGAAAATGTTATTTTTCAGGTTCAATACAGCTAATATTAGACCGAGGGACAAGAGACAGCTGTTAAATCAGTGGAAACTCATCAAACTCTCGTCAAAAAAGGAACTGTCCCTATACCGCCAACAATTAGTTAAAACTGGGGGTGGGCCAAAACCACCATCCCCTACACCAGAAACTTTGGAGGTTATTGAAATGATACCTCAAGAGTTTGAAATAGACTCAAACGAATTTGACTCTGATGGTATTAAGGTACAAAACTAATAATAATATTGGTTTATTTAATAACTCTCCTAGCAACGAAGTGTATATATTGCTCATCTATTCCCTTGCTTTAATTAATAATAATTTTATTAAACGATGAACGGGGCAATCTTTCTTGTCTTTCTTAAACATGTTTTTACAATTAACTATAAATAATAAGCCCACTACTAAGTGGAAGTATACCCAATATACCTACTTATTAAATTGGTTCTGTTTTCATTATTCAGGACATGGGAACTGCATCTGCCTCTATTGTAGAAATTACAAGTGAACCTCACTTTCACATTAATAATAAGGTAACATAGCATTTACTTTTTACTACCACAACTTTGAACTATTCTTAATTAATATGTTATTTATGAATTGGTATTATTTTAATTTTTTCAGGATAATTCAAGCCCATCAATAATACAGATAATTGAGAATGAACCTGTTAAAAACATAAATAAAAATATGGTAACATTGCTTTAATCTTTTATTACCACAAATTTAAACTTACTTAAGCGCTATCAGAAAAGTAACATAATTAATTATTACATCGTTCTTTTAGGATATTGAATTACATTTTATTGAAGAGGAAGAGAACCCTGCACAAGAAGAAAAAAAATTCACAAGCAGGCTGTTCACAACACCAAAGAGAGCTGTAAAGACAAAACCTGTATGTTTTTATAATATCTGACATTATTGCCAATCTTTATTATAATATAATTATTGTAGTTTGTTAATCAATAACTCTATAATGGCTGAATGAATTTATTATCCACAAATAACATTTCTAGTAACTTGTAGTAACATAATAGTAATGTTCATTTCATCTAGCGAAGTAGTGCCACCATAATATCTACTATTAAATATCATCATTATCAACCTTTAGATGTCCACTGCTGGACAGAGGTCTCTATTAAATATATTAATTATATAATAATAACATGCATATTTCAGTGGTGGAGCATTAAATAATCATTGTTTTTCTGTTTCAGCAAACAAAAAACAAGGATATCTTTGATTTTGGGCAATCCTCTTATGAGGACATGCACAGCTTCAGGGTCTTAGAGAACAAGCGATTGCAAAAAGAACATGAAATACGGATAAAAAATATGGAGGAACAACACAGCCAGCTCATGGAAAACTTAAAACTTCAAAATGAAATTCTAAAAAAAACTTTGCAGTCATTCCAGAAATCTTAAATTAAACCAGTTTAATTGGATATTAGAGTTTTATTAACTTTAGAAATTTGTGGCTCTTACTGCAGCTCCACGCAATGTATTTTGTTGTAAGGGTGCCAGGGGTGGTTCAGGCAGTGGTTCTGTGTCACTAATGAAAGGCTCTTCATTCAGCTCAATGGCTATATTATGTAAAACTGCCAATGCTACTATATACATTTTGGTGTTCTCCAGAGATGTTCTGAACCCTGTTAGTAAACACATAAATCTGTTTTTCCATACACCGAAACATCTCTCTATGGCATTGCGAGTTCTAATGTGACTATAGTTATATGATTCTTCTTTATGTGTCCTTGGATGAAGTAAAGGTGTAAATAAATATGCAGCACATGCATAGCCAGAGTCTCCTAGTAATCTGCCATGAAACTGACCACTTTCAAATGATTGTTTTATTAGGCTTTCATTAAAGATCCTGGAGTCATGAGTGCTACCACACCAATGAGCAACAATATTTCTTATTTTCACCATTACAGCAGCCATACGATGGGCCGTTTAGGGTTATTAGCAGGACAAACAAAACTTTCTTACTAGATATTCGTGGCCGCGAGACCACGGTATCTATCGATAGGCTCAAACCAGCGTACGTGTTGCGGGAACCGCAACATCATCCCGATAATAACGTAAGCAATGATTCTCCCGAATTTTTCATTCGTAGTAACCGGCAACCTCAGGAAGTAACCATGAATCATGATTCGGATTCGAACGCCGTGCCTGAGGCGATCTCTAATAGCGTAACGTCAGATTCTCCGGACGTTAACCTACAAAGCGCAGCTCCACGCCGGTCTGGTAGACGCGTCCGTTTTCCTGATTACTACCAGGCTGGTTTTCCGTGATATTTCGTAATTCAGATCACTCTACACTAGCGGCACGCTATGATGGCCGGTTTGACACATTACAATAGTGATGTGGAATGTCAATTTATTCTCGAACAAAAAACAATTAAGTTTTGTTTTTGTACCTGATTAAATAGGTTTAATAAAACAAAAATGTATATGTTTATTTAATTTATTTGAACGAACTGAATATTTGAATGAAAATGAATATACATACTTTATATGCACACAAGAAACATATGAATACAAAAGATACTAAAAAAGGTGCCACAAAAGGCCATAATTAATCAGATTCGTCCATACTACTATTTTCACTGTCGTCACTGCTATCATCACCTACATTAATAATTATATGTTCGTTTTCTATAATATTATCTATTTTCACATCTCTTTCATAATCTTCCCTTATTAATTTAACAGTTCTATTCACAACCTTTTCCCAGTCTCCTTTAGTCACATGTTCACAAGCTTCTTCTAATAATTTTAGCATTTTTTTGTGGTAAATGGGGGTTCTGTATTGTGTCTTGCAGCATATCCCTTAATTTGAGCCCACACCAACTCAATCGCATTATACTCACAATGGTAAGGCGGTAACCGTATAACTCTGTGCCCATGTTCTAATGCTATTTCGTCAATGACGTATCGGATCTTGGTTGGTTTGTTTTCTTTTAAAAGACGTACTAATTCCGCTTTTAACATATTCATGTTTGCATCTACGCCATTTTTACGAAGCCATGCGACGATATCAGCTTTCTTTTGGGATTGGGCAGGTGGCTTGTCAATTTGCATCGAGTGGTATGGGGCGTTGTCCATAATTATAATAGATGGTTCAGGGAGGCTACACAACATTGAGGTAAACCATTCAGTAAACTTTTCTCCATTCATGTCTTCATGATAGTCTCCAGTGGTTTTTGACGCAAAAGCCATGAGAGAACCTTCGACAAACGTTGATGGTTCCGGCGTGACAAATTATAAGTCGCGATCCTTTTCCTACAGGAACTTTGGAAGTAGATGCTGCTGTGTCATCGTTCCAAGAACGGCCTATAGTATGGTTAGCATTAAGCCATGTTTCATCCAAGAACACAACATTTTGCCAATTTTTGATTTCTTTCACTTGCCGTAAAAAAGTATACCTTGCCATCGCTATATCAAATCTTTCCATCAATATTTTGCGTTTGTTACATTTTTTGTATCGAAATCCAATGGTCTTCAAAATCTTCGTTAAAGAACTTTCCCCACCGAAGAATAATCCAGCTTCCTTCAGTGAATGCACCAACTTTTTTCTTGTTGGATACTCCTTCTGTAAATAGTAGCCGTAAACATGTCTTCGGATAGCATCGGCATCAAAGCTATCGATGCCTACGACTGGTTTTGCTCGTTTTCTCTTTTTTGGTGTGTGAAGTTTATTTTCTTCTGTGCCAGTCTCGCCATATTTTTTTTTAGTTATCCGTCTAACAGTTCGTTGTCCAATATTAAGCGCATCAGCTACGCGTTCAACCACTGACGTTATAGGTAAAATTGGCCCTCCATTTTGAGCTTCACGATCGAAATAGTTACGAAGGCGTATTACGAACTCACGTGTCTGACTATTTAGAACAGTTCTCTGCGTACGTTCGGTCATATCGACGAAATCCACAACAAAGGGCTTGAACAGAGTCCAAATTAACGAGCAAGGGTCAACAGTAATGCAGTATCAATATTTGAAATCCAAAGCCAGGTCAAAACTATATCACAATCGCATTGCACTGACAGTTTATACTTTTCGAAGCAACGTCAATTCGAAACTGCTTTGTTTTGCATTGAGCATTGACGCGAGTTTGCCGGAGGTAGTAGTTGTGCTAGCCAGCGATCCTATGTGACGATCGTATTAGATTCCATTTTTAAAAATTTTCAATTTAGAAAACCAAATGCCGAGTTGTGGTATATATCATATAAAAATAAAAATTTTACCTTTTGTATGAAACAGCTGATATTTTTTTGCGATTTCAGAGGTTTGTCCACATAGTGAAAATTGTTCATATTCACAAGTACATTCACCCCTTAAATGGTGCAAACTGATTTTTCTACACTTGTATACATTTTAGAAATCAATTTAATAAATAAATTTTGAGTCCTAAACCTAAAACTACATTCGATAAAATTTATGAATCTCTGCACATCACTATCGTCAATAAAGTAATACAATTATTTCCTTCAAAGTCGTTATCAATTAATACGGAACTTCATGAGCGGACAAACGTCAAACCGGCCATCATAGCGTGCCGCTAGTGTAGTTCTTTTATTTTTGTGTTGTGTTTATTTTATTTTTTATTGATCTGAATCACTGGTAAGGGGGTACCTGTGGCGACTGTGTCCCACATTACGCCTTACGCTAATTATACCTAAATGAAAATAATCTGTTTAATTTTAAGCTCGTAGTTTAGCTGTGTTTTATGACTTGTTTCTCACGCCTATGTTTTATTGTAAGGCCGTAGCTATTAAGTTAGATTAGAAAATATTTTTACTTTGGGTTTTTTCTTTGTATTTCTTTGTAACACCGACTATTGTCTTTTTCTTTGTATTTCTTTGTAACACCGACTATTGTCTAAATTAATATTTTAAAGTTTATTTTTTTACAACTCTATTCCCTGTACTGTACTGCAAATGTAATTGTTTATTTCTTTCTGTTTTGGTAATTTGCTTTGCTTTTGTGAAGTAAGCCGACACCGACCGCTGTATTATTTTTGATTTTAAAAGTTCCGATTTCAAAGACAGTTCACATTCAACACTCGAAGAGTTCACACTGAACACTCGAGGAGTACACGCGCAACCACGGTCCGAGTCGGTTCTCTTATACCACTCTGTGTATATTTATTGCTCAATATAAACCATATCACTAAGTGTTAAAATCCATCATTACTCTCCGCACAAACCCTAACCGTATGACCAAGTCAGAGCGCCGACAGTATAATCTATACTTATAATAAAACTGTAACTGGAAGATTTCTGTACATTTAATATTATTATTATTTCTCTATATATTATGACTCTCACACCCGCATACAAAATAAATAGATATAGGGCCAAAAAGTATTATAAACATAAATATATACACACAGATAAATAAACTTACATATAGATTACATAAATAAATACTTGTAGCGGGCGGAGGATTACGCCCCGGCAGGGGAGACCAGACGGCCGGGGGTCAGGGCGACAGGCTGAGAAACCGACGGACTATCCTAGCCGAGTCTAGCAACACCGCTTTCTGCATCTTGGCCGCGAGCGAACCGCCACGGAACCCCAGTCGCCTCAGATGGTGAGCGAGGCTGATTATTATTATTATTATTATTATTATTATTATTATTATCCCGTATATATTTTGACTCTCACACCCGCGCGCGTTATTATTATTATTATTATTTATAATAGGCTACGCAGCTGTCGCTGATGCGCCTATATCATTTGCTGTGCTTAGAGTTTTCAATGTTATAGCGGTCTAATCTGTTTTTAAATTCATTCACTGACTGACGTCACTATCTCTGTAGGCAACTTATTCCATATATGCACCACTCTGTTTGTTAGATAGTGTTTATAGGGATTGGACGATGCCAGTTGACGCCGTAATTTAATGTCATGTAAGTTAATCTCATGATGATGATGAATATATTTTGAAAATTTTAACTGGGGGATGCTTTACTATCGATACTGAACCCAAAACAGATTTTTATTTAATTTTTGTCTGTCTGTCTGTCTGTCTGTCTGTCTGTTCGCGCATCACGCGAAAACTACTGAACGGATTTAAATGAAATTTGGTATAGCTTTAGCTGATACTTCGGGTCAACATATAGGATAGTTTTTATCCCGATAAAACATAAGGTTACTCCAGGATAGGGGATGAAATTTATTGTTGATTTTACTCCATAACTCAGTCAAATATGAACCGATTTTAATAATTCTTTCTTTATTTAAAAGTGTATAATATCAGGCATAGTTTGTCTAATTTTGATGAAGATCTGATAAATATTATAGGAGATAGAGGACATAATGCTTCACGGGTAGCAGCAAAAGTCACTCACGTAAAGGACAAAGATCGAATACAGGCATTCCATATTTATATGAGGGTTTTAGCCATAGACATAGACTTTATCATTAACCTCCAGGCCCTGGATGATTATACCATTGTGTTTGTTTTGTAGCCTACCCGTGCGAAGCCGGGGCGGGTCCACTAGTAATTAATAAATACCTAATTAGAGATGAAAAAATATTCTTTTCTATCAAAATAAATAAGAGCCAACTATTCAGTAACATTGTGGGGTCAATTGACATTAAAATTAAGAGACGTAAGCAAGAAGCTTATTGTGTTGCAGGTATTTAAGCTTCTTGTATGTATGTAACAAACAAACTGCATCACAAAAGTTGGTGACTTGGTGTCGCTATGAAGTTTGAATACCCTAGCCGCAGTACAGGTTTGGCTTCTGTTCAATGGTTCAGGTGGAGCAGGAGCAATGAGTAGTTTTGCACACAAATGTAATGCTATCAGTTTTTGCAAGGAACACTGTGAAAGCTCTATTTTTAGACCTGTCAATACACCAACAGGTTGTGTAGACAGCAATAATATTAGTCTCACTTTTATACTTATACTACTAAAGGTAAGTAGGTATGCATATCATAACAGTGCAGGATAGTACAGAACTATAGAAGCAAGGTTGCTTCTAGCTGCTTTGAGCAGGATATGCTGTAAGAAACTCATAAAAACGAATGACTGCCTAAAGGCACCTAACCTACCTACCTACCTACCTACACAAAAAGAAATGAGTTTATTGCTCGTAAATTATAGACAAAAACGATGTTTTTTACAGCCAGCATAGAAAACTTGCCCAAATTCAGGGATTCTTATCTGATGAGCATAACTGATTAAGTTTTTACTGTAGTCTCGGAACCATGAGACGACGCCACATAATATTTAGCTTCCACATAATTGCTTATTGTTCCGCTTGAGGGAGCATGATATGATCACTGTATCCATGTGAAAAAGCTGTGTTAACACGCAATACTTTACACAAGTTTACTGTAAGTACATATAACAATGATTTTCAGTTTGAACTGCACTGAGATAGGTAGGTAGTACAGTACCCGGCGATATATATGCCGATGTGCAATATATATCGCCGGGTACTGTACTTACGGTTATGGGCTGTAAGCCTGTAACATATGAAGCGGTTTGGGTTAAGACATTGCATCGCGAGCCGACTCATTCTCGGCAGCTATTTAAAGGGCATTCAACCCACTAGGCCTAGCAACACGACTAACGAACCACTCGCGACGGCCATGACATTGAAATAAGCAAAACAGCCTGGCGGTCACTAGAGCATTGACTCCTCACATTTTGACATTACCAAAACAGAGTCATAATAACGAATGCCGCCTCACCTGTCAGAAGACTCCGAGCTGTCGTAGCGGTCGAAGCATCGCTTCTTCCTGTCGTCGCTCGAACCGGGTGTATTTCGGAAATCTGTTGTTGCGGCCGCCACCGAACGATTGGCAACCACGCCGCGCGTCTCACTTTTCTCACACGATTCACTCGCTTCCAGTTCGGTGTAGAATGATAACTTCAATCTACCACAGTTCAAGGTCTGTCCACTACACTTTTTTGTGTCACCATGTGATGGGTCAGACGCGGAAAAAGTTAAATCTTCAATTCGAGTCCGACCGGCACGGTCCTCGGGCGACCCATCCGCCATCTTTGAGCGCACGAGTGTTTTGTGGCGAGTTTCGGTTCGTCGCCGTGGGCCGCATGGGCGCTGCGATCGCTGCAGGCGCGGGGCGAAGGCGGCGGCGTGACGTCACGGCGGCTGCGCGGCTGGCGGAGGCAGAACGCCGTGACGTAACGGCTCCGCCCCGTGCATGTGCAGGGGCGCTGTCATTGGCCGCGCGTTACGCAACATGCGAGCCTATTCAAATACTCGCGGAAGGGAGCGTAGGACTCGAAGCCGATAGGGACAGGCCCATCCCAGCCCTAGCGTCACAAATAATGCAGCGTAATGACCAGGCACACATGCAAACGCGCACGCACACATGCCATGCAACGTCTCGCTAAGAAACAAGTGCATCGAAATTAATGACACGTTTCACCCTCTGGGCTCTGCCTCTATGCCCGGCATTCTTTATTTGGATGAAAACAAAACACATGCTGCTCAAAAACGCTAATTTAATAAATCGGCATTGAGATTTGAGATGATAAAATTCTCATAAATTTGGTATAAGCCGTGTCAATAAAGAAAGGAATCTGAAATGGCGGCTTGTACTTGTACTGACAGGCACAGGTTGGACCGTCAGCAAAAAACGAAGCGAAGCTGGGCTGCTATATGTGTAGCTATACAGACACACATTGTATGTTTATATTATTTATTTAGTATTTGTGTTGATACCTTATTCATTTATGTACCTATAGGGTAAAACCGGGATAGATGCCCCACTTTTTGAAAAAGCCATGTAATATAAAAAATATTAATTTTATACCAATGATTTCTATTAATGAAGCTAGCTCAATCCTTTATGTTGAATTATTAATATCATTTTTTAACCTATCAAATACAGATTTTGCAGAAATTAGCTTTTCGTGGAACAACTTTTTTGAGGATAGATGCCTACCTCTATGGATAGTTGCCCCACCATGAAAATACTGAGAAGGATAGATGCCCTTTATACCGTGTAAACGAAAAACCCAAACCAAATGTTAAGTAGTTCTACTCTAAAACAGCAATCGTCTCCAAGAAACATGGGCCATTATAATGAAAAACATGTTATGTTTTTTAAATCTTTTAATTGTTATCATTTGAAGCTGATATCACACAAATGACCATAATTAAATTTTTAAAGCGTTTGTTTAACTAAAATTTAAATTCTTAAGTTTCAACATGCATAATTATGTTTTTTTGTTAAATTAAATTTTACAAGCATTTATTCAACAAAAATATAAATGCTAAGTTGTTGTTATAAAATATTCATATTAAGTATCAACATGCACATTGCACAATCACACTTTTTTTATATTAAAATAACACAATAAAGATATCTTCATTATTTTATCCAATTTAATTGAAGTTTTATATGAGTTTTTTTTAAGTATTTTTGTCCATTTCATCGAAAGCTCGAGCTCGCACTCCTTCCTTTCTTTTATATTTTCGTGGCATAGTTCTGCTAAAATCAGTAAGAAGTCAAAATATAAATATACATAAATACATAAAAAATATACTTAACAGACACTAAAATATTTTAAAAATATATACTTACTTCATAATATTATATTGTTTATAGAGGGATAGATGCCCCTAAGGGTACCTATACCTCGAAAAATCAGGGCAACTATCCTTTCTGATAGGGATAGATGCCCAAGTTTTTTTTAAATAAAATATAAACAAAATAGCATCTATTTACACCAACATGCAGCCTCAATGAACCAGTATATTGACGTAATAAAAGATATGTCGGAATTTATCACTAATTATAAAGTTATACAACATGAAATACTAACCTTTAAAACTTTGACGTGTTATTGGATTTCGCCGCGGAGATAATCACACGCACGAGCAAAACGCGTCCTCACCACACGATTGTGCGTGGGTAATTTAGGTGCAGGGTGACTGCGGCTCCTACTTATACAATTAATTCTTATTCGCTAGTTCGGGAAGTTAGGTTTTTAGAATATGAGGCATCTATCCCTCTGAGGCATCTATCCCGGTTTTACCCTATTATGTTATTAAATATACCTATATATTACTATTGAATTATATAGTTAGCACATGTTTAATATCTCTAGGTATTTATTTATTTCTTGTTATCTTTAAGTCCTCTAACTTATCTTGTATGTTTCGCGTCAGGTCGCAACGTATTTTATATTTCTTCTTCAAAATATTTTGTAACATTATATATACGATTTCACCCTCATCACTTCGAAGAATCTTTCCTCGTTTCGCGTAAACGCTCATTAAATTAAAGCTCATTTTTTAAACGTAAGATTAAATAACAATAACAACTAAAAAACTTAACAGAAAACAAGACAAAGAACAGTAACAAAAACACAGTGTGCAAGCAGATACAGACTGATAATTTTTTTGCGTGCTGTAACGACGTGTGCGAGTGAGAGGGAATGATTAGCGACGCCATTTACAATTCCTTTCTTTAATGACACGGGTTATACTTAAGTACACCTTTCTAAATAGGAGTTGTGACCATGGACTTAGTAAACAAACAGGACCGAGTACTCGCAGCTGAAAAGCGAGCCGACCGAGATAGCTAGTACAGAGGCCGTGTGTCCCTTTCTAACAGGGTGACAATAAGATTTTCGATATGTGAGACAAATTCAATCTTGCAATCTTCCTACTAATTAGTTTATTATAAACACAGTTATTGAAGTTTTTCATTAGCAATGGAAAATTTCTTAGGGATAAGGGATGGATTCATCAATATCCTATAACAGTCCACAGCTGGACTAATGGCCTCTCCCAAGGGGAGGGTTTGCCCATAATCACCACGCGGGGCAGACAGATTGGTGATCGCAGTAGATGGTAGTAGTAGCACAGAGGACGCTGCTGCCCGTTCTCCGCTATATTCCCTTAGTCGCCTCGTACGACACCCACGGGAAGAGCATGGGGTGGTGAGTGGTGACAACTGTATTCTAATCTGCCGTCACCACACGGCAAGGGATGGATTACGAAATAAATAATACAAATAGTACAAGGTATCGATTTGTCCAGTCATAGTGAGTACATTGCTAGATATTATAATGACTGGTCATGTGTAGATAATGTGATAAATTAATCATTTTCTCCAGATATTAATCAGAATGGTGGTCTGGGCTGGTCAAAGGCACCCAAAGTAATAAACACAGCCCCCACTTCCCGTCCCGCGCCTTATTCCGTTGCCGCACCATCGGTATATTTATCAAAATCTTAGGTTAGGTCAGGGTTGTACAGAAATATTCAGGTGCCCACTTGGCAGGGCACTTAGGTTCTATTGGTTTGAAATGAAAAATTAAAATAATGAAAATTGTAATTATTAATAAAATAAAGAAGAAAAAAAACTGATTTATTTGATCAAGTATTTACAATTTGAACAAATTAAGAAATGAAAATAAAAGCCTAACAAAATATATACCAAAATAAAAAGAACAATTTAATGAAATGAAATAAAATTACACTTTATTTTAAAATAATAACTATTATTACCACGGCAGAAATCGTTGGTATAGCGTTGGATTTTAATAATTGACGGGAATTAGCAGCATAAAAGAAGGAAGATTCGAAGTGCCAACTGCATACGACTGAATTTTTTGTAATTTTTTGCTTCACTTGTAGACTACTGAGCCATTTTTGTCGCATTTCTTCATTTTTTGGGAAACTGTAGTAATAGTACAAAAGTAAGGAGTAAGGAACCATCGTAATCGGCATCGGCATCGGCATCGTACGTACTTGACCCATCATATAATACAAGAATTTAAAAATTCATGGTCAACATAGTTGTTAGATTTAGCTACAATAATGTTTTTAATTTTTAGCTTACCTGTGGAACGCTATATTGCATGCAACCACTTGAACAATTATAAACGCAACACTTTTTCACCATTTTATCGATGGTATTCTTTACAATTTTTAGATTTAAAGAACGTAAACATATATCATGCATAATCAAATTTGACGCCATGACATGACTTTTGAATGGGTTACCGCTCGAAAAAAATAGACTAGATAAAAATTTATATTTTCTTATTTGTTAAGGAATATATCTATTGAAATTAATGCAATTAAATACGGCGACTTAAAAATATAAGTGTTTCAACTGAGTTTTTTTGAGCCAAAATTTTTGATCAAACACATTTTTTTAGGCTGGCAAGGTGAAAGAACGAGACACACGGCCTCCGTTGTTACTATCCCTCTCGGCTCGGATTAGCCTCTGTGTAATACGCAACAGGAAATATACTTTATCTACTAGTTATAAGTAGGGTTCATTTACGTAAATACAAATTTTCAGAGTTATCGGTCCTGTTTGTATAATAGGTTCATGGTTGTGACTTGCAAGTTCCTCTACGAAACCCTACATCAAGCTCGGTCTTTCAACCGATTAAGACTTCTGAGGTCTAATATTTAGGTCCTTACATATGAAATTAGCGTTTTGTCGTAAGTACCTACTGGCCACTTTGATCTCAAATATCTTCTCTTTTACTAATTCCAATTTCATACAGCTATTTAGGTACACATGCTTTTGTGTTTTGGCCCTAATTAATTTGTTTTTTCCTCTTTTGGTTTGTTCTTTGCGTCACTCAGTTTACAAAATGGAGTTTCTTGTTCCTGAAATTCGAAACGCCATGGGAACCACTAAAGATATTATTACATTTTTTCGGGAATCAGTTTTGAGAAGGAAGTTAATACCTAATATTTCCAGACTCTGCGAAACAAGATGGAGTGAGAAACACAAACTATAAGAGGTTTTAAGGAAAATTTCCCTGTTATATTGGAAGCATTAGAAACCTTATCACGTGAAGGAAATAATGCGACTCGAAAAAGTGCCAATCAACTCTATGCGGCAGCTTGCAGAATTTCGTTCATTATGGGTATTATTCTGATATTTAAATACTCTGCCTTAATGGAACCCGTAGTAAATGTGCTCCAATCCATAACTTTGGATGTGGTTAGGGCCTCGCAACACATAAAGAGCATTGTTCAGTTGCTCAAAAGTCAAATTCAAATTCAAATTCAAAATTATTTATTTCATGTAGGCCTACCTGTGGCTCTTATGACACGTCAAGATTCTACCACCGGTTCGGAAAGCGGATTCTGCTGAGAAGAGCCGGCAAGAAACTCAGCAGTTGCTCTTTTCAAAATAATCATTTTACAATATTAATAAGTAGCTATTACATTGTAATAAGTTTTTATACTATCTTATGGGCAGCTGGATGGCAAGCTGATTTAACCCGTGCATCTTTGTTAGAATAGAATATGACATTTCCACAAAACGTACTACAATTCAATTCATGTCAAAGACGGGCAGACAGAAAGTAGCCCCATTCCCGCCGGCGGCACCCGTTCACGAGCATGACGCATGATCCAGCCATTGCTTCGCTCGACCATATTTGAGGGAACGTAACAACCCGCACCACACGACACCACCACAGAAATGTTTAAAGAGAGCGTGACATACTTAGTCTACCCGTATCAAAGCATCGAATTGAATAATATTATTCAAACACTAATTTTAAGATCCCATGCAACTTTGTCATTAAGAAAGTCATTAACTTTGTAAAAAGCGCGACTCAGTAAGTGAGTTTTTACGCATTGTTTAAATTTGTGCAGTGGCAAATCTAGCAATTCCTTCGGAATCATATTATATAAGCGTACGCTCAACCCCACAAAGGATTTTTGCACTTTGCGCAGGCGACATGATGGAATTTCTAGTTTATGACGATTTCTAATGAGTCGATTGTGTGTATTGCCTCTTTGTTTATGCAGATGAATATTTTGTCTCACAAAGACAAGATATTATTATAAATGTACTGTGAAGCTACCGTAAGAATACCAATCTCTTTAAACTTTTCACGAAGAGATACGCGCGAACCGAGTTTATAGATAAATCGAATGGCTCTTTTCTGTAATATAAAAATAGTTTCAATATGAGCTGCTCCGCCCCACAATAAGATTCCATAGGACATTACACTATGGAAGTAGGCAAAGTAGACCAGCCTAGCCGTGTCTACATCGGTAAACTGTCTGATTTTTCTGACAGCATAGGCAGCTGAGCTGAGTTTACCCGCTAATGTCTCTATGTGAGCGTCCCACTGAAGCTTACTATCCAAGGTCACCCCCAGAAAAACTGTGGAGTTCTCAATTGTAAGGTTTTCCCCGTTTATTTTTATTGTTTTGTCAATTTTCTTAACATTTGGTACAATAAATTCTAAACACTTAGTTTTTTTAGCGTTCAAGAGCAAATTATTAACAGTAAACCAACGCGATATCTGAGATGAGGTATTGTTTACATCGTCAAAATTTTGAATATTAGAGACTAGCGGCCCGTCCCGGCTTCGCACGGGTAGACATAATTTGGTACAGATATTTAAGTTATAAGCATGCTAATTAAAACGACCATGAATCACTAAATTAGAAAAAAATTGTATGCCTACCTAGTTCATAATGGTGCACCCCCTTCTCCCGCACTGCCCCTCTCACGAAGAGTTAGTTACTCGATGCGCTGCGTGGCGGCCGCCGCCGGCATGTATTTTTATTTTAATTTCATGATATCTTTTGAATGGAATGTCCGATTTCAATCATTCAAAAAATAATTATCAGGTATTGAGACAGTCTTGAATATTAAATTATTTATTTGGATAAAAATTTATAAATGGTATGGATAACACGTTCTGATTTTGATCGGCATTTCTATCAATTTGTTAAATGTAAAAAAGTAGTTATAGTGACGTAACTACAATAGTTAGACACATGGTCTTGCGAAGTTTTTTGTAGATATTGATATATTCTATAATATTGTCGAACATTTTTTTGTCCTATCATTAATACTCTTCGCAGCGTATGCGATGAAAGACTTAATGGCTAATTTTTTTACATCTTCGGTTGGTTTTAATAGGAATTTCTAAAGATTTCTATAGTAATCTAGTACTAAATATAGCCTATGTTACTCAGAGATAATGTAGCTTTCTAATGAAAAAAAAATTATTAAAATCGGTCCAGTACTTTTTGAGTTTATTCGTTACATACAAAAATACAAAAATACAAATCTTTCCTCTTTATAATATTAGTGTAGATGTATCATCTGCAAACAACACAATATTGCAAGCATCGCGGACATGATATGGTAAGTCATTAATATACACCAAAAATAGAAAAGGACCCAGGATAGAGCCCTGTGGGACACCCAACAGAGTAGATGGACCCCGCGACTTCACGTCACCTACGCATACACTTTGTGTTCGATCACTAAGGTAAGAGGCAATGAGATCAAGTGCAACGCTTCTTATGCCATAATGACTAAGTTTGAGTAAAAGAGTTTGGTGATCAACGCAATCAAACGCCTTAGATAGGTCACAAAAAACCCCAATAGCATTCTGCGAACGCTTCCAGGCATCGAAAATATGTTCAAGTAGCTTTGCACCAGCATCAGTCGTGCTTCGACCCTTCGTGAAGCCGTACTGTTCGGGGTGTAGCAAGTTATTAACATTAAAATGCTTCATTAGTTGATCAAGTATAATTTTTTCAAATATCTTACTAAGTGTTGGAAGGATTGATACAGGTCTGTAATTATTGAGGTCAGTTCTGTTGCCTGATTTAAACAGGGGGATGAGTTTGCTATGTTTCATCAAATTTGGAAAGATACCCATAGCAACACATTCATTAAAAATTACGGCTAAATAAGGAGCAATGTCATTTATTATGTCAGATATAATTTTTACAGACATACCCCATAAATCACAAGTTTTTTTCATTTTCAACATCTTAAAATTTTTTATTACCTCAGCTGCAGTGATAAATTTGAATTCAAATAAAACATTGCACTCATTGACGTTGCCTCTCAATAAACTCTGAGCTGCAGTAGGTGAGGAACTCAGAGAGTCAGTCAGCAGAACAGGAATGTTCTGAAAAAAATTCTCGAAAGTATTTGCAACCTCCACGTCAGAAGTTATTTTATCATTATTAACAATAATTTCAAAGTTAACATCACGTGATTTACTTTTACCCGTTTCTTCATTAACTATATTCCACGTGGTTTTTATTTTATTATCGGATTTCACGATTCTCTCTTTAATATGTATTGCTTTTGCGTGAATGCATACGTTTTTAAATATCTTAGAGTATGTTTTCACGCTTTCAAGAAAACTTGAAGACCGCTTAAATTGTTTTTCTTCATATAACTCATACAGTCTATCTCTACTTTTGTAAATACCTACGGTAGCCCACTCACTGAATTTTAATCATTCATTGTCATCGTGACAATCCAGAAAAGTCACAGAAGAAATTATAAAGGATGCTACTGTTGTTGCGGAGAAAGTCGGATTGGAGGAGGAAATCAAATCAATACCGCGTATTGTTGGCAAACAACGTCATAGAAGCAACCACCCGGCAGAAAGCCCCTCAGAATACTGGAAGAGATCATTGGTAATACCTTACTTAGACTCCATTATCACATCTCTTGAAATACGTTTTGCTGACGAAAACACTCTAAACTACACCCGGCGCAAATGCAAACAATTTCGGTATAAAATCTCAGAGAAACCTGTGAAGTCATCAGCCAATTTTATGATGTACCAAATCTAAAAATCGAAATAGAACTTTGGCATCAATTATGGCAGCAAAATAAATCCGACACAAAAAATCTTACCGTTTTAGATGTCCTCAAAGAGGCGAAAACCTTCTTCCCCGAAACGGGAAGAGCGTTAAAAATTTTGATCGCGCTGCCGTGCACAACGTGTACGATAGAGCGATCGTTTAGCTCAGGAGACTAAAAACTTGGCTGAGAAGTACCATGGGGGCAAATCGCCTCAATGGTCTAGCCATGATGAGTGTGCACAGAGAAACTATTTATGAAAACTTAGAAGATTTTCATAACAAAGCAGTTGAAGTCTTTTCAAAAAACTCCCGAAAATTATGTTTTAATTAAAAATTTGTTCCAGATCCTTAATAAATAACTACTAAATTAATAACATATTTACAAATTTTATTTAAATATTCTAGTTTCTGCACTTAAAAGCTCGTAACATAGCTTCAGAAGGTCTTGGTAGGTGGTACACCTACCTACATCATCATAAGCAACCCATCCACTGCTCTCTACTGATAACTGAGAGCAGGTCTCCTCTCAAAGAAGAGTTATAGGCCATAGTCCACCACGCTGGCCCAATTCGAATTGGTGGACTTCAGACACCTTCGAGAACATTATAGAGAACTCTCAGATGTGCAGGTTTCCTCACGATGTTTTCCTTCACCGTTGAAGCAAGTGATATTTAATTGCTTAAACACACATGACTCAGAAAAGTCAGTGGTACCCGGGATCAAACCTGCGACTCCTCAAATAGGAGATCACAGTCCTAACCACTAGGCTATCACTGCTTTACCTACCTACCTACAATTCAAACCTTTTCCATCCTCCCATAATATATTAACCTGCCCCCCCCCCCCCAGACCATCGGCTGGCGACGCCCTTGGCGGCACGTCTGATGGTGGGGTGGTAATTAGCCACAGCCTCCCGCCAGACTAGACTAGACAATTCAGAAATTATAAATTCCCAATTTGAATCGAACCCGAGATCTCCCCATTATAAGACTACAGCGCTCACCACTGAGCCAGGGAGGTCGTCAAAGTTGTAGAATGTGAATGCCTATACAAAAGTTCGATGTGGGTATATAACGGTTGATAGTGATGAAAAGACAGGAAGGCTTACATCCTATCTGAATATATTAATATGCTTAGGTTTAAGGAATCTGCCTTTTATAAGTTCGCATGTACCTGCAAATTTATAAGGCTTGGCTTCTGCCCCCGAGTTCTTGTGACTAAATAATAATTAATTATTCAGTAAATGATCTCAGTTGCACACAAATTGACAGGTCTAATCAGTGCTATTCCTAGAGTTTCCTTCAGAAAAGGATACCAAAGTTCTGGCCTGTTAGTGAAGAGATTATGAACAGTCAAATATCACCAGTTAGAAAGTTAACACCTTGCTTTTAAATAATATTGTGTCTGAAATCTATTTCTAGCATAGCTCAAGAACTTACAGACTAGCCGTAAATGAATCATCATGATTCATTAGTTGGTATATCACCATAAATACTATCTTTTTTACTAATTTTTTTTTCATAATGATAATAGAAGTGAATTTACTGCGCTTCGCGTATCTATGTTGTCTGTGGAAGATAGTAGAGGGCACATCAAAGTGACGTGTGAACTATGATTCAATGGCGGATGACGCTTAGATTATTTTGTGCAATTTATTGTTATAAAAACTTGTAGAGAGATAAACCGAAGGATACGATTGAGGAAGTGATATTAGTAAACTTTAAATGTCGTTTCTTTGTATTTTCAGGTGAGATGGAAGTGTAATTGTCATAACTTGATAATTGTTGTAATATTGTAAAGGCGTGTTAAATAAAACAGAACTTTGTATTTTCAGAGAAACAATTTATGGTTTATTTTGAAGATCCGCAATAATATACCTTATATATATATATATATATATATATATATATATATATATATATATATATATATATATATATATATATATATGTATAAAAGGTCATTTATTCATCCTGCCCTGCCCCAGTAAAGGTGACCGACCTTCATGAGCGAAGCGATGTCAACAGAGATCGCCGCGCCGTATCCAGATTCAGTTAGGAGGACTAATGTTATTACTCAGATGTACATTGCAGACTCGAGATCGAGATCCTCTCAACGAAATATTGATGCTGTTTCACGACTTTCAGGGCGCCAGGGAGGCAGAACAATTGGGGGCCGGCGCCAGGGTGGCAGAACAATTGGGGGCCGGCGCCAGGGAGACAGAACAATTGGGAACAGGCGTCAGGGAAATTGCGGAATTGCAGTTGGAAATTATTGAAATGCAGTGCGGTACCCATTTGAAGCAATTGTTCTTGAATTCCACTAAACTAGATTTTTATAGAGCACTGCCGAAAGCTGAATTCCCAAAGACGATTGCTCACGCCCAGAAAATTATGGCGATTTTTGCGTCGTCTTATGTGTTTGAACAGACTTTTTCGACCATGAAATTGCGGAATTGCAGTTGGAAATTATTGAAATGCAGTGCAGTACCCATCTAAACCAATTGTTCTTGAATTCCACGAAACTAGATTTTTAAAGAGCACTGCCGAAAGCAGAATTCCCAAAGACGCAGTTGGAAATTATTGAAATGCAGTGCAGTACCCATCTAAAGCAATTGTTCTTGAATTCCACGAAACTAGATTTTTAAAAAGCACTGCCGAAAGCAGAATTCTCAAAGATGATTGCACACGCCTAGAAAATTATGGCCATTTTTGCGTCGTCTTATGTGTGCAAACAGACTTTAACGACTTGATGTAAGTGATTTCTTTTGCCTTGATGTAAGTGATTTCTTTGACGCAATCACACAATCAGTGACGTCGTTTGGAAATGCAGACTATGTAGTTTTGTTAGGAGTTTTTAACATAAATTTATTGAAAGGAGATGATAATAAAACAAAACTATTTTGCGAGTTAAGATATAACTGAAATTATACATAATCGACCGAGCGAAGCGAAGGTCTCTGAGTTTACTAGAGCGATTTGCACTTGTCCGTCCGTCCGTCTGTCACAGCCTTATAACTTCTGAATTACTGAGCGTAATTACTTCAATTTTTGATATGATATGTAAACCGATGGCCTCCAGCCGAAAATGGCTTAAAAAGTTATAAAAATCTTTATTTCAGAGGGGCTCCCATACGAAATGGGGGGCTTTCAAAGTGGAGATTGTATTCGAGGCTAGATTTCTAAAACCACTTTGTTTTAAAACTTGAAACTTACACATAATTTGAGTTATATTCTGTACTTGAACAACAAATACTAAGATTAGATAAATATTATAAAGAAACGAAATTATTTGAGTTTTAATGGGCATCAATGTTTTTAACAAAACTTCACTATACTGTTACTAGATGGCGCTGTCTTTAATATTGTAAATATGCATCCCATCCACGAAAGCAGATGACGATTGACGTCATCAGATTCGGCGCGTTTTAATTACAATATAATATAGTTAAAAGTTAAAACTACCTTATGGGAATTATGGGATACCGCGAGGACTCAGTTCGGGGCGAACCACTAGTTATACAAACTTTCAAATATTTTTATTTTTTCCTTAAATTGTTGACATTTGAGACGGATTTGAGAAAATCCCCCCGCCCTAAGGGGGTGAAATGGGGTTTCGAAGGTTATGAAAGTCCTATGTTTTTGAAGTGAGACATATGAAAATCGGTATTTAGATTAATAATATAAATAATACTACTAATGAAACAAACCGACCAAAAAAGAGTATTATAAAGGTAAAATTTAACTACATTCCAGACAAAATTTCCGTATGTACCTAATCCATCGAATAATTCAAAAAAAATTCAAAAAAATTTCTTGTCGTGGAATTTGCAGTTTATAGCTAAGTAATACGAAATTCATACAAAGATTATTTACACTAATGCGTTATTTGGGTTAATTTCACGAGCAGTTCTCGCAGACGTGAAGTATATCCATCACAATTTCAAAACATAACATAAAAATATAAATAATGAAAATGCCTGATAATTCAGCAAAGGTCGTTATTATAAAAACCGTGACTAGAAAAGACAAAACAGTCATAACTACAAGCGGCCCAGGCCATTCGGTCTATGGTCTTTTACAATATGTAAGAGCGGACGACGACGATTACTGTGCTAATACTGAAATGCTGAAATGATATTACTGCTATCTACACCCTGATAGAATGAAAAAACAACACATCCAAATTGAAGCTTTTTCGAACAGTGTCCTGCAGACTATCAACCTATTATCTCCTTTAATTGATAAGGATCAGCAGCTGTTTAACATTTCAACAGGGTGTTCGGGTCACTGCGTGCCACCGAACACCGCGTACTCAGCAGTTTACGCAACGGCTTCATGCTCGCGAGTGAGGGCGGTAAAGACAGTACAATTCGGTCTTCCGCGCGGGTCGTACTCATATCAATATAATATCAATAGCATCAGATCATATCATCATATCATTACATCATTCTATCAGAATATACAGTCCATTTGCATCTATATCTTTATCATTTATCACCCTCCACAAAGAACTGTACCATACATTTTTTGGTCCTTCGAACCGGATTGAACCAGTGACCTATGGACCTCATCTTGCGGTCGGGAGCATGTTCGGGTCACTGCGTGCCACCGAACACCGCGTACTCAGCAGTTTACGCAACGGCTTCATGCTCGCGAGTGAGGGCGGTAAAGACAGTACAATTCGGTCGTCCGCGCGGGTCGTACTCATATCAATATAATATCAATAGCATCAGATCATATCATCATATCATTACATAATTCTATCAGAATATACAGTCCATTTGCATCTATATCTTTATCATTTATCACCCTCCACAAAGAACTGCACCCCACATTTTTTGGTCCATCGAGCCTACCGTTCTTGGGTGGGACCTCGAACTTCGTTTCGGGGTGAAATCAGTGACAGAACATTTGTGAAGTGGTAGTTTATTTGTGGAGCTATCAATATCAAAGCAACTTAGTAGGACAATATCAGTGTATCATAGACATTTTCGGACAGTAGTGTGGAACTCATTTATCAGCAACAGTGTGCAGTCGGATCAGCCATTGGAGCTTTATCATCGAGTTAGCAGTAAGCAGTTGTATCAAGTAAGGTGTTTTATATTTTATTTTATCATATTATATCAACATCAAGAAAAAAAAGATCAACAATGGATCAATATCTATATGAATCGCAAGTTGAGCTGTATGCAGCGATGGAAACACTGTATACTAATATGAAAAAAGATGGAAAGGAACGAAAAGCAATCATTAATTATTTTACTCGTAAGCTAGAAATTCTAGAAAGTTATTGGTCGGAATATCAGGGTAATCATAAGCAACTTTTATCATTGGAAGATCGAAATCTATCATATTTTCAAGAAAAATATTGGGAAAAAGCAGAGGTGTTATATCAAAAGATTAAAGAATATATCAATAAGTCAATGGAAGAACAGCATAGTAAAAGCCCATGTCATGATCAGCAAACTCCTGGGACAAGCAAGGAGTATAAATCACCAAACTTAGCTGTAGAGCAACCTCAAGCCTCACGAGACAGCAATTATCAGGGTCAAGAAAGGGAAGTATCAAGGTCTCAATCAACCCATTATCAAGAGCAAACAGGGAGTAATAAGTCGCAAGGATCGACAAGCAAATCAGATGATATGCTGCAGATGCAAAATGTGAATTTTAAAGCCTTTATGCGTACTATCAGGGGTATCAAGTTAGAGGAAATATCAGAAAAATGGGAGTTTGAGGATATATTAACTCAGTTACAGGACAGATGGAAAGTAATCGACACGCAACATTGGAAAATCCAAGCAGAAATAGACGGCGAGAACGAAGATTATGAACAATCATTTACTTATCATGACAACATGTACAATCGCTTCAAAAGAAATATTAATTCAAAGCTCTGGTCCGTAAGCCATCGCGAAAAATCAACACCGCAGGTTGAAATACCTATATTCACGGGTAATTATCATCAATGGGTCTCATTTAAAGATTTATTCAAGGAAACAATTCACTTAAATCCATCTTTATCGAAAGCGCAAAAGATGCAATTTCTGAAAAGTAAAATTAAGGGTGAGGCCGAGAGACTAATACAACATTTATCAATTAGCTCCGAAAATTATGGCTCATGCTGGGAGATTCTGAATCACCGGTATGATAATAAAAAACTCATTTTCACATCGCATCTTAACATGCTTATGAATCTTCCACAATCCACTTATCAATCTCTCGTATATATTAGAAAAATGCATGACGTAACATTGGAAACCTTAAACGCCATCAAAAACCTGGGAGTAGATATCAGCACGTGGGATCCGATCATCGTACATATTTTATCTCAAAAATTAGATGCAGAATCATACTCGGAATATCTCGACACATTGAAAAACTCTCGAGAACTGCCGATTTTGAACGATTTCATTAGTTATCTTGAAAGTAAATTTACAGCTTTAGAACAGGCACGCAAACCACACAACGTCGACCAAAAACGTAACTACTCTCAGCAAAACGATCAAAACGTAGCCTCTAGAAGATCATTAAATTATAATCATAACTATTATCCTAGCAGCCCAACAAAGCCCGTCATGAGGTAATGCATGTATCATCTAATCAAGCATCTTCAACGAAAAAGTGCCCGATATGCAACTTAGATCACGGATTATTTTACTGCAAAAAATTTTTAAGTATGTCAAATGACGAAAAATTGAAAACAATTACGAAAAATCGCATTTGTAAAAACTGCTTATACCCGCATTTTGGAAAATCATGTATCTCGAATAAACGGTGTCGAATTTGCTCATTTGGCAACCACAATACTTTATTACACGATGCATGTACTCAGCAACAACCTACTTACAATAAATTAAAACAATTTAATGTCAATAACCCAACTAAGCCACAAAACGTGACAAATGTGTCACACGTGTCTCAAAAAGATCTTTCGCAAGTATTATTATCAACTGCAATTATAAAGGTGAAAACACACGATGGAAGTTTTATGAAAATGAGCGCCTTGATTGATCAAGGGTCCCAAATATCACTTATCACGGAACGTGGAGCGCAAAGCTTAGGTATCAAGCGACAACATTGCCAAGGGATATTTTTCGGCGTCGGAGAAAGAGAAAATAATTGCAAAGGGATACTTAACATCAATTGCCAATCTATTTACAACGAATTTTCATTTCAGACAGAAGTCTTTATCACTAATAAATTGATCACTAATTTGCCTAATATATCTTTTGAAAAACCTACATGGGATTATATACAAAATATCAACTTGGCAGACCCGAAATTTTATAACAGTAGACCGATAGACCTATTATTTTGAGCGGATATTTATTCGAATATCATGTTGGGAGGTATCATACGAGGATCAAACCCATCACTACGGGCTCCCACCTCGGACCTCTACTATTTAATATTTTTATAAATAATGTTAAAAATAGTATTAAAAACTCTCATCTACTTTTGTATGCAGATGACACAAAAATTTTCAATATAATAAGAACTGAAAAAGACTGTTTAGGCTTACAGGAAGATTTAAATCGAATAAGTGAATATTGTAAAGTTAATGGACTAGATTTAAATATAGATAAATGCTGCACTATTTCCTTTTCTAGAAAAAAAATTAATGCACTCTTTCATAATTATTTCTTACTTGGCAAAAAATTGCGTAGGGTTGATGAGGTGAGAAACCTGGGTATCCAACTAGACAGGCAATTAATTTTTGATCAGCATCTGAACAAAATCAAAAATAAAGCATATAAAATGCTCGGGTTTGTTCTCCGGCAAACGACTGATTTCAAAAACCCAAAAACCCTAATCCTTTTGTATAATTCAATTGTCAGATCCCATTTGGAGCATGCTTCCACTGCTTGGAACCCTCAGTATGCAGTTTACGTGGACATGCTAGAGAATATTCAGCGCAAATTCATAAAATGTTTGAACAAAAGATTTAGTTCATTTAATACAAGTAAAATAGAAACTTTACAAATAAGGAGGGAACATAAAGATCAAATATTTTTATATAAAATTATCAACGGATTGATCGATAGTCCTTATCTTCTAAATAAAATAAAATATTGTGTACCTAAATTAAATAAGCGTAAGTCACGTAAAAGTAACATGTTTGTACTTCCACGTGCCAGAACCAATTATAGTCATAACAGATTCATCGTTCGAGCTTGTGATACGTATAATAAGAAATATTTCAAAGTAGACCAATTTAAATATAAGTGTGGGGGGTTCGTCTCTGCCATCAAGAAATGCACATAATACAAGGCTTGATGGCAGGAGTGGACCCATCTCGTTTATGGTACATGTTTATTTATCTTTTATTATTATAATATTTTTGTTTACTAAAAGTTTAGGATGGACTCCCACCCAAAATATTGTATTTTACCAAAACGTGGAAACTTAACTGGCTCCAGTTATATAATTATTGTATTAGCTATATTTTATTTATTTAAGCTGTATGTTTTCCAAATAAATGAAAAAAAAAAAAAAAATTACCTAATCCATCGAATAATTCAAAAAAAATTCAAAAACAGTCATAACTAGAAGCGGCCCAGGCCATTTGGTCTATGGTCTTTTACAATATGTACACCCTGTGATTTTGATAAAGTGTTGACATTTGAGACGGATTTGAGAAAATCCCCCCCCCCCCCCCCCGCCCTACGTTTTTGATGTGAGACATGAAAATCGGTATTTAGATTATCAACTTTAAATAATAAAGATTTGTATAAGTTATTTTGGAAAATTGGTCACAAAATTAAAACTCCAAAGCACATTACCCTAGGTCTGGCAGTGAAGAGCTTATGCAACAGTAAGAAATTTGTTAACATACTTTCAAAATATGGGCACTGTTGCTCTTGCACAACTTTAGAAGAGCTGGAGACTGAGCTGACATTTTCGACGGTAAATAGTGATCACGTATGTCCTGAAGATATTCAACGTCGCCCGGATTTGAATACTGGTGTCGCATTCGACAATTTCGACATCGTGGAAACCCTCAACGACAAAGATACTCTGCATGATACAGTGGGAATAATTTTTCAGGATATCGTGCAGAATCCGGATCCGGTGTCTGTCGAATCTTCTAGCCCTTGTGTACATGAAAATTCAACAATCGATGAGATCGAGCATGGCAGTTTTTCAGAATTATCCACTACGACCACAAATACAAAAAAACGAAAACGCAGGGCTTTTGAAGAAGTTACTTTTGAAATGCATCCATTTACCCAGAAATTAAAAATTACCACCTGGAGTCAGTTAGACATCTCAGAGCTTAATAAAGTTTCCAGACAATTTGAGTATGTCAAAACAGCTGGACGTTACGTGGATGTTATTACATAAGTATAAAATATCGGATGCTCCAATGTGGGTAGGATTTTACAGCAATATTTTGATTGACGATTCACGAGTTCAAAAAGTTTCATATCTTACTCCAATTAATGAATCTCCCACCAACAATTCAACTGTCTTGAAAACTCTAGAATTGAGTCAGGATATTGCAAATGAATGTCAAGCTCCCTACATCCAGATCACCTATGATCTAGCTATTGCTCGCACTAGTTATTGTATTCAAGCACAAGAATCTCCAAGATTTGACAATATTTTTATTCATTTAGGGGCCTTTCATATTGAACTGGCTTTTTTCAAGGCAGTTGGCACGTTTATTGAAGACTAGACGATGCCCGCGACTTCGTCCGCGTAGATTAAAGTTTTTTAATGCCCGCAGGAACTCTTGATTTTCAGGTATAAAATGTAGCATATGTGTTAATCCTGGGTATGACCTATTTCAATTCCAAATTTCAGCCAAATCGGTTCATACGTTGTGGCGTGAATGAGTAATAAACATCCATCCTCACGAATCCTATCAAACGTGCAACAAGTAGGATAAGTACATAATAAAATATGAAAGTCACAAAGAACGATGAAGATGAGTCGAACGAAATAAAGAAAACTAAAAAATCGGCCAAGTGCGAGTCGGGCCTCACTCTTTTAGGGTTCCGGTAAAAAAAAATTAAATAAAAATATTTCCATGTACCCATGGAAATATTTTAATTTATTTTTTTAATTTAATTTAATTTTTATTATTTGTTGTTATAGCGGCAATAGAAATACATAATATGTGAAAATTTCAACTGTCTATCTATTACGGTTTACGAGATACAGCCCGCTGACAGACGGACGGACGGACGGACGGACGGACGGACAGCGTAGGCTTAGTAATAGGGTCCCGTTGGTACCCTTTGGGTACGGAACCCTAATAATAAAGGTAAAATTTATAATATTTTAAGGCCCGCTTGCAGAAACGCCGGGTTATCCTTTTAACCCAGAGTTAGCTGCCGCTTTGACAGATTTCGTATAAAGTTTCTGTCAATATTACAATTTTATTCCCGAGTTAAACTTAACCCGGCGTCTTTGCAAGTGGGCCTTATTGAATTTATTACTAACTAGCTGATGCCCGCGACTTTGTCCGCGTGGATTTAGTTTTTAAAGTCCCTGGGGAACTCCTTGATTTTCCGGGATGAAAAGTAGCCTAGATGTTGACCCGAGTAATAAGCTACCACGGTATAAAATTTTGTAGAAATCTGTGCGGTAGTTTTTACGTGAAAGAAGGACAAACAAACAGACAAACAGACAAAAAAATTTAGCTTCTGTTTTGATATCTGTATCTTGAACACAATTAGAAGCACAAACCCTTTTTTGAATCTATTTCATGTACAGAATTGGTTTCGTTTCTGTTTTATTATATGTATAGATTGTGGACTGATCAATATCATGACTGAATGTGAATTGATCGCTAATGGTTCAGTTCCAGGTTTCATTTGCGGAAAAAATTATAACAGATGTAAACGGTTACGTCTCCTCTCGTGGCGTTGGTACTGCAACAATTACATTTCGAAGCATTTTTGGAAAACAAACAATTGACAGTTGGCGAATCAGTGTTAGAATATCTCACCACATTTTTGGCTCATAAATATGTCTCTCCTCGAGTTCAGCATGCAGAAACACAACGTCTCATTCAATCTTATGAGGAATATACAGAAGACAAATTAGACGGCAAGCACGGAAAAACGGCGCAATTTTACATCGATTTTATAAATCTTTACCACTTATTCATTAAAAGTATTAGAGTTGGAGATTTAGACTTGTACATATATACCATTGCGAAAATCGTCAGCTTATTCTTCTATTACAATCAACAAAACTATAGTCGATGGCTAGTGTACTACATACTGCAACATGTAGACAACACACATCCAGGTCTCCGAACTGAAATGGCTAAGGGTTCGTTTGGAATCAGAAGAACCATGAAGCCTTTCTCACGAATTCCTGTGGATTTAACGTTAGAGCAGACGATAAATGGTGATGCTGCTCGTCGTCTTATTGGAATTGTTAATCGCACAAATTCAATTTCTGCTGGACAACGTTGGACTAAAAATCATGGAGCGCGAATAAGAATCATATCTCATGTACTTACTCGTGCAGGGCTTGACAGAAACTACCATGATTCATTCAAACTACATTCCAGTCAAAATTTCCGTATGTACCTAATCCATCCAATAATTCAAAAAAATTTCTTGTCGTGGAATTTGCAGTTTATAGCTAAGTAATACGAAATTCATACAAAGATTATTTACACTAATGCGTTATTTGGGTTAATTTCACGAGCAGTTCTCGCAGACCTGAAGTATATCCATCACAATTTCAAAACATAACATAAAAATATAAATAATGAAAATGCCTGATAATTCAGCAAAGGTCGTTATTATAAAAACCGTGACTAGAAAAGACAAAACAGTCATAACTACAAGCGGCCCAGGCCATTCGGTCTATGGTCGTTTAGAATATGTAAGAGCGGACGACGACGATAACTGTGCTAATACTGAAATGATATTACTGCTATCTACACCCTGATAGAATGAAAAAACAACACATCCAAATTGAAGCTTTTTCGAACAGTGTCCTGCAGACTATCAACCCATTCTCTCCTTTAATTGATAAGGATCAGTTGTTTAACATTTCAACAGGGCAAGCTGCCCCTCTAGAAATTACAAACTGTTTACTAAAGACAGTGTCTGGAGGAACATTTCAGCGAGATCAATTCATAATGGAATGCAATTTAAATTCAGACAGGTTTCACCAGCCACTAAAAAAAAATACGGTGCTGACTTTTGCAAGCCTCAAGAAGAAGAAAAAATGAAAATTGGTGTTATTAGTTAAAGAATTTAAAGAAAACAACGAGTACAGTGCCATGAAGTGTTTTCTTCAATTCCTAGCACTTTTAGTAGGTATTATTAATGATTTTGATAATATTGATAAAGCGGCCGCCGCCGCGCACCGCGGGCGGCGCTCCCGGCGCCGCGCTGGCGGATTGAGATCGACAGAAATGGAATACGCCGCCGCAGGAACATGACCAACGGGCACTTTGCCAAAATTGAAGAGTAAGATAGATCTTACAGCAGTAAAAACAGCAGTTAAAAAATATAACATACGGGAATACTTTGATTATATACACCACACCTTATTGAAACTTTTTTGTTGTCAGTTTTGGATTTCTCCCTTCAGCGCGCGCCTGCGGTCCCGGTCGCCGCCGCCCGCGCCGGTGCAACGCAGGCCCGAGGTAGACCGGCTGGGGAGACCGTATGTAAAAAATACATGAGAGGTGTCAAGGGACACCCGGATTGAACGTAGTTCCTTTCGAGTGTTCCTTTTCGTAGTTTCTTTCCTTTCCTTTTAGTGAAGGAATTGTAATAAACTAGTGGTGTCATCTAGTATTAAATTGATTAACTACGATGAATTATTTTTAGTTTATTTCTATTGCACTGTTACAAATTCAAAGAGTTACTCTGGTGGAGTTACTGTTTTTTCACAGATGGCGTTATCCAATTTATACAATAAAAAATTAGGGAAAATTTGCACATTTAGAAACCATTTAAAATAAAAAATTCAGTCTGTCGAGCTGGGATTCGAACCATCGACGTTGAACTTATAGGCGACTGCCCTTACCACTAGGCCATGCAGACGCCTTGTTCTAAGGCGAATACACCGAACACAATGCAAAATTCACATTCAACAAAAAAGTGTCGGTTTCAAAAATGTGTCGAGGGTCGGTTTCCTTAATTTTTTCCGTCTAGCCCCCTTCCGTACCGCGCGATAAGGAACTACGTTCCAAAATTATGTATTGGCTATCAGAAGCGGATATATCTAAAAGTTATCAGAAGAGGATTTATTACTCAAAAACTAATCAGGCTATAAGAGAACGCATCTCTTAAAACGCTGAAACCCTACCTAAGCCGTCTCTACCATCCCCAATAACGGCCCCTCTCCACTCAGCTAATAACCACAGCACGACAGACAAACCACCATCTGAACGTGAGGGTATCAAAATGCACAAATCAACCAATGGACAATTATTATGACTCAGGCGTGATCCCATCACGATTAAGAGATGTTGAAGGTACGCTCGTCCCTATAAAAACTAAAAAGAGGGCGAACAAATAGCAAGCTGCGCTTTAAAAGGCCGACGATCGCTCCATCGTCGCCTCTCCCGACTCGTAGATCGGCTCGGTGTTGCTCGTGCGCGCGCTCGGATTCTTTTTTTTGGGTACCCTCCTTTATCTCCTATATATGAAAATACACACACACACACACGCACGCACGCACGCACGCACGCACTCACGCTCGCACGCACGCACGCACGCACGCACGCACGCACGCACGCACGCACGCACGCACGCACCCACACACAGACACACCACTGAGCGCTTCGAAGAACGGTTTGAGAACATTATTAAGAACTCTCAGGTGTGCAGGTTTCCTCACGATGCTAAATTCCTTCATCGTTGAAGCTTGTCATGTTTAATTTCTTAAACACACATAACTAAGAAAAGCCGCATAGCGTCCGATGCGTGTCCGGGATCGAACCTGCGACCCCCAAATAGGAGACCGCAGTACTAACCACTAGGCTATCACTGCTTCGATATTATTATGGTTGAGCGAAGCAATGGCTGGGGCATGCGTCATGCTCGTGAACGGGTGCCACCGGTGGGAATGGGGCTACTTTCTGTCTGCCCGTCTTAATCTATTATATTGTAAACTTGTTTTGAAAAGAGCAATTGCCGAGTTTCTTGCTGGTTCTTCTCGGCATGAGGGGCATTCCGAACCAGTGGTAGACTCTTCGATGATTCAAAAGCACTTGTAATTCATTATTTGTATTTTTCAGCCACCACAGAAATATGGTAAATGGCCAATTTATTAAAATTGAATGAAGTAAGTTACCTATAAAATATATAAACTAGAAAAAAGCTGAGCTTTGTGAGGCCTCGCGGAGTTTGCCATCGTGCCAGAACGCTAAATCACTTGGCGGCACGTCTGATGGTGGGGTGGTAGTTAGCCACAGCCTCCCGACTAGACAAGACGCAAAGGAGTCAGTAGAAATTTTAAGACATTAAAAAATGTATTGAAAATAGTAACATGTTACTGATAATATTGATCATTGTAATGGTGAGTAGATATAATGGTGAGATATAACTAGAAGATATAACTGAAATTATACATAATTATACAAACTTTACAAAAGTATACTACGTCAGTATAAATATTAAATACCTACCAACAACTTTTCAAACTCGCGGAGGTTTTATTTATCACAGGCGAGTGTCAGGAGCCTGTTACCGTCATCGACCGAGCGAAGCGAAGGTCCCTGAGTTTACTAGAGCGATTTGCACTTGTCCGTCCGTCTGTCACAGCCTTATAACTTCTGAATTACTGAACGTAATTACTTCAATTTTAGATATGACATGTAAACCGATGGCCTCCAGCCGAAAATGGCTTAAAAAGTTATAAAAATCTTTATTTCAGGGGGGCTCCCATACGAAATGGGGGGGCTTTCAAAGTGGAGATTGTATTCGAGGCTAGATTTCTAAAACCACTTTGTTTTAAAACTTGAAACTTACACATAATTTGAGTTATATTCTGTACTTGAACAACAAATACTAAGATTAGATAAATATGTAGCATATTGGTGAGGTGCCATCTGTTGACGTAGTCGTAATTCCTAGTTCCATGTATTATCGATTGAGCTGTGGATGGTTCTGTCGAGTTGCACTCCTTAATGTTTGTAGTCTATGGCGGAATTTGTCAGGGATGCTAGTCTCGGTGTCTGTGTAACGATGTGATCTATGGTCAGATATTCTAGTGTTTATGGTCTATGATTCAGAATTCGGTTAGACAGGGTGGCAGGCGGTCTTTAGCAGTTTTGTCATTAATTTGGTTGGATTGAGGTTATTTGTAGGATTAGTGATTTAATTGTGATGAATTGTTGTTGTGGAGTGATTATGCAATTGTCGTTGCTGGGAGTGAGAGGAGAGAGTTGCTGGTTAGGAGACTACGTAATAATTGCTAGGTTAGCTGTCATGGACCATAGTCCTTGGTTTTGGATGCGGTGTGATTTTGTGGTTGCAATGCTTTTGGAAGCTAGAGTGATTGATTGTGTAATTGGTGATGTTGCGGAAAGATTGATTAGTGAATTAGTCGTTGTGGAATGACTGTTTGTGAATTGGTTAATTGGTAATAGAATCTCTTTGCCTATTGATGGGCCATCAGCGAGTTAGACAGGAGTTTTGCTTAGGGTCTTCTCTTGGTGGAGATGGGCAGCTATTTGGGGATGGTGGAGGCTGCGCCTAGGCTAGAGTAGTTAGCCGGGTTTGTCTAGTTAGACATGGAAATATTGGGTTCCATGCTTGTCATGTAAAGATTACAATGTACCTTCTTTGTGGATAGTTATTATCTTTGAGAGAAGGTGATTGCTTAGGATGATGTTCTGTCCTGAGATAGTGTGTGATTGCCCTTATTAGACGCTCGGCCAGAAGAGAGGAGAGGTGCCGACATCAGAAGTGGGATAAAGAACTTCATGCCCACTTTAGAACTTCATGCCCACGATAAAGAACTTCATGCCCACGATAAAGAACTTCATGCCCACGATAAAGAACTCAATGACCACGATAAAGAACTTCATGCCCACGTTAGAACTTCATGCCCACGTTAAGATTTCGTTTTTACAAGAATTATTGGAAGTTTTTGATTCGAAGTTGATTGATCTTGAATCCAGGAGTTTGACGAGTTGCTATTGTGTAAGGTTGAGATAAATGGGACAGTAAGTTTCTTGTGTGGTCGAATCACTAGCTTTCTTTCTTTTTTTTTAAATTATTTTTTTATTTTTTTTGGAGGGGAAGAGGGAATATAGGTCAAGTATCGGCTTAGATGATATTCCTTAAAACAAAGAAAAGAAAGAAAAGAAAAAAAACACCAAGAACAAAAAAATTTTTGATTGAATGATGAATGTCAATGCAATGAGGTGAACAAAGAATCATTGATGACTATTGTGTAGAGTTAAGATAAAGGGATAATGAGATTCCTATGTGATCGAATAGCTTGCATTCTTGTGGTTTCGTGGAAACCAGGTGTTGTGTGATCCTTGTGTGGATACACGGTGATTGGTGGAAATTGCATACTTGGATGCATGGTGTCGGGGCGATCCTGTAGGGATGCACGATGACTATGGCGATTCAGTATGTCGATGTGTGAGACTTGAGAAGGTAAAGCTATTGCGATATTTGTGATTAAAAATGAAGTCATTTGACATGATTTTGATTGACGTATGTCAATGCAATGATTCTTTGAGTTTCTGAGTTTATTCAATGATTTTTGGTAGAGATTTCTTGGTTAATAAAGTTGAGATTAATGTTGAGCTAAGTTAAGAATATCAATGTGGGACTGTAATCGTCCAGGCCAGACTTACAGACAGTTGATTGAAAATACTGGAGCACTGGCCTATATGGGTCGACGTTCTCAAACAGACTACATTTGAACATGACTATGACAATGACGTTGATCAGACCTAGTATCGTCCGGACCAGACCCTTGAGAGCTGGGTTGGGAGAGGACATACTTTTCAGTCTAGATCAAGGTGAGAATGACTATGACAATGACCTTGACCTTTTTGACTGAGTGACAAGTGAATGTTCTAGTGTATGTGTTTCATTTCCTGTCTATCCTGGGCTTTGGTGGTGCAATCCGGGTCATACGCATTGTTTGTGTTGATTGAAGGGATTCACTAGTGCCTCCCAGATGATTTCCTGTCTATCCTGGGCTTTGGTGGTGCAATCCGGGTCATACGCATTGTTTGTGTTGATTGAAGGGATTCACTAGTGCCTCCCAGATGATTTCCTGTCTATCCTGGGCTTTGGTGGTGCAATCCGGGTCATACGCATTGTTTGTGTTGATTGAAGGGATTCACTAGTGCCTCCCAGATGATTTCCTGTCTATCCTGGGCTTTGGTGGTGCAATCCGGGTCATACACATTGTTTGTGTTGATTGAAGGGATTCACTGGTGCCTCCCAGATGAGCTCCGGAGTTTATCCTGGTAGAGAGTGCAGTCCGGGCCAGACTCGTGGGAGTTGGTTGAAGGGACACACTCTTGCCAGATGATGTTGAAGTTGACAATGACGTTAACTGGTTGAAGTGTGTGGATAATTGACGCAATGGACAGATGATATTATTATGACTTTGACTGGTGGCCTTGGATGAAGTGCAGTGTCAGGGATGGACGAGCGGGTCCAGAGGTCAGGGATGGACGAGCGGGTCCAGAGGTCAGGGATGGACGAGCGGGTCTAGAGGTGTACTCGACTTTGTGTTTCTGTGCGGAAATCTCTTGGTGCTGGCGGACGCACGAAGGCAGGCGGACGCACGGGGACGTGCGAATGTCAGGTTGGCCGTGTAGCATATTGGTGAGGTGCCATCTGTTGACGTAGTCGTAATTCCTAGTTCCATGTATTATCGATTGAGCTGTGGATGGTTCTGTCGAGTTGCACTCCTTAATGTTTGTAGTTTATGGCGGAATTTGTCAGGGATGCTAGTCTCGGTGTCTGTGTAACGATGTGATCTATGGTCAGATATTCTAGTGTTTATGGTCTATGATTCAGAATTCGGTTAGACAGGGTGGCAGGCGGTCTTTAGCAGTTTTGTCATTAATTTGGTTGGATTGAGGTTATTTGTAGGATTAGTGATTTAATTGTGATGAATTGTTGTTGTGGAGTGATTATGCAATTGTCGTTGCTGGGAGTGAGAGGAGAGAGTTGCTGGTTAGGAGACTACGTAATAATTGCTAGGTTAGCTGTCATGGACCATAGTCCTTGGTTTTGGATGCGGTGTGATTTTGTGGTTGCAATGCTTTTGGAAGCTAGAGTGATTGATTGTGTAATTGGTGATGTTGCGGAAAGATTGATTAGTGAATTAGTCGTTGTGGAATGACTGTTTGTGAATTGGTTAATTGGTAATAGAATCTCTTTGCCTATTGATGGGCCATCAGCGAGTTAGACAGGAGTTTTGCTTAGGGTCTTCTCTTGGTGGCGATGGGCAGCTATTTGGGGATGGTGGAGGCTGCGCCTAGGCTAGAGTAGTTAGCCGGGTTTGTCTAGTTAGACATGGAAATATTGGGTTCCATGCTTGTCATGTAAAGATTACAATGTACCTTCTTTGTGGATAGTTATTATCTTTGAGAGAAGGTGATTGCTGAGGATGATGTTCTGTCCTGAGATAGTGTGTGATTGCCCTTATTAGACGCTCGGCCAGAAGAGAGGAGAGGTGCCGACAAATATTATAAAGAAACGAAATTATTTGAGTTTTAATGGGCATCAATGTTTTTAACAAAACTTCACTATACTGTTACTAGATGGCGCTGTCTTTAATATTGTAAATATGCATCCCATCCACGAAAGCAGATGACGATTGACGTCATCAGATTCGGCGCGTTTTAATTACAATATAATATAGTTAAAACTACCTTATGGGAATTATGGGATACCGCGAGGTCTCAGTTCGGGGCGAACCACTAGTTATAATGATTAACATTGTTCCTGATCTGTGATCTAAATTCCCAATTTCAGTGATGTGGCCGGTGGCAATTTTTTTGGCAAATATTTTCGAAGCAATTACAAATTTATTATTAAGGATATTTCGGCAAAATTTAGGTAAAAAATCTATAAAAGACTTTATAATACAAATTTCACTTTAAGTTTGCAAGTGGTTTTGTTATTAATAATAGTGATAATTTTATTGGTAAGTATGGTATTGGTCTGCGTTCATTTTCTTCAGTTTTTGGTTCTCCTTTATGACGTCAGTTATTTGTTGATTCTAAAATTGTAAATAAATAGTATAAGTCACGACTCACGCTTGTTCAATTCCATCACTCATGTTATAAAGACATCAATAATTAAAGTTGATTAAACGGGACTGCACGCGAAATTGACGCGGGAGTTTTAGTTTTAAAAAACACTTTGAGAGTGGGAAAAATAATGCAAGCTATCGATCGGCGGATATTCAAAATGAAATTATCAGCATTTGTGGGGAGATTATTAAGGCCAATATTATAAAAAAAGTAAAAGAAGCAGAGGCATACAGTGTATTAGCAGACGAAACAGCTGACATTTCTGGTACTGAATTAACAACAACAATTATCAATTGGGCTGCGATATTTTGATGAGGAATCGAACGAAGTCCAAGAAATGTTTGTCGGATTTGTTGAGCTGATAGCTCTGGATGCAAAATCTATTGCACGTAACATCGATGAGTTTGTGACAAACGTAGACCTTAATCCAGATAAATGTGTTGGTTTTGGATTTGACGGTTGTTCGACGATGTCTGGAAAAGACGGTGGGGTACAAGCAATTCTACGTAAAAAAATACACCAAAGCTTTGTTCTTTCATTCCTCATCCCACAAACTGAACCTGGTAATAAATGATCTCAACACTGTTCCTGAAATTCGAAACGCCATGGGAACCACTAAAGATATTATTACATTTTTTCGGGAATCAGTTTTGAGAAGGAAGTTAATACCTAATATTTCCAGACTCTGCGAAACAAGATGGAGTGAGAAACACAAAACTATAAGAGGTTTTAAGGAAAATTTCCCTGTTATATTGGAAGCATTAGAAACCTTATCACGTGAAGGAAATAATGCGACTCGAAAAAGTGCCAATCAACTCTATGCGGCAGCTTGCAGAATTTCGTTCATTATGGGTATTATTCTGATATCTAAATACTCTGCCTTAATGGAACCCGTAGTAAATGTGCTCCAATCCATAACTTTGGATGTGGTTAGGGCCTCGCAACACATAAAGAGCATTGTTCAGTTGCTCAAAAGTCATCGTGACAATCCAGAAAAAGTCACAGAAGAAATTATAAAGGATGCTACTGTTGTTGCGGAGAAAGTCGGATTGGAGGAGGAAATCAAATCAATACCGCGTATTGTTGGCAAACAACGTCATAGAAGCAACCACCCGGCAGAAAAAGGGTATACTTCCCAGTTTTAAATATTTTGTTTATATTTATTTAATTTCATTTATTATTCAGTAAACTTGAAAAGAAAAAAGCCTGAAGGAGCTAGCAGTGACAGTGATGAACTGGATGAAAATGTACAAATGAGAAAAGAGAACAAAATAGAGAAAATATCGCATGTTTCTAGCTCGGTCGCACAAAAAGATTCTCAGCCTCAGGAACTATATCAAGACCCTAATATTGGCGCATGTTCTTCTTCTTATGATGATTACATGGTTGACCTTCCGAAATCAAGCTCATCCAAAAATTTGGAATCGGATGGTGATCCTTCCATAGACGACTGCAACGAAAATGACATAGGTCGATATATCGGTCGAGGGTCGTTATTATCGACCGAAAAGAAAAAAGAATTGTTGGAAAATTGTTGGTCTCCCTCTGTTACATATAACTTTGCCGAAGACGCTAAACATTTGAAAAGAAAATTTAACTATTCATGGTTAGAAATGTACTCTCCATTGTTGGCCTATTCGAGGCGCCTGAAAGGAGCTGTTTGTAAATATTGTACGTTGTTCCCGCCAAACCCAAATTCTTTTCGGGGCGTATTGGGGTCATTCATTATAAGGCCATTTTCCCAAGTTTAAAGATATTCACGAACAGTGCAAAAAGCATGTGGAAACCCACTTCCATAAGGCGGCACTGGAAGCTGCTAAATCATTTCTCGAAAGTGTGCCTGTAGATATGCAACTCAACAAATACTCCCAGAGCATTATTGAAGAAAACAAGAAAATTATAAGATCTATTATACTCCGCTTCGTCCGAATATATTAGCAGATAAACACATGTAGTATCGCCTAGCGATCGCCATTCGCACACTATATTGAGGGTAGATATCTTCCTCAACTTTTCATTGTAAATTTATTTTTATTTTTCTTTATGTGGGTAGAACACTCCCACCTGTCGGCAACACGCCCCGCTCCGCTTCATTCGCGTTTTAGTGCTCAGCCAGTTCGCACGCTCTTTCGGCAAATTGTCAACAAGTGTAAAATCAGTGCTAAGTGTTTAAAATATGCCTAAAAGAAAGCATAGTGATGTTGATTACGAAAGTTTACGTAAAAAACTAAAGAAAATTGAAGAAATGTTACATCGTAAAACGACGGTTAAACGTCGTAAACGTGCTATATCGAGTTCGTCGTCTTCGTCACGGGATTCTTCCACGCAGCAGTGTTCAGGATCAGAGGGTTAGTCAACAAAGTGGGCAGTTTTTAAGGGCTGTTTCGTGCCAGACATGGTGTTGTGGATAGCTTGTTGGGCTATTTCCTCACTATTAAACTCTTTATTTTAATGAGAGCAATATTGTGCCAAGCACGTGTTTTCTTCAACAACTACTTTTGATCTGTTGTCAACAATATTGCGCAATGGCTAGTGGGCAGTTTTTAAGGGCTGTTTCGTGCCAGACATGGTGTTGTGGATAGCTTGTTGGGCTATTTCCTCACTATTAAACTCGTTATTTTAATGAGAGCAATATTGTGCCAAGCACGTGTTTTCTTCAACAACTACTTTTGATGTGTCATCAACAATATTGCGCAATGGCTAGTGGGCAGTTTTTAAGGGCTGTTTCGTGCCAGACATGGTGTTGTGGATAGCTTGTTGCGCTATTTCCTCACCATTAAACTCGTTATTTTAATGAGAGCAATATTGTGCCAAGCACGTGTTTTCTTCAACAACGATTTGTACTTACTCCACTCTATATTGCACAATGGTAATGTGGGCAGTTTTTAAGGGCTGTCTCGTGCCACAATATGGTGATGTGGATAGCTTACTGGGCTATTTCTTAACCATCATACTCATTAGTCATAGTGAGTTTCGCAATAATAGTTTGTACTGCAACAGTTTTAAAAAAAATAAGAAATCGATTTTATCGATTCTGTAGCAGTGTAATGTGACAGTTATAGATACTCTGTGCCCGATCTATGTGGAGATCCCCCTTGGTCGACGGTCTGTGATCGGAACTAATGGTGTTCATCAGTGTTCATATAAAAAAGTAATCTAAAATTGTAAAAACTTAAGATTGTGTATTACTATAGAACTGCAATAAAGTAAGTTAGTAACAGTAATCAGATGTTTAAATAAATCATCAAATCATCATTGATACAGATTCCAAATCAATTTCAAGTCCGTAACGGTACACGAGCCCGATGACTTGCTTATGGAGCCTGCGCCTGATGCAGATACCATTCCGACTGAATCAAACCCTGGTCTTTCGGAACCGGACCCTAGCTCTATAATTATATATTGGAGATCTTAGGTGTCGATCCGACCGATACAAACAAGTATGGCAAGGAGTTACAAAAGGACCTAGCGGTGCGTTTTGAATATATCGCCACTACTGGCCTAACTAGAGAAGCTCGCAGTAAACTTACAGAAAAGTATCTTGTCCCTTCTAACTGCAAGCTTTCTGATGCACCCGCTTTAAACCTAGAAGTTAAAGCTGCCTTGTCAGAAGCGGTTGTCAAAAGAGATAAGGCTATAGAATCAAAGCAGAAGGTAACAGCTGCAGCACTCTCGAGCCTTGGCGAAGCCATACATGTGTATTGTCTTCAAAAAACAAAGACACGAACTGCTACGCTTGCTAATGGATACCGGACGCATGCTTTGCGATTCTCAGCATAACGATTCCTTGACCCGCCGAAATTACGTTGTCACTTCAGTTAAAAAAGGAGACGAAGGACTCACTTCAGAATACTAAGATTGATGGTTATTTATTCGGAACCAATTTAACGGACACACTTAAAGCTGCCAAAGCTATAAGCAAGTCCGGCGCTGAGTTAAAAGCTCCTCCAAGCAGTCCAGCAGTCATCGCCAGCACCGCAGTCATCGCTAGAGACGCCACCGGTAAATTATGCTGGCAGACTTTCTACGTTTTATGACCAATGGAAGCTTATTACCCAGGACCCTATATTACTTTCATACATACAAGGGTACAAAATACCATTTAGTAAGCCGGTGACTCAGCACCTTGCCCCTCCTGTTCACACTTATTCTAACACAGAACAGGCTTACTTTAGTAAGGCTATTAGTGAACTATTATGTATTGTAGCCTAGGCAATGGGGCGGTCTGTTGTATGGAGACCCCCACATCAAATCCTCAGTCGATGAAATTTGGCAGGGTTGTAGTATGGGATGACCCAAAATTTACACAAAAATATCCAAAAAAAAATCCATGCGGAAGTTAGGTATTTATACCTAAAAGTACAAATAGCTCAATATTTTGAAATAAATAATTTCTCCGTCCAATTTTTTTTTACCAAACTAATTATTAGCCTTAATAAGAGGTACTTGATAAAAATCCAAAACTTTTTTCAAACGGAACTGTCACTTTTTAAAGAGGTTTCCTTTTTTGTCCGTAATTTCGACCACAAAATTGCTCAGTCAATTTTTCATTTTTAAATGTCCTTAAAATGTAATTTAGCATAACGTGTAAGAAAATCCAAAATAAAATCCATACCAGAATCTATTTATCTTACTTCAACTGAAAATTGTTTATAACTCGGTATGAAAAATTTCTCAATCCAATTTTTTTTTTTATCATAGTAGGTAGTCACATTTACACTCCTATCCTAAATATCCAAAAAAAATATCACGAAGAACATTGATATTGAAACAGATTTTTTGAAATCTAAACTTCGTTTTCGCGATAATGCACCTTAATTCTTGAAACATTGGGTATAGTTTAGCGTGCGCGAGCGAAGCGACTTCACAAAATAATATACATGTTCCTACATGCCTTCTACAATGCTAAATATTGAACATAAACGTGTAACTGAACATTAATTTATTTGTACAAGATAAATGAGCTTAAATAAGGGCTCATAAATTATTTTTTTTGTAAGCTTATGTCTAGATAAGTAAATTAAAATAAAAAATTATGTGGCACTCGGGGACTGCCGCAGTAAAGCTATTGCATAACATTTTTTATCAACTTATGCAATTATAATATTTATACAATTTTTTTTTGCATAATAAAAATTATGCAAAAAAATAATTAAAAAACAAACAAACAAGAAAAGCGCACTGTCAATTCTTCGCGAGTGAGATTCGAACCTGCGACATCATACACCATACGGCAAAGAAAGCGGCCGCTCGCCCACTGCGCCGAACAAAGCTACTTGTGAACCTCTAAAATGTTGAACGCTTACTGAACGACGGTGTTAGGTTTATTTTCGTTACGGAATTTCTTGATTCGGTCGCCGCGCTCAAACTGTTTGTCCTAGTTCAAAGCCCGCGATAAAAGCTATGCAATAGCTTAAAATTCAATTTTTTTTCATTACTTGGATTTGAGGAAATAAAGGAGGAAATGTATTAAATATATTTTGTTTAAGTACGTATTTGGAACGCCAGAAATTTGCAAACTGTTTAAAGCATAATGCTAGACAGTTCAACTGATATCGACGCTGGAAATTTCAAATGTCGTAAGGGACATTCTGTCGTAAGTACACTTGATTCACCATCGAACTTGAAATTTTTCTTTCTATCGATCTGTATATTTATTTAAAATTTTGATATCTCTTATAATTATAAATAAGGACTGGAGATACGAAATGTAATACTTTGTAGTAAGTAACAAAAAAGTAAAATTTTAGTTAGTATAGATCAAATTTTAGATTATAACTTTCTTGTACAGTACCCGGCGATATATATTGCACATCGGCCATAAAGCCGATGTGAGATATATATCGCCGGTGCAATATATATGCCGATGTGCAATATATATATATATATATATATATATATATATATATATATAATTAAAAATTCTTTACGAACTAAAATCTATTTTGGTATTTAAAAATTTTGAATTAACATTGACGTAAGTAGCGACGAATTGATATCGACGCTGGAAATTTCAAATGTCGTAAGGGACATTTTGTCCTAAGTACACTTGATACACCATTGAACTTGAAATTTTATCTCTATCGATCTGTATATTTCAAATTTTGATATCTCTTATAAATAAGGATAAGCCGATGTGAGATATATATCGCCGGTGCAATATATATATATATATATGTACTACTATATATATATATATATATATACTATACATATATATATATACTATATATATATATATATATATATATATATATATATATATATATATAGTAGTACATACAGTACCCGGCGATATATATTGCACATCGGCCTTATGGCCGGGTACTGTAGCTTTTTTTAATGTCGTAATTAGCGACGAATTGATATCGACGCTGGAAATTTCAAATGTCGTAAGGGACATTTTGTCCTAAGTACACTTGATACACCATTGAACTTGAAATTTTATCTCTATCGATCTGTATATTTCAAATTTTGATATCTCTTATAAATAAGGACTGGAGATACGAGATGTAATATTTGTAATAAGTAATAAAAAAAGTAAAATTTTAGATCGTATAGATCAAATTTTAGATTCTGACTTAATAAATATTTTCACGATCGCTTCGCTCGCGAAAATTTCCATTACAGATTGATATTTTAGGTATCAACTATGGAATACATAGCTGCGTAGTACAGCCGTTAATCACTGACCTATATCATTGAGCTCAAGGTACCAACTCCTCAATGCTGATGCTGCTGGGCTTCGGCCCACCAGACTCAGCTAGCCTTAATTAAATCATTGGGTCGTTAAAATAATCTAGGAACTGACACAATATTGTAGAGATTTGTAGGGGCGGCAAAATTTGAATAGCCTACTGGCGGCAAATGTGTAAATCTGGTGTGCGTTGCGCCTCCGTTTGTTTCGACGTTTCTTATATGCCCATCCAACTTCAACATACGTGTAGAAACAAAGATTATATATGTAATTTATAGAGGCGTTTGAAGTTAGTTTTATGAAAATCGTTATTATTTTTAGTGGCCTAGGAGTGCAATATTCTGCAGCATCAGGTCTGATTTTCAGGTCAGGTGATAGAATCTGGAGTTCGTGGTGTAGTCTAACTAAAGGTAAATGGTCTTTACAATATGAATTCACAATCAAAAATTCCTAAATTCTCACAGCTTACGAGTGCAGCACCCTGCAGCATCAGAATTGAGGAGTTGGGGCCTCGAGCTTAACGATGTAGTCTATGCTTGATACCTATTACTTACATTATTAATACACAATCGATATTTTCTAAATCTTCATAGTTAATAGCAAACATTCTCTTTCAAATAAAAAAAAATGCGATACGGTCTGAAATCTCGAAGAAATTGGTGTACATACCTGCATGGAAAAAAATATGAGCCGATTGCGCGCCGATATAAACTTCCTTTTTTTGAAGTCAATTATAAAGTATGTAACTTTATTTTAGAGTAAATGAAATACAAAAATGGAAAATTAATTAATTTTTTTTTTGTTGGCAAGGGGGGCGCAGGCGGATTTTCGCACCCCGGCGTCCAGTGTGGTTAAGACGACCCTGTCTATGCAATGGTCTGATTCCAATCGAATGTGCTAGATAACATCTAAAGACATTACAAAGTATATTGTTTTTAACATACTTGGTAATGTCTTGATATAATAAGTTTTAAATATTTAAGAATCGACCTTAGCCTAAACGACACAAACAGCAAAAGGCATTAGCTTAGTTTATTTACAAATAGCAAAAGCTCTTTGTAAATAAACTAAGTCAATTTACAAAAAATGCATAAAAGAAGTGTCTCAATGAAAATTAATGATTGTTAAAAATCAATGGAAGAAGAGTCCAACATTTCAAATGCACCAAAAATCTTCTAAAGATGTAAGAATTGAATTGGAATCTGAAATATCTGTGGCAAAATGCAATGATCTGAAAAGTTTAATGCAAATATAGAACAATATCAATACGGTTTTATACTATTTTCTATTTATTGTCATCGAACCAATTTTGAAAAGCGACTCACGTCATTAATCTGATAATTTTATAAGCTTTATATCATGAATTAGTAGCTGAGTGAGCAAGACTTTTCAGGCAGTTACGACAAAATTACTTCTATTATACTATTAGGCTTAAGGTGTAAGATTCTTTTGACGTGATAACGTCTTATAAATCAATGAACACCAGCTGCACGCACGACAAAGTGTCACGTTCCACCTGAGATAGAGAGGCATGATCGGCCCAAGCGTTGGCTTGTGACACATTTATTCATCGATGTTTCTTTATGACGTTATCACGTAAAACTATGGTCCGTAAACCGACTTTACAGACAACCAATTATTATTATATTAAATTGATTATTCATATTTTTTTGTTATACTATACAAGATGATGCCCGCGACTTCGTCCGCGTGATTTAAGGTTTTTTGATTCCCACGGGAACTCTGTAATTTTCCGGGATAATAAGTAGCCTATGTGTTAATCCTCTTTATAAGCTATCCCCATTCCAAATTTCCGCCAAATCGATTCATTCCTTGTAGCGTGAAAAAGTAATAAACATCCATCCAAATTCCAAACATCCATCCATAGATCCTCACAAACTTTTGCATAGTCATCGCATCGCATAGTAGGAACTAGGATAGTATCCTACTATCCTAGTTCCTACTATACTGCATCACCAAAAAAAAAAAAATTGTGATGCAACTACAAATTTACGATTTTCGGATTTTTTTCTTTACTTGTGCTACATGACATTGCTTCATGCTAAATTTCATGATTCTAGGTCAACAAGAAGTACCCTCTAGGTCTTGCGAGTGTTAAAATATGCGGCATAGATGGACCATAAAAGGCCGTATCTTTTGATTGCGTCGGCTTAGACTTTGTCACAGCTACAAGGGATTGCAGACCTGAGTATTTGATACTATTTTCAACTTGATACCCTCCATGTGTTCCTGAGAAAAAGGGTATTGACAGACGGACAGACAGACGGACAACGAAGTGATTCTAGAAGGGTTCCGTTTTTAGTACGGAGTACGGAACCCTAAAAATGAGAGTTATGACAGTTTAAAAGGTAAAATTTTGTTTGGTCCTCCTGAAAATTAGGGGATTGTCGCTTACAAAATTTGAAATATCCAGCATCGATGTATCGGATTACACACGGACCTCGGATTACAAAGGGCGTAAAGGACATTTTGGCCAAAACTTGAACTTTTTAATGATATCATACTCAGTTTTTAACGCTCCTTCGATCTGTCTTATTTACGTCTCAATATTCGCTAAAAATGTCGTTGACGATCTAGATTTTTGGTGTTCTTAAACATGAATTTTCGAATAAATAGGTCACTACTAATGGTACTACACTATGTAATGCATACATAGCATAATATCTATTAAGTATAATGTAAAAGTATTTTGAAAAGAGCAACTGCCGAGTTTCTTGCTGGTTCTTCTCGGCAGGAACGGCATTCCGAACTAGTGGTAGACTCATTGACGATTGTAAAAAATTGAATAAAAAAACATTTCTATTCTATTCTATTCTAATGGTCGTAAAGCTTGAGCTAAAACATAATATCATCAAACTTTATTTTTTTTTAATTTTAAAAAGTAAAAAATATTCATATCTATTTCTTCTTTATCAACCTATAAACGTCCACTCGCTTTCAGGAGTTCCGCAATGATTCCGTCATCACCAGGCGCTTTGTTGTTCTTGAGCTGTTTGAGAGCCATACTAATCTCGTATAGGCTGACTGACATCTGGGACATCTTCGGTATAGTTCATAAATCATAACGAATAATTGATCGTCATAGTCACCGTCGTTGGCAACAGTTTTTGATTGACAATTGCACTGTCGATTCAACGAAATACAGTCGATTATCGAGTGCAGGCTCGCGTCACCGTAGAAAAAATATGTCGATATAATAGGCAGATAATATGTCGGGTCTCGTGACGTCACCACGCTCCTGCTTCCCTTGATGGATTAAATATAAAATATTTCTTTCTAAAATTTTTATAGTTTTTAATGCGCTTGATTATTTTTTTGGATATTTTGATATTTGATACAAAAAAAATAATTGTAATCATATCAATAAAAAAAATGGATGGAGAAATTTTGCACTGTGAGTAAAAGGGTAGTTTTTGAAAAAAATATAGTCTCTTGGTATATTGTTTGGATTTTCAAGTTGTAGGTACAAAACGGCTATAAAAGGACATTCCAGTGAAAAAAATTCACAGAGCAATTTTTCGCTGCAAGTTACATTGAAAAAACGTATTTTTCAAAATTTGGTGGTTTCGACTAGGAGTATATTTTGGATATTTTATATTTTGTTTCTAGACTTTACATGAATGTTTCAGGTGAAGAAAGTTTTGACCGAGCATTTTGCCGAACTGAGATATTAAGCATAAAAGAGTTTAGGTAAAAATACCTAACTTCCGTTCTAATTTTTTTTTGGATATTTATAAAATACGTTTAACTACTGATACTTTATCATTCTGTAAAGTTTCGTCGCCTGAGGAATTGATGTTGGGGTCCACTAGCTTCATTGCCTAGACTATTGGTGCTATATTCCAATGTAATCCTTGCGAGAGGCACTTTATCTCCAGAATTTTCTTGATACCCAAGCCAAATGGCAAAATGCGTTTTATTTTAAATTTAAAACAATTAAATAAGTTTATTGAAACTAAACATTTTAAAATCAAGGATTTTAGAACAGCCTTAAAGATGATAACGAAGGACTGTTATATCGCTAAGTTGGACTTGAAAGATGCCTATTTTTTAATCAAAATTCAATAGGAAATTCTTACGTTTCCAATTTGGAAAGAACCTCTATGAATGCAACGTTTTGCCATTTGGTCTCAGTACGGCACCCAACGTTTTCACTAAGGTGATGAAACCAGTCGCCAAAATATTGCGTACCGCTGGTTATTTATCGACTATTTACATTGATGACTGGTTTCTAGTATCCCACACATATGAACATTGTGTAGAAAATGTCGAAAAAACTAGGACACTTCTCACATCTTTAGGATTTATTATAAATAAGGAAAAGAGTTGTCCAAAACCAAGCAAATCTTGTGTGTTCCTTGGTAATAGAATTAATTCTGAGAGTCTCCAGGTCAGTTTGCCATCAGATAAAGTACAGCGTATAAAACCAGAAATACAAATTTTTTTTTACTATCAGAAGATGTAAGATTAGAGATTTTGCACGTTTTGTTGGTTTGCTTACATCTGCATGTCCAGCCGTAGAGTACGGCTGGCTTTATACAAAGTTATTTGAACGAATTAATTATCTAAATTTAAGACATGAAGATAATTATGAAAAATTCATGAACATTCCTAATTCGATAACCCCTGATTTAACTTGGTGGTATAATGCAATTCAAAATTCTGTAGTAGAATAAAATACGAGAATTATGACCTGGAAATCTTATCAGACGCCTCAACAACGGGGTGGGGGGTCGCCTGCGGTGATGAGAGAGCTAGCGGTCAGTGGAGCGTCCAGGAACAAGAGCAACATATAAATTACCTGGAACTAAAGGCAGCATATTTCGGTCTAAAGGTTTTTTGCAAAAAAAAAATCTAATACTCAAATCTTACTTAGAGTAGATAATACTACCGCTATCTCTTACATCAACCGAATGGGAGGTATCCCGTATCCTCACTTAACAGAAATCACAAAGAGACTATGGCAATGGTGTGAATGTCGTAAACTATTTGTTTTCGCTTCTTATATTCGCTCCGCTGATAATAAAGAAGCAGACACAGAAAGGTGCTCAATAAATTCAGGTGCTCAATACATTCAGATATTGAATGGGAATTAGCACAGCAGGGTTTCCAAAAAATCGTTGAAAAATTTGTATAATATTGATATTGACCCTGATATTGACCTTTTCGCGACCAGGTTAAATAATAAATGTAAGACATACGTTTCTTGGCATCGCGATCCAAGGGCGCACGCTGTTAACGCGTTAACGATTAAGTGGACACCTTTTTTCTTTTACGCATTCCCACCATTCTCAATGATCCTTAAAAGCTTAAGAAAAATTATATCTGATAAAGCTACGGGAATTGTAGTTGTCCCCCTATGGCCTACTCAAGCGTGCAACCGCGACATTTACATCAAGATTACCCTGGCTGCCGCAGTGTTATCTGGTCAGCGATGCTGAAAAGTAACATTCATAGCAGATGTTATGATGGCGTCTCTGTCACGTAGTTCATATAAACAATATGAGTTATACCTTAAAAATGGATCTATTACCATTGTTTACGTAATAATATTGATTTGTACGATGCTACGATTCCGAATATTATTGATTTTCTTGCTAAGACGTTAAGCGAAGGTGCCCAATACGGTACTCTCAACACATGTCGTTCCGCTATAGCATTAGTTGTTGGAGATCATGTCGGAAATGACACTGCTATTAAAAGGTTTTTAAGGGAATATTTCAGTTACGTCCGCCAGTACCTAGATACGACACGACTTGGGATCCATCAGTCATTTTAGTTTTTTTTTTTAAGAAAAAATCTATCCCCTCGAAAATGTTTATTTAGAACTACTTTCGAAAAAGTTAGTTACTTTACTTGCTCTTATAACTGCGCATAGAATGCAAACCTTTTCCAAAATTACCATTGATAATATTAAAATATCGAGTTCTCAAATTTCTATTAAAATTACAGGAATGACTAAAACCTCTCGTATTGGGTCTAGTCAACCTTTACTGGTCATCCCCTTTTTCAATCAGAAACCTGAAATATGCCAGGGAAAAACCTTATACTCATACTTAGATCGCACTTCTAATCTGCGGGGCAACATTAAAATAAAAGTCTCTTTATTGGGTTAAGAAAACCGCACCGTGCGGTTTCATCGCAGACCCTCAGCCGCTTGGTGAGAGGCACACTGGAAGCGAGCGGCGTCAGCGTGGACGTAATCCGCCGGACAGCCGGCTGGAGCGGAACTTCAAATGTATTCTTTAAATTCTATAATAGGCCTGTTCTAACTAAAGAACATGATGATTCTTTCGCTCAGGCCATAATTACCAATCAATCAAGACTATGATAGTAAATTAATAAATATCCTATTAATTATGTCGTAATTAATTTAAGGATATTTATACTGAACCAGTTTTTTGTATGTACACAATAACTAATGTCAAGAATAAATTATTATTAATTTCTTGAAAGCCTATAATGAGTAAAACATTATTTTACTCATGATTCAATATTTCACAAAGGCTCTAAAAGTCTACATGTGTTTATCTTCTAATATACACATCAAAAGTGTCTAGGGATCAAGCATTTTTATGCGGATTTCTTGAGATTGAGATGTGGCTTTGTAATAAATTTATGATTTTATAAACTTATATGGATCCTTTTTGGTGCATTTCATAATTTCATAATCAGCGATTAAAATCCTGCCAGGAAGTCCATCCTTATAGTGGTGGAACCATCATGGTATGGGCGGGTATTTGGATCGGCGGAAGAACTGAGTTGATTTGGATCAGAGGCAACCTCAACGCTCAAATTTATGCTGAGACGATTGTATCAGACGTCATCGTTCCTCTACAAGTGCAAATCGGTCCCTTATTTCAGTTAATGCATGATAATGCACGACCGCACACCACAAGAGTTGTAAGACAGACTCTCGCCGCAGCTAACATCAATGTCCTGCCCTGGCCTGCTCAGTCGCCAGACTTGAACCCGATTGAGCATGCATGGGATATGCTACAGAGAAGAGCTCTGCCGAATATGGAGGGTATCCAGTGGCAAGAAGACCTTTTTTTGTTGTTGCAACGAACATGGGCGGCCATTCCACAGCGTGATTTGGATGAACTCATTTTGAGTATGCCAAACCGATGTTCTTGTGTTGTTAGTGTTCGCGGTAGAAACACGGATTATTAATTGTTTAAGTTACCCAATAAAATTTTAAAGAAAACTGTTATTTCAGTCTTTTTTTCGAACTTTAATGTTAGTGGTTCAAATGTCAAAAATCCCTTTATTAGGAAAATGGCAAATTTCTTTATTAATGCAAAGGTGACTTGGTTTATCGTTACTGTGACAAACGAAAACACTTTATTTGATGAATCCTTAAAGAAAATTTTAATTAATATCAATCAGGAGAAAAGTTATTGCAAAAATATATGTTGATCCCTAGACACTTTTGATGTGTGTATATTCGGACGAAGCTCTCGTATAATTATGATAGAACTTCACTTACAGGTAAGTTCGTTTAATCACTAATTATTTCCTGCATTACATTTTGTGGGTCGCACGACTTAGCTCTGAGAGGTAAACATTATGGCGAAGGAATTCTTGAGGGCCTATACAAGCTGCGAATTGACGCGGGAGATTTAGTTTTAAAAAAACACTTTGAGAGTGGGAAAAAAATGCAAGCTATCGATCGGCGGATATTCAAAATGAAATTATCAGCATTTGTGGGGAGATTATTAAGGCCAATTTTATAAAAAAAGTAAAAGAAGCAGAGGCATACAGTGTATTAGCAGACGAAACAGCTGACATTTCTGGTACTGAACAATTATCAATTGGGCTGCGATATTTTGATGAGGAATCGAACGACGTCCAAGAAATGTTTGTCGGATTTGTTGAGCTGATAGCTCTGGATGCAAAATCTATTGCACGTAACATCGATGAGTTTGTGACAAACGTAGACCTTAATCCAGATAAATGTGTTGGTTTTGGATTTGACGGTTGTTCGACGATGTCTGGAAAAGACGGTGGGGTACAAGCAATTCTACGTAAAAAATACAACAAAGCTTTGTTCTTTCATTCCTCATCCCACAAACTGAACCTGGTAATAAATGATCTCAACACTGTTCCTGAAATTCGAAACGCCATGGGAACCACTAAAGATATTATTACATTTTTTCGGGAATCAGTTTTGAGAAGGAAGTTAATACCTAATATTTCCAGACTCTGCGAAACAAGATGGAGTGAGAAACACAAAACTATAAGAGGTTTTAAGGAAAATTTCCCTGTTATATTGGAAGCATTAGAAACCTTATCACGTGAAGGAAATAATGCGACTCGAAAAAGTGCCAATCAACTCTATGCGGCAGCTTGCAGAATTTCGTTCATTATGGGTATTATTCTGATATCTAAATACTCTGCCTTATTGGAACCCGTAGTAAATGTGCTCCAATCCATAACTTTGGATGTGGTTAGGGCCTCGCAACACATAAAGAGCATTGTTCAGTTGCTCAAAAGTCATCGTGACAATCCAGAAAAAGTCACAGAAGAAATTATAAAGGATGCTACTGTTGTTGCGGAGAAAGTCGGATTGGAGGAGGAAATCAAATCAATACCGCGTATTGTTGGCAAACAACGTCATAGAAGCAACCACCCGGCAGAAAAAGGGTATACTTCCCAGTTTTAAATATATTGTTTATATTTATTTAATTTCATTTATTATTAAGTAAACTTGAAAAGAAAAAAGCCTGAAGGAACTAGCAGTGACAGTGATGAACTGGATGAAAATGTACAAATGAGAAAAGAGAACAAAATAGAGAAAACATCGCATGTTTCTAGCTCGGTCGCACAAAAAGATTCTCAGCCTGAGGAACTATATCAAGATCCTAATATTGGCGCATGTTCTTCTTCTTATGATGATTACATGGTTGACCTTCCGAAATCAAGCTCATCCAAAAATTTGGAATCGGATGGTGATCCTTCCATAGACGACTGCAACGAAATTGACATAGGTCGATATATCGGTCGAGGGTCGTTATTATCGACCGAAAAGAAAAAAGAATTGTTGGAAAATTGTTGGTCTCCCTCTGCTACATATAACTGCCGAAGACGCTAAACATTTGAAAAGAAAATTTAACTATTCATGGTTAGAAATGTACTCTCCATTGTTGGCCTATTCGAGGCGCCTGAAAGGAGCTTTTTGTAAATATTGTACGTTGTTCCCGCCAAACCCAAATTCTTTTCGGGGCGTATTGGGGTCATTCATTATAAGGTCATTTTCCAAGTTTAAAGATATTCACGAACAGTGCAAAAAGCATGTGGAAACCCATTTCCATAAGGTGGCACTGGAAGCTGCTAAATCATTTCTCGAAAGTGTAGATATGCAACTCAACAAATACTCCCAGAGCATTATTGAAGAAAACAAGAAAATTATAAGATCTATTATTTCCTGCATTACATTTTATGGGTCGCACGACAAGAAATGTTTGTCGGATTTGTTGAGCTGATAGCTCTGGATGCAAAATCTATTGCACGTAACATCGATGAGTTTGTGACAAACGTAGACCTTAATCCAGATAAATGTGTTGGTTTTGGATTTGACGGTTGTTCGACGATGTCTGGAAAAGACGGTGGAGTACAAGCAATTCTACGTAAAAAAATACACCAAAGCTTTGTTCTTTCATTCCTCATCCCACAAACTGAACCTGGTAATAAATGATCTCAACACTGTTCCTGAAATTCGAAACGCCATGGGAACCACTAAAGATATTATTACATTTTTTCGGGAATCAGTTTTGAGAAGGAAGTTAATACCTAATATTTCCAGACTCTGCGAAACAAGATGGAGTGAGAAACACAAAACTATAAGAGGTTTTAAGGAAAATTTCCCTGTTATATTGGAAGCATTAGAAACCTTATCACGTGAAGGAAATAATGCGACTCGAAAAAGTGCCAATCAACTCTATGCGGCAGCTTGCAGAATTTCGTTCATTATGGGTATTATTCTGATATCTAAATACTCTGCCTTATTGGAACCCGTAGTAAATGTGCTCCAATCCATAACTTTGGATGTGGTTAGGGCCTCGCAACACATAAAGAGCATTGTTCAGTTGCTCAAAAGTCATCGTGACAATCCAGAAAAAGTCACAGAAGAAATTATAAAGGATGCTACTGTTGTTGCGGAGAAAGTCGGATTGGAGGAGGAAATCAAATCAATACCGCGTATTGTTGGCAAACAACGTCATAGAAGCAACCACCCGGCAGAAAAAGGGTATACTTCCCAGTTTTAAATATTTTGTTTATATTTATTTAATTTCATTTATTATTCAGTAAACTTGAAAAGAAAAAAGCCTGAAGGAGCTAGCAGTGACAGTGATGAACTGGATGAAAATGTACAAATGAGAAAAGAGAACAAAATAGAGAAAATATCGCATGTTTCTAGCTCGGTCGCACAAAAAGATTCTCAGCCTCAGGAACTATATCAAGACCCTAATATTGGCGCATGTTCTTCTTCTTATGATGATTACATGGTTGACCTTCCAAAATCAAGCTCATCCAAAAATTTGGAATCGGATGGTGATCCTTCCATAGACGACTGCAACGAAATTGACATAGGTCGATATATCGGTCGAGGGTCGTTATTATCGACCGAAAAGAAAAAAGAATTGTTGGAAAATTATTGGTCTCCCTCTGCTACATATAACTGCCGAAGACGCTAAACATTTGAAAAGAAAATTTAACTATTCATGGTTAGAAATGTACTCTCCATTGTTGGCCTATTCGAGGCGCCTGAAAGGAGCTTTTTGTAAATATTGTACGTTGTTCCCGCCAAACCCAAATTCTTTTCGGGGCGTATTGGGGTCATTCATTATAAGGTCATTTTCCAAGTTTAAAGATATTCACGAACAGTGCAAAAAGCATGTGGAAACCCATTTCCATAAGGTGGCACTGGAAGCTGCTAAATCATTTCTCGAAAGTGTAGATATGCAACTCAACAAATACTCCCAGAGCATTATTGAAGAAAACAAGAAAATTATAAGATCTATTATTTCCTGCATTACATTTTATGGGTCGCACGACAAGAAATGTTTCTCGGATTTGTTGAGCTGATAGCTCTGGATGCAAAATCTATTGCACGTAACATCGATGAGTTTGTGACAAACGTAGACCTTAATCCAGATAAATGTGTTGGTTTTGGATTTGACGGTTGTTCGACGATGTCTGGAAAAGACGGTGGAGTACAAGCAATTCTTCGTAAAAAATACACCAAAGCTTTGTTCTTTCATTGCTCATCCCACAAACTGAACCTGGTAATAAATGATCTCAACACTGTTCCTGAAATTCGAAACGCCATGGGAACCACTAAAGATATTATTTCATTTATTCGGGAATCAGTTATGAGAAGGAAGTTAATACCTAATATTTCCAGACTCTGCGAAACAAGATAGAGTGAGAAACACAAAACTATAAAAGGTTTTAAGGAAAATTTCCCTGTTATATTGGAAGCATTAGAAACCTTATCACGTGAAGGAAATAATGCGACTCGAAAAAGTGCCAATCAACTCTATGCGGCATCTGGCAGAATTTCGTTCATTATAGGTATTATTCTGATATCTAAATACTCTGCCTTAATGGAACCCGTAGTAAATGTACTCTAATCCATAACTTTGGATGTGGTTAGGGCCTCGCAACACATAAAGAGCATTGTTCAGTTGCTCAAGTCACCGTGACAATCCAGAAAAAGTCACAGAAGAAATTATAAAGGATGCTACTGTTGTTGCGGAGAAAGTCGGATTGGAGGAGGAAATCAAATCAATACCGCGTATTGTTGGCAAACAACGTCATTGAAGCAACCACCCGGCAGAAAGCCCCTCAGAATACTGGAAGAGATCATTGGTAATACCTTACTTAGACTCCATTATCACATCTCTTGAAATACGTTTTGCTGATGAAAACACTATCTAAACTACACCCGGCGCAAATGCCAACAATTTCGGTAGAAAATCTCAGAGAAACCTGTGAAGTCATTAGCCAATTTAATGATCTACCAAATCTAAAAATCGAAATAGAACTTTGGCATCAATTATGGCAGCAAAATAAATCCCAAAAACACAACAAATCTTACCGTTTTAGATGTCCTCAAAGAGGCGAAAACCTTCTTCCCCGAAACGGGAAGAGCGTTAAAAATTTTGATCGCGCTGCCGTGCACAAAGTGTACGGTAGAGCGATCGTTTAGCAGCCTCAGGAGACTAAAAACTTGGCTGAGAAGTATCATGGGGGCAAATCGCCTCAATGGTCTAGCCATGATGAGTGTGCACAGAGAAACTACACACATCAAAAGTGTCTAGGGATCAAGCATTTTTATGCGGATTTCTTGAGATTGAGATGTGGCTTTGTAATAAATTTATGATTTTATAAATTTATATGGATCCTTTTTGGTGCATTTCATAATTTGAATCAGGAACTGTCAATCAAATTCTAGTAAAAGATGAAAATCAGCTGTCAATTTTTTCCCTATAAAAACATACAACGCATTGAAGACGTTATTAGTGCTACTGTTTCCCTACTACTGATTAAAACCAACGTTATTATGGAGCGGCGACGTCATTTAAGCAGGGAAGAAATGCTCAGAGCCGTGAGAATGATAGAAGCTGGTTCCCGGCAACGTACTGTGGCTTTAGCTCTGAATACAAGTCAGAGTGTTATCAGTCGACTTTGGACACGTTACCGAAGCACTGGTACCGTGGCTGAGCGCCATGGAGGACGGTATCGCTGCACCACACGGAGACAAGACCGATACATTCAAATCTTAACTCGAAGAGCTCCAACAATAACCGCCATGATGTTAGCCGTGAGGCTTCATCACTCTTCAGGGAACTTAATTAGCGACCAAACAGTCAGAAACCGCTTGCATGAAGCGAACCTTCATTCCCGAAGACCGCTACGGGTACCACCTATAGCAATGCACAATCGTAGGATTCGATATCAATGGGCTCTTGAACACAGAAATTGGGCAAAAGAACAATGGCGTTTCGTGTGCTTTTCTGATGAGTCTCGTTTTGGTATGAGACCGGATACAAGACGTATACGACACTGGAGAACCCCTGGACGCCAACAGCGATTAAAATCCTGCCAGGAAGTCCATCCTTATAGTGGTGGAACCATCATGGTATGGGCGGGTATTTGGATCGGCGGAAGAACTGAGTTGATTTGGATCAGAGGCAACCTCAACGCTCAAATTTATGCTGAGACGATTGTATCAGACGTCATCGTTCCTCTACAAGTGCAAATCGGTCCCTTATTTCAGTTAATGCATGATAATGCACGACCGCACACCGCAAGAGTTGTAAGACAGACTCTCGCCGCAGCTAACATCAATGTCCTGCCCTGGCCTGCTCAGTCGCCAGACTTGAACCCGATTGAGCATGCATGGGATATGCTACAGAGAAGAGCTCTGCCGAATATGGAGGGTATCCAGTGGCAAGAAGACCTTTTTTTGTTGTTGCAACGAACATGGGCGGCCATTCCACAGCGTGATTTGGATGAACTCATTTTGAGTATGCCAAACCGATGTTCTTGTGTTGTTAGTTGTAACGACCCTAGTCCTTCATACTAAGGAATTTTTCATGTTTGATAGTATTAAAAATTGTTGATTAAATTTTATAAAAATTGGTACAGTAGTTAAGTTACGAGATGCACTTTCACATGAGATCATAAAAATAATAATTTTAGGAACTTCAATTTTCATGTCATATAATTTCAATTTGACGTTGACGCTATTCTGTAGAACGATATACTGTAAGGGAAGGCAGCGACGACCGCAGCGTCGTGACGCGCGGATCGTATATAAGAAAGAACATTGTCCGTGTTTGGGGCATATGTTCAGAGACTTAAATGTGAAGTGGTATGTAGAGACATACTTTATATCAATTATTATTGATAAAATACAAGGGGCGATACACGCTAATATCGATACAATCTAATATGAGTGATACCTAATCTGACGTTGGAAGCTGCTTAAGAGATGGGGAGCTCTAGCGCCTTGGTGCTTTATGAACCTGTCTTTGGGCTAGCGACCGACGATTTCAGATGAAGATTGATCTATATCGCGATGCTCTATGCTGAGTGTTGTGTCAACCTGTAGGTTGGATGCCGAGATAGGATAAGCTTAGGATGGGCTAATAAACTTGCCAGTCCGGGCTGTCTGGTCCAGGTGTATGATTCTACTTTCGAACTTGCTCTGACGTTAAGTTGGAGCCTATCACCACTTCGTGGTGACAACCAACTGTTGGATGCTGAGATAGGATGAAGCTAATGATGGCGATTGCTATTGTGGTTTTGTCTGGTCCAGTCGTCTGACACCAACCTCGAACTAGACCCTAACGTTGTTAGAGTCCTTCACCACTCCGTGGTAACTTCACGCAGTATAACTATTAACCTACAACCAACAAACAACAACTATACATGAGAGGAGCTCACCTCTATAAAAAAGTCTCAGTGGATCACACCACTATAAAAAAGTCTTGTGGAAACCACACCACGGTTAAAAAAGTGTCTTCAGTGGATCACACCACTTTAAAAAAGTCTTGTGGAGCAAACCACGGTTAAAAAAACCTCGCACATTCGTGTGTGAGTGAATGATGACAGTGTGGGGGGGGGGGGCTCATGGTTTGATGGTATTTCAGGGACTTGTTCACATTCCTGATTATTGACAAATAATTACCCAAAGTAATATAATATGTATGTTTAAGAAATTAAAGATGCGATCTCATTGCGTCAATTATTATAATAATACATTATTGTTTTAATGGACGCAACTGAGTGGTCCTTGATGTACCACAAAAGGTAGGAGCTCACCATCGTTGGCGTGCAGGGAGCCAGCGATCATCATTTTATTTTTTTACAATAAAATGATGCCATCTTAGGTTTGAACGTTGCCTATGGACTCAAAGGAACTTGAAGCAACGATGTGTAGTGTAGACGTTCAATGTGATGTTGAATGTCGAGGTGCATAAGTTGCGATGTAGGTTCTTTTGATGTTTACCCATAGAAATAATTGTGTCTCTCGACATCAGTGTTGAGTCTCGTGATAATGGAGCAAACCGGTATCATTCATACTGGATTTTAAACATTCTTTAATATAAACCAATACGGAAATGACCACAAGCTAATATTTGAACTCTCGCATAAATCAACTAAGCATTGTGAACTCATTACTTCTGACGCTCTAAAAGTTCCTGGGTTAATACGATCACAACATTATAAAGGGTTCTACCACTAGCGAATCACGTGCCATTCTAAAGACATAATCTAAAAATAGAAAGATCAATAGGAATAATAGGGTAGAGATTTTCGTAGGGTACTTAGTTCAGTTACATAGTGTTCGCGGTAGAAACACGGATTATTAATTGTTTAAGTTACCCAATAAAATTTTAAGGAAAACTGTTATTTCAGTCTTTTTTTCGAACTTTAATGTTAGTGGTTCAAATGTCAAAAATCCCTTTATTAGGAAAATGGCAAATTTCTTTATTAATGCAAAGGTGACTTGGTTTATCGTTACTGTGACAAACGAAAACACTTTATTTGATGAATCCTTAAAGAAAATTTTAATTAATATCAATCAGGAGAAAAGTTATTGCAAAAATATATGTTGATCCCTAGACACTTTTGATGTGTTTATTTATGAAAACTTAGAAGATTTTCATAACAAAGCAGTTGAAGTCTTTTCAAAAAACTCCCGAAAATTATGTTTTAATTAAAAATTTGTTCCAGATCCTTAATAAATAACTACTAAATTAATAACATGTTTACAAATTTTATTTAAGTATTCTAGTTTCTGCACTTAAAAGCTCGTAACATAGCTTCATAAGGTCTTGGTAGGTGTACCACCTACCTACATCATCATCATTAGCAACCCATCAACTGCTCTCTACTGATAACTGAGAGCAGGTCTCCTCTCAAAGAAGAGTTATAGGCCATACTCCACCACGCTGGCCCAATTCGAATTGGTGGACTTCACACACCTTCGAGAACATTATAGAGAACTCTCAGATGTGCAGGTTTCCTCACGATGTTTTCCTTCACCCTTGAAGCAAGTGATATTTAATTGCTTAAACACACATGACTCAGAAAAGTCAGTGGTACCCGGGATCAAACCTGCGACTCCTCAAATAGGAGATCACAGTCCTAACCACTAGGCTATCACTGCTTTACCTACCTACCTACAATTCAAACCTTTTCCATCCTCCCATAATATATCAACCTGCCCCCCCCCCCCCCCCCCAGACCATCGGCTGGCGACGCCCTTGGCGGCACGTCTGATGGTGGGGTGGTAATTAGCCACAGCCTCCCGCCAGACTAGACTAGACAATTCAGAAATTATAAATTCCCAATTTGAATCGAACCCGAGACCTCCCCATTATAAGACTACAGCGCTCACCACTAAGCCAGGGAGGTCGTCAAAATTGTAGAATGTGAAAGCCTATACAAAAGTTCGATGTGGATATCTAACGGTTGATAGTGATGAAAAAACAGGAAGGCTTACATCCTATCTGAATATATTAATATGCTTAGGTTTAAGGAATCTGCCTTTTATAAGTTCGCATGTACCTGCAAATTTATAAGGCTTGGCTTCTGCTCCCGGGTTCTTATGACTAAATAATTAAATAATCAGTAAATGATCTCAGTTGCACACAAATTGACAGGTCTAAATCAGTGCTATTCCTAGAGTTTCCTTCAGAAAAGGATACCAAAGTTCAGGCCTGTTAGTTAAGAGATTATGTACAGTCAAATATGACCAGTTAGAAAATTAACACTTTGCTTTTAAATAATATTGTAGTCTGAAATCTTTACAGACTAGCACGTAAAGGAATCATCAGGATTCATTAGTTGGTATATCACCATAAATATTATCTTTTTTACTAATATTTTTTTTCATAATAATAATAATAGAAGTTTTATTTTTGAACATAACATTTGAACATCGTAACGGATTTGAGAAAATCTGTGGCAATAAATGGCGATTTTTGCGTCGTCTTATGGGTGCCAACAGACTTTTTCCACCATGAAATTGGGGAATTACAGTTGGAAAATATTGAAATGCAGTGCAGTACCCATTTAATGCAATTTTACTTGAATTCCACAAAACTACACACATCAAAAGTGTCACAATCAAACACATCAAAAAAATGCTTGATCCCTAATCAAGCATTTTTATGCGGATTTCTTGAGATTGAGATGTGGCTTTGTAATAAATTTATGATTTTATAAATTTATATGGATCCTTTTTGGTGCATTTCATAATTTGAATCAGGAACTGTCAATCAAATTCGAGTAAAAGATGAAAATCAGCTGTCAATATTTTCCCTATAAAAACATACAACGCATTGAAGACATTATTAGTGCTACTGTTTCCCTACTACTGATTAAAACCAACGTTATTATGGAGCGGCGACGTAATTTAAGCAGGGAAGAAATGCTCAGAGCCGTGGGAATGATAGAAGCTGGTTCCCGGCAACGTACTGTGGCTTTAGCTCTGAATACAAGTCAGAGTGTTATCAGTCGACTTTGGACACGTTACCGAAGCACTGGTACCGTGGCTGAGCGCCATGGAGGACGGTATCGCTGCACCACACGGAGACAAGACCGATACATTCAAATCTTAACTCGAAGAGCTCCAACAATAACCGCCATGATGTTAGCCGTGAGGCTTCATCACTCTTCAGGGAACTTAATTAGCGACCAAACAGTCAGAAACCGCTTGCATGAAGTGAACCTTCATTCCCGAAGACCGCTACGGGTACCACCTATAGCAATGCACAATCGTAGGATTCGATATCAATGGGCTCTTGAACACAGAAATTGGGCAGAAGAACAATGGCGTTTCGTGTGCTTTTCTGATGAGTCTCGTTTTGGTATGAGACCGGATACAAGACGTATACGACACTGGAGAACCCCTGGACGCCAACAGCGATTAAAATCCTGCCAGGAAGTCCATCCTTATAGTGGTGGAACCATCATGGTATGGGCGGGTATTTGGATCGGCGGAAGAACTGAGTTGATTTGGATCAGAGGCAACCTCAACGCTCAAATTTATGCTGAGACGATTGTATCAGACGTCATCGTTCCTCTACAAGTGCAAATCGGTCCCTTATTTCAGTTAATGCATGATAATGCACGACCGCACACCGCAAGAGTTGTAAGACAGACTCTCGCCGCAGCTAACATCAATGTCCTGCCCTGGCCTGCTCAGTCGCCAGACTTGAACCCGATTGAGCATGCATGGGATATGCTACAGAGAAGAGCTCTGCCGAATATGGAGGGTATCCAGTGGCAAGAAGACCTTTTTTTGTTGTTGCAACGAACATGGGCGGCCATTCCACAGCGTGATTTGGATGAACTCATTTTGAGTATGCCAAACCGATGTTCTTGTGTTGTTAGTGTTCGCGGTAGAAACACGGATTATTAATTGTTTAAGTTACCCAATAAAATTTTAAAGAAAACTGTTATTTCAGTCTTTTTTTCGAACTTTAATGTTAGTGGTTCAAATGTCAAAAATCCCTTTATTAGGAAAATGGAAAATTTCTTTATTAATGCAAAGGTGACTTGGTTTATCGTTACTGTGACAAACGAGAACACTTTATTTGATGAATCCTTAAAGAAAATTTTAATTAATATCAATCAGGAGAAAAGTTATTGCAAAAATATATGTTGATCCCTAGACACTTTTGATGTGTGTACATTTTTATAGAGCACTGCCGAAAGCTGAATTCCCAAAGACAACTGCTCACGCCCAGAAAATTATGGCGATTTTTGCGTCGTCTTATATGTGCAGACACAGACGAACAGACTTTTTCGACCACGAAATTGCGGAAAAACTCAATCAGAAACCGATTGACTGATGAACACCTTTTCACACTGCTGAAAGTTGCTTCGTCACAGCTGGAACCTGCTTTCGAAAATATTATGGAAAATCAAAAACAATTCCATATTATGTGTCACACGCCTACCTCGGCAGGGCCTTCGAATAAAAGTTAAATTAATTATTATTTAAGGCTGTGCAAAAATAAATAAATAAATACCTTTGTATTTATTTATTTATTTATTTTTGCACAGCATTACACACAAGTCAAAGTGTGTAATGCTGAAATGTTTTTACAGTAGTATGATTCAAAGCTTTAACGCAAATTGCATTTTTTCTATAATTCTGGCCCTCCTCTAGAATTTTTTAAACTTGTGGCCCCCCATTAAAAAACCACTGCCCACCACTGGCCTAGGGTAACACCCGGATAGTTGCCTCAGTGGGATACTTGCCCCGGTTTTGAATACACTATGTTAGGGACGTTAGTGGCGTTAGCGCTTTACTATAATTGTAAGAGCCCCTCCCGCAGACCTCAATGACATGTAAATCGTCAGTATAAGTGCACGCGTTTCGTCCGTGCGAGCGAAAACCTTCCGCGGCGAAACTTCGACGGGCGTCATAATTATATTGGTAAGTAATTTCTATTGAATATTTTTGTTACTGATTGTGGTTTCAGCCAACTTTTTGTTTCATTGCTTGCATTAGAGTTCAAATTACACTATTTATTACGTTTAATTGTTAAATACTTTTTATTTATTTTGCAGATAAAAAGGGCAAGTATCCGTATCAAAAAGGATAGTCGCCCTAGTTACTCTGCCCTAGGGGCAACTATCCGCAACTATAAATTCTTTAACGATTTGTTCAGAAGAAAAAAGAAGAGAAAACAAATAAAATAACAGAAACTAAAAATAGGGCAGCAAAAAATAAAGATTTTAAGACAGAAGAAAACCAACCAGCTAGTAGCAACAAAAGCATTGTGAAGAAAAGAGGACAATTGCAAAAAAATAAAAAAACCAAAAGATCAATAGAAAGTATCAATATTACAGTGAAACTGAATCCGACAGCACATATTTTATTAAACTGACCAAATCAAGACTTTTACGGAAGAGAAGAATACAAATTTATAGTTCTGATAGTGAAAATGGTGAAAATATCATAAGTCCAAAATCATCCAAAGGAAAAGCCACCATAGGACTACCAACCAAAAGAACAAAGGAAAAAAAATCGATGAGATATTAAAAGTCAAAAATGCTAATTTAAAAATAAAAAATACAATTAAAAATATTTCACTTAATGATTATTGCGTAGAATGAATTTTGAGAATTACAATTTTACTAAATCGATATCAGATTGGATTCAATGTGACATGTGTCGAATGTGGTTGCATGAAACTTGTGCAACATTCAAAAACCATTGCATGAGATGAAAGTTAAAAACCCTGGAATTTTTGTTAATAACTTATGTAACTTTAGGTTTGGAGGCTATTTTTGTTATATTTTTATAGTTTTAAAGTATAAAACTTAATATTTTTTATAATGTTGATTAGTAGTTACTTAATAAAAGATTGCAGTAAATAATAAAGACTCATTTTTAAGAAGAAATTTATATTTTGTTTTTATTTCAATAATTATAGGTAGGCGACTATCCCCACCCGAGGCAAGTATCCTCCAAAGCATTTTTTACGTTAGGCTACTATCCGCCATAGTAGGCAACTAACATATTTTTTTTATGATAGAGCTTTATTGAAAAGTGGGGCAACGATCCGGGTTTTACCCTATATCGTCAAGATGTTTTATTTTATGTTATCACTTTGAATTTTTTTTTGTACACAGAAACGATATTACATATTTGTCAAAAATCAACTCCATACAATTTACAAACTTACGACCCAATTCAAACAACACGAACATGATATTTTTTATTACAGTAATTGTTTTTGAAATCATGAAAGTGAAAAGTACAATCTTTACCAACTAGGAGCCAGCCACCACGATGTATTTCTCTTCTTCATCCACAGATAGAAGTCCACTGGACATAGGTCTTTTGCAGACTTCAGACAGACACAGGCCTCGATCTTGCGCCGCCTGTATCCAGCGTCTCCCTGCGACGTTTAATGTCGTCGGTCTACCTAGTGAGGGGTCTGGCAATACTGCGCTTTCTGAAGCAAGGTCGCCAGCACCTTTCGATCGCAACGACCGAGCTGCTCTTCTATGTGCAACGAAACGGAAGTGGAAATGGGCGGCCATTTCCACTTCCGTTTCGTGACTCGCTGAGCTATGTCGGTGACTTTGGTTTTCCTGCGGATCTTTTCATTGCCGAGTTGATCTCGCAGGGATACTCCGAGCTCAGCTCTCGATGTAGTTCTTCTTCTTGTCAACCGATAGACGTCCACTGCTGGTTAAAGGTCTCTTGCATGGAATTCCACAGAACTCGGTCTTGCGCTGCCTGTATCCAGCGGCTCCTTGAGACTCGTTTCATGTCGTCGGTCCACCTAGTGGGGAGGGGGTCTGCCAACACTGCGCTTCCCGGTGCGGGGTCACCATTCCAGGGCCTTAATGTACAAGCGCAGATGTATTTTTTGTTTCATATATTATTCATGATATAAATTAAATTAAAACATAAAGCAAAAAGCCATGTATTTCATTGTTATTTAGAATTCTATACTAAGATGATACCTTTGTGCAGTAACAAATACATAATTTGGATATTACTTTACACTGACTGACAAAGACGATCATATCGCTCTTACTGCGACAGATATATAATTTAAATTGCGTTTAAGCTGTCTATGGCCATGGCTAAAGCGCCTGCTCGTGTGGCGTTTCCGCCAATGAAGCCTGTGCTGTGGCAGAAGATACAGCCCTTTATACCGGACACCTCGCCGAGGTGGGCGCCTCGTTCGCCCCACCATATCTTGTTCAAAGGTTTCCTAAAACAAGATTACAATTAAAGCTTAATAACTCGACTTTTTTAAGGTTCCGTAGTAAACAACAACACGCAGTTTAGTTCAGAAACTATTGGTACTAGAAAACTGTAATTTTGACAAGGGTATAAACCAACAAATCACGCCAACAAAGTGGTGAAATAAAATTGTAAAAAAATATTTTTTTAGGGTACCTCCCCTACATGTAAAGTGGGGATGAATTTTTGTCTCGTCTATCGCATATTGTAGGGTGTCGTTGAATACGTCTTTGAAAAATATTGTGGGTGTGTTGATTTGATTTGATTCACACCATTTTTCGATCGTATCAACCGTTGGGTTGATAATGATGATGATGATGAATGTTATAAATGCGAAAGGTTGTTAACATTTAATAACATTAGTATGATTTGAAACCGCAAACATTGAGAATAATTCATTATCCGCTGGGCTGTTTGATTGTGAAAAGCTGAACTAATCATTGTGACAATCGGAATATGTGCGTGATCCAATTTGACTCAAATGTTTTCTCTGTATAAATGTACCATCCATATTTCTATTTTAATGCTTTATTATAAGGTACATAATTTTAATGAACTAAATCCCAAAATAATATGCTTAATAATATGATTATGACGATAGATTTGATTCTGATTTGATTTCATTCAGTGTTGAAATCCTCCAAATGACAGTTTTATACAATAACTAGCTGATGCCCGCGACTTCGTCTGCGTGGATTTAGTTCATAACATCCCGCGGGAAATCTTTGTCACCCTCCAGGTTCTCAACTATACCTATCCAATAAATCACGTCAATCCGTAGCTTTGTAGCAGGAAACATTTGATCGTCTTGCTCGCGGCATTGTTAATGATGATTCAAAGAGAAAACATATTACTGATGATATTATCAATTACGTTAAACTATAATTTTTATAATTGTTTTTACCATAATTAACCAAATACAAAATTACGTTTAGCTGTCATTTACGTTTTGTTCTTCCACTGTCATTTTCGTTTTTTTATTCCATGTCAGATGCATTTTTGTTATACCAGGTTTTATATTGACTTGACGGAAACGCGGTCGAACGGGATAAAAAGTATCCTATGTCCGTGTCCTGGTTCTAAGCTACCTCTCCACCAATTTTGAGCCAAATCGGTTCATCCGTTCTTGAGTTATAAATAGTGTAACTAACACCACTTTCTTTTATATATATAGATTTTTATGCAAGTACATAATTTAAATATTTTCACTAGCAATACAATTTTTTTTCTATACTATGGAAATGAATTCATTAAAAAATATAAATAAATTAGTATTTAGGGTTATAGTATTGAATACCCTGTTGTGGTGATTTTTTAGACTGGCTGATTTATGGTATTTTTGCTGCAACAATGAATTTTAGCCAGCAGCGAGAGTGTCGGCTAATCAGAAATGATTGCAATCGACACAAAATAGAATAGAATTTTTTTTTTTTTACAAGTGCTTTTGAATTGTCGATGAGTCTACCACTGGTTCGGAATGCCCTTCCTGCGGAGAAGAACCAGCAAGAAACTCGGCGGTTGCTCTTTTCAAAACAAGTCCACAATTCAATAGATACTATGCTATGTATGCAGTGTTCAACAATGAGGGAAAGTTCCACAAATGCATACTACTTACAATAAAATTATTCAATACATGTCAAGATGAGCAGACACAAAGTAGCCCTATTCCAGACGGCGGCACGCGTTCACGAGCATGTCGCATGACCCAGCCGTTGCTTCGCTCAACCATATTTGAGGGAACGTAAGACACACACTATCAATCATTACTCATTAGATAATCGTGCACAGCTTTATGTGTCCATCCTGTTTAGATAAACACTACCACATAAATAATTTATATTTCGTGGGAATTAGGTAAGTATATCAAATATATAAGCAGTGATAGCCCAGTGGTTAGAAATGCTTTCTCCTATTCGGGGGGTCGCAGGTTCAATCCTGGGCACACACCTCTGGCTTTTCGGAGTTATGTGCATTTAAGCAAATATAAACTGCACAACTGAAAAACATGGATGAGATGAGCAGCAGATAGGAAGAATTGGAGGAGGCCTTTGCCTAGGGCACACAGACGAGCAAATATAAACAGCAATAAACTATTAAAAATATTTTATATTGTCCGATATAGGCTTATAAATAAATAAATAAATAAATAAATAAATAAATAAATAAATAAAAAATTGCACACCTGAGTTCTTCATAATGTTCTCAAAGGTGTGTGAAGTCTACCAATTCACATTGGGTCAGTGTTGTGGACTATGGCCTTTAACCCTCCTCTCACAGGAGACCTGCATTCAGTAGTCAACCATTCATGGGTTGCTGATGATGATGTGTTTGTGTGAACTTTGTTTCTTATGGTACAATAAATTGTGTAAAAATAATCCTAATGTACCTTGTAATAACGCTGGTTGGTTTGATCAGAACTGCCTGGAACCTCCACGAGGCTTGTCCTTGAGTATTACATATTCAATTTCACTGCAGATCCCTAATTCTTTTTCCAAGTCAAATAGTTGCTCTTTCCATGGAAACCTGCAAAATTACAAAATTAATTGAATACAAGCTATAATTTAGGAAAAAATTAAACAGACTTTAATGTACTGAAATAAAGAACAACTGAACCAATTTAAGTTGAAATTTTTCAGAGAAATGAGTGGACAAACATACATACAATTCACCTATAAAATTTTGTATATTTGTTTGGAAGCCCTAATAGATTGCTATTATATTAATTGAATATTTGGCAGTCCCATTAATATGACATACCAGACCAGACAACAATTCAGTAATTATAAATTCCCAAATTGTCCCCACCCAGGAATCAAACCCTACACCTTCCACAGAGCTCATATGCGCCAGGGAGATGGTCAAAAAGCTGTTGGATGCAGGCGACGCGGGATCGTGCTATGTGGTTATCATTCAAGAGACCTATGTCCAGTAGTAGACACCTTTATCAATCGAAATGACAATGAATTAAAAAAAAATTACACATTGACAACACATTAAAAAGGATTAAAGTTTAAAAACTAACCTCCTTTCTTTCCCCCAATGCTGGCTTGACGTAATCTCTAGCTGATAACCAAACCGTCATAAAATAGTTGACTGTATACAAAAACTCTTCACTGACTAAAGCCATAGATAGCATTTTCAAAAATCTTGTCCACATCCGAATTTAGTTCGGAATTCCTTTCTGAGTTCAACCTGTGTATTTTATAGCGTGGCTCTTCATCTGTCATTGGAACGCCATTGTCTATAGTGTCCATCTCTTCTACTAAGTTTTCATATACTTTCTTGTATATTAAATGTAAATCTTCTGGTGATAAGCCATGGCCGTTTGGTGCTAATTGCTTAAGTACATTTTCTCCATAAAAAGAGCAGATCAGTCCAGCTGAACTTAATCTAGAAACAAGAGAAAGCAAAGGGATTTGTAGTTTCGCGGCACGAAAGTTTTTGGTATTTTGTTCAAATAGCGCATGGGGTATTGTCGCGCAACCAATGACGACGGCCGGAATGCGACTGGAGAGCCAATCAGCGCCATGATACCTTATTTTCGACTTCTGCGCAATAACGGTCACCGCTAGACTTTCGTGCCGCTACCTATACATTAGTATGTATACTTATTTCGATTAATAAATCTAAACATTTCTGTGGTGGTGTTGTGTGATGCGGGTTGTTATGTTCCCTCAAATATGGTTGAGCGAAGCAATGGCTGGGTCATGCGTCATGCTCGTGAATGGGTTCCACCGGCGGGAATGGGGCTACTTTATGTCTGCCCATCTTAAGATAGAAGTAAGTCTGTATGCATTTAGGAACTTCCCTCAATGTGGAAACACTGCATATATAGCATAGTATTTACTGTATTGTAAATTTGTTTTGAAAAGAGCAACCGCCGAGTTTCTTGCTGGTTCTTCTCGGCAGGAAGGGCATTCCGAACCAGTGGTAGATTCATCGACTATTCAAAAACACTTGTAAAAGTTTATTTGAATAAAAAATATTTCTATTTTATTCTATTCTATTAACAACCAAATCTTATCTTTACAGAAATTTTCTTATTTTAATGCAAAATAAAAATTCATAATTATTTATTTCACTTAGGCCAACCTGTGGCTCTTATGACACGTCACAAGCATGACTACCACCGGTTCGGAAAGAGGATTCTGCTGTGAAGAGCTGGCAGGAAACTCAGCAGTTGCTCTTTTCAAAATAATCATTTTACAATGTTATGAAGCTAATACATTGTAATGTAAAGTTTTTTTATACTATCTTGTGGGCAGCTACATGCCAAACTGATTTAACTCATGCAACTTTGTTAAAATAGATTTTAAGAATAACTATTAGGTACATATATCTATTTCTGCCAATGATCAGAATCCAAATAAAATAAATAGTCAAAATCTGTTATAACAACATCAAAGAGACTTTTCATATTTTGCCTAATATACTATAAAATTCTCAGGTTGCTGTGTTTGTTACCAAACTCCTCCGAAATAGCTGGACCGATTTTTATGAAATTTTGTGTGCATATCGGGTAGGTCTGAGAATCGGCCATCTATTTTTCATACCCCTAAATGATAAGGGTGGGTCCACCCCTAAATATTTTTGTCAGAGGTACAACTTTTGCTGGGTCAGCTAGTTAAAATGTAAAAATATCAATAAGGTTAGTAGAACATCAAATAATTATTATTAGGTAATGGCAGAACCATATGATCAAAGTTACATCCAAGACAGTTGTTGGTAAAGTCTGATCCAAAATTGGCTGGATTCAGTTTCAGTGTATGCATACTATAAGAGTGATGATTTTACTTACTTAATACTTAAGTTCAGGTCTCAGAGCTTAGTCTCGGTGAACTCCCTCTGATCATAACGCTTCTTGACTTCTAATCATAACTGAACTCAGCTCCCACATCCACTATGTCACAGCACTTGAGCTTCTCCTGGTCTCTAATTCGGACAATCTCAGCATCTTTGTATTTAGGTAACTGTTTGAGCATGAAGCATGCGAGAACTTCGTCGCAATGAAATATCCATCGTGGGTATCAATCTATAATATAATAAGGGGTACGTTAGGGTTACGTTCCAAGTCAGCCCGCTAAGATCTTAGGACTGCCACGTCACTCACAAAGTTACAAATCGCAATCACTAGTCTACACATCAAAAAAGGACAGCAATAATCAATTATTTATGGTGCTTTTGCAAATAACCGTTACCTATATTATTGATATTACTTATTACTTACACACCAACTACTGAATACTGATTAATAATGGTTTTTGCACATTTTAACTAGTCTTTTAATAAATTTATAATAAATAAAATTAAAAATGGACGCCCGCATGAGGGCTCAAATGAAAAAACAAAATACTAGAGAAAAAATTGTAGCGAATTTTCTAATTTCGAGTTAGTTTTTTTTTTTTCCTTCCCGTTTCCTTTTCCTGTTTTCAACCTCAGTGTCGCCATACCTATCCCAAACCAAAGACTACAGTGCAGTGCTGCCAAGTCTACACCAGTCCAAGTCGCCAAAAAATGGACGGAAAGTATTTTTATTTAAATATATTAAGTAATTTTTTTTCTGTGTTCGTTGGCAAATCAGTCTTGTTGTATTAATTTTAGGAGGTTAGAATTTAAGTTATGGATGATTATACGAGTCTGCCCGCGAAATTCAAAAAATTGGTTTTTCGCAATTAATTGTAAACTAATACGACAAAGTAGGCTTATGACATTCAAATTGCACCACTAGCCGTATAATCTTCACACGTTTATATCAGTCTGTATCTTTACATGAAAGTGACCAGTTTAAGAAATTAATCAAAATAGTGAGTTGGACGTGAGTTACTCACAAATTAGTCATTATTTTGATTAATTTCTTAAACTGGACACTTTCAAGGAAAGATTTTTATATAAACGTGTGATGATTATACGGCTACTGTCGCAATTTGAATGTCATAAGCCTACTTTGTCGTATTAGTTTACAAATTGTGAAAAACCAAATTAAATTCGAATTTCGCGGGTAGACTCTTATAGTCATCCTTACGTTTCAGCATATAAGACATATTCTATGGTTTCAGCATATGAAAAAAAGAAAAGACAATAATTGTTTTCTGTACTATTATTTACTCGTAATCTAAATATAAAATTTAATAAATCTATAAACTTGTGTCATAAATAAAATGAAACATAGTATAATAATTTTAATCATAAAATAATTAATAATGAGATCAGTAAGATAATATGTAGAATATACCAAAAACTACTAATAAATTACTAATAACTAATAGACATATTATAAATGTGAAGGTTCTTGATATATTGATGGTGGATAGATTCCTGGTGATCGTTACTTTTTCACGCCACAGCGAATGAACAGATTTGGCTGAAATTTGGGATGCTCATCCCCAGGATTAACACATAGGCTTCTTTTTATCCCGGAAACTTACAGATTTCCCGCGGGAATTGAATTGAAATTGAAAATATCGACTGTCGAAACCACAAGGCTACCGAGATCTTATATTGTACTGTGAAAATAATGAACACGATGCCAAATTCACATTCAAAAAAGTGTCGATCCGTCTAGCCCCCTTCCGCACCGCGCGATAAGGAACTACGTTCCAAAAGTATTTTTATAATATTAATATGGTAAGCATATTATTTACCCAAAAATCGGTAACTTGTGCCAAGCTAGCAACATTTAACGGAAGACATTGGTATTTCCTTGACAATTGACTAATGACAGCGTGATGACAGCTGTTTTCGATGGTTATCTAATCTATGGGAAGTGGGAACCGCACATGGTAGGTAGGAAGTATTTTCTACCTTCATGGAACCGCAGGGATCGAGAAAAATCATGGAACTGGGAATTGCGACTACGTATTGTAGTAACTTAGAAGTAGTGGTGAATTGAGCGAGCTGGATCAAAGAAGATCCATCTCTCTCAATTCACGTTTTCAAAAACTTATAAAAGTCCAGTTTTCATAGTTTTCAAAAACTTATAAAAGTCTGCTTTTCATATTTTACTTCTCAAAACTTGTAAAATCAGTTTTCAACATATCATTTCAAAAAGTTATAAAAGTCTGCTTTTCATATTTTACTTCTCAAGACTTGTAAAATCAGTTTTCAACATATCATTTCAAAAAGTTATAAAAGTCTGCTTTTCATATTTTACTTCTCAAGACTTGTAAAATCAGCTTTCAACATATCATTTCAAAAAGTTATAAAAGTCTGGTTTCATATTTTACTTCTCAAAATTTGTAAAATCAGTTTTCAACATATCATTTCAAAAACTTATAAAAGTCTGGTTTTCATATTTTATTTCTCATAACTTGTAAAATCAGTTTTCAACATATTATTTTAACATTATGAAAACTAAAAAACTTCACAACTCGACTATTTGAGGGGTCTGAGCTTAAGTCAATTTAAGTCAATGTTTTTGAATTTGTGTCTGTTTATCATCATACAAAGAATTTCATAAGCAGGCCCTAGTTTTGTAATTTAAATTGTATCTATTATACGAGTATTATTAACTACTTCTATAGACTGGTAAAGGAACGTGATTTGCAGTTAAAAAAAAAAGATATGGTTTTACCCAAATGTAAATACTTTGTCACTCTCTATGCAGTTATGTAATAGGTATATTGGTATTTTAATAATACTGTGTGGATAAAACTGCTCTATTCGAAAATCGATTTCTGGTTTACATACAAAACTTTATATGTAACACATAAATCAATTTCGGTTGGTTCCTATAATATCAAGTTATTAGTGTATTTAAAATAAAAACGACACGTAACTTATTAAAGATTTTTATTTTATTAAAATACTGTCAAACCGAATACAAATAATAGTTACTTACTGAAATGTTATAAAAATAGCTATTTAATAAAGTAAATAATACAAATTTTAGTTTTACGTTAATCACTCAGTTGTTCTTTCATTTGGGTGATAATTTTAGTGACATCTCTATATATATCATCCCGGAACAAGTTTTGTACTACGTGCTGTATACATAGATTTGCATTACACTTGCATACTTTATCCTCATTATTTTGCAATTGTTCCACATCGTATATTTGAATTCGAATAATTTTGGTACCTTTTGATGGTATTTTCATATATGAATATAGTGTATTAGCATCCGCTGATCTTTTACTGCTCCTTTCTTCTGGGTTATTTGGTATAAATCTGAATAAGTCTCCAGAGTCCTGAAATAAAAATTATAATTGAAAGTTATTTACTTATTAGTGTATTTTAAAGTCAATCAAGTCCATAGTCAATAGTCAATTTATTGGTAAAATTTTGTTTACAAGTCATTTGGTACAGAACATTTTATTCATAATATTAAATGACTTGAAATTCCGCTTTCACAATTTTTAAATTTTCTATTATTTAGACTTTAATATATATAGTAAATAATAAATGTATATATAAGACTTATAATATTAACTTACTTCCATTTCCCCAAAAATTATAAAATGCTGTAGACCGAAGAAAGGTATTATTTGTGAATTAAGTAGGTTGCACGCACAGACAAAGTACACAAATTCACATAGGACTGCTCTTCATGAGGATCAGATTGAGAATAACTTGAATTTTCTTTGTAAATCATCAATAAGTAAATATAAAACAAAGTTCTTAGACCAAGTTTGTCTGTGTATGAGCAATAATCTCATAATCGAGAAACCAAAGAGCTATTTCAATTTACAGTGTCGATCACATTTTCGTTGTAGTGCTAATTCGAGTCTATAGTCTACATTATATCTATTACGTGTAAAATGACATTTGAAAGAATTGTTTAAATGCTGGGAGGAGGGGAAGGAGTGATTGTTTTGCAGGAGCTACTTAGTGCTGATGTCACTTGGAATTTGGAAGGAAGTAAGAACTTTTATGTCCCAGAAAAGAGACCATGCTTCCCGCCGGTTTAATTATAAAATGTTTGTTTGTTCGTTCGTTAGGACGGACGGATTGTGTTGATGATGTTTTGCGCGGATATACTCGTGTATGAAATCAGAGGCAAAAGCTAGTAGGTTACCTAACAAAAGAAAACATAGTTTGTGCCTCTAAATAAGAGAAACGGGCGTTACCGAGACCTCATTCTGACTGTCCGGAGTATAAATAGCTGCCATTACCTATTGTTCCATAGCATGATAATAAAATATTGGCGAAACGCACGCAGCCGACATTGAGCCGAGAGGCCGATTGTTTCTCACACAGATCGATTTACAGTTACTGCAAAGGTTTGAGCTTGCTCTTATTCACGATTTTCACTAATTTCTAATAGGTTTTAAGAGTATTGAATAAGTTTAAATTTATATTAAACCTCGGATAAGTAAGCCCTATAACTATATAATACCACAGAGTAGCGAAGGTAAGATCTCCTCCTTATACTGTGATAATACCGATGTTTATATTTTGGGTTATCTGCTTAAAACGGGATCGATCTTCGGAATCATTTTGAATTCAATTTATCCTATGAACGTTGTTGAAAATGTAAATCTTTCGAAGGTCAATGATCTGTTACATCATCAAAACTTAATATAGCGTCTAGCCAGCTCATTTCAACTTGCGAATAATAAATTGAGAGAAAAACAAAAAATTATGACTTACTCCGTTTGCTTATCGCCAATTTGTGTCAACTGAAGCGTTCGTTTAATATTAATAAAAGTGCTGGTCCGTCAACCCTCCGCGTGCTTTTACGGTCGGGTTGATGGCGACTTATTTGAATAAATATTTCGGAGAGCGACCGAGCCGGGTCGTCTTTAAATTTATTTATCTGTAATTTTTTCCGTAGGACACCGGTTCACAATAAAATGCGTCGCCTTCACGCTAAGGCAGCCCGCACACAGTCAATATTATTGTCAATATTTACGAATATTGACAATATTATTGACTGTGTGCGGGGTTTCATCAATATTATTGTCGAAGTCCGGAAATTTCGTCAATATCGGGGGGAGGCAGGGATATTGACAATAATATTGACAGTGTGCGGGCGCGCGTCAATATTTTAGTTGAAAAAAGATTTCAAGGCAGGAGGACGTGTGCTCGCAACCAAAAATGGAGGACATCCCCAGTGCAACAAGCAATGAAAAAGAATATTTAATAGAATTTATTAGAATGTGGGAGACGTAACGATTTTCGCATCAGTATATCTTGTTTTTAAAGTAAGGGGTTACTAAAGATAGTATTTTTTGAAAGCTACTACCTTTTATTCTCATGTAATTTTTAAAATCATCTTTTTCTGTATTTCGAAGTTCTTTTATTAGATTTAAATGATTTAATTCCACTTTTCCACTTTGTCATCCAGTATTTAAGCCATCGTTTCTTTCTTTTTTAGGGTTCCGTACCAAAATGGTAAAAATGGAACCCTTATGGTGAGACTTTCTCCGTCCGTCCGTCCGTCCGTCCGTCCGTCCGTCTGTCACAGTCGATTATTTCAGTAACTATTAAAGCTATCGACATGAAATTGGGCATTGTATATAATAATATATAATATAAAATATATAATATATTGGGCATTGTATATAATAATATATAATTTAAAATAATGTATAATAGTCGCCCAACATCATTGGAATAAAGAAAAATCGAAAATTATTTTTAGGGTTCCGTACCCAAAGGGTACCAACGGAACCCTATTACTAAGCCTACGCTGTCCGTCCATGGAAATATTTTAATTTCATTTTTTTAATTTAATTTAATTTTTATTATTTGTTGTTATAGCGGCAATAGAAATACATAATATGTGAAAATTTCATCTGTCTATCTATTACGGTTTACGAGATACAGCACGCTGACAGACGGACGGACGGACGGACGGACGGACGGACGGACAGCGTAGGCTTAGTAATAGGGTCCCGTTGGTACCCTTTGGGTACGGAACCCTAAAAAGGGGGAAAATCGGGGGTCAATAGAGGTTTATGTATATTTTACAGGAAAAATAAAAGCAACGCGAAAATTATTTTAGTTTGATTAAAAAAGGGGGAAAATCGGGGGTTTGAAATTTCAAAGTAAGATAACTATACCGAGTGGGGTATCATATGAAAGGCCTTTACTTGTGCATTCTAAAACAGTTTTTTATTTATTTCTATATATAATAGTTTTTGATAGATCGGCCAAAATGTCGAAAAAAAATACCGTTCCCCCCCTTATCTCCGAAGTTTACCAATCGAAAAATCTGAAATAATTATGGTCAATAGAGGTTTATGGTTTACAGGAAAAATAAAATCAATGCGAAAATTTTTTTGTCATCCAGTATTTAAGCCATCGTTTCTTTCTTTTTTTATTCAATAAAGTTAATGCAATAACCAATGCAATGGTTTTTTTCTTTGTATCCATTTTAGCACACGTGCATGCGAATCAAGCTTCTACGCCTTACTGAATCACTTTTTGTTAGAAATATTGACAATATTATTTGCGTAGTGTGCGGGGTCTAAATATTGACGAAAATATTGTCAATATTTTCGTCAATATTTTCGTCAATATTATTGACTGTGTGCGGGCTGCTAATGTTTTGTCAAGTTGTACGCACATAGGCACCCCGCACACAGTCAATATTATTGTCAATATTTACGAATATTGACAATATTATTGACTGTGTGCGGGGTTTGATCAATATTATTGTCGAAGTCCGGAAATTTCGTCAATATCGGGGGGAGGCAGGGATATTGACAATAATATTGACAGTGTGCGGGCGCGCGTCAATATTTTAGTTGAAAAAAGATTTCAAGGCAGGAGGACGTGCGCTCGCAACCAAAAATGGAGGACATCCCCAGTGCAACAAGCAATGAAAAAGAATATTTAATAGAATTTATTAGAATGTGGGAGACGTAACGATTTTCGCATCAGTATATCTTGTTTTTTTAAGTAAGGGGTTACTAAAGATAGTATTTTTTGAAAGCTACTACCTTTTATTCTCATGTAATTTTTAAAATCATCTTTTTCTGTATTTCGAAGTTCTTTTATTAGATTTAAATGATTTAATTCCACTTTTCCACTTTGTCATCCAGTATTTAAGCCATCGTTTCTTTCTTTTTTAGGGTTCCGTACCAAAATGGTAAAAATGGAACCCTTATGGTGAGACTTTCTCCGTCCGTCCGTCCGTCCGTCCGTCTGTCACAGTCGATTATTTCAGTAACTATAGCTATCGACATGAAATTGGGCATTGTATATAATAATATATAATATAAAATATATAATATATTGGGCATTGTATATAATAATATATAATTTAAAATAATGTCTAATAGTCGCCCAACATCATTGGAATAAAGAAAAATCGAAAATTATTTTTAGGGTTCCGTACCCAAAGGGTACCAACGGAACCCTATTACTAAGCCTACGCTGTCCGTCCGTCCGTCCGTCCGTCCGTCCGTCTGTCAGCGGGCTGTATCTCGTAAACCGTAATAGATAGACAGATGAAATTTTCACATATTATGTATTTCTATTGCCGCTATAACAACAAATAATAAATATTAAATTAAATTAAAAAAATTAAATTAAAATATTTCCATGGGTACATGGAAATATAATAATTTAATTTTTTTTAACGGAACCCTAAAAGAGCGAGGCCCAACTCGCACTTGGCCAATTTTGGTTTTATTAAAAATTTTCAATTTTGGTTTTATTGTTTTGGTTTGGTTGGTTTTATTAAAAAAAAATCGGCCAAGTGCGAGTCGGGCCTCGCTCTTTTAGGGTTCCGTTAAAAAAAATTAAATAAAAATATTTCCATGTACCCATGGAAATATTTTAATTTAATTTTTTAATTTAATTTAATTTTTATTATTTGTTGTTATAGCGGCAATAGAAATACATAATATGTGAAAATTTCAGCTGTCTATCTATTACGGTTTACGAGATACAGCCCGCTGACAGACGGACGGATGGACGGACGGACGGACGGACAGCGTAGGCTTAGTAATAGGGTCCCGTTGGTACCCTTTGGGTACGGAACCCTAAAAAGGGGGAAAATCGGGGGTTTGAAATTTCAAAGTAAGATAACTATACCGAGTGAGGTATCATATGAAAGGCCTTTACTTGTGCATTCTAAAACAGTTTTTTATTTATTTCTATATGTAATAGTTTTTGATAGATCGGCCAAAATGTCGAAAAAAATACCGTTCCGCCCCTTATCTCCGAAGTTTACCAATCGAAAAATCTGAAATAATTATGGTCAATAGAGGTTTATGTATATTTTACAGGAAAAATAAAATAAATGCGAAAATTTTTTTGTCATCCAGTATTTAAGCCATCGTTTCTTTCTTTTTTTATTCAATAAAGTTAATGCAATAACCAATGCAATGGTTTTTTTCTTTGTATCCATTTTAGCACACGTGCATGCAAATCAAGCTTCTACGTCTTACTGAATCACTTTTTGTTAGAAATATTGACAATATTATTTGCGTAGTGTGCGGGGTCTAAATATTGACGAAAATATTGTCAATATTTTCGTCAATATTTTCGTCAATATTATTGACTGTGTGCGGGCTGCCATAGATTATCAGGTCATATTTTAGAATAAATATGGTTGACAGAACCAGGGGAATATGTAAAGTTCTTTCTTAGGCACCCCGCACACAGTCAATATTATTGTCAATATTTACGAATATTGACAATATTATTGACTGTGTGCGGGGTTTCATCAATATTATTGTCGAAGTCCGGAAATTTCGTCAATATCGGGGGGAGGCAGGGATATTGACAAAAATATTGACAGTGTGCGGGCGCGCGTCAATATTTTAGTTGAAAAAAGATTTCAAGGCAGGAGGACGTGCGCTCGCAACCAAACATGGAGGACATCCCCAGTGCTACAAGCAATGAAAAAGAATATTTAATAGAATTTATTAGAATGTGGGAGACGTAACGATTTTCGCATCAGTATATCTTGTTTTTTTAAGTAAGGGGTTACTAAAGATAGTATTTTTTTAAAGCTACTACTTTTAAAATCATCTTTTTCTGTACTTCGAAGTTCTTTTATTAGATTTAAATGATTTAATTCCACTTTTCCACTTTGTCATCCATATAAAAGGCATCGTTTCTTTCTTTTTTAGGGTTCCGTACCAAAATGGTAAAAATGGAACCCTTATGGTGAGACTTTCTCCGTCCGTCCGTCCGTCCGTCCGTCTGTCACAGTCGATTATTTCAGTAACTATTAAAGCTATGGACATGAAATTGGGCATTGTATATAATAATATATAATATAAAATATATAATATATTGGGCATTGTATATAATAATATATAATTTAAAATAATGTATAATAGTGGCCCAACATCGGATTAAAGAAAAATCGAAAATTATTTTTAGGGTTCCGTACCCAAAGGGTACCAACGGAACCCTATTACTAAGCCTACGCTGTCCGTCCGTCCGTCTGTCAGCGGGCTGTATCTCGTAAACCGTAATAGATAGACAGATGAAATTTACTATTGCCGCTATAACAACAAATAATGAAAATTAAATTAAATTAAAAAAATTAAATTATTATATTTCCATGTACCCATGGAAATATAATAATTTAATTTTTTTAAACGGAACCCTAAAAGAGCGAGGCCCAACTCGCACTTGGCCAATTTTGGTTTTATTAAAAATCGGCCAAGTGCGAGTCGGGCCTCGCTCTTTTAGGGTTCCGTTAAAAAAATTAAATTAAAAAATTTCCATCTACCCACCTACCCATTTTAATTTAATTTTTTTAATTAAATTTAATTTTTATTATTTGTTGTTATAGCGGCAATAGAAACACATAATATGTGAAAATTTCATCTGTCTATCTATTACGGTTTACGAGATATAGCCCTCTGACAGACGGACGGACGGACGGACGGACGGACGGACGGACGGACGGACAGCGTAGGCTTAGTAATAGGGTCCCGTTGGTACCCTTTGGGTACGGAACCCTAAAAATTTTCAATTTTGGTTTTATTATTTTGGTTTGGTTGGTTTTATTAAAAAAGGGGGAAAATCGGGGGTCAATAGAGGTTTATGTATATTTTACAGGAAAAATAAAAGCAACGCGAAAATTATTTTAGTTTGATTAAAAAAGGGGGAAAATCGGGGGTTTGAAATTTCAAAGTAAGATAACTATACCGAGTGGGGTATCATATGAAAGGCCTTTACTTGTGCATTTCAAAACAGTTTTTTATTTATTTCTATATATAATAGTTTTTGATAGATCGGCCAAAATGTCGAAAAAATACCGTTACCCCCTTATCTCCGAAGTTTACCAATCGAAAAATCTGAAATAATTATGGTCAATAGAGGTTTATGTATATTTTACAGGAAAAATAAAATCAATGCGAAAATTTTTTTGTCATCCAGTATTTAAGCCATCGTTTCTTTCTTTTTTTATTCAATAAAGTTAATGCAATAACCAATGCAATGGTTTTTTTCTTTGTATCCATTTTAGCACACGTGCATGCAAATCAAGCTTCTACGCCTTACTGAATCACTTTTTGTTAGAAATATTGACAATATTATTTGCGTAGTGTGCGGGGTCTAAATATTGACGAAAATATTGTCAATATTTTCGTCAATATTTTCGTCAATATTATTGACTGTGTGCGGGCTGCTTTAAAATAATTTGTGCTATCTCCGCATTTTTAGACTAATCTGCACACATCTCAACAGTCAGCTTACATACGAACAATTTGTGTTTAACTGTCTACACACACATTTTAAATCTTTGAAACTATTTATTAGGCTGGTGCCCATCAAGCCGCCATTTTCGAGTCCTACTTTCAAAGGTGACAGAATTCCTCAGCTCCAGTTGTTTTTTTTTTACAAGTAGTTACCTAACCAAGTTGAAGTGTTCATCAGTGTTTTTCGTGAATTAAGTAAAATTTCCGTGAATTTCATCCAACATGTAAGTACTTCTTTTATAGCTTAGATTTTATTTTCCATTTCCCTGTATCAATTTAACATGGTCATATAAAATATCTTCAGATACAAGAAAATAGAATAGTGATTTTTATGTAATTACTAACTGTTGCCCGCGACTTCATCCTCGTTGATTTAGTTTTTAAAATCCCTCGGAAACTCTTTGATTTTCCGGAATAAAAATTAGCTTATGTTACTCTCCAGATCCTCAACTATACCCGTGCAAAAAATCACGTCGATCTGTAGCTCTGTTGCGGCGTGATTGAAGGACAAACCAACAAATTAACAAACACACTTTCGCATTTATAATATTAGTATGATTTAAACAGTTTTGTTAAATTCATCAAACCAGACGTTCTTTTTCAACTTTGATGAAATTGCCTGATTTTTTAGGATTGAATGATACTAGAATTACAATAATTTTTAATTTACATTATTGAATTACAATAACTTGTAGGTACCTTATTTAAAAGTATTAAGAACAGCAGTTGGTAGCTTCTGTGTATTTATTTTGTATCTTTTTTGAATGTCAGATCAAAATCGGTTCAGCCTTCCTACGTTGCATAAATAATAGTGCTATGTTGAACATTAAGATAAGCTATATTAAAACATTGCTCACCATTTCTATCGAAAATATTCACATTAGTTCTTAACAGATGTCTAGTTTAATGGTTAGAGCGTTTAAACAAGTCGTCTATTCGCAAAACTGACTCAGAAAGAAGAAGTTATTGAAAGGTTTCAGATTCGAATACCGCGATATCGTAAAAGTTATATTTTTTTTTTTTTAGATATTTAAAACTTAGTATTCGTTGCAAACTTAAAGTTAATACCTACAGCTTTTTTTAATGATACATACAGTTTTTGTTAAAGTTATAATTATTTCTAATTTCAGGTCAAGTAACCATGAAAACATTTTTCTATCAGAAGAGTCATCCTCTGAAGAGAGGACCGAGCCGAAGGGGAAAGAGAAGAAATCTGCGAAGAAAAACAAGCGAGGGCATAACTCTCATGGAAACGAGCCTTCAACTAGCGGGAACGCTGCAGTACGTGTTCGGTCCAGCGGAAAGAAATCAAGATCAGACAAAGTCACCGCTCAAGATCTTTTCGGCGTAGACTCCGATGATGGTGAAATCAACGATGTAACATGTAAACATACATCTCCTTTGGTATCTTATTTAACAAAACGGGTAAAAAACGGCTTTTCACGACAAATAAAGTTTGATAAGCCTGGCAGTCATTTTGTCGAAATAAAAATATATAAATGTGAAGAAATCGAGCGCGTATCTCCGATGAATAGATGGCGCTATGCAATAGTTGCTCTTAAAAACAGAACAAATGTTGATACTGAGTCCTGGCGACATTTATCTGCATATTTAAGCGAAGTCCGAAAGGAGTTCAAGGAATGTTCGCCAAATTTCATAAATTCACATATAATGTAAATAATATACACACATCAAAAGTGTCTAGGGATCAAGCATTTTTATGCGGATTTCTTGAGATTGAGATGTGGCTTTGTAATAAATTTATGATTTTATAAATTTATATGGATCCTTTTTGGTGCATTTCATAATTTCATAATCAGTGATTAAAATCCTGCCAGGAAGTCCATCCTTATAGTGGTGGAACCATCATGGTATGGGCGGGTATTTGGATCGGCGGAAGAACTGAGTTGATTTGGATCAGAGGCAACCTCAACGCTCAAATTTATGCTGAGACGATTGTATCAGACGTCATCGTTCCTCTACAAGTGCAAATCGGTCCCTTATTTCAGTTAATGCATGATAATGCACGACCGCACACCGCAAGAGTTGTAAGACAGACTCTCGCCGCAGCTAACATCAATGTCCTGCCCTGGCCTGCTCAGTCGCCAGACTTGAACCCGATTGAGCATGCATGGGATATGCTACAGAGAAGAGCTCTGCCGAATATGGAGGGTATCCAGTGGCAAGAAGACCTTTTTTTGTTGTTGCAACGAACATGGGCGGCCATTCCACAGCGTGATTTGGATGAACTCATTTTGAGTATGCCAAACCGATGTTCTTGTGTTGTTAGTGTTCGCGGTAGAAACACGGATTATTAATTGTTTAAGTTACCCAATAAAATTTTAAAGAAAACTGTTATTTCAGTCTTTTTTTCGAACTTTAATGTTAGTGGTTCAAATGTCAAAAATCCCTTTATTAGGAAAATGGCAAATTTCTTTATTAATGCAAAGGTGACTTGGTTTATCGTTACTGTGACAAACGAAAACACTTTATTTCATGAATCCTTAAAGAAAATTTTAATTAATATCAATCAGGAGAAAAGTTATTGCAAAAATATATGTTGATCCCTAGACACTTTTGATGTGTGTATTTAACGTTTTACTTTATTAATAAAATTTATTAATATTAATAAAGTACATTTACCTATCCTACTAATCTTATCATATTATACTCATTTACGTTTTAGATCTTGCTATTTTATAATAAATGAATATTTCAAGTTCTTAATTCGTATTTTATTTCTTGTTCACAGTTGTCGACACCAGTAATAAAGAAACAGACAAAGACATTAAGTTTTGTAAATACTGTAATTTATATACATTAAGAAATAAATATAATTACCATTTGAGAAGTAATATACATAAGTCAAATTGCTTGTTGAATACAAAATTTGATAATATAAAAGTCATTGCTTCTGCATTTAAAAATCGTATTATAACATATAGATTACAGCCGGAGAATATAGAAAAGTACTTTACTCCCGAGTCATTTTTTAAAGATAATGAAAAAGATATATTAAAGGTCATCGAGCTCTCAATTACTGAACATACATGTGTGAAAGTTAATTTTGAACTCTTTGTTCTATTTTATTTACCAAGTTCTGATCAGCAACAGCTTAAGTCATTTAATTCAAAATTTCAAATTCTATGTCGAAATACTGATCTGAAAGAAATGTTTTCTTTAGTAATAGACTCTATGAAAATGAAAATGGCTGAATTCGAACATTGCAAGTCTGGTTGGACTTTTGGAGCAATTAGTCATTTAGAAATAAACGTGAATAAATACTCGCCTATGAAGGGAAGTAGTTATATAGAACTCCCCGCGGCTATTAAAAATACTAAGAGTTGTATTAATATTAAAAATGAAGACGATCACTGTTTTTTATGGAGTATAGTTGCAGCATTATATCCAGCAAAAAATAACGTATGTAGAACTAGATCTTATCCTTGTTATAGTAATGTGTTCAAAATAGATGGTATGTCTTTTCCACCTACTACACACGATCTCAAAACTTTTGAAAAGCAAAATTCTAATATAAGTTTCAACATTTATGGTCTCGATAATTGTAACCAAGTAACTGGCCCGCTTTATATATGTAATTCAAGAAAAGTACACCATGTCAATATATTATACTTTGAGAAATATAATAAGGGTCACTATTGCTTAATAACAGATTTGTCACGTCTTGTGCGACCACAGATTTCAAAACATAATGGCAAATTACATTTCTGTGATTCATGTCTTCAACATTTCTCGTCGAAAAAGAAATTTATGTCACACCAATGTTCTAAAGTATTAACCATATTGCCGAAAGAAAATAGCATATTACAATTTAAAAGATATGAGCGAAAAATAAAAATAAATTTTATAATATATGCAGATTTTGAAAGTTTATTGTTGAAATGTAATAAAAATGAACAATCATGTAATACGATTAATTTACAGTTACACGAGCCATCTTGTTTTGGATACTATATTTGTTGCTCTCATGATTCTAAGTTAAATAAATATGTATCATATAGAGGTCCGGATTGTGTTAAAATCTTTATAAAACGTTTAATTGAAGATGTTAAAGATATTGATAAGCTATTATCTGTTAATAAACCAATGAATCCGCTAACCGATAAACAAAGAAATGCTTATTTAAATGCTACAACTTGTCACATCTGTAATGAACCTTTGCTGGGAGATTAAGTTGCTGACCACGACCATATTACTTCTGAATATCGGGGTCCAGCACATTCTCACTGCAATCTCATGTTAAGAGGATGTTCTTTTATACCAGTCGTATTTCATAATTTATGTGGTTATGACAGCCATCTTTTTATCAAAGAATTAGCAAACCATGTGGGAGACATAAAAGTTATACCTAAAACAAAAGAAAAGTATTTAACAATAAGTAAAATAATTTATAACGAGAACACTTCTCGCAACGTTCAAATTAAGTTTATAGATTCCTTTCAGTTTTTAAGTTCTAGTTTGAATGAATTAAGTAAAAATTTATCTGAAAATGAACACATTCATCTCTCAAAAGAATTCATAAATCATATTGACTTTAACTTGTTAAAAGAGAAAGGTATATTTCCTTATGATTACGTAGATTCTTGGTGTAAATATGAAGAAAAATCTTTGCCACCAAAAGAATGTTTTTATAATAATTTAACCATGAAACATATAACTTATGACGAATATGCACGAGCACAAAAAGTATGGGATAATTTTAATGTAAACACGATTGGTGAATACACAGATTTATATTTAAAAACAGATGTCCTATTATTATGTGACATTTTTGAAAACTTTAGAAATACATGCTTGGAATATTACAAATTAGATCCCGCGCATTATGTATCATCTCCTAGCTTAAGTTGGGATGCTATGTTACTGCATACAGGCGTTCGATTGGATTTAATAAGTGATTTAGAAATATATCAGTTAATAGAAAAAGGTATTCGTGGAGGGCTATCGCAATGTTCTCATCGATATGCTAAAGCTAATAACAAGTATCTACCGAATTATGATAACTCAGAAATTTCTAAATACCTTATTTATCTTGACGCCAATAATTTATATGGATTTGCTATGATGAAAAAGCTGCCTATTTCCGAGTTCCGTTTACTATCTGAAGATGAGAAAACGAATTCTAATGTATTAAATATAACAGATGAGTCGGAATATGGCTATATTTTAGAGGTTGACTTAGATTATCCAGACCACCTCCATAATGCTCATAGTGATTTGCCATTTGCACCAGAAAAAATAATACCTCCAGGCGGTAAAACACATAAATTAATTGCTAATCTTTACAATAAAAATAAATACGTTATTCACTACGTTCATTTGAAATTATGTTTAAAACATGGTTTAATCTTAAAAAAAATATATCGGGTACTAAGTTTTCGTCAAGAACCTTTTTTAAAGAATTACATTGATTTAAATACTCGCCTACGTCAGGCATCTGAATCAAATTTTCAGAAAGACTTGTTTAAATTACTAAATAATTCAATTTTCGGAAAAACAATTGAAAACAGAAGAAAACAAGTTGATGTAAGATTAGTATCACATTGGGAAGATAATAATAACGTATCTAACAAACGCATTGGTGCCGCAAAATTATTGACAAAACCTAATTTTAAAAGCATATCAATCTTCGATGAAAACTTTGTCGCGATTCAATTGGAATATGAAAAAGTTCTGTTAGATAGACCCATTTACATTGGATTTACTGTTTTGGAATACGCCAAGCAACATTTATACCAATTTCATTATGGCTACATTAAAGAGAAGTATCACGACTGTGCGAAACTTTGCTATACAGATACTGATAGCTTACTTTATTTGATAGAAACAGACGATATATATGCGGACATAAAAGAAAATGCTTTAAATTTTGATACAAGTAACTTTCCAAATAATAATATATATGGCATTTCTAAAATGAATAACAAAATTCCTGGATTATTTAAAGACGAATTAGGTGGTGACGTGCTAACTGAATTCATTGGTTTGAGAGCAAAATTGTATTGTATAAACAGTATTAATACTCAAATAAAAAAAGCAAAAGGTATTTCTAGACCTATTACAAAGAAAATTACTACGACTAAATTTAAGAAAGCTTTGATGACTGATAAACGCTACAAGCAAAAAATGAATGTTATTCGGTCACTTAAACATGTTTTGTATACTCAAGAAGTTTATAAAACTGTACTTGATCGAAGTGATGACAAAAGACAGATTTTAACAGACAATATACAAACTTTACCTTGGGGCCATTGGGATAACGTATTATACTGATTATGTCACTTATTTACAATAATAAGTAAAATAGTTAAATTATAACATTATGTGAACTGTATGTAAACTGGAGTTTGAGAAGTTAATGTAGAAAATAATAAAGGTTATAAAATTCTATATGAATATTGTTTTATTTTTATTATACCCAGCTGATGCGTAATAGCTTTGATGAATTTAAATTTAAAAAAATTATTATTAGTGAAATTTTAAAATAAATTACGTTTTATTACATAATAGGTCATGAAATATAAAAGACTATTTTTTATTTAAAAGTAATCAGTCAATACCATGAAGCTTATAAAGCAACCTCTTTCAATAGAAATATACAATGTACAGATTTTAGAAAACAAGGATTTCGTTAAACATAGTATACTACTACCTAATTCAATACGTTGCTTAATATGCGGACCATCTAACTGTGGTAAAACTAATGTGATGTTAAGCTTACTGCTTCATGAAAATGGTTTGAAATTTAAAAATTTGTACTTATATTCTAAAACGGCATTTCAACCGAAGTATCAATTTTTAAATGAAGTTATGAAAATGATTCCAGAAATCAAGTTTTTTATTTTTAATAATGAAAAGGAAGTTATAGATCCTAATGATGTTTTGAATAATTCTATTATGATTTTTGATGATGTAGTTTGTGATAATCAAAGCAATATTCGTAATTTTTTTGCAATGGGGAGACATAAACAAGTAGACTGCTTTTATTTGTCTCAAACATATTCAAAGATTCCAAAACAGCTAGTGCGAGATAACGCTAACTTTTTGATAATATTCAAGCAAGACGATATAAATCTAAAACACATATATGACGAACACGTAAATACTGATTTGACTTGGATTCAATTCAAAAATCTTTGTTCAAAAGTATGGAAAGAACCGTTTAGTTTTGTAATCATTAATAAGGATTGTGCTATAGACAAAGGAAGATACAGAAAAGGATTTGATGTATTTTTCAATTTTAAATAGATATAAATATGTTTCCTGAATTTGACATGATTAGTATAATTTTTTTATTTGTAAACAGTAGTCGTGTAATTTAAAAATATAGTGAAATGGAAAAAGACATAAAATCACGTTTGATTGAATCAGCCTGTTCGATAAAAAAGAAAATTAAAAATATGAAAAAAGATGAAGAACTGACTAATTTATCAGTAAACAAAATTTTAAGACCTGTTGTTGAGCCGTTGCATTCACTCCTTAAAATTGACAAACATATTCAAAATACAATATCGCAAAAAGAGGATGATTCTAAATATGTAGGAAATTCAAGTTCAGATCATGAAGATTTATATAAAACTTCAGCTAGTTTAGATGAAATTGATCCACCAAATGTGTCTGAAAGTTCTAAAAATGATGATATTATTAAAAGTCCAACTATGATAAATAAAGTTTTAGAGAGGTCGTTAAAAAAGAATGAAATTGTAGATATTTATGACAGCTTAAATGTACCATTTGGCGTACGCAGCGTAGGTAGAGATTTATTCATGGGGAATTCAAAAGTCAAATTATCCACCCTAGTTAATCCCAGCAATAATGAAAAAACTAATTTGATAAATATTGATGATAAGCAATATGAACTTTCATCCGGTTTAAGAGAATTATTATTTTGTAAAAAACCTAATTTAACATTAGTCACAGACAAAGATCAGCTAATATATAAGGATATGTTGTATAATACATGTGCTCATAGACGAGATTACAATCCGCAGGGACAAATAAGAGGTGACAAAAGTATAAAATATCGTGACATTATAAAACCTTTATTTTCTGAAACTGAGCTAGAAAATAATCAAAAGTTTGGTTCTGGTATACCGAATTTAAAAAAATATGCTCGTAACACTGATTTTATTTATTGGGATGATCCAAATGAGTTAATTGAAAGACTTAAATTGCTAATCGCTTCTAAAGACGCAGGCAACACCAGCCATGATAATGAAATAATTTCTATTATTGAAGAATTGAAGGAAGCAGGTATAATCAAGGAATAAAAAGAAAAATAACTTATGTATAAATCAGTATAAAGTAACAGCTCCAACATGAATGTAGATAAATTTGGGCATCATATTTTTAAGAAAAAAAGATTTTCCAATGATTTAATTCCTTTGCAGTGTATTTTAAAATACACTGATGATGATAATTTCAATGCACAAAACAAAATAATCAAACATCTTAAAAATCCAGTAGATGCCACCGATAGCGCTACGAAAGAGTACGTTGATAAGTCTATATCAGAATTTTTTAAAAATTTTAAGAACGGAAATGAAGAATTCATTATTGAAATAAACAATAAAATAAGAAATTTGGAAACGAAAATCGAGTTGAAATATTCTCAAAATGAGCAAAAGAGACATAGTAAACGAAATACATAGAAACGCAAGAAAAAATTTTCCACGGAGATGTGTTGTTACTAACGATATCGATGACCTATGGCAAGCCGATTTGATCGACATGCAAAAAATGTGCAATGAAAATCAAGGTTTCAAATATATTATGGTTGTAATTGATACCTTTTCAAAATTTGCTTGGGCGCGTCCGCTTAAATCTAAAAGTAAAAATGAGGTTTGTGATGCTTTTAAAAAAATTTTGCAAAATGGTCGTATTCCTAAAAACCTACAAACTGATTTTGGAACAGAATTTTATAATAAGAGTTTTCAAAAATTAATGAATACCCATACAATAAATCATTATTCTACCTACTCTTCAAAAAAGGCTTCAATCGCAGAAAGGTTTATCAGAACTTTGAAAACAAAAATGTATAAAGAATTTAGTTTTAAAGGAAATTATAAATGGGTAGATGGTACTCTTAATAAGTTAATCCAAATATATAATCGTACCAAACATAGAACAATTGAATTAAAGCCTATAGAAGTCAATAAAAATAATGTAAATTATGTAAAACAAAGGTACTTTAACAAATTTAAAGAAAAACTAAATAATAATACCCAAAAAATGGAAGTTGGAGACTTTGTACGTATAAGTAAATACAAAGGAATATTTGAAAAAGGATATACTCCAAATTGGTCAACAGAAATATTCAAGATCATAAAAATACAACCCACAAATCCAGTAACATACTTGATTCAGGATGCAAGAGGTCAGCCGATTTTGGGCGCATTTTATAGTTATGAACTACAGAAAACTAAACATCCAAATATATATTTAGTTGAGAAGGTTTTGAAAAGAAATCGAAATAAAGTTTTTGTAAAATGGTTAGGACTACCATCAAGTGAAAACAGCTGGATACATAATTCTAATATTTTATAATAGCTTTCAAATGAGTTAGAGTTATATTTTTGTAATGTTAAAAATGAATAAAGTACTTAAAGTAAATCCATCTTTATTTTTTTTAGTATCGTTCATAGTATGAGTGAATGCAGTCTTCTAAATTGGTTTATTAATCACTTACCGTTTGAACTTCATTTACCTGGATATAATTATTGTGGTCCTGGAACCAAATTAATTCAAAGACTTAGCAGAGGAGATAAGGGTATTAACCAATTGGATGAACATTGCAGAGAACACGATATTGCTTATCATACTTCTCATCTTTTAAGCGATCGGCGAAAAGCAGATATTAAATTGATGAAAATGGCAAAAAAGCGTGCTACTGCCTCGGATGCATCTCTATGTGAAAAAGTTGCAGCTAACTTAGTAAAAAATGCTATGTTAGCTAAGGCTAGCATTGGAGCTGGTTTAAAGGCAAAAAACATATCTATAAAAAAGAGACAAAGCTCAGGTTTGAAAAAAAAAATGTTTAAACATGTGGTTTCCCATACTAAAAAATACTTACAAAAAATCAAACCTCAATGTGAAAAAACCGCAATCAATTTAGCAATGGCAGCTGCGAAGAACTTTGTTACAAATTCTGTTATAAAACATCCGCGCATAATACCTGTACCAAAAACTGGTGGTATACTTCCGTTAATACCTATTTTTGCGGGGTTGTCAGCAACAGGAAGCTTAGCAGGTGGAGCTGCTGCAATAGCTAAAGCTATAAATGACTACAAACTTGCTAAGAAACGTTTATCAGAATTAAAAAGACATAATGAAAAAATGGAATCTCTTTCTATTGGAAAAGGATTACATGTTAAACCCCACAACGGTGGTCTTGGAATTTTTACAACTTGTAAAAAAAACTAAATCGGCTACCCAATAGAGCTCTTACTAACATCGATATTTTAAAATATGCGATTAAAATACCACATTCTCGAGGTGTTTTTATGAGAAATGAATTACCAAAATGTCCTCTTAAAAGAGAATGTGGTGTTATTAATTTAGATCACTCAGAAAATTCTGGAACTCATTGGGTAGCTTATGTTAAATGTCAAGATTATATAGAATACTTTGATAGCTATGGAAATTTAAAACCACCAAAAGAGCTGATCCAATACTTAGGAAAAAAAGTAAATTATAATTACGAAAATATTCAACAAGATCATCCTTATAACTGCGGTCATTTATGTATAAAGTTTCTTGAGAATTTTTGGCGTAATAAACTAAAAATGAATAAATAGTACTCAAATACATTATTACCTTTAGTATTCAACCATGTCTATTACTTTAACCATCACTGGTAATCAATCATTCCTTGAATCATATTTTCAACCATCTTTAAGTATAGATGACAAATATGAGTGTGGTTTACTATATTTTTCTGTATTTAATACAGTAAGAAATATAGACGAAAATAATAACATATTTTCTTACGGTAATGACGGTAAAATATTGCATATACCACATGGTAATTACGATTTGTATGATATACTTGCATATTTAGAAAAAAATTTAAAAGATTGTGAGATTAAAATTCAACCCAATAATAATACCTTAAAATGTTCCATATATTGCTCTGAAACACTTAACTTTAATGTTAAAAACAGTTTAGGACCTGTCCTTGGTTTTCGTAATATAAAATTAGATGCAAACAAATGGCATGAATCCGAAAATCCAGTCAGAATTCTGCCGCTGTCTCTTATAAGAATCGAATGTGATCTTGTTAAAGAATCATTTGTTAACGGCCTACCATCGCATGTACTATACGAATTTGTGCCTGATATACCGCCTGGTTATCGATACATAGAGGTACCCAAAAATATAATTTATTTACCAATAAACAAAAGAAACATAACATCTATAGCTATAAAAGTTGTTGATGAAGACGGTAATAACATTGACTTCAGAGGAGAAAATATTCAACTGCGCCTCCATTTAAGAAAAATAAAATGATTGTATTTTATAAACCTCTTAATAATAACGCTAAAAGCATTGATACTTGTATTGCTAAAAAGCGCAGACGTGTTAAAGGTGTTAAGAAAATAACAAAACAGAACAAAGAATTTCTTCGATCTCTTGGTTTTAAAATATGAATATACTTCAAGTTACAAGTTTACCCCAGTTCGATAACTCAATTGAAAATTACGAAATACACACCTATAATCCATATAATAATAGTTTCGCGGAAAATGACGAAATACGAATCCCCATTCATCAGCAAGATTTGTATCTATTGCCTTCAGCCAGTACCATCTACATCGAAGGATATGCAACCATCATCGGAAAGGACAACAAGTCGGTCAAAAGACATGTGGAATTTACTAATAACCCTTTTATGTTTCTGTTCCAAGACATCAGGTATGAAATAAATGGGATTGAAATCGATCGTATAAAAAACGCTGGAGTAACGACCACAATGAAATCATTGGTATCAATGAGCGGAGGGGAAAGTAAGGTTGCCGCTCTGTGGGGTTGGAACATAAACGGATTTACAAACGATGGTCATTTCAGCGTTGTTATACCCTTAAACAAAATACTTGGATTTGCAGAAGATTATAACAAAATAATTATGAACTGTAAACATGAACTAATACTGAACAGGAGCAATACAAACCTAAACAGTATCAAACTTTCAGATGATTTTTCTCATGTAAAAATAGACTTACAAAGAGTGCAGTGGCGAATGCCTCACATAAAAGTATCAGATCGCGAGAAACTTACATTACTCAAATATTTAGAAAAAGATAAACCAATTCAAATTGCTTTTAGAAATTGGGATCTGTATGAGTATCCGTTGTTACCTAAAACAACAAAACATTCTTGGTCTGTTAAAACGGCTTCACAAACAGAGAAACCACGATATGTTATCTTTGGTCTGCAAACTGCTAGAAAGTATAATAAAGCAAAAGATTGTTCTGTATTCGATCATTGCAAAATATCTAGAGTAACATTATTTTTGAACTCCAATTACTATCCATACGAATCACTGAACTTGAAGTTTGATGAAGATAAATATGGTATATTATACGAAATGTACACTCAATTTCGTCAGTCTTATTACAACATTCATATGGACCCCCTGTTAGATCTGCATACTTTTAAAGAAAAGGCGCCTTTGTTTATCATTGATTGCTCGAGACAGAACGAGACTTTGAAAACTGGACCAGTCGATGTGCGATTAGAAATTGAAAGTACTGAAGATATTCCAGCAAATACGTCTGCATATTGTCTCATTATAAATGACCGTCTTATAGAATATAAACCTTTAAGTAATATCGTACGCAAGATATCATGATTGCCATAGTAGACGTTCAAGGTTTTAAGACTGATAATAATAATTTTATCTTAAAAGAATTTGCGGTTGCATATGATAATAGAATTCAAGTTTTTCTTTATAAGCAACCGTACCCATTCTATGATTTGACAACAACGGAACGAAGACAAGTAAGCTGGATTGAAAGAAATAGAGGAATATTTTGGAAAGAAGGTCATATACCCTATTCAAATCATAAAGACCATATTATACCAATTTTAGCTAATACAAAAATTTACACTAAGGGTCTTGAAAAAATATCTTGGATTAAAGAAATATCCAGAAATAATAATGTTTTTAATTTAGAAGATCAAGCTTGTCCTAATTTAGTTAGTTTATATGATAAGTATAGTATGTCAGATGATGTAAACAGTTGTATTTATCATTCTAAAATATGTGCTTTAAAAAATGTAATGTGTTTAAGTAAATGGTGTAAAGAAAATAAAATTCTAAAATAATATTTTGTTTTTTAATACTATATTAAATTACCCTGAAATCTGAAATGATAATAATAATTTAATATGTATAGGACCTATTTGACAAATTCCGAGAAGTACAAAAACTGTTTTCAAATAGTCATTTTGAGCATATTTTAAATGTTTTAGAATGAAGTAGTTAGAACAGGTCAATAATATTTTGGGATGAAGCAGTTTGAATATATCAATAATATTTTGGAATGAAGCAGTTTGAACAGATCAATAATATTTTGGAATGAAGCAGTTAGAACAGGTCAATAATATTTTGGAATGAAGCTGTTTGAACAGATCAATAATATTTTGGAATGAAACAGTTTGAACAGATCAATAATATTTTGGAATGAAGCAGTTTGAACGGATCAATAATATTAACAAAATACAGATAAAATACAGATTTCAACCGTCCTAGGACTTCAAATTTTAAAAGTAATAATTAAAATTAGCAATTAGTCAAATTTGAAAATATGTTGAAAACTGATTTCACAACTTTGAGAAGTAAAATACGAAAAATAGACTTTTATAAGTTTTTGAAAAAATGATTTTAGAAGTTTTGAGAAGTAAAATATGAAAAACAGACTTTTATAAGTTTTTGAAAACTATGAAAACTGGACTTTTATAAGTTTTTGAAAACGTGAATTGAGAGAGATGGATCTTCTTTGATCCAGCTCGCTCAATTCACCACTACTCTTAGATTGACTTGTCAATTTAATTTAGCATAAACAACAACTCAAAAGAATTAGCCAAAATGTTTTGTTTAAAAACCATGGAACTAGGAGTTTCGTTCGACTACGTCTAAAACAGAATTAAAATACAGAAAAAAATAGCCGCACTATCCAAATACTTACCTATTCATTTTTAAGTTACAGAAATAGGTACTATTTCAGCTCTTTTCAGCTGAATCTTCATAAATCTAAATTCTAAACGTCTAGTTAAATAATAACTACTTACTTTTAAAAATTGGAATTTTTTCCCACGCATCTCTGTAGTGCTTTACATATTTCCAATGCTTTCCCATTTTCACTGATTCACTCACGCACTCTTTATGTACCAACAAAAGCAGCCAAGCAATAAAATCTATACATATAATAAAACAGAAACGAAACCAATTCTGTACATGAAATAGATTCAAATTAAAATTGGCCAAGTGCAAGTCGGGCCTCGCTCTTTTAGGGTTCCGTTAAAAAAAATTAAATAAAAATATTTCCATGTACCCATGGAAATATTTTAATTTAATTTAATTTTTATTATTCCGCGCTCTCGCTTGCACGCGCAGGCTCAGGCGGAACGTGACACTTTTTCGTGCGTGCAGCCGGTGTTCATCGATTTATAAGACGTTATCACGTCAAAAGGTATCTTAGATTCGAACGTGAGACCCCCCCCCTGAAAAGGAGGCTGAAGTCTTATACTAGGCTGTCATGCAGTCATGCTAAATAAATGAAATGTCGGCAAAGTTAAAGGGCAAGAAAAGGAAAGACGACTTCATTCACATAATATCATAGATATTAATTATATATTTTATTCTTTAAAATAGCACAACAATAAGGTACTTTGAATACAAAAAAATTAATTATAATAAATCATAACACAATATAGGAAAAGCTATAATAATAAATCATAATTATTACCTATAAATACAACATTGTTATTACAAAAATAATGAGGTACAATAATATAAAAATATTTAATTTTTTTCAAAAAAAATAATAATAAATTCTATTAAAATAACTAACAAAGATACCGGCCGAATTGAGAACCTCTTCCTTTTTGGAAGTCGGTTAAAAATGCAGGATTAACAATATTAGTATACAATAATACTCAAAAGAGGCTTATTCAAATATGTAAGACAATTTGGAATGTGAAGGATTCACAGGAATGCTGTGTACGTGTGACCTTATCGCCGAGCGGGAGACTCCCAGAGTCTCCAGCGATATATACGTATTCACTACTACAGATATGTGTGAACGATGCGACGCATTTGCATCTTTAACTCGCTACTTTTACTGCTTAATTCTGTGTGCACAGCATTTAGTGTACGTATGTGTGCGTGACTGCGTAGGTAGTAATGTAATTGTGTATGTAGTTGTATCTGCGAGGCGGCGCGGCGCGCGATATGCGTTCTGTATAGTTCGTCATGGCACACAGCATTTCTATTGCCTTGTTATTAAGAATTCTATGGAAGGATTCGATTGAAATATCATAGATTCGTCAGTACAGTGCCAGTTGCCACCAACTTATCTGGTCAGGTGGACAAAATTGGAACTAAAATTCCGCTGTCCAAGTGTCTTTGCTGCTGTCAGTTTTTTCTAGCGTGAGTGCCGTACAACATCATGAAAATGCGGTACCGATTTTCTCGTAAATTTCGCAACCTTGTCAACTGATCAGATAATTTGGTGGATCTACACCAAACGACCATAACTGTAACTGTATCATGAATAATTCATAAAGATACACTGAATGTATAAAGTCTAGGGTGTGATGATTAATTTTTTATACTATCAACATTGACCAAGTTATGTTATACCTAATAAGCAAAATGGTCGGCATTATACAAAGTAGGCAGTGTATGACGTCACCGAGTAACTTTTTTTAGGAAAATTAATTGTAGAACCAGAGGCACTACCAATTCGTTGCCGGCTTTAACTACTACTTTACGGCACTAAGGTGACTTGCATACAAATTATGTTCATGGGCAGCGGTAATCACTTCACATCAGGTGACCCGCCTGCTCGTTGTTTTATTCATATAAATCTAAGTAAAAATACATTAAAATAAAATAAAAAATGTTAAGGCGATTTGTATGAAAGTCACCTAAGTGAATTCACCTTCAGCGGGTAGAGGGTTTTTATATTATTATTCAAAAAGAATTAATATATTATTATAATTTTTATAAAATAAATATAATCTCACAGATATTTCCAGGAAATACTTTATGATTGATATGATTACTTATTTATTATTATTAAATTAATTAACATTAATCTTAATTCTATCTTTATCGTTTTTCGTTCAAAAGTTAATCTCAGTTCTATTATTAGGAAGCATTTAATTTTTTTTTTATAAAGTCAAAATTATGCTTTACAATGCACTTGCAGACTCGATAATAACTTATGGTCTTAGCAGCTATGGTCGAACAGACAAATCATAATATCTTCAGTATGTTATCAATTACAATTTAGAATTTTAAAATCCATTGTACCTTTAAATATTAAAAGTATAGCTAAAACTGATGAAAAATATCTATTTAAGCATTGCAAAGTAATACCCATTCATGGGATGAGCTCCTTTAGCAGTTGATATTGGACCAATATCAGCTGCTAAAGGAGCAATTTTTCAATTTAAATATACAACATATTATTCCAATTAAATGTGATACACGTAGAGTAAATCATAAAACATTACAAACTATTAAATCTAAAAATAAATATGGTAAACGCACCACTGCATACATCGTCCCTCGCCTAATAAACAATTTAGATAGTAAAGTTAGATTGCAATTTACAGAAAATAATTTAAAACGTAAACTAAAATAATATTTTTTGGATAAGTTGGTTTGTTAATGTTATTATAGGTATTTGTGTTTCACAGAATCGGCTTATAGCTCACAATTTAAACCTAAATGGTTTCTCGTGTGCATTTTTGAAAAAAACATTTTTGTATATTCCTCTTATTTGATAATAATTAATAATAAAAAAAATATCAAAATTTCAAACCTTAAAAATTACATAGGTATGTATTTCAATATCAACTAAGTTGAAATGATTTTAAAACTACTAGGCGAGTACCTACTTCTACTTTAAGAAAAAAAAAATATGAAAAAATATAGAAAAAAAATATATGTACCTATCATATATATATTAAACATATTATGTGCTTTTTAATGGAAGTGTATCTTAATTATTACAATCGTTTTGAATGTATTGTAGAGGTAGATAAAAGATTATTAATGGAATGTGTAACAAAGACATTTTTGTACAAAACTCTTAATAGGTTGCTGATAAATTAATTAAAGTTAAGAGTAATGCGCCCAAAGTGATGATACTTGATAGTAAGTATTAAATCCAACAGTTACAGTTTGAATACCATCGAGAATATCAAATAGTGCGATAATCTTTGACGGGATCATGGATACAGTTTGAATACCACAGAGAATATCAAATAGTGCGATAATCTTTGACGGGATCATGGATACAATTTGAATATCACAGAGAATATCAAATAGTGCGATAATCTTTGACGGGATCATGGATACAGTTTGAATATCACCGAGAATAGCAAATAGTGCGGTAATCTTTGACGGGATCATGGATACAGTTTGAATACCACAGAGAATATCAAATAGTGCGATAATCTTTGACGGGATCATGGATACAGTTTGAATACCACCGAGAATAGCAAATAGTGCGGTAATCTTTGACGGGATCATGGATACAGTTTGAATACCACAGAGAATATCAAATAGTGCGATAATCTTTGACGGGATCATGGATACAGTTTGAATATCACAGAGAATATCAAATAGTGCGATAATCTTTGACGGGATCATGGATACAGTTTGAATATCACCGAGAATAGCAAATAGTGGGGTAATCTTTGACGGGATCATGGATACAGTTTGAATATCACCGAGAATAGCAAATAGTGGGGTAATCTTTGACGGGATCATGGATACAGTTTGAATACCACCGAGAATAGCAAATAGTGCGGTAATCTTTGACGGGATCATGGATACAGTTTGAATACCACAGAGAATATCAAATAGTGCGATAATCTTTGACGGGATCATGGATACAGTTTGAATATCACAGAGAATATCAAATAGTGCGATAATCTTTGACGGGATCATGGATACAGTTTGAATATCACCGAGAATAGCAAATAGTGGGGTAATCTTTGACGGGATCATGGATACAGTTTGAATATCACCGAGAATAGCAAATAGTGGGGTAATCTTTGACGGGATCATGGATACAGTTTGAATACCACAGAGAATATCAAATAGTGCGATAATCTTTGACGGGATCATGGATACAGTTTGAATATCACAGAGAATATCAAATAGTGCGATAATCTTTGACGGGATCATGGATACAGTTTGAATATCACCGAGAATAGCAAATAGTGGGGTAATCTTTGACGGGATCATGGATACAGTTTGAATATCACCGAGAATAGCAAATAGTGGGGTAATCTTTGACGGGATCATGGATACAGTTTGAATACCAGAGAATATCAAATAGTGCGATAATCTTTGACGGGATCATGGATACAGTTTGAATACCTCCGAGAATAGCAAATAGTGCGATAATCTTTGACGGGATCATGGATACAGTTTGAATATCACCGAGAATAAGGATAAAGATATTTGTTGGTCTAAACTCTAACCGTCTATTAGAGGATAGATAGAAATCTCAGTGGCTATCGTTCAGTTGCTAACTAGAACTGTCAAACCCGCATTTTGTATGAAGAAATGCAGGTCTGACATTTCTTTGTTGGCTACTTTCCATTTTTTTCAACTGGTCACTTTTTGTATGTAAATAGTACTTATATCAGCTCAACGTCCTTATTATTTTTATTTACTTTTATGGCTAGATTTGAACCTTTAGTAAACTAAAAATAACTAGTGGTTCGCCCCGAACTGAGACCTCGCGGTAACGGTTTCCCATAATTACTTATTCATTCAATAGATACATGACGATCAAAATTGACATTATTATTATGCCCGTTTTCACCAACCATACCTAAATCATCCCCTTTGTAGAAGTCTCTTTACGTAGGTAGCCCCTAAATACAATCCTAACATCCCATATGTCATTTTCACCTTTAGTTGTCCCGTAGAGGTTTGTAATAACAAAGTTGACAGAAAGTGTCAACTAACTTAACATATGTAGCCCGTAAAGGTTAGGGAACTGTTATAGTGAAATCCTCAAGGTCTCAATCAAACTTAGGTATAGTTTTTTGGAACATTCAAATTAAATTACTTGTACACAGCGTCAACTATCGACACGATCAGAAAACATGTAAAAACAAACTGCAACGTGAAGTTTTATTGATGTTTGCTAAATGACTAAATAATAATTTTAATTGAATATATTATGTTACATATAAGCTGCATTTGCTATATGAGATGAGAGCGCCATCTATTGACATCATTGTGAAGTTCTGTTGTTGCTGCTCATTAAAAGTTAAATAATTTAGTTTCCTTATTACATTTATCTAATTTTAGTATTTGTTGTTCAAGTACATGATATTACGCTAAAATTATAAAACTTTCAAGCCCCAGCTCTCAATGGTTATTCCGTTGTGAGGTCAAATATATTCTCCACTTTGAAAGCCCCCCATTTCGTCAATTTTAGGAAAAAAATTAAAAATAAAATACTTTTGTACTCTGTTCCAAATTATCTTTAAAATGACGTACTGTGACCCTATGAAAAGCAAAAAAATTTTTTTTTTCTTCGCTTTCGCTTCTTTGAGAGCCCCCCTGAAATAAAGATTTTTATAACTTTTTAAGCCATTTTCGGCTGGAGGCCATCGGTTTACATATTATATCTAAAATTGAAGTAATTACGTTCAGTAATTCAGAAGTTATAAGGCTCTGACAGACGGACGGACGGACGGACGGACGGACGGACGGACAAGTGCAAATTCACTCAAGTAGACTCAAAGACCTTCGCTTCGCTCGGTCGATAACTTATTTATATTATATTACATGCACCGTTTTATTTTAAAAGTAGAATAAACTAGCAAAGATTCAATATTATGGAAATGATTTCAAAAATATAGTATCTTTATTATTCTATACATTATAACAATACTAAAAAAAATAGAGCTTTACCAAAGGTTATGTCCGGATAATTAGGTAACGTCGTTTTTTAATTGGTGCGTCTGACACAGCCATGCCATCACATTTTCAATACATAGAAATGCGTTCAGTGCACATATGCGATATGCTTCTAATCACTAACAATCAAACAAGGTTTGAGAACCAAAGTCACCGACATAGCTCAGCGAGTCGCGAAAGTGAAGTGGAAATGGGCGGGGCACATAGTTAGAAGAGCTGATGGTCGTTGGGGTCCCAAGGTGCTGGAGTGGCGACCCCAAGCCGGGAAGTGCAGTGTTGGCAGATCCCCCCACCAGGTGGACCGACGACATCAAACGAGTGGCGCAAGACTGAGGCTTGTGGAAGTCCATGCAAGAGACCTTTGTCCAGCAGTGGACGTCTATCGGTTGATAAAGAAGAAGTGGCGCCCCTATTTTTTCTACTCTTTTTTGCCGAGCCTAAATTATTCTATTTGTAAGCAAAATATCTACGTCCATAGAGACGTAGGCATCATCCCTTCCATGGAGGTATTCCTCGGAGTCAATGTTTCGTTGCAAAGGAATTCTAGCGGCATATCGACCACATAGCCTTGAATAAGGTCGATTTTTCTGTGCGCGAGCGCCGGGTCCTTGTGCCAGAGCGTCTGGCTGTGCTCCTCTTGATATTTCTTTAGTTCCGCGAATGTGTGTACTGCGTCCGTCGGTATCGTGTGGAATACCTGAAATACCATATACAAATAATAAAATTTATGTCTTATTTATATTATCAAAATAATATCTTTTGCTGACACGATCCAGGGCACGGAACGCACAAACACCATCCCCGGACTCGTCACTCAACCCCGCCTCGCAGCCACCCGGGACCACGCCCAATGCTGCAGTTGCGTCGAGTTCGAGCGACGAGTTTTTCTCCCCGCCGACGTCGCCACCACCAGTACATCGTCGTGGGAGAGGCCGGCCGCCGACTTGCTTGGGATCCCGAGGCCCACCGGCTTCTGATAGGGTCCCCGCTTCCGGCGGTAGTGTGTCGCGCATGAGATGGACAACATCCATCAATGAAAATGTCATGCGCGCATACTTAGGGGCTACTGAGGGTGGAACCAACATGACCGCGTACCGTGCTAGGATGCATGCTTTGTTTCAGGTCCTTGAACCAGCTCTCAATGTGTCGGCTCAGCGACTGTCGGACCAGGTGCGGGTTATTCAGCGTAATCACATGCTGGACAACGCCGTGCTTGATCGGCTTCGCTCTGAACTGCAATGTAACCGCGCTACCCCCTCCTCACCGCAAGCTCCAGCACAATCGCAAACTGCTCATGCGATTTCGCTGCAGCCCACTCAGGCTGGTGAGGGACAGGATAGCGGGGCTGCACATGTAAGTACCCAGTGTAGTGAACAATTGAGGAGTGCTTTGGAGAGTGCTATTCGGGAATATAGATCTTCACCACCCGAGTTTAGACCGCGGTTACCTCGGTTGCCCATGAAAAATAAGAACAAAGCGCTAATGGGTGCCCTGGATTCACTGCTGCCGAGTTATTTTGACAGCAGCGAAGACCTTTCCGACACACATTCGATTCTGTACTGCGCGGCTGTTGCGGCATGTCATGTTGCTAATGTAACGTTTATTAATAATGATACAGCAACACGACCGAAGCCTGCCGCACCAGCCTGGCAGTGCAGGATCGAACGTCGTATTGATGGGGCTAGGGCACTCATTGGAAAACTACTCTGCTTCAGGGAGGGCAACACTCGCCCTAGAGTCATGCGCTATGTGAGGCGCGCTTTCTTGGGGACTGATATCAGCCCTCAAGATTATATGGCGCGCGTCACTGAGCGCATTGACTTCCTGAAACAGAAGGTCTCGGCATGGGCTAGCCGTATTCGTAGATACAAGAGCCTGGTCGAGAGATATACCCTGAATCGCACTTTCCAAAGCGATCAGAGGCGGGTATATCGAGGTTGGGAACACCCTGACCAAGGTGTCACCGTGTGACAGGTGGGCCGGACGGGCTGCACAACTTTTGGATAAAGTGGCTACGCAGCTCGCACGCTCGTTTGGCATCCCAATTCCAATCATCTCTAGAGTCAGAGTCGCTACCCCAGTTTCTGACAACAGGTATTACCCTCCTGCTCCATAAGTCAGGTAGTACCACGGAGCCCAAAAATTATAGGCCGATTACGTGCCTACCAACATTGTATAAACTTCTTACATCCATTCTGAGAACAAAAATTAACGATCATATCGATACAAAATCCATCATGTCTATTTCTCAGAACGGATGTAGGAATGGCTCCCGTGGTACTAAGGAGCTTCTCCTCATTGATATGGCCACTTGTCAACAGGTTCGGCGCTCCCGAAGGGATCTGTCGACATGTTGGATAGACTATAAGAAGGCCTACGACTCTGTGCCCCATACATGGCTCATGAAGGTGCTGGAACTGTACAAAGTAAACTCAGTACTACGCGCCTTCCTACAGACGTGTATGGGGCAGTGGAGAACAGTCCTTCACCATCCAGGGTGTCGCCGGACCCTGGGGAGCGCGGAACCTATAAGGATCGAGCGAGGCATATTCCAGGGCGATAGTTTGAGTCCTTTGTGGTTTTGCCTGGCTCTGAATCCTCTGAGTACTCTCTTGGAGAATTCAGGGCTAGGTTACCTAGGTCCTTTACATGGATGACCTAAAACTCATTGCCCCCAACAAATCACATCTACTAGAGTTACTAAAGGTAACTAAAGCCTTTAGTGATTCCATTAGGATGGAATTTGGTGTGGACAAATGTGCGGTCATGCATGTAAAGCGAGGGAGGATTGTGGAATCTGAGGGGGTTGAGCTCTCGGATTCCATATACCTCAGATCGCTCTCCCCAACTGAAACCTACAAATACTTGGGCATGGCGGAGGCGTTAGGTATCAGAGAGGCCGACATGAGGCAGTCGGTGAGGGAGCGTTTCCTTGGCCGTCTGAAGAAAGTGCTGAAAAGCCTTTTGTCGGGCGGCAATAAGGTGCGCGCCTTCAACGGTTGGGTCATGCCGGTCTTGATGTATTCCTTCGGCATAATCAGGTGGACTCAGACTGAGCTTGACGCCCTGAACAGACAAGTTCGTGCGCTGCTGACCGCATATCGGATGCATCACCCGCGCTCCTCGGTGATGAGGCTGTACATTCCGCGGAAGTGTGGGGGAAGAGGCCTTTTGAATGCCAAAACCCTCCACAACCGCGAGGTGTGCAGTCTCAGGGAGTACTTTCTCCACGCCAAGACGGAGATGCACCGCGATGTGGTCGCAGTGGACAGGGGTCTGACGCCGCTCTCCTTGGCTAACGAGAACTGGCGCATACCTGTGGTGCTCAGTACCAATGACCGCAGGGTTTTATGGCAAGGTAAGGAGCTTCACGGACGCTTTTATCGGGCTCTCCACGGGCCTGATGTTGACTTTGAAGCATCCGTGGCCTGGCTGCGCTTTGGTGACCTCTTTGGGGAAACCGAAGGGTTTGTATGTGCAATTATGGACGAGGTCATGATGACAAACAATTACAGAAAATACATTGTGAAGGATGGAACGGTAGACGTATGTCGGGCATGTCGCCGTCCTGGAGAAACTATCCGTCACATTGTCTCTGGTTGTTCTCATCTGGCTAACGGCGAATACTTACACAGACATAACCAAGTGGCCAGGATTATCCACCAGCAACTTGCCTTGAAATACAATCTTGTGGAATCGGAGGTACCGTACTACAAGTATGTGCCCGACCCAGTTCTTGAAAATGGTCATATCACACTGTACTGGGATCGATCTATCATTACAGACAGGACTATTGTAGCCAATAAGCCTGACATAGTGGTGATAGATCGATCAGAGCGCCGTGCAATGATTGTTGATGTTGCTGTCCCGCATGACGAGAACCTCGTGAAAGCCGAGAAAGAGAAACTCACCAAGTATCTCGACTTGGCGCACGAGGTTGTCGCCATGTGGAATGTAGACTCAGCAATCATTGTACCGATAGTCGTCACCGCTAATGGTCTTATAGCCAAGAGCCTCGACCAACATCTTTCGAGGCTCTCGTTGGGTAGCTGGATCAAGGGCCAGATCCAGAAGGCTGTACTCCTGGACACGGCTCGCATCGTCAGGAGGTTCCTCTCTCTGGGGCCCTGACCGCCGGTTGCTTGGACCCTGTTCCCGAGGCCGGTGGACCGCTATTTTTTATATTTTTAAATGTTTTTTTTTATAATCAAATATTTAAAAATGTAAATTATATGATATAAATGAAATAAATGTAAATAATAATAATTTTTATTTCTTTAAAAAATGTACACATATATTTTTAAAATTTTTGTTTGTCTGGGCTATTCTCAGGGAAGGCTGTACAGATTTTGACGGAACTTTCACTGACAGATAGCTGAACCGCTGCGCCACCAAAGCTTTGATAGAACGTGTATAATAAACGAAGGCAACAAGGGTTGTGACGGAAAATTCTTACGCCTAGCAACAAGGGTCGTGATGGAAAATTCTACACATTTTTAGGGTTACCTCAAAAGGTAAAAACAGGAACCCTTATAAGATCACTCTCTTGTCCGTCTGTCCGTGTGTCACCACCGATTTTCTCAGGAACGGATGGACCTAGCAAGTTGAAATTTATACCAGATACTGAGGTCTATAGTCCCTATTAGGTGTATAAAAATCAAGGTCCTGAGTCAACGCGATAAAAAGATATGGGCAAATTTAGATTTTCGCGAAAACTCAACTTTTTTATTTTTCGGAATTTTTCCTTTACTTGTGCTGTAAGACCTTGCTTTTAACTAAAATTGACAATTCTAGGTCAAGTGGAAGTAGGTTACTTCCGGTTGACCTAGAATTGTCAATTATGGTCAATAGGTTTTGGGTTGAAAACCTCAAACTCAACTCACGAAATTTGGCAAAAAGCAAGATCTTACAGAACAAATAAAGGAAAAATTCCAATAAATAAAAAAATTGAAAATTATATATACTTAATAATAATAATATAACGGCGGAATGTACGGAATACTCGGCGCACGAGTTCGACTCGCACTTGACCGATTTTTTTACGTCTAGCCATCCGCCAAACCGTCCGTAATGGAACTTTATTCAAAAAAAAAAATCCATACCTCTTCATAGATCTCCGTGTTCCGCGTGGAGGTGGCCTGCCACACGCGCCTGTAGAAGGCGTCGCCGCACGGGTCGTCCAGCGCGCCCGTGACGTCACCGCCGAGCCCCAGGTGCTCGCGCATGAGGCGCTTGCGCAGCGCGCCCGCCACGCGCCCGCACGGGAACGGCTTGCCGTTCATCACGCCGTCGCGTCGTCGAACTGCTCGTCCTGGACATGACGCGCTTGCTAAATAATTGACGGTTGATTATACAATATACGGGTCTGCCCGCGAAATTAAAATTTAATTTCGTTTTTCTCAATTTGTAAACTAAGACGACAAAGTAGGCTTATGCCTATGGCAGTATCATCTTCACAGATTCATATAAAAATCTTTACTTGAAAGTGTCCAGTTTAAGAAATTAGTCAGAATATCGAGTTGGACGTGAGTTGCTCACAAATTAGTCGCTCACTCCTCGTACAGCCGGTGAGGATTGTTTCTTTACTCTTGCGATAAATACACGGTCATTTATCGATACCTGCAACAGCACAGCTATCTCCAAGTCTCGTTTCCCGACCATGCTCCTTGACCAGCAGCTTGATGATGATGATGAGATGATGTTGGCGGACGGATCCGTCGCTCACGCCTCGTACAGCCAGGTGATTATTGTTTCTTTACTCTTGCGATAAATAAAAGTTCATTTCGATACCTGCAACAGCACAGCTATCTCCAAGTCCCGTTTCCCGACCATGCTCCTTGATCAGCAGCTTGATGATGATGATGTTGGCGGACGGATCCGCCTCGGACAGCCCAGGTTGTTATTGTTTCTTTACTCTTGCGATAAATACAAGGTCATTTCGATACCTGCAACAGCACAGCTATCTCCAAGTCTCGTTTCCCGACCATGCTCCTTGACCAGCAGCTTGATATGATGATGATGACGAGATGATGTTGGCGGACGGATCCGCCTCGTACAGCCCGGGTTGTTATTGTTTCTTTACTCTTGCGATAAATACACGGTCATTTCGATACCTACAACAGCACACCTATCTCCAAGTCTCGTTTCCTGACCATGCTCCTTGAACAGCAGCTTGATGATGATGATGATGATGAGATGATGTAGGCGGACGGATCCGCCTCGTACAGCCCGGGTTGTTATTGTTTCTTTACTCTTGCGAAAAATACAAGTCCATTTCGATACCTACAACAGCACAGCTATCTCCAAGTCTCGTTTCCTGACCATGCTCCTTGACCAGCAGCTTGATATGATGATGATGATGTTGGCGGACGGATCCGCCTCGGACAGCCCAGGTTGTTATTGTTTCTTTACTCTTGCGATAAATACACGGTCATTTGGATACCTGCAACAGCACAGCTATCTCCGAGTCTCGTTTCCCGACCATGCTCCTTGACCAGCAGCTTGATGATGATGATGATGAGATGATGTTGGCGGACGGATCCGTCGCTCGCACCTCGTTCAGCAAGGTGATTAGCGTTTCTTAACTCTTGCGATAAATACAAGGTCATTTGGATACCTGCAACAGCACAGCTATCTCCGAGTCCCGTTTCCCGACCATGCTCCTGTCGTTGATGTTCGCGCTGCCGCAGATCACGTAGCGGTCGTCCGCGACCAGCAGCTTGGAGTGCACGTACACCAGCTCCGTCACCGGCTCGCCGTCGAGCGAGGCGTGCGCGCGCAACCCGTGCGGTCAGTTCGATACCTGCAACAGCACAGCTATCTCCGAGTCCCGTTTCCCGACCATGCTCCTGTCGTTGATGTTCGCGCTGCCGCAGATCACGTAGCGGTCGTCCGCGACCAGCAGCTTGGAGTGCACGTACACCAGCTCCGTCACCGGCTCGCCGTCGAGCGAGGCGTGCGCGCGCAACCCGTGGAAGCTGATGTAGGCGGACGGATCCGGCACACCCGCCTCGTACAGCCGGGTGATTATTGCTTCTTTACTCCTGCGATATAAACATACTAGCCATATCACAAACACATAAACAAGTTTCATACTTAATTTCACACTTAAGTTTCATGAGGATGGCTACTTTTTTTGTAAGTTTTTTTGTAAATTTTTATTATTCAATAAAAAAAAAAAAAGTCACACACAATTCGTCTAGACTCTAGATACTCGTCTCAACACAAGCGGTGACGTCGTGATAATGTGGGTGCGCGATTGTTAATATGGCACGTACGAGACGTGACCATACGGACCTCATAGCATATTTAATTCCGCAATAACAAAACCTTGTAATTTATTTCAACAAACTTATAATAATATTAGTTCAGCAACTTTTGCACGTACGTAATATCCAAGCACATCTCTCCCCACCTTTATTTATAAAATTAATTAGTATATAAGATCTTTTGTAAATACGTAATATATGCCACTACCAGTAGACACTGCAGTCTGTGTTTCTTTATTCCTTCACCAACGTCTCTCTGCAAGAACACGCCGTTACACTGCAGCCGTGGTGTAACGCAACAGTGGTGACCCGACCGTGAAAAAACCTCAACGTGATTCTGCTCTCCGACGTACGAAGCAGTGATCCTCAACCGAGTCATCCGACGCGTTCATCCGACGAGATCGTACCCAACGTGTCCAACCAACCAACGAGATCGGCCAACACATCAAGACATCCTCATCATTGTGAGTCATATTTTTTCGTCATCATGGCTCGTCAAACACCTGTCAAAGGTTTCGGCGCTGGCAACTCTACAGACGAACAACTCAACGGCAGCACAGACTTGGTGGCATCAGTCTCAATAGCAGAGAGGATTCCGCAGTTCTGGACGGATTCACCGCGTCTTTGGTTCTCTCAATTTGACGCAATTGTGGCTCCGCAGAAGCAAGGTGATGAATACAAGTTCAACGCGGTCGTATCAAAATTACCCAAAGACGTCATCCATCAAGTCAGCGACATTTTAACGAGTCCGCCTTCAGAGAACAAATACCACTGTATCCGGGAACGACTCATCAGCTGTTATGAAGAAAGCGAACATCGGCGATTCCATAAGCTTTTGTCTGAGATGGACCTGGGAGATCAAAAGCCATCTCAACTATTAAGAAAAATGAAAGACGCTGGCTGCGGCAAGATTAATGACGACACACTACGTTTATTATGGATGAGACAACTTCCTCCATCCGTAACCTCCGTGTTAGCGATTTCCGAAAATTTGGCACTGGACAAGCTAAGCGAAATGGCTGATCGCATCTACGAGAACAGCCGCTGCAATACGAACATATCGTCTTCGGCATCAGCTGACATAAATTTAATCACCCAACTGACGTCACAAATTGCAACGATGCAATTAGAAATTGCAGCGCTACGCAATGACCGCTCGCGAACAATGCATCGACGCAGCAGTTTTAGTCAACCTCGGTACAATAGACCTAGGTCAAGTTCACGCCTGCATTCACGATCGGAACAACGAAGCAATTTTTGTTACTATCATAAAAACTTTAGAGGCAAAGCTCGAAAGTGTGAAAAACCCTGTTCTTGGGTAAACAAACATTCGGAAAACTAGATTCAGCACAGCGTGCGGCGAGACTCTGTGCTATTCTTCCCTCAAATCGCCTAACGATTACCGACTCTAACAGTGGTTATCGATTCCTCGTGGATACTGGGGCGAACATTTCAGTCATTTCAAAGCCATCACAGAGCTCAAAAAAGGCAAGCGAGTTGAAATTATTTGCCGCCAACGGAACCATTATCAATACGTATGGAGAAAAAACCCTAACCTTAAATTTGGGGTTACGCCGCCCATTCATCTGGACCTTCGTTATTGCCGACGTCAAGATGCCTATATTAGGAGCTGATTTCCTAGACCACTACCAACTTTTGGTAGACATACACGGGAAAACCTTAATCGACAAAACGACTGAAATCAAGAAACCAATGAATTCTATACGAGTAAATATTCCGTCCGTCCGCTCCATCGACTACAACTTATCCGCTCCTCTCAAACAATTACTAGAAAAATACGAAAGTATTACAAGGCCAACATCAATGAAAGGACCTACGCAACACAATGTTCAACATCACATCATCACGGAAGGATTTCCAGTATGCGCCAAAGCTCGTCCACTTCCTCCTGACAAGTACAAAATCGCCAAAAAAGAATTTCAAGAGATGATGGAGATGGGAATTTGCAGACCATCCAGTAGCCCATGGGCCAGTCCATTGCACATGGTAAAAAAGAAGAATGGTGAATGGAGACCTTGCGGTGACTACCGCGCCCTTAACAAGATTACTGTTCCAGACCTTTGAGTAATAAACCAACACAGTAGAGGACTTGACCCCTAATTTATTCGCAAAAAAGTCTGTCAATTACGGTGGGGGGCGAGGTAGCACACATGAAAACTTGCTTACTACAGTTGCATTTTTCCATCACGTCGCTATGCACGCACACAATATAATTAGCAAACACTACCTTAAAGTATATGCACACTATCACATTCACACACAGGGACGCTCTATCATTACATGAAACAATCGCATCATTTGTGTAAGCATTTTAGGGATTTGACACTATCGATTATCGACTTTCGATAAGTTTTTCTAATAATTATTTACAACAGAGTTACTTTATTCGAGAGTAAATTTTTTTGTTCGAGATCTTTAACATGGTAGGTATATAGAAGCGCTAGGAAACGAGGTTCTTGCCGTTATTTTAGTCATAATATGCCTTTGCTATTAGATTGACTCTTTGTAGGCTTTTAGTACTTGCGTAAAGATACAGCTAGAAACTTTGGACTATATTGACGCTGGAAAGCGATCTAGCTTATTTCGAAAAATAACAAAATGACTTTTTTATATATTTGGAAGAAAAAGATACTGCGTCGGATTGTCGGATTTTCGTTTTCCTATGACATTATTTTTCTAAGATACTATGTTGACCTTCTCTATATGTTTATATTATATTTTTTGTTATTCATATTTTTCAACGTACTCAAAAATGCTGTAAATACTAAGACACCATCTATTTTTCAATATTATACAGATACTTCAAAAAAGTTATCAATACTTTTTAGCAGTGCAGTGCACTTAGGTGTACCTACTGTAAGGACTTAGGATTATCTGATTATTAACAGATTTTGTAGATACCAAGGTATTTACTCCGTCACTATACTCTCAATCTCATGCTGAAAGCATGCTGTAGGTACCACAGTATATCACCTTAGAGCAGCTGTTTAGTTATGATTTAAGGTTATAAGCCACCAGGGAGTGCTGTACTTTGTCATAGATTTTTAATAATATTGTTTATTAAGTTGAGAGACATTTAATTTTTATTTGAATACGTAGTGGGTATTAATATTGAACACATTGATTTTTTAAGTAATCTTGTTTAAATAAACATACAGCATTTTTAATGAAACATCATTTGTTTTATTTATGTTTAAAGCGAAATTTACGATGTATCTATTTCTAAAAAGTATATTAAGTACAAACTGTTAGGACTACATCATGTTTCCTTAAAAATAAATACAGCATAATTAGCATTTCAGAGTTTAGAGTTATTTCGTGGTTTCATATGTATCAAATACCAAGTTACAGCAACATTGCTTCTTGAAATTGAAAAACTATTAGTCGAAATTGATATAAAACTAATGTATAAAGCTAAAGTAATTCTACTTTAGAATTATATAATTAGTATCATCTGATGTGTTACATTAAAAAATATGCTTTTTGAAAAAAATCTGCTCCTGATAGCTTATTATGAACTGTTATGATTTTTTAAAACGTTATTGGCTCTGGTTTAAAGTTCACTTTTTCGATTCACAAGATCGTTTTCCAGCGTTGAATAATATTCTCTCAGTCCAGTATGGAGGAAACATAAAAAGGAAAAACTGAACCCTAAAAAAAAATTTATTTAAAGTTATGATTGGTAAGCTAAAACTTGTACCTACATACTTTACTTGGAAGGCTTATTTTTTTCATCTACTTCATCTGAACGAAGTGTATATTTGTTTGTAATGCTAGGCTGCCGCCATGGCTATAGTGGCCACCCCATCTGTAATAAAACACCGCCAAGCTATTTAGCTTTCCGGTAAACCTAGCGGGATGAATAAGAAGTATGGTTAATTCAATTGCCAAGTTTTAATGAACCAAATATGTATAGAATTTAAATATTTTTTTTCGTCAATGAACCATTAGGAAGACGATAAAAATATCTCGGTATAAATAATTTATACAATCCCCCCACCAATATCGACATATGAAATCTTGCTGTCCAGCCCTAATTTTATTGCGGTGTGGCCGACTTCATAAAATTAAAGTCCTAATTTTCGAGTAAGAAAGACTTACGTAGAACTTATCATTATTATTAAACAATTTTTTAGTCTCGTTTTCATTATTTTTTGTATTATATTTGTAAAAATCCTTTCTTAGCGGATGCCTACGTCATAGTAGATATGCGTTGATAAATCAGTGAGTCAGTCACCTTTTCATTTTATATATTTAGAAAATCATATCACACTGGCTATATGGAAATATATACCTATAAATTTTGAAATAATTGAGTAAAAAAACTAATTTTATGAATTCGCTGAGTTTATGGAGCTCTAGCTGCATCAATGCATTTTAAACAATAGTTGGAGAGTACCAGCCAATCAGACACCATTGCGATCGTTATAATAATGCAATCATTTTAACCGACTTCAAAAAAGGAGGAGGTTCTCAATTTGAATTTTTTGTATATTTGTTACCCAATTATTCCGCCAAATAATGAATGGAATTTGATAATTTTTTTTTGTTTAGTAGGGCATACTTCAGAGGTGGTTCCCATATAAATTTTTGTTGATATAATGTTAGATGTTACTCCATAACTACGTCAAATCTGAACCGATTTCAATTTTTTTTGAAAGAAAGCATAATAAGGTTGGGCCTATTTAAAAGGTGAAGAGAAGATGATTCATATCTTCGGTGATGGAGGAAGGAACTCAATGATTAAGAGCAAATTGCTCGCGATCAGAGATATACACAAAAAAGCTTAAAATAATAATGTAAAAAAAATATCTTTAAAAAACCGACTTCATACGACGATCGGGCAAAGTTGGGGTAGCGTCGCGCATTAGTTTCATCATTTATATTTAGGCCCGCCCGACTTCAACATACATGTACAAATTAAAATTGTTTTATACTTTGTAGTGGCGTTTAAAGTCGGTTTTATAGAAAGAATTTTTTATCATTATTTGATAATCCCACAGACGATCAAAGTTCGTATTTATATATCTAGTCATATTTTACTTAAAGCTTATAAATTAGTCGTTCACCCCTTCCTTCTCTATCGTGATTTTAATTCTATGGGATCAATTTATAATGCAGTTCAAGATAAAGGTCTCTAAACGAATAGTAAGTAGGAAGATTAATTTTCAATATTTTCCCCAAATTATTTCATGTACGATTAAGTAGCAACATTTTCAGATCGACAGTTTTCTTAAGTTTTCTGCATAAGTATTGCATTATTTGGATAAAATCAGAAGTAAATAAATGTTATCCTTTAGTAAACTGGATGTTTTAAATATTTTTTTAGAAGAAAATACTCTCATATTCGGCATTTATAGCGGAGCTCATTCCCCGCTAACCATACGTAGTTGACAGGCGCGTGACTCGAGTCAAACAGTTTTATATAACGAGTAGGACCAGTGCTCATACCCAACTTACAGAGGGGTACGCGCGTCAATTCTTCTCCTGTGTTGGTTTATTACTCAAAGTTCCAGACAGATACCCGTTGCCAAGGTTACTGGATTTTACATATATCGCAAACGGGAAAAACTTATTTAGCAAAATCGACGTTCGGAAGGCTTATCATTCTATACCAGTAGCGGAACCCGAGAAAACCGCGATCGTTTCACCGATCGGTTTATACGAATTTTTAAGGATGCCTTCCGGTTTACGTAACGCAGGACAGACCTTCCAGAGATTCATGGATTCAATATTCCGAGATTTGGACTACGTTTTCATTTTTGTCGACGACATTTTAATCGCAAGCAAGTCCGAAGAACAACACTACAATCATCTGGAAACAGTTTTCAAGAGACTGCAACAAAATGGTATTACAATCAACATGAACAAATGCGAGTTCGCCAAACAAGAACTAGATTTTCTTGGTTATCATATAACGAGCCAAAGAATGAAACCAACACAAGAAAAAATTCAAGCAATCATCGATTATCCCAAACCCAAAACTGTGAAGGAACTTCGTCGTTTCCTGGGCATGGTCAACTTTTACAGACATGCAATCAAGCAATCCGCCAATCATCAAGCTCCACTCAACATATTTTTAATAAATTCAAGGAAAAACGATAATACGCTGATTAAGTGGAACGCAGAGGCCGAGCGTGCTTTTCAACAATGCAAGCAAGATTTACGTGACATTGCAACGATAGCATTTCCTGATGAAAACGCACCGATCGCAATAATGACCGACGCTAGTTTAAAATGCGTCGGCGCAGTTTTACAACAAAAGGTCAAGCAAAAATGGATACCTATTGCATATTTTTCAAAATCCTTATCAGATACGCAAGTCAAGTATTCAACTTATGATCGAGAGCTACTCGGAATTTATATGGCGGTAAAACATTTCCGACGACTGATAGAAGGTCGCATTTTTACGATTTACACCGACCACAAACCATTGGTGCACGCTTTCGACAAGAAGCCGTCACTAGATGACACTCCGAGGAGAATAAGATATTTGGATTTTATATCACAATTTAGCACCGATATACAGCACGTAAGCGGGAATCACAACGTAGTGGCTGACGCCTTATCTCGAGTCGTAGAAACTATCACGTTACCCACCGTTATCGATTATTCTGAGCTAGAAAAATACCAAGAAGGTGACATCGAGCTACAGCAACTCAAACAAAATAGGTCATTATACATGACGCGAGTAGCAGTACCCAATACAAATAGCAAGATTTATTGCGACATTTCTACTGGAATTACGCGACCATACATTCCGAAGCAACTTAGAAGAACTATTTTCGACAGCTATCATAACTTCAGCCATCCTGGCAAAAATACGACAAGGAAGTTAATCGGAAGAAATTACATTTGGCCTAAAATGAACACAGAAATAAATCAGTGGTGCGATTCGTGCATACCATGCCAACTATCAAAAGTGCATAGGCACACAGTATCGCCACTCGGGAAATTTATGCCTGCACAGCATTTTTCGCATGAGCAAAGTGATATCGCAGGACCATTCCCTACCTCAACTAACCACAGCAAGATTAAGAAGTCAGTTCGTTTTCAACAATGTTAATTAGTAGTAGTTTTTCTTCCCTTTTGATGTATACGTCATTTTTTCCCTAAAGGGGGGAATATCTATGGCACGTACGAGACGTGACCATACGGACCTCATAGCATATTTAATTCCGCAATAACAAAACCTTGTAATTTATTTCAACAAACTTATAATAATATTAGTTCAGCAACTTTTGCACGTACGTAATATCCAAGCACATCTCTCCCCACCTTTATTTATAAAATTAATTAGTATATAAGATCTTTTGTAAATACGTAATATATGCCACTACCAGTAGACACTGCAGTCTGTGTTTCTTTATTCCTTCACCAACGTCTCTCTGCAAGAACACGCCGTTACACTGCAGCCGTGGTGTAACGCAACAGTTAATATCTTAATTGCCTACTCAATAAGTTAACTATCGTGATGATCTCGTTTTGATTTCGCAGAAACTTTTGAACCGACTTGAAAAAATAAAAAAAGAGGAGGTTCTCAATTCGACGCGTATTTTTTTTTAATGTTAATTTTCGACCGAGCGAAGCGAAGGTCTCTGAGTTTACTTGAGTGAATTTGCACTTGTCCGTCCGTCCGTCTGTCAGAGCCTTATAACTTCTGAATTACTGAACGTAATTACTTCAATTTTAGATAAGATATGTAAACCTATGGCCTCCAGCCGAAAATGGCTTAAAAAGTTATAAAAATCTTTATTTCAGGGGGGCTCTCATAGAAGCGAATGCGAAGTAAAATATATTTTTTTTTGCGTTTCATAGGGTTGCAGTACCTCATTTTAAAGATAATTTGGAACAGAGTACAAAAGTATTTTTTTTTATTTTTTTTCCTAAAATTGACGAAATGGGGGGCTTTCAAAGTGGAGATTGAATTTGAGGCTAAATCTCTAAAACCACTTTATTTTAAAACTTGAAACTTACACATAATTTGAGTTATATTCTGTACTTGAACAACAAATACTAAGATTAGATAAATATTATAAAGAAACGAAATTATTTAATTTTTAATGGGCATCAATGTTTTTAACAAAACTTCACTATACTGTTAATAGATGGCGCTGTCTTTATTATTGTAAATATAGTTTTGCGTCAGTTATTCTTATTTTGTCTATTATTAATTATGTTATTCAATTAGCAAATTATTATCAATAAAAGTATCATGTTGTTTTTGCAAAAGTAAATCCGTTTCTATTTACAATAATTAGACGTTAGCACCTATTTACTACCGTATGATGGTACTGTGTCTATGAATGTAAAGATGAGCGCGCATCTAGACATGCTCGCCGCAGAAGCCGCAAGCGCGCAGTCATGGCATTTTATAATTTTTTTATTATGAAATCGTATACTACGTAACACCCGTTCAGCGAACCAGCTGAATTTTAGTAAAATACTGTAGGCATACGCATCCTATCCACGAAAGCAGATGACGTCATCAGATTCGGCGCGTTTTAATTACAATATAATATAGTTAAAACTACCTTATGGGAATTATGGGATACCGCGAGGTCTCAGTTCGGGGCGAACCACTAGTTATTTTGGGTTAAAAAAAGAGTAATCCTATCTTGCGATAGGCATGCGCTTGCCTACAATCAATGATGGAAACCACTGACGAGGCTGGAGCGCACTTGCCTAGAAAATACCTATTCACTCTTGCCTTGAAGGTGACAGGGAATAAGACTATGGGAATTGTTGTATTCGAGGAGTATTACAGCCCCCTAGTATTATTACTATTTGCTAGGGGTATTGTTATGGAGAGATAGGGGGTGGGAGGAAGGCCGTACCTGCTAATGCTCTGATAGTTCCAATGCGTGACGGCGTGCAGCGAGGTGCCCGAGGGCCCGCCCACCTCGCCCTCGAAGCCCGGCAGCAGCGGCATCACCACGTACACGCGGAACGTGTCGCCGCCGGCGCGGTGGGCGCGCATTATGCGGTTGAACAGCGCCTCGCCTATCTGCGATGGATGACATTATTATAAGAAAAAATAAAAATTGATCCCCCCTCCCCCCTCTTTTTATTCCTTCTTCTTCTTCTCAATCGGTCACTCTTGTCAGAGCGGTCGTAGCTGCTGGGATGATGTGACATTACTTGATAGTCGTCAGTCTCCTTGATTGTTTTTGGATCGCACCGCCTCCCGTGCGATGCCCCTCCACTTGCGACGGTCAGTTACGTTGCGGGAGCACTCCACCACAGTTGTCCGGGTCACCGATTTGATCAAGTCTGTCCAGCGCGTGGGCGAGTGTCCTCTCGTCCTTTTCCCTTCCACCTGACCCTGCACCACCAACCGTTCAATTCACCCTTCATTTCTAGAGATGTGACCGAAGAACTTCAGAATTCGCAACTGCACAGTCGACGAAAGCCTTTCTGTTATCTTTAGTTCTTTCAAGATGGAGATATTGGTTCTAAAGGCCGTCCAAGGGATCTTCAAAAGGCGCCTCCAGCACCACATCTCTAAGGCATCAATTTTACGGCGGTCCTGCAGTCTAAGGGACCAGGTTTCAACTCCGTAGAGGAATATTGGGAAGACGAGGCACCTCATAAGTCGAACCTAGTGGTTTTGGTGATCCTTCTGTCCTTCCAGATTTTATTGAGCTTCTCCACCGCATTTATTCCTTCTGCATGCGGCACATTTCCACTCCAAAAGGCTGTGTAATATGAGACACATTCATGTAGAATTTCATTCACATCGAGTAGGTGATGTCCAATGAAGGGGCGACGGAGCGAGTCTTCTGGCGTAGCCCATTGAAATTTTTTCATGTTAAAAGTGTTTTTGGAACGGAGTTTCTTATCGGACGGTACGGACTTGGCGGATGGGGCCTAGGCGAAAACAAGTGTAAGAATTTTTCCGTCACGATTCACGACCCTTTATCATGATTTGTGTGTTCCGTCATAGCTTTAGTAGCGTTCCGGCTTACCGAAGGAGTGAAACTATCGGTTCGGGGGTTTGCATCCTAACTGCAAATTATTATTTCTCATTTTATTTTTATTATTAACTAGCTGATGCTCACTGTCATTTGCGTTTTGTTATTCCATGTCAGATGCGTTTTTGTTATACCACGTTTTATAGTGACATGACGGAAACGCGGTCGAACGGGACAAAAAGTATCCTATGTCCGTCTCCTGGTTCTAAGCTACCTCTCCACCAATTTTCAGCCAAAGCGGTTCATCCGTTCTTGAGGTATAAATATGTGGTGGAAACCTACTTCGCAGCTGGCCGCTTTGCTGACACTGGCCGCTCGTTAAAACTACAACAAATTCTACTTCGATGAATGTTATTTTTGTATAAAGAACATGCTCGTAATTTGAATTGTGTGATAGTCTGATGCGTGATTTGATGTGCGCGCTGTTCATTCACATTCTAGATTTCTAGCAAGAAGGTCGTGTGAGTTAGACCTATATTTGTATATATTTTGATTCAGTCAACCTCCGAACCTTGAAGCGAAAGCACCTCCTGACCTTTGACACGCTAAGGCAATAATTTCAGTCTATCACGCAAGTCCGATCTGAAACCCTAGTTCCGCGAATCGTTTTACAGTGCGATGTAATATTATAAATAGTAATTATAAAGTGAAATATACAATCGTTCTTTCATTGACGAGGAACCTGAAGACTCCAACAGAATTAAGCATTTATTGTGGCGGTTTATAGCCATAATTTGGTGACCCCGCACAAGGAGATTTAAGGTCAGTACAGTGGCCCCGCGCGTAGGGGGTCCGCATTATATGATGAATTTTCATTAAAGTGTTAGAAGAAAATTTTTACAAAAAAAAAAAATTTTTTACGAAGTATGTTGAGGAGTTGGAGGTCCCATTCCCAACAGTGACCCCGCGCGTGGAGGGGGTCCGTGTTATATGTGAATTTAAATAATGAAGAAACAAATTGAAAATAATATTCGGGAAAATAATTCAAAGTGACAACTCAATTTCAATTCGGACATTTTGGAATAAATATCAACTTCGGAAAATAATACCAAAAGCAAATAAATATTTTTGAAGAGGACAACTGTCAACAAATAATTTTCAGAAGAATTTTCACTCCGCCATTTTATATTGAAAATATTTTCACCGTGAACCATGAGAGTTATGAAGCAAACATGAAAATTTTAAAGACTATAATCTAATTATAATGTGATACTATTAGCAACTAAACATTCAAATTGTTAAATATTAATAACTATAATATTTATTTATTTTTTTCAACAGGAATTTTAGGTAAATATTTTTCTTTTTAAAGAAATAATGTAATTTTAAATTTATTTTTCTTTACAATATATAGCAGTTTCGTAATTCCTCAATATGGAGGATAGATTTAGACAACTTGAGGAAGAGAACAGCAAACTAAAGGCAAGCCTCGAAGAGCTTGCGGGAAAAACTATTCCCTTATTTAAAGAAAATAAAATATTACGATCTCAGCTGGCTAGCGCATCCACATCTACACCGCTCCCCGCACCAGATAACACCTATATATAAGACCTTTTACATTTTTAAATATTTTTACATTTTAGCAATTTTTATTAATGATGGAAGCAATACTCGCTCGCATCGATGAGTTGAGCCAAGAGGTCTCGAACATCAAGAGGAGCGAAGAATTTCAAAGATCGCGTAATTTTTCGCGAAATTCACATAGGCCGAGAGATGGTCGCAATTTTAATGTATGCTGGTATCATCATAGGTTTGCATCGCGCGCTGCTAAATGCGTGATGCCTTGTAAATATTTCAACCAACCGGATCGTTTTCAGCGTCACAATTCGCGACGGTCCAACAACAACAACAGCAACAATGTAAAGGCGGTGCCCAGCGCGAATCCCGCGCGCAGCCGTCGTTTGTTTGTTGGCGATTGGAATTCTGGTAAACGTTTTTTGATAGATACAGGGTCTGATGTATCGTGTTTCCCCGTTTCGTGGCTAAGTCATCGTCCTAAAGTAGCGGATTATTGCATGCGCGCCGCTAACGGCAGCGACATTAAAACGTTCGGGACTGTTTTATTATCGCTTGATTTTAAGTTAAGGCGCGATTTCAGGTGGAATTTTATTATATGCGATGTTACAACTGCGATTATTGGTGCAGATTTTCTCGCCTATTTTAATTTATTGCCGGATTGCAGATCAGGTCGAATTATAGATAATTCCACTGGTCTCACATGCGTTGCGTTGATTCATTCGCACGAGCAAGTAAGCGTTAAAACTATAGCTTCGAGGAACGAAATTTTATCAGAATTTCCTGCGCTTACTCGTCCACCTGGTCCAGATAGGGAGATAAAACATAACACCGTGCATTACATTCGGACTACTGATGGTCCCCCGGTGTGCTGCCGACCGCGTCGCCTCGGTCCGCTCAAGTTGGCCGTCGCTAAGAAGGAATTCAGCAATATGATAGCTTGCGGTTATGCTAGGCCGTCCGATAGTCCGTGGTCTTCCCCTTTGCATTTAGCTCCAAAGGGTGAATCGGATTGGCGCCCGTGCGGTGATTATCGCGCATTAAACGCGAGGACAATCCCAGACCGCTACCCGGTAAGGCATATTGGTGATTTTAACCAAAATTTGGTTGGTTCATCGGTATTCAGCACCATAGATCTTGTAAAAGCATATCACCAGATCCCAGTAGCAAAAGAGGACATATGTAAAACCGCGGTGGCGACAACTTTCGGTTTATATGAGTTCCCTTTTATGGCTTTCGGTTTGAGAAACGCAGGGCAGACGTTCCAGAGGTTCATCGACGAGGTTGTCCGCGGCTTGGATTTCTGTTTCGCGTATGTTGATGATATTTTAATTTTTTCAAAAGACAGCGAACAACATGCAAAGCATTTACGTATTCTTTTCAAACGCTTGGAAGAATTCGGCATTGTTATTAATGAGAAAAAATGTCATTTTAATGTTCCAGAAGTTCGTTTCCTGGGATACAAAATAAGCGCTGCAGGGATTTGCCCTCCTGCTGACCGCATTAAAAGTCTGCAGGATTTTCCGCTACCAAAAACCGTTCAAGGTGTAAGGCGTTTCTTGGGTATGATAAATTTTTATCGTAAATTTCTCCCCAGTATAGCCCGATTCCAAGCTCCTTTAATAGATGCTTTATCGGAGATCCAAGGTAAAGGCGCTAAACCTTTTACTTGGACCCCTGACCTAGAGCAGTGTTTTTCGGATTGCAAAAATAGCTTAGCTAATGCAACTCTTTTAGCTCACCCAGTCTCAACAGCTAGATTAGGCTTGTTCACAGATGCGTCGAGCTCTCATGTCGGTGCATGCCTGCAACAAGAGATTAAGCAGGGCTGGCAACCAATCGCATTTTTCAGTAAAAAGCTGACTACCAAGCAATCGACTTGGCCGGCTTATCACCGTGAGCTCCTAGCGATTTATGAAAGTGTTCAACATTTTAGACACATTCTAGAAGCTCAGCACGCAACGATCTATACAGATCACAAACCTCTCCTTTACGTTTTTACACAAAAACGTGACAAGCTTCCGCCCGTACAGCTTAACCAAATAGTTTTCATTTCGCAGTTCACTACTGACATACAACATGTCAAGGGTGCGGAGAACATTGTGGCCGACACATTCTCTCGCGTCGAGGCCGTCACTGCCGAAGAAATACTCTTGGCACTGGCGAAGTCGCAAGCATCCGATGAAGAACTGAAAACGCTGGGCGATTCGACGTCGTTAGAATTAACCCGTATCACTATTCCGGGTACCAGAGTAAGAATTACTTGTGACGTTTCGACAGGTAAACCACGTCCTTACGTGACTCCGTCTTTCAGAAAAAGTGTCTTTGAAAATTTTCATAATTTAAGTCATCCTGGTTCTCGCGCTAGTTATAAGTTGATTTCAGAACGTTTTGTATGGCCGTCTATGAGAAAGGACTGCCGTGTTTGGACACGCGCGTGCCAAGCGTGTCAGTCATCTAAGGTGGTACGTCATACTAGTGCCCCTTTTTCTAAATTTCCCTGTCCCTCTGAAAGATTTGCAGATATTCATATGGATATTATAGGCCCATTACCCATTTCAGCTGGCATGAAGTATTGTCTAACTATCATCGACAGGTTCACACGTTGGCCTGAAGTTCTTCCTATGCCAGACATTACTGCTGAGACTTGTGTATCAACCTACATTTCTGGTTGGCAGAGTCGCTTTGGCCAAGCTAGGTCTATTCAAACTGATCGAGGATCTCAATTTGGTTCGCATCTGTTTCAGAAGGTGTTTGAGTTGACTGGCACCAAGCACCAGTCGACCACCGCATATCATCCCCAGGCAAATGGGATGGTAGAAAGACTCCACCGGCAGCTGAAGGCAGCTATCATGTGCCACGCTAGCCCGAGGTGGACTGAGGTGCTGCCATGGGTACTCCTGGGCATCAGGAGTGCGTGGAAGGAGGACCTCGGAGCGTCATGTGCAGAGCTCGTGTATGGTGAGCCCCTACGATTACCGGGTGAGTTTTTTTAACCCTATAGTAGATCGTGTAGTTGACTATTCTTCCTTTGTAGATAGACTTAGATCGTATTTTAGAGACCTATCTCCAGTACCCGCTTCTGATCACAATAGTAAAAAAATTTTTCATTTTCCTAAGGATCTTTTATCCTCGGATTTTGTTTTCGTTCGTAGAGGCCCATTCTGTAAGGCATTAGAGCCTCCTTACGTTGGCCCATTTAAAGTATTGGAGAGAGGTGATAAGTATTTTAGTTTAGATTTTAACGGTAGAATAGAAAAAGTTTCAGTAGATAGGCTGAAACCAGCTTTTATATTAGGTACTACTGAATTAGACCACTTGGACAGACCGGTCGTTAGGACCCGGTCGGGTCGAAGGGTACATTTCACTGTATAGAATTTACTAACATTTTTCTTTTTCTTTCCTTGCATTTCCAATCTCCGTGGGGGAGCGATGTGGTGGAAACCTACTTCGCAGCTGGCCGCTTTGCTGACACTGGCCGCTCGTTAAAACTACAACAAATTCTACTTCGATGAATGTTATTTTTGTATAAAGAACATGCTCGTAATTTGAATTGTGTGATAGTCTGATGCGTGATTTGATGTGCGCGCTGTTCATTCACATTCTAGATTTCTAGCAAGAAGGTCGTGTGAGTTAGACCTATATTTGTATATATTTTGATTCAGTCAACCTCCGAACCTTGAAGCGAAAGCACCTCCTGACCTTTGACACGCTAAGGCAATAATTTCAGTCTATCACGCAAGTCCGATCTGAAACCCTAGTTCCGCGAATCGTTTTACAGTGCGATGTAATATTATAAATAGTAATTATAAAGTGAAATATACAATCGTTCTTTCATTGACGAGGAACCTGAAGACTCCAACAGAATTAAGCATTTATTGTGGCGGTTTATAGCCATAAATAGTTATAACACCACTTTCTTTTATATATATAGATTTATTATTAAAAAGAACTTCGTTCCAACCGAGTGTTCCACGACACTCACGCATTTGTTACTGTCAAGTGTTATCACAAACCTGGTTCCTCACAGTGAGGCTGGTACGCGACAGCGTGATGAAGAACTGGTTCTCGATGTAGACGTAGTGCTGCGCGCGCGTGATCGTGTCCACGTACGCCTCGTGGATGCTCTGCTCCACCGTGTCGGGGTCCAGGAAGCCGCACGACCAGCACGACACACTGCGTAGCACCTGTCCGGACAAGAGAAGATATACCTTAAAATTGGTGAAAAGTTTTGAACCTCAGTGGAGTATTTATGACATAGACTTATTATATTACTAGCGTATGGACCGGGCCATTGAACAAACGAAATGGCACCGACTCATTGGTGCTAAAATGGAAAAGGAGCACCGACGCGAACTCAGTGACGTCTGGATTTCAGACGCGAGTGGACGTTGCTTATCATTGCTAAAATGCCGAGTAGAAGTGCACTAATTCCGATAAAAAAGTGACTAAAAAAAGGATGGAATATCTTTTTTTCGGTAAGGATTACAAAAATTATGTATTACGTATATTTTTAATATTTTTAGTGAATATTTTAATTACCGTTTACAATTGACTAACCGGCCATGTCCAGTGAATATGTATTGCATTGTAAACGCACTCAAGTCGCGTAGTTTTAATTTGGCCGTATTACATGCGGGCGCACGAGGTAACCTTGTACTGTCGGTAATCGGGATCTTGATTTGGTTTCATGAGAATAAATTTTATAGGTATTGATGATATTTATTTTTTTTAATTCACAGATTGCCTGTAGAGCCCAAAAGAAGAGAAATATGGTGAAAATTTCTGTCACCTTCCAAATCAGATTCAAGAGCTCGGACTGATTTCAAAACTTCGAATGCTACTTCATCATGCCTGCTTAAACTGGACGTGCTATTGATGACATTTACAGATGCTGAGTTTAAGATGTTAAAATTATTTAATGGGATACAATTGCCACTGAGGGATGATCGTAGTTCAAAGTCGTTTAAAGTTTTTTTATATGCAGCCCTAAACTGTAGAACATTGGGATTATTGTTTTAGCCACCATTTCTATCAGTTTGGGGTCATGAAATAGTGATTATTTTTTCTTTATTTCTTTCTCATTAAAAGGTCCTTTTTACGAGGTACAATGCGAAATTACTTTGGAAAATAAAAGCACAACAACATGGCGTTCTTTTTAACAATGACACGTACTTACACGAGTCATGATATTTGACATAAAAATAACCACAATTGACAGCAATTGACATTTGACATACCAGCAATTGACGTTTGACAATTGAAATGACATTAAGATTACATAACGTCATTACAAACATAAAAAACCAAATCAGATGGATGCACTCCAGGAGTTGCCATTCTACAGATGTACCCAATTATCAATTTTATATTTGTACCTCTTATTCACTTTAATACTACAAAAAGCATATTTTATTTCAATTTCTATGATTTAATACTATTTTTTGGTATAGCGTACAAGAACCCGGCCCAAAATGAAACAACCCCATCGCAAAGTGTCAATGTTTTCGCCACGCTCATGCTTAACAACTGTGTAGCAAGTTTCACCTTCATGATCTGGTTGCGGAAATGAATATGACGCGGTGTTAATATATAAGTAAACCTTAGTCCTTCATTTTGTTGAAGTTTGTTTAAGTTGATAAGAAGTTATCACTTTATTAGTCTATTATTTTCATCATATACTATCAACCTTTTTTTTTTTAAGTATTTCTGATCAATTTTATTACATGGCAAGGGTTAATGAAAATACAAATATTTTCTGATGTACTTGGATGAGGAAAGAATGTCTTTAAATTATTTAATTCTGCGGCTTTAAAATTAGCAGCACATCCATGAAACGTGAGGTTTGCAACTGTAACTCTTACTTCATGATACTCTTCTAAAACGCTAGACGCTATCCACACACAAATTTAGCCACTCAGCAAAAAATTAAGAGATTTTGGCTGGTAGGTGTTCCAAATACAAAATATGTTCCTTGTTTAAAATATCAATATAAAAAGAAATATTCTGACAAAAGAGTTCGTATGCGTAATCGACAGCCAGCAAGCTGCAAGGCTGCCTCACGAACGCATCACCACATACAAAACTCCCTGACTACCCTTACGAGTTCGCATATCGCATACTGCGAGTTGTACCATACTTTGTTTTGGCGGATTATAGCAAATTAAGTTTGTAGTTCCTTGTATAAAATGTATTTCCGAAAAGTAATACGCTAGTTATATATTAAGTGTTGCTAATGCTCCTACCCGACATTAGAAATTGTTCAGTTGCACTTTTGTTATATATATCTTTTTTCACATAAATTCCTTGATTTTTATTTTATTATTCATTGGTACTCTGTAATGGAATGTCCATTAGCATTCTCCAACACTTCGACAATTATACCTACTTACTTCAGGGATAAACAGTAAAATCGGAGTAACTAATAAATTTGTATTAATTTAAAACGAGAAAAATAAATCCTTACTAATATTATAAATGCGAAAGTGTGTTTGTTTGTTGGTATGTCCTTCAATCACGCCGCAACAGGGCTACGGATCCACGTGATTTTTTGCATGGGTATAGTTTAGGACCTGGAGAGTGACATTGGCTACTTTTATCCCGGAAAATCAGAGTTCCTGAGGGATTTTAAAAACTAAATCCACGCGGGCGAAGTCGCGGGCATCAGCTAGTCTAAAATATTAACTTTCTAAACGCTTTTGTGTATAATGGTACTAATTTGGTTGTACACAAATCTAAACAAAAATAACAGGTCACAAAGTTGGCCACCTCCAATAATGGTCGTTCTTACAAGGTTACATCAATTGTCGACTAACATACTAACGTCCATACAGTGTTTCCAACTTTAGAAACTTTTCACTATTTTCGGGTGAAACGAATAAGGTAGGGCTTTATGCGTTTCTTGAAGATGACAGGGATTTAGGATAATTTGGGTTAAAATCGAATTTCAGGTGATAACCCTGTTTTTATACCCCACCCAATCAAATTTTTTTAGATCTATAGAAAAGAGCAGAATGAAAAAGTTTGTCATTCTGTATATCGGAATAATAGATTATTTTTCTGCTGACTACTTAGTTATTCACTAGTGGTTCGCCCCGAACTGAGACCTCGCGGTAACGGTATCCCATGATTATTCATTCAATCGATACATGATAACCAAAACTGACATTATTATTATGCCCGTTTTCACCAAACATACCTAAATCATCCCCTAAGTAGGAGTCTCTTAACGTAGGTAGCTCCTAAATACAATCCTAAGTCCTAACATCCGTCCCAATATCCTTTTAGGTGTCCCGTACAGGATCGTGATAAATAAGTTGACAGAAAACATCAATCACCTAACTTATAGGTAGCCCGTAAAGGTTAGGGAACGTTAGTGAAAACATTGAATTATTATGTAGGTACTAACGAGTGAAACCAGGTTACGGGCATCTGTACAAATCGTCATCTATCGACGCGAATAGAAAATATACAATATTTAACTAAAATTTAACTAAAAAATAATTTTAATTGAATAATATGGTACAAAAAAAAAAATTGGTTGCCTGTAAAGTCGGTATACGGGCGAAAGTTTTACGTGACAACCGAAATAGAAGCGCAAGACATGAACCGGTGTGTATGCCTATCTCTCTCACTCTCTCTCTCTCGCTCTGTCTCTCTCGCTCTTAGGCGGGCTAACTGTGCTCGAGTGGAAGGGACGCGTGCCTTTCACTTTTTATGTCTGTCTCTCTCGCTCTTAGGCGGGCTAACCATGCCTCTCACTCGCTCTCATTGTGAGCGCATAACGTGAGCGGAGCGTAACGCAGTTTCTTGAAGTGTCACCCGGCAAACCAATTTATAAGACGTTGTCACGTCAAAAATTACAATACAATTATTGTATTATAATAAGTAACTAAATAATAATGGTGAATGGTCGACGCAAAACTGTTTTTGGGATAGGTCGTTAGTCGTAACTCGTAGTTCCATGGGAATAGTTACTGACTGCGCCATCTATTAGCATTATTGTGAAGCTATGTTGATGCTATATGAATTACTGATGTACATTAAAAATTAAATAATCTCGTTTCTTTATAATATTCATATAATTTTAGTATTTGTTGTTCAAGTACAGGATATAAGTGACCTAAAAACATAAAATCAGTTTGAAAATCCATAGCGGATTTTCCTAGAGAGCGTCTTCAAGCGAGCGTATAAAATCGCCACTTTGAAAGCCCCCCATTTCGTCAATTTTAAGGGAAAAATTAAAAAAAAAATATTTTTGTACTCAGTTCAAAATTATCTTTAAAATGATACGTAACAATTTTATGTAACGTGACATTTTTTTTTACTTCGCATTCGCTTCTATGAGAGCCCCCCTGATATAAAGATTTTTATAACTTTTTAAGCCATTTTCGGCTGGAGGCCATCGGTTTACATATTATATCTAAATTTGAAGTAATTACGTTCAGTAATTCAAAAGTTATAAGGCTCTGACAGACGGACGGACGGACGGACGGACGGACAAGTGCAAATCGCTCTAGTTAACTCAGAGACCTCGCTTCGCTCGGTCAATTATTCGTAGCCTCATTGTTATTATAATTTGAAAATTGGAACATCTTCTTCATCACTAAACTAATCAAATTTCTTTCAAGATTTCTTTGAACTCTTGAGTTCAAAGAAATCTTGAAAGAAATTTGATTTTTAATCGTGAAACAATATTCAAAACTTGAAATGAAGATGTTCTTTAAATATTGAAAATTAGGTGCCATAAATAAGGCTATTTTGAATTTTTATTACGGTAATTTAAGGCGTATTCGAGGGTAAATCCAAAATCGTAAGTGGAAACACTGGTTCCGTGGTAGTTCATGAGTATTTAAGAGATGGCGCTAATTTATTTGGTGGCTATACTGTGAAAAAATTTTGTTCGCACGACCATATCTTGTCATTTATATCAATGATTTATGAGGAGGATATGCGTCTGCGCTAGGGCACTGTATTCATATTAGAATAGAATAGAATAGAAATATTTTTTATTCAAATAAACTTTTACAAGTGCTTTTGAATAGTCGATGAATCTACCACTGGTTCGGAATGCCTTTCCTGCCGAGAAGAACCAACAAGAAACTCGGCGGTTGCTCTTTTCAAAACAAAACACAATACAGTAAGGCGACGTTTTAGCATAGGCGTGGCGTTGCGCGTCGCGCGGCGCGTCGCTCGCTCGCTCTCGCTCGCCCTCATACCTTGGCCATATCGCGCGACCGCTCACGCGACTCGACGCCGCACGCGCCGCGCAACGCCACGCCTATGCTAAAACGTCGCCGTAATAATATGCTATATATGCAGTGTTTCCACAGTGAGGAAAGTTCCAAAAATGCATACCGACTAACTTCTATCTTAAAATGGGCAGACATAAAGTAGCCCCATTCCCGCCGGTGGCACCCGTTCACGAGCATGAAGCATGACCCAGCCATTGCTTCGCTCAACCATATTTGAGGGAACGTAACAACCCGCATCACACGACACCACCACAGAAATGTTTAAAGAGTGCGTGACATGCTTATGCTACCCATGTTAAGGCCATGTTCTTCATGTGCCTCCTCAAATTGAACTTTGGCGGTCATCACACTGAAAGCTTCTCTATTTAAAGCCACATCTTTTAACTTTGGGTTACAGTACTGTCCACTTATATACAGGGAAAATTTTTTTTTTATGCCAAAATTTTTTTGGTAGTTCAGTATCGTTAATAGAACAAATTTCCATTAATAGCTCAGTAGCTTTTTTAAAACATTCTTTTTTCTAAATCTGTCTCTAAAATAAGAAAATCAAAGACACCAAATAAAGGTACGCGCACATTAGGACTGGCCGCTACGGGGCGGAGCGGGCCGTATCGCATTTTCGGAAATGCACAACGCAATAATGAGGTCCGCTCCGCCTTGTCTTAGTGTGCGATAGGTCAGATAAATTGTGTACAAGTGATTTAGGCGGATATTTGACGAGTTACAACCCGATGCAATGCGGCCCGTCTAATGTGCGCGCGTCTAATGTAACCTTAACCTTATTTCGTAAACAAAGTTATTAAAAAACTAAAAAGAAAGATCAAGCCGCTCCTTCGGTGTGTGTACCGAACGCCCGCTTTGTGATGTGATGCCGACAAACACTGCCGCTCCGCACGGCTTCTTTTGTCGGCCTCGTGTTTCGCGGGGTGGGGAACGCGCGTTTCGCGTCAATTCGTTTGTCGGTCTTTCAGTCTATCGTCACTCGTTGCATGCGCACTACGTCGCACCAATCGATCCGTCGCGTCGATCCGCCCGCCGTCTGCGATCACAATTCATAATGTCCGGATTTTCAAATCGTGAATTTTATGAAATGGTGCGGGTGTATTTACTCAGCTCAAAGAATGTACGAAAGAGAGAGTGTACCACGTCTGCGAGCCCAAGGGATCCCGAACCCCGCAATGCCTAATAGAAGAACTATTTTAGCGGCTAATCAACGATTGCTTGATCACGGTCCGTTCAGAACCCCTAGTCATCATTATTCTTTCTTTTTAAATAACACACTCAATTTTTGATGGTTCTAACTCATAAGCCTAATAAAATAATGAAGGGAAAATTAGTATTAGTTCGAAATTAAATTAATTCATTAGTTTTATTAATTAATTTAATTCACCCGCCCCTTAAAATAAAATAAAGTAGGTACCTAGTTTGTATCTTACGAATTATTTAAAATAAGCGCTCAGAGGCAATGGCCGCCGCGGCCGCGCGCGTGAATAGGTATTTTACTGTAGGCATCGCGCGTAGGTACATATCAGTGTAGACATCGTTCCTATTGTAGGGTGAACATGATCATCTGGTTAAAAGTAGATATCTTTGGTAAACGATAGTTTTGGTATTCTTAAATAAAATAAAAAAATAAGAAATACGTGTTTATTAAATTTCGTTTATAAAAAACATATAAAAATTTTGGCACAAGTTAAAAATTTACCCTGTATAAAGCCATCATCAAGCCAGTGTGGACTTACGGCATTCAGCTCTGGGGTTCAGCCAGCCACTCTAACATAGAGATACTCCAGCGCTTCCAAAACAATGTTTGGAAAGTTATATGTAATGCACCATGGTACATAAAAAATTCCGAAGTACATGAATATACCGACATCCCCACCGTGAAGCAGGAAATAAATAGCTACCTTGAGGCCTATAAGCAGAGGCTAGAGCATCACCAAAACAGCTTAGCCGTCCAGCTCCTGGATGATAGTGGTAACACATTCCGCCTTAAGAGGGCAACGTTGGCCAACATAGCATAGCAAACTATAACTATATGCTCTATCTATAAGGAATGTCACGTCATTGGATGTGCATATTCTAAACATTCAAACTAAGAACCCCTGATCTGCTTATAGTTCGCGGACTGATCGCAGATGGATAAGAAATATGAGAAAAAAAAAAGTACTGTCCACTCCCTTATCCACAATACCACCTCCTAACCACTTGCATCTCGGCTTTCTTGCCTGCTATCTTTCCAACGCTAGTCTTGGGGATGAGAATTGGGCACCTCTCTGTAGATGTCCAAAGAAAGCAAAAATGGTTTGTAGACTTTTTGTCAATCAACATGACGAAAATCAAGAAGGGTATGGTAGAGTCTATGAAGACATGTCCCACATTCTTTATCCCAAATGACCCAATTGTTTATAATGTAGTACAATAAAGAGTATTTCAATTTCAATGCTCAGCTGGAATGTGAATTCGTTACGCACCGATTAGCAATGCGGGCGCACGAAGATTAATTAGATATTATGCAAATCCTCAACTGAAAAGCATTAGACTTGAAAATGGTAATTAGGAGTTTTATTAAACCTCGTTAGTCGTTACTTATCCTTTTCTAAGCGGCTTACACACAGAAACACACATTCACACACACACATTATGTTAATTCTTCCAAAACTGAGTCACTTTATAAATTTCCAACAATACTTACACAAATGCAACAACAACGCTTACACAAATGCAACAATAATGCTTACACAAATGCAACAACAACGCTTACACAAAGGCTACACAATGCTTACAGAAATGCAACAACAATGGTGGAATGACTGACCTGACATGAAGCATTGATGATGTCAATGTTGAGAAGTTGTTCCAAGTCCTGTAGAGGTTTGATGTCGGTGTACGTTTTGGGTAAAAGATACGGGTAGTTCGTGTTTTGTCTGAAACAAAAATGAGAACATTACTATGGGTACTTTGTGTAGAGTACTCTAAGTTGTAATATAAACTAGCTTTTGGACTTCGTACGCGTGGAGTTTGGATTTAAAAACTCCCGCGGGAACCCTCAGATTAACCGGGATAAAAAGTAGCCATGTCAGTCTCGTCAGAAATTTCGTCTACCCATTTACTCGTGAATTTCTAAGAGATATCACGAGAATATATAGACAAAATGTTCTTGTGGCGCGCATGTTAGCCCTACCTCAGTTCGATCTTAGTTAGATCCTCAAATGTACCAATGCAAAAAAAAACACGTCGATTCGTTGCTCCGTGATTGAAGGACAAACCAACAAACACGTATTTGCATTTATACCTAATAAATATATATTTTTTTTTTTTATTTATTAGTAAGGATTGAATGAAATGAAAATAACCCCTCATACATCAGAACTTTGTCGGATTGTAAGTCCCCCGTCTACTACTAGTTGAACATGAAACATAGTTTTCTGACGGCTAAATTGCTCATAGATAGTATGCGGTAAGGCATTATCAACCCATCAACGGCTCACTACTGAGCGCAGGTCTCCTCTCAGAGAAGGGTTATAGGCTATAGTCCACCACGCTGGCCCAATGCGAATTGGCGGACTTCACACACCTTCGAGAACATTATAGAGAACTCTCAGATGTGCAGGTTTCCTCACGATGTTTTCCTTCACCGTTAAGGCAAGTGATATTTAATTGCTTAAACGCACATGACTCCGAAAAGTACCCGGGATCGAACCTGCGACCCCCAGAATAGGAGACCACAGTCCTAACCATTAGGCTATCACGGGTTCATTAGTTATTAGCTTTATAATATTGGTAATGTTACCAAGTTTAGATATGTTCATTGAGCGTTTAACACTTTATGTACTCGTATGTATGTTGTATGTATGCATATGTAGTCGGAAATTGATGATTTTATTCTACTTATGCTCTACGGTTGTATGCGTTTTCTAACCTGGCTTTTTCCAATTTGATAGCATTCCACCGTTGTATGAAATGCCTGGCAACGTCCCGCGCCGCCGCACCTTGGACGACTACACCGACGTCGTGCCACGGCATTCTGGGCGTTGTGTACCTATCCACTAAGTCTGAAATCGTATAACGATCATTTTATGTTATTCCACAGAGGAAATTAACAAAATCATTAAGGGTGGATTCGACCAAACAAGAGTAAATCTTAATCTTAGAATAAATCGTCAGTTATTCGAGAGTTAATCAATATTACGTTTTACCATCTATAATTCTAAGAATAGTGGGCCTATTCGGGAATTGTTATTATACCGCCGTTTCGCACGGAATAACGGAGCTATTCCTAGAATAATGTAATGGCGTCCCGCGTCAGTGAAGTCCAATCATCTGATCTATGCTGATTTATGATAATGCAACGTTTAAACAATTTGATTGATGATAGTGATAGTGATGAGGAAAATATACCTAGACGTCCAAGATGGTTAAAAGAAAGAAAAAACTTATTTGAATATTATGATGACCATGATTTTGCGATGAGGTTTCGTCTGAGCAAAGAAGCCACTTTGTTTCTGCTATCGAAAATTGAACGTAACTTGGAATATATTTCCGATCGGTATGTACATTCTTTATACTTACGTACCTGCGTAGTTTTTTTTGCGCCCTTTTAAGTGCACTCTGACCGTAGATAGTGCCGATGTTACCTACTTTATTTACCTGCCTACGTAGGTAGGCTATTACCTGTCTGTCCAGTATTTGACTAGGTAGATGTTAAAATAATGATGATGACAGGATAGATTATTTAACGTTATTATTTTTATAATAACATGTAGCTACTTAAGTACATTTTCTAGTATCTATGCCAAATTGATTAATTTAATGATAATTTTGTTCTATTACAGCAACTTCTCCATTTCACCTATAAATCAGTTGCTGGGAACTCTACGATTTTATGCAACCAATTCGACTCAAATGACCATTGGCGACACCTGTGGTTGGAGCACTCCTACTACAAATAAAATATTACACAGAGTCAGTGCCGCTATTGCTGCACTACATAGTGAATATATAAAGTTCCCCAGTACTCAACTAGAGATAAGGACAGAACAAGACAATTTTTATCACATTGCTCGATTTCCAAGGGTAATTGGTGCTATGGATTGCACGCACATTAAGTTGTCTTTTGTCCCTCTCCGATCTCAGGTAGGAGGTGAACAAGCAGAATTGTACCGAAACAGAAAGGGTTATTTTTCTATAAATGTGCAGACCATATGCAACTCCAACCTAGAAATCACTGACATCGTGGCAAGATGGCCAGGGTCATGTCATGACAGCACAATATTCAACAATAGCATAATTAAGGTAAAGTTTTCACACTATAATACGGCAAAATCGAGTTGACATGATGTATGCTCAATACACTATCCCGTTGTAGAACAACATTTATTTGCCGGGTTTTATTTTCGTTCACCATCCACTCTGCTATTCGTGTATTGTTATTCCTAGCGCAAGTATACTATCGATTACGTGGAGAAACGACTTTGGATTTACTCGAGATTAAAATCATGGAATAGATTATTCCTGGTATAACTACTCGTGTTTAAATTTAAGTTTGGTCGAATCCACCCTAAGAGAAACAATTTAACTTTGCTTTATTTATAGTCCGGGAGGAATCGGCGCATGAGTACCGAAAACTATCACCACCTCAATTTTTTTATGCGATCCTCTTCAAATTGCCCTCCTATAATGCGCCATGGCAACATGCATTTATATCATTAGGAGGAGGAGGTTCGAACCTCAGGTACCCCGCAAAGGGACCAAGTCTTAACTATTAGGCTACCTTCACTATCAAATCAACCTCCCTGGAATTTTTACGACCTGCCTGGCGCAGTGGTGAGCGCTGTGTTCTTAAACTGGGAGGTCTCGGGTTCGATTCCCGGCGGTGGAAATTTATGATTTCTGAATTGTCTCTGGTCTGGTCTGGTGGAAGGCTTTGGCAGTGGCTAGTTACATCCACCAGCGATTTAGCGATCCGGCAGGATCACTTGTCGAAACAGATTACCCAAGTTAGCCCGCTACCATCTTAGACTGCATCGCACTTACAATCAGGTGAGATCACAGTCAAGGATTATCTTTTGATCGAATAAAAAAATGCATCACATGGTATAGAATGCCCATGCATTCTGCAGTACGTATATATAACACACACACATACACACTAATGACACTACACTTCATTCGCATACTACTCTGTACGTGGTCTACACATAACTGGCTCCCAATGTACATTCTGTGTAGTCCTGTTTCTGTGTTTTGCTTCTACCCACTACTTTTATAGTAATGAAGACATAGTATCTACTGTCTATAGTAAGGTCTGTCTGTAGTATACTGTATATAGTATGTCTATAGTAATATTTAAACAACTTCAAAAAAGAAGGAGGTTGTCAATTCATCAGAAACTTTTTTTTAATGTATGTTCACCGATTACTTGAAGACGCCTAGAACGATTTAGAAAATTCTTATTTTGTTTCAAAGGGTATACTTACCAGGTGGTGTCCCATTTAAATTATCGGTCGAGCGGTTTTTAAAAAATAAACAATAAATATATATTGTGCAGTGGCGCGGTCGTTTGAAGTCGGTTTTTTTAAAAGATTTTTTTATAATCCTCACCTACAAATGGCAGATCCAAATCATTGAAGTCCTTAACAATAAAATTAACATAGTCCTTCCCGATCCACAGTTTGGAGTTCCCTTCGATGTCCTCCAACACTTTCTTGGTGCTTTCAGTTATCACCCTGCCTTCGACCACCTGAGCCAGTGGCGCCGGTTCGCTAATGGACCTGGGTTTGATTCCCAGAACCTCCGTTAACAGCACTTCGTCGTTGGACCTGGCGTATTTCTCTGCTTTCTTCCGCTCAGAATCGTCAAACTTCTGCTCATTGAGTTCTTCTTCGTACGGGGGGTAGATAATACTTATGAACTCTTTTCCTTGGTCTTTTATTATGTCTAGAACTTTCTTTTTGTGCTCGACGCCGTCTGGTTTGGCGTCTGTCGGCGTGCCCAGTTGTTGCAATAACTGGTCCCCCGGGTCTAACACTAGAGGTTCAGGTTTTGGAATGTCTTCTATTTGTATCTCGTCGGTATTTTGTGTTTCCTGTAAGTCTTCTTGTATTGGTCTGTGAAAGATCAGTCTTTTTATAAATTGGATATTTTGTGACAACAGGGTATCAATGGTTTAAAAGTTATTACATTGATCGTATTCGTATTCGATGACAGTAGCGTCAAAGTAAAATAGTCCTTGATTGTATTGATTTAAAGTCACAAATTCAGTACCACCGATTTTAACATGGAGCCTTATGGTGCGTATCGTACATACCTAAACGTATAAGAGTGCATACTCGAAATTGAGCTCTAATTCAATGCAATTAAGGTTTATTTTACTTTGACGCTAATGTCATCGAATACGATTACGATCAATGGAATAACTTTAGACTATAGCAACTCTGTTTAGTTAATAATTCAAATTCAAAATTATTTATTTCATGTAGGCCAACCTGTGGCTCTTATGACACGTCAAGATTCTACCACCGGTTCGGAAAGCGGATTCTGCTGAGAAGAGCCGGCAAGAAACTCAGCAGTTGCTCTTTTCAAAATAATCATTTTACAATATTAATAAGTAGCTATTACATTGTAATAAGTTTTTATACTATCTTGTGGGCAGCTGGATGGCAAGCTGATTTAACCCGTGCATCTTTGTTAGAGTAGAAATATTAAATGATACTATTAAAAGGCTTCTATCTAACATCTACCATAACCGATAGTTTCACTCCTTCATTTTACCGCTGCGCCATCAAAGCACTGATGGAACGTGTATAATACGGGACAGAAAATTCTTATGCCTAACAACAAGGGTCGTGACGGAAAATTCTGCCAAACCGTTCGAAATGGAACTTCGTTGCAAAAACTCACCTATTGAGTCCTATGACAACGTCGCGGGATGTCTTGGCCAGTTCCAGCGCAGCCTCTAAGCCGTTGCTCTGTGGCAGGTACAACCCCGCGCCGGGGGAACTGGAGGTGATCTTCTTACTCTTTATAGAGTTCTTGGGCTGTGCTATGTTACCCAGGTCCGTCAGTCTGTGGAGCGGACACAAAGAATCAGTTCTAAATTATACTGCAGTTCAAAATATGGGTTTTGATATGAAACCTCTATAGCGGCGAGTCAGACCGACGACGCGTCGCCACGCCAACAGTATGTATGTATGTAGCACGAAACAGTGTTGTTTACTACAATACACGTAACCTGTATCTTACTTAACGTACGCCGAATGTTAAAACATTTATTCTGTTTGGTGGATTATAGCAAAGGAATTTATTTGACTGATTATTAGATTCGAAATTCTGATCAATAGATGAGAAAACTTTAACCAAATAAATAATATTATAGTACAAGCAGTGATAGCCTTGCTTGTATTTAGGACTGCGGTCTCCTATTCGGGGGGACGCAGGTTCGATCCCGGGCACTCACCTCTGACTTTTCGGCATATGTGCGTTTAACCAATTAAATATCACATGCTTCAACGGCGAAGGAAAACATCGTGAGGACACCTGCACATCTGAGAGTTCCCCATAATGTTCTCAAAGGTGTGTGAAGTCTAGCAATTCGCATTGGGCCAGCGTGTTGGACTATGGCCTATAACCCTTCTATGAGAGACCTCCGCTCAGTAGTGAGACGCTAATGGGTTGCTCGTGACGAAATACCAATTTTATAAGTTACCTATGCCTATGGTCGTCCCATCGGCCATAACATAAGTCGATGCCGCCGACGAAGGCGACTGTTTGGTCGACAACTACAATCTTCTCGTGATGCGTCCAGAAGAATATACCCACTTTTGCGTGGTCAGGATGTCGAAAAACCTGCGTTAGAATAAAAATGAAAGCTTTTAGCTACTAATCGGCTGTATACCAAAATAATAAAATTATATAAAAACTAGCTGACCCAGCGGACTTCGTACCGCCAACAAAAATATTTAGTGGGGGGTCACCCTTATCATTTAGGGGTATGAAAATAGATGCTGGCCGATTCTCAGACCTACCCGATATGCACACAAAAAATTTCATAAAAATCGGTCCAGCCGTTTCGGATGAGTTTGGTAACAAACACCGCGACATGAGAATTTTATATATTAGATTGTTTTAAAATAATAATATATAAAAATTCTTTTAAAAAAACCGACTTCAAACGGCACTGAAAAGTATAAAATAATTTTAGTTTGTACAGGTATGAAGCCGAGCGGGCCTAAACAAAAACGATGAAATCTAGGCGAACGTTAGCCCGACTTCAACATACCTGTACAAACTAACTTGGTCGGTAAACTAATTGAAATCGTGACAATTTTTATATATTACTAGCTGATGCCCGCGACTTCGTCCGCGTGGATTTGGTTTTTAAAATCTCTCCGAAACTCTGTGATTTTCCGGGATAAAAGTAGCCTATGTCACTCTCCAGGTCCTCAACTATACCCATGCAAAAAATCACGTTGATCCGTAGCCCTGTTGCGGCGTGATTGAAGGACAAACCAACAAACCAATAAACAAACACACTTTCGCATTTATAATATTAGTAAGGATTATTTTAAGCTTTTTAGTGGTAGCTTCATAGGATAATCTTCAGATTATTTAATCGCGAGCGATTTGCTCTTATTCATTGATGAGTTCCTTCCTACAACAATGAAGATATTCATCAGATCTTCTCCTTGAAATGCCAGAGTCTGACGATGAAGCCAGCTACTAAAAGCTTGTTTTTTATAAATAAAATTTTGAATTTCCACTTGTTTACTGGTCGATTCGCTGATTGATAGTGATGTACCTTAATATTGTCACTAGCTAATCTACTTTTACTGTAGAAACTGTTGATACCCAGGGCCATCTCCACTTCCTTGTACAGCATTATGCAGACCTTCACGCCTTGCGCCTGCCAACAAAATCATACTAATATTCATCGTCATTAGCAACCCATCAACGGCTCACTACTGAGCGCAGGTCTCCTCTCAGAGAAGGGTTATAGGCCATAGTCCACCACGCTGGCCCAATGCGAATTGGCGGACTTCACACACCTTCGAGAACATTATAGAGACCTCTCAGTTGTGCAGGTTTCCTCGCGATGTTTTCCTTCACCTTTAGCGCGATCTCTTTCTCGCGCGGTATGTGTAAATGTGATAGCTGCGCCGCAGAAATATTGTCGCTCATATTTTGCATATTTTGAACGGTCAAAGGTGCGGAAGAAAACTGAAAGTTCGCAGGTTCGAATCCCATCCGTTGCACTATTGTCGTACCCACTCTTGGCACAAGCTTTCCGCTTATTTGGAGGGGGGAGGAGAATATTAGTCAACTTCAACTTGGTTGATATTCTTTAAAAAACAAGAATTGTCATTTTCATGACAACTTAGTTAAATTAAGCAAGATTACGTGATTTTATTGTTAATGTAATGGAACATAAATGTAAACAAAATATTTTCATACCGAAAGTATGATATTCCGTGTTGTTTTTAGGGTTCCGTACCAAAATGGTAAAAATGGAACCATTATTTAACATAATTTGGACTGTTTTGCACTCTTTCACTGAGCACGACGGCATGTTATCGGCTTGTGGAATAACGCGCGACTGAGCTCAAACTTGCTACTGTTTTCTATTTAAGGATGATTATACGAGTCTGCCCGCGAAATTCAAATTTAATTTGGTTTTTCGCAATTTGTAAACTAAAACGACAAACTAATCTAATGGCATTCTAATTGCGCCAGTAGAATTATCATCTTCACAGGTTTACGTAAAAATCTTTACTTGAAAGTGACCAGTTTAAGAAATTAATCAAAATACTGAGTTGGACGTGAGTTACTCACAAATTAGTCGATATTTTGATTAATTTCTTAAACTGGACACTTTCAAGTAAAGATTTTTATATAAACCTGTGAAGATGATACTGCCATTGTCGCAATTAGAATGCCATAAGCGTACTTTGTCGTATTAGTTTACAAATTGCGAAAAACCAAATTAAATTTGAATTCCGCGGACAGAACTGTGTCTTCCACCTTAATAGCAAGCAAAAGTAAAATGTTAAATTATAGAATACACATGTACACACTTACACATGTATTCTATAGTACGTAATAGCACACACACACACTTCACATGCGTACTACTCTGTCCGTGGCTTACACACGACTGAGTCCCCACATTTTAGTGCCGTATTTATGCGCCTCTATGTTTTGCTTCTACCCACTATTTGCTGTATGAGCAATGCAGACATTATGATGTCTACCGCCTATATACTACATAAATCAAAGTCGATACCTAATAAAACAGATAATAGATCAAGTTATCTTACCGCCTTCCTTTTCAACAGCGTATCCAGCCTCCAATAGTCCCCGTTGAGCGCGGGCCTCTTGAGGTATATCTCGGGGCTGAGCCACCAGTCGGCTATGAAGATCTCCTCCCGCGCCAGCTCCATGGCGTCCGCCACCGCCGAGAGGTACGCGGAGCCGTCCACGAGCGTGCCGACAGGCGTGGCGGAACGCGGCGGCGCGAACGAGTGGTGCACGTTTGGGTACGTGAATTCACGGGCTGGAAGTTCAAAAGTAGATGGATAATATTTTTAAGCTATTGCATAGCTTTTATCGCGGGCTTTGCGCGGCCATGCTCCTGAACGGGTGCCACCAGCGGCAATGGGGCTACTTTCTGTCTGCCCGTCTTGACATGTGTTGAATTATAATTAGAAATAATTACGTATGCTTTTGTGGAACTTCCCCTCATTGTGGAAGCTCTGCATACATAGAATAATATAAATTAAGTATACTTATTGTAAAAGTATTTTAAAAAGAGCAACTGCCGAGTTTATTGCTGGTTCTTCTCGGCAGGAACGGCATTCCGAACCAGTGGTAGACTCATTGACGATTCAAAAGTACTTGTAAAAGTTTATTTGAATAAAAAACATTTCTATTCTATTCTTAACCGACTTCAAAAAAGGAGGAGGTTCTCAGTTCGAACAATGAAATTCCGTAACGAAAATAAACCTGACACCCTCCACTCCGACCGGCACAGCGGTGCGGCGTTGAAAGCCGTGCATCGTCTAACGTCGTTTCAGTTCGGCAGACTTCGGCACGGTGTTTGTGTGCGTGCGACTAGAAAATGCTATGCAATAGCTTTACCGCGGCAGTCCCCGAGTGCCACACGTATTTTTTGAAATATTATTATTTGATTTATTATTATTTGAGAAATGAGGAGATCCGTAGGAGAACCAAAGTCACCGACATAGCTCAGCGAGTCGCAAAACTGAAGTGGAAATGAACATAGTTACACATAGGGGCACATAGCTGATGGTCGTTGGGGTCCCAAGGTGCTAGAGTGGCGACCCCGCACAGGGAAGCGCAGTGTTGGCAGACCCCCCACCAGGTGGACCGACGACATCAAACGAGTCGCAGGGAGCCGCTGGATCCAGGCGGCGCAAGACCGAGGCCTGTGGAAGTCCATGCAAGAGACCTTTGTCCAGCAGTGGACGTATATCGGTTGATGAAGAAGAAGAATATTTTTGGAACGAAGTTCCTTATCGCGCGTTGCGAAAGGGGGCTAGACGGAAATTAAGACCAAAAGTTGTAACGACACTTTTTGATGGCCTAAAAATATCTTATATAATAATTTCACCAAGTTGTTCATCGCGCAATAATTATTTTCTTTATAACTCGAATTTAATATTCGATTTTTGAAAAAAAAAAAAAACATTTCTATTCTATTCTTAACCGACTTCAAAAAAGGAGATTCTCAACTCGTCGGAATCTTTTTTTGTGTATGTTCACTGATTACTCGAAGACGCCTGAAAATTCCTTTTTTTTACTTCCCAAGTGGTCCCATTAAAATTTTACCGAAATCGGTCGAGCGTTTTCTATAAATCAACAATAAATTACAAAGTATATGTAGTGGCGTGGGCGTTTCAAGTCGGTTTTTTAAAAATATTTTTTACTAGCTGATGCCCGCGACTTCGTCCGCATGGATTTAGTTTTTAAAAATCCCGCGGGAACTCTTTCATTATCCGAGATAAAAAGTAGCTCTCCCGGTCTGAGGAACCACTACTACATCCATTACTATACCCATGCAAAAAATCGCATCAATCCGCTGTTCTGTTGCGACGTGATAGAAAGACAAACCAACAAACAAACACACTTTCGCATTTATAATATCAGTAATGCTTTATTATAACACTTTTTATAATTTGTCAAATTTTTTACCATACTTAACCAAAGACAAAATTACGTTTAGCTGTCATTTACGTTTTCTTATTCCACTGTCATTTGCGTTTTGTTATTCCATGTCAGATGCGTTTTTGTTATACCACGTTTTATAGTGACTTGACGGAAACGCGGTCGAACGGGATAAAAAGTATCCTATGTCCGTCTCCTGGTTCTAAGCTAGTTATAAATAGTGTAACTAACACCACGCGTGTGCGTGCACAACACTAACTTGCGTGCACCCTCACTTTATATTTGATCATTATATCCTTTGCAACGTGGTTGCCTGGTAGAGATCGCTTTTTAGCGATAAGGCCGCCATTTGTACTACCATGTGTTATTATTTATTTTTAAGTTTATTTTTAGTTTTTGTTTATTTTTAATGTGGTGTGCAATAAAGTGTTTTTCATTCATTCATTCATTTTCACCACTTTCTTTTATATATATAGATTTTAGATTATTATTTTTCCACGAAACCTTTGCAAATACCGGACGCCAAAGTAAGAAAATCTAAAGGGAGTTAAGTGTAGTTTACAGCTATGTGCGTATTATGTAGTCATAGACATCATGAGGATACCTGCACGCCTGAGAGTTCTCCATAATGTTCTCAAAGGTGTGTGAAGTCTGCCAATTTGCATTGGGCCAGCATGGTGGACTATGGCCTATAACCCTTCTCTGAGAGGAGTCCTGCGCTCAGTAGTGAGCTGTTGATGGGTTGCTGATGATGATGGAACATGATCTTACCGGATTGGTTGGCGACAGTCTTCAAGTAGTGCATCCATTCTTTACTTCTCCTTTTGGTCCAACATTTGATCACCATCTGCCTGCTGTTGTTCAAGATTTGCAGCCCGTTGCTAAGCCCAGTAGAATACATCCCGCTTGATACTTCAAATCTACGAAGTTTAAAATAGAGAACTTATGAATAACAAAAGATTGAAAATTTATCTTAACCCAATGCAGCCCCCCTAGCCAAATTACACTTTGTTGTATCTATTCTCTTTCTATGATCGTTAACGCTTCAGAGCAGGGGTTCCCAAAGTTTGTTTTATCACACCTCCCTTCTGAAAGGATAGGTGTGCTAAAAAACTTTGGGAACTCCTGCGTTAGAGTTGGCAGCAAGGTTGCTGCCAATTCTTGGATAACTGACTCTTGACTCGATGACCCCTTTTCATAGTTCTTGAAAAACCTCTTGAGTCTCCGGGCCCCGTGATCTTCACTTTGCACCCGAAAAGGCACAAAATGAAGCTTACAGCGAGGTTTAAATATAATTTTACCTTAAGTACAACCTTGCGAAGTTGGAAGAAATCTATTTGGAAACAAACACTCTATATTTCTGCTGTAGCAACACTCAAACAGCAAGCTCTAACAATGGGTGGGAAATAAGATTCTACTGCTAAATGAGGTAATTGTACTCTTCTTTCACTGTGCTATATACTTTGCGTTTGACTACATTTTGCAATATCATTGTATTTACTTTAAGGCCGACTTGCACCAAACTGCTTAATCATGTTTAGTTAAATTTTGTAATGCTGTCACTTTTTGACAATACTATTTCAGAGCTGACATGAGAAGGACAGCATTACAAAATTTAACTAAACATGATTAAGCAGTTTGGTGCAAGTCAGCCTAAGTCTAGGGCGCAAAATTATGACACTTTCCAAAATACTTTTTTGTAAATTTGTAATGCTTACTTATAACCTAATTTATTACTAACTACTTCCAACTAACTTACTATTTATTCTCTTTGGCTGCGTGTAATGAACGAATATAATTTTGTTATCGATAAATGATTTTCGAATACTGTTTCTATACATTTACAATACAAAATATTAAACATTGTTTTAAGATAATGAACATAATTTTACTTTAACAGTGATAGCCTAGTGGTTAGGACTGTGGTCTCCTATTCGGGGGGTCGCAGGTTCGATTCCGAGTACGCACCTCTGACTTTTCGGAGTCAAGTGCGTTTAAGCAATTAAATATCACTTGCTTCAACGGTAAAGGAAAACACGTGAGGAAACCTGCACACCTGAGAGTTCTTCATAATGTTCTTGAAGGTGTGTGAAGTCCGCCAATTCGCATTGGGCCAGCGTGGTGGACTACGGCCTATAACCCTTCTCTGAGAGGAGACCTGCGCTCAGTAGTGAGCCGTTGATGGGTTGCTAATGATGATGAATGATGACATAATTTTACTTTTTTAAAAATAAGACCAAACTTGTGTAAGTATCAGAAGTGGCATGAATGGGAAGTTTTGGTACTAACCCTTGATCAAAAAGCATGACACCTTTAACCGTCCCGTCGCTCGGCCGTACGTAGCCGAAGAACGTGTCTTTTACGAAAAACCACCGCTCTTGCCACTTCGCACACACCAGGCCCGTACAGAAGTAGTTGCACCTAAAAATATATATTTGGCGCTTGAAAGTCAACCGGTCAACAAGTTGCCGGCTTATCGGTGTTTTATAGGATATATTTCGGTGAGTGTGCTTAGGAGCTCTTCGACCTTGTCCCCCCTTCACCTTTTTACCACCGCACTGCAAGACATCGGAGGGGCTTCCATCCCTATATCGTTGATATACCATCCACGCGCACGAAGCGGTTCAAGTCTTCATTTCAGATTCGCACGGCGAGGGTCTGGACCGCTCTTCCGAGATCTGTGTTTCTTAAGAGTGGGTGTGCGCTCGTTAACAGTAAACAGATTTGATTTTTACAGTAGTAGATCAAGTTTCAATTATCCGAAAAAAAAACACGCAATTACATCATACTGCCAAGGGACGTGTTTGGGCAAAAACATAAAATGATGAAATTTGTTCGATAATAAAAAATCGCGAAGTTAGGTCTAATTTTTAACCAATATTCATTTATTTTCAATGTGTTGCATATTACAGAGCCAAAATTTTTATATTAAATTCCGATTGATATTATCAAGAGAGTAGCCTAGCGAATTGAAAAGAAAATGAATATTTTACGAGTTACAAAGTATTTTGGCGCTTACTACACTCCTATTCCGCGCAAAACGCTTTCTTTTGTCGCGCCTCACATGAGGTTGTGGCTATGTTTTATCTCATCGCGAAATCTGATTTTTTTTGGGGTTACACGCGCTCTTAGTACATACAATTTGGGTATCTTTAAAGCAAGAGTGAATAGGCATCTTCTAGGCAAACGCGTTCCACCTTAGGCCACATCATCACTTTCCATCAGGTGTGACAGTGGTCAAGCGTATGCCTATAATGTATAAAAAAAACCCTTAATAATTATGTATATCCACCTTTGTACATTAATTTAGTATTATGCTTGATGGTACTATTTTTTGTACAAATATAATAAAAATAAAATAAATAAATATATTGTATGAATTTTTGTTATATATACACCCTGTTACAATGAAATATATAACACTAGCTGATGCCCGCGACTTCGTCCGCGTGGATTTAGTTTTTAAAATCCCGCGGGAACTCTTTGATTTTCCGGCATGCCTATGTCACCCTCCAGGTTCTATTTTATTTATTTATTAAATAAGGTACAATCACAATATACATATTAAACATTGCCATAAATTAACAATTACATAAAACAAGTAGCTGATATGAATATCAATAATGATTGTACACAGCATTCATAACATAGAGTTGTGCAAACTAAGAAGAATAACTTATATACCTAAGAAAGTGAAAATTTAAAAATAATATTTGAATTTAAAGTTATAAAGAAAAAAGAAAATTAAGCTAGGAAAAAGAACTAAGTATATTAGATGCAAGATATAATATACGACATGACTCATCGATAAAAATCGATGAGTTTTTTTCTAAAACTAACAGGTGAATCATGAAATATGTCGATGTCAGGTATTTTTTTTGATATTTCATTATAATTAGCACATATACGTATGATTGGCGATTGATGTCCCAGATTTGTTTTCGCATAAGGAATATGGAATACGTTTGACAATTTGTAACTACGAGAGTGTCTACTTGGAACAGATAAAGCTATACGATTAAGAAGGTTGCTACATTTGACTTTATTGTGTATTATATTATGTAAGAAGCACAGATCGAGTATTATACGTCTATTTCTAAGAGAAATCATTTTAAATTCGGCCAGTATAAATAGTTCTCAACTATAAATATCCAGAAATCACGTCAATCCGTAGCTTTGTTGCAGCGTGATTGACAAACCAATAAACAAACACACTTTCGCATTTATAATATGTTAGTAAGGAAGAATTAATACTACCATAATAAAGGCGAACTTATTAAATTTTAGAACACAAAATCTACTACTGTGACTTACATATGATAGTTAGATATATTCCCTCGGGGACTTTTTGTAGAAAATAATGCGTACTTTAATCATGTAATACATAATTTTTATGTATCATCAATAGTTTTCTCAGCACACGGCACATTAATGCATTTTACATGTAAAATTTTGCTACTGTGGGTTACATTATTGCAATTTTCTTAAGAATCTCTAATTTTTTTGAAAATAAATTATAGCCTATGTTACTTCCTGATAACTTAGCTTTCTATTGGTGAAAAAATGGTTAAAATCGGTCCAGTAGTTACAGAGCCTATTCGGTACAAACCTCGGTTTCCTCTTTATAATATTAGTATAGATTACACAGAGTGACAACGAATACAGTATCCAATAGTAAATATTTCACCATCGAGCTTTCGAAATGGATCGTAAACTGCCTTCAGTTTTGTAGAGCATCATCAACGTCAACGTCTTCACAACGTCTACTGCATAGGTATGAGTGACAGACACGACACTCTACGAACTCCAGGCTAGCAGATTGTTTCTGTTCTGAAGTACTCTAAATGTCTATTTTTATTTCTTATATTATTTACAGTGTAAACATGCACTTAAGGAAATATCAGAATAAATTTATAAACACATAATTATCAAAAATTCCGAAGCCGGCGGGACTCGAACCCACATCTCTTGGAAATCGCGCCCGAGTGTGTTGGCTTTACACCACAGCCGCAGTCGAACTACACATCGCATCGAAATTAGTGATACGTATCTACTTTTTCATATGTGTTGGAAGCAAAAGCTAGAGATAAAGCAGTTGGAAAGCCCTTGAGTTGCCCACAAAAATGTATTTAAATCAACTTTATGCTGTCTAACCTGACACACACCATGTTTCCCAAGAGACCAAAGCAGTTGCAGCCCGCCTGCCCTGGCCTGGTGGAGCCTGTCCGCTTCTGTATCATGCCCTCTTTGCCCTTTGTACCCAGCTCCGTGATGAAAGACAGTTGTGACACTTCCAGGAACTTCACCTGAAATTCAAGACAAAGAACTTGTCTAAAGAGCTCAAACGACTTAGGGCTTGTTTCATCACCTTCAAGTAAACTTTAACCGACAAATAAAGTTGACGTTTTGACTGTTTCTGTAAGGGCAATATCAATCAACATCTCCTGATGAAGCTCCGGTATCGGAGCGAAACGAACGTCGAGAATAGAAACGTTAAAAGATCTGTTCTGCTTGGCGGATCATAGTAAAGGAATAAAATTAACTATTAATTTTTCTTTAAATTTATTTGCATAAACTTCATAGATCCGCCATCTGCGAAGTGCAATTTTGGTGACATTATAGAAAAGCTTTCCCATCTAAAGCCGCTGCTTTTGATTTTGGATAGCAAAAGCAAAGCCCGGTCCACTTCCTTATATCGTCCGACAATATTCGTCTTTGGCTGGAGATATTTTGCTAGCAATCCTACCTTTCTACATTATAAACTTACTTACAGTTTCATGGTGATTTCTATAGATGGATATGTTGAGCAGATTATACAGATATTCTTCGAGCTGCTTCATACGCAGCTGTATTCCTTCGTACGTGATCATAACCTCGGGTTTCCGTGGAAACCTACACAAACAATAACGAGTACTCAGTAAACTGTATCATGCGTCATGCTCGTGAATGATGGAACTCATTCAACCGGCGGGAATAGGGCTACTTTTTGCCTGCCAATCTTAACATGTATTGAATTGCAAATATGCATTTTTTGGAATGTCCCCTCATTGTGGAAACACTGCATGTATAGCATAGTACCTATTGTAAACTGTATTGAAAAAGAGCAACCGCCGAGTTTCTTGCTGGTTCTTCTCAGCAGGAAGGGCATTCCGAAAAAGTGGTAGATTGATCTGACTATTCAAAAGCATTTGTAAAAGTTTAATTGAATAAAAAATATTTCTATTCTATTCTACTAAGGTAAGGTAGTATTGACTAATTGTAGTTAGTATAATAAGGATGGTCAAACATTTTTTTTTTAAAAAGAAACACTACTTATTACATGTAAATATCACGTCAATCCGTTGCTTCGTTGCTGCGTGATTGAAGGACAAACAAATAAACACACTTTCGCATTAGTAAGGACTATTAGTGTAGTACTTTTCTCTACTGCCGCGGTCGCTCTCAAATCATGCTGAATTTTCTACCATACCTGGGCAAAGCGCCTTTTCTTTTCCTTGGTCTCACTTCTCGACGTTTATTCGAGTTACTTCTTGGTACTGCTTCTAAAGCTACCTTTTCAGCTTTCTCCTCACTTTCATACGTGTTTTTGAAGCTGGCTCGTCGCGACTTGTGCGTTTTGGTCGGGAATGGTATTTTCAGGGACGCCCTGTATAAGGACAGTTGCTGGTGGAGGTACAGGATGTGTTTGTAACGCTTTTTGATCGTCCACATGAAGTCACCATGTTGAAGGTTTATTGTGTATCTAAAAAGAAAATTTGTGGTCAATGAAAGATTCAGTATGTATTTTCACGTTTTACATTACGTAAATGGGATTTCTTTTCTAAGTTATGTGCGGTTAAGAAATTAAATATCACAAGCTTAAACGGTAAAGGAAAACATTGTGAGGAAACCTGCACACCTGAGAGTTCTTCATAATGATCTCATAGGTTGAAGTCTGCCAATTTGCATTGGGTCAGCGTGGTGGACTATGGGCTATAACCCTTCTTTGAGAGGAGACTTGCGCTCAGTAGTGAGACATAATGGGTTGCTGATGATGATGATGATGATGAAATGCCTCAAAGTCAAAACGATGCAATGTATCTTGAATAAAATATTACTATAATAAACTTTAATTTCAGTAGTACAGTGTGAAGCGATAATTTAATATACAGATAGAAAATTATTTTTATAAAACTAAGTTCAATTGCCAGCGCCACTACAAAGTATATAATTTATTGTTGATATTTTAAAAACCACTCGAACGATTTCGATAAAATTTAAATGGGACCACCTGGAAAGTCATCATTTAAGCCTTTACGTCTATTCTAGACGGTTTAAGAATTGTCTCATTTAAGAAGAAGGGTATTTTCTTTCCCTTCCCTTTCAAACAAAAAAGAATTTTCCAAATCGGTTCAGGCGTTTTCGAGTAATCGATGAACATACATAAAAAGAAATCCGACGAAACCTCCTCTTTTTTTGAAGTCCGTTAAAAAGTAAAAATTAAATGTAAAAATTAATATGAAAGGTCTAAAAATAATGTAATCCTTTTCAGTGTTCTCTACAAAAAAGATTGATTACATTTAGATTGATTTGTCAATTTAGTTTAGAGATTGTGTGCAACAAAAATGACACCAATGTAATTTTGTATTCTCTCTTATCCGTTTCTATGGTTTCGCGGCAGAGATACTGCCCTTAAGGTGGAAGACACAGTTCTGCCCGCGAAATTCAAATTTGGTTTTTCACAGTTTGTAAACTAATACGACAAAGTAGGCTTATGGCATTCTAATTGCGACAATGGCAGTATCATCTTCACAGGTTTATATAAAAATCTTTACTTGAAAGTGTCCAGTTTAAGAAATTAATCAAAATATCGACTAATTTGTGAGTAACTCACGTCCAACTCAGTATTTTGATTAATTTCTTAAACTGGTCTCTTTCAAGTAAAGATTTTTATGTAAACCTGTGAAGATGATAATTCTACTGGCGCAATTAGAATACCATTAGCCTAGTTTGTCGTATTAGTTTACAAATTGCGAAAAACCAAATTAAATTTGAATTTCGCGGGCAGACTCGTATAATCATCCTTAATCTAAAAATGACAGCACCCACGCGTTCCAATCTCACGGCTAAACCAATAAAACCTTGCTTCCGAAAAGAGATTTTTATATATGGCACCCCGCACACAGTCAATATTATTGTCAATATTTACGAATATTGACAATATTATTGACTGTGTGCGGGGTTTGATCAATATTATTGTCGAAGTCCGGAAATTTCGTCAATATCGGGGGGAGGCAGGGATATTGACAATAATATTGACAGTGTGCGGGCGCGCGTCAATATTTTAGTTGAAAAAAGATTTCAAGGCAGGAGGACGTGCGCTCGCAACCAAAAATGGAGGACATCCCCAGTGCAACAAGCAATGAAAAAGAATATTTAATAGAATTTATTAGAATGTGGGAGACGTAACGATTTTCGCATCAGTATATCTTGTTTTTTTAAGTAAGGGGTTACTAAAGATAGTATTTTTTGAAAGCTACTACCTTTTATTCTCATGTAATTTTTAAAATCATCTTTTTCTGTATTTCGAAGTTCTTTTATTAGATTTAAATGATTTAATTCCACTTTTCCACTTTGTCATCCAGTATTTAAGCCATCGTTTCTTTCTTTTTTAGGGTTCCGTACCAAAATGGTAAAAATGGAACCCTTATGGTGAGACTTTCTCCGTCCGTCCGTCCGTCCGTCCGTCTGTCACAGTCGATTATTTCAGTAACTATAGCTATCGACATGAAATTGGGCATTGTAAATAATAATATATAATATAAAATATATAATATATTGGGCATTGTATATAATAATATATAATTTAAAATAATGTCTAATAGTCGCCCAACATCATTGGAATAAAGAAAAATCGAAAATTATTTTTAGGGTTCCGTACCCAAAGGGTACCAACGGAACCCTATTACTAAGCCTACGCTGTCCGTCCGTCCGTCCGTCCGTCCGTCCGTCTGTCAGCGGGCTGTATCTCGTAAACCGTAATAGATAGACAGATGAAATTTTCACATATTATGTATTTCTATTGCCGCTATAACAACAAATAATAAATATTAAATTAAATTAAAAAAATTAAATTAAAATATTTCCATGGGTACATGGAAATATAATAATTTAATTTTTTTTAACGGAACCCTAAAAGAGCGAGGCCCAACTCGCACTTGGCCAATTTTGGTTTTATTAAAAATTTTCAATTTTGGTTTTATTGTTTTGGTTTGGTTGGTTTTATTAAAAAAAAATCGGCCAAGTGCGAGTCGGGCCTCGCTCTTTTAGGGTTCCGTTAAAAAAAATTAAATAAAAATATTTCCATGTACCCATGGAAATATTTTAATTTAATTTTTTAATTTAATTTAATTTTTATTATTTGTTGTTATAGCGGCAATAGAAATACATAATATGTGAAAATTTCAGCTGTCTATCTATTACGGTTTACGAGATACAGCCCGCTGACAGACGGACGGACGGATGGACGGACGGACGGACGGACAGCGTAGGCTTAGTAATAGGGTCCCGTTGGTACCCTTTGGGTACGGAACCCTAAAAAGGGGGAAAATCGGGGGTTTGAAATTTCAAAGTAAGATAACTATACCGAGTGAGGTATCATATGAAAGGCCTTTACTTGTGCATTCTAAAACAGTTTTTTATTTATTTCTATATGTAATAGTTTTTGATAGATCGGCCAAAATGTCGAAAAAAATACCGTTCCCCCCCTTATCTCCGAAGTTTACCAATCGAAAAATCTGAAATAATTATGGTCAATAGAGGTTTATGTATATTTTACAGGAAAAATAAAATAAATGCGAAATTTTTTTTGTCATCCAGTATTTAAGCCATCGTTTCTTTCTTTTTTTATTCAATAAAGTTAATGCAATAACCAATGCAATGGTTTTTTCTTTGTATCCATTTTAGCACACGTGCATGCAAATCAAGCTTCTACGTCTTACTGAATCACTTTTTGTTAGAAATATTGACAATATTATTTGCGTAGTGTGCGGGGTCTAAATATTGACGAAAATATTGTCAATATTTTCGTCAATATTTTCGTCAATATTATTGACTGTGTGCGGGCTGCCTTTAGAAACCATTGGATTAAACCAGTTCGCAATTGACGTAACAAATCTATTTATGGCAACCCACCGGTGTTCAATGGGCCACTATCTAGTCTAGCTACAATCTGATGAGTCATCGCATTCTATACGGTACCATTGAAGGTATTATTTTTCCAATACCTGATACATGTACTAGAATTGTTGTGTGAGTAAGGTTGTATAAACTGATAAGTATAAGTATAAGTACTGTATAAGGTAATATAAACATATTACCTAGATGAAGTCAAATCACAGCTGCTGTGCGGAATTGAAAACGTGTATTGATAATAAGCCATGTCTTAAAATGAGTATTTGAATATTAGTATCAATTAGATGCCTTAACATGGGTAGCCTAAGCATGTCACGCACTCTTTAAACATTTCTGTGGTGGTGTCGTGTGATGCGTGTTGTTACGTTCCCTCAAATATGGTTGAGCGAAGCAATGGCTGGATCATGCGTCATCCTCGTGAACGGGTGCCACCAGCGGGAATGGGGCTGCTTTCTGTCTGCCCGTCTTAACGTGTTGAAATATAATCAGGTATGCTTTTGTGGAACTCATTGTGGAAACACTGCATACATACACATAGCATAGTATTATGCATTGCATATGTATTGTAGCATTGAATTGTAGACTTGTTTTGAAAAGAGCAACCGCCGAGTTTCTTGCTGGTTCTTCTCGGCAGGAAGGGCATTCCGAACCAGTGGTAGACTCATCAACGATTCAAAAGCATTCGAAAAAAGTTTATTTGAATAAAAAACATTTCTATTCTATTCTATTCTATTGGTAACTAGACAATGCACGCAACTTCTTCCATAGCTTTTAAAAAGCCCATTGGTACTTCTTGATTTTCCGGGACAAAAAGGAGCCTAAGTCAGTCTCTGGTATCCATCGTTGTACCTAATTTCACAAAGATCGATTCGGCGTTTAGACCATTTTGTCCCTAACATCAAGAGGTGTTATGTTTTTTACGAAGGCTTTTTAATTCAAGGATAAAAAGCCAAGATAACTCCTTGTTCAATCCTCTACATGCCTGTGAAAATCCCGTCGTAATCGGTTCAGTTGTCCCGAAGATTAACCTTTTCAAATAGACAGGCAGACAAAAAAAATTAACTTTTGTTATGGATTATGCTTTCGCTCAAATAACCATCTGAGCTTAATAAGAGGTAGTTATCTCGTAATCACAGACAGACATTTCCTTTGTAGAATAGAATAGAATAGAAATATTTTTTATTCAAATAAACTTTTACAAGTGCTTTTGAATTGTCGATGAATCTACCACTGGTTCGGAATGCCTTTCCTGCCGAGAAGAAACAGCAAGAAACTCGGCGGTTGCTCTTTTCAAAACAAATTTACAATACAGTAAATACTATGCTATATATGCAGTGTTTCCACAATGAGGGAACTTCCAAAAATGCATACCGACTAACTTCTATCTTAAGATGGGCAGACAGAAAGTAGCCCCATTCCCGCTGGTGGCACCGGGTAGAGCACATATCGGCAACAGTGGATGATATACATCTTGTATATCATCCACTGCTGCCGATTCAGGATATCAAATGGTCTGACAAAAAACATATGCAGCAATGGAATGGGGTCTTTACATGCAACCTTGGTCAATAATATTTTAAAGGAATACCAATAGATTAATTATTGTAAATGTACACTTACAGATTAGGATTGAGTAAATGTGTAGTAACGCTCCTCTCATTCTCCACAAATCTGACCTTTATTTCTACTCCCGGAATGAACACTTTCCTGTGCACCGAATTAAATTTAACGGGAGGCGCGTGTATTGCTTTGTATGGCACTGAAGTTGCTAGTGGCGCTGGAAATTAATATTTTAGGTATTAGACAGTGGATATTGCTAATAAGCAGCCATGACGTTACGGAAGTCTATTTAACTCTGTAGGTACATTTCTGTAACGGAAGTGTGTTACCGGTTTACCCGTCATGTATCAGATTTACTATGAAGTATGCTCAGAAACTTTTCAACCGTGTTTCTTCTACACTATTGTATCATAGTAGTTATTATAAAATTTAACTTAATTCTTGCACAGTTTTTGGAATTCACGAAGGCGAGTGAGCTTTACTTGTGGTTACTTCGTGTACATGCACATTGCATAAGTGTGCGTGCCTGTCAAAGCCTAGGTGGGAGCGGGCAGGCGCGAGCAGTGCGCTCGCTCACACTTATACAGATACGACACACACACAACCATAAGTCAGTCGCCCTCGTGAATTGCAAGAACTAAATTGATAGGTACTGGATAGGTACCATATTATACAATCTAAGACAGACATATAAAATGAGTAAGATCAGTTTATTATAAAACTGGACTGGAAACTGGTAATTCCCCCTGGAACTCTTTAACTTTCCCGGATAAAATGTAGCCTATGTATATTAATCCTGGGTATGAGATCATCGGAATTAGATTAGATGATACTCTCCCATTATTGTATAATTACAATTCCGACCTGTTGTGATTATCGCAATATGATAACAATACGTCTTGATAGCCCCAATGGATTAATTAAATTAACCAACTGACTCATAAAATCCTTGTTGAAGAGATACAATCATATTGTTTTCTGATGATAATCGATTGTAATCTGATAAAACATTTATGATTCATCAAAAGTCGACATTTCATGGACTGGTGAAAGTTAAATATATAATATCATGATATATTACATTATTAATTTTTGCAAATCAAAGAAGAAATATAGTATAAGGTATTAAAGAAACTAAAAGTATACTGCAATGATCTATCCTTTAATTAAAATAATTTCAGTGACCAGTATTATTTTCTTAAATTGAATAACACTTTGAGTAATAAACCAACACTATTACTCAAAGGAATAACATCACCTCATCAGTTTATTAAAAAAAAAATCGGGAAAGTGAGAGTCGGGCCTCGCTCTTTTAGGGTTCCCTACATATGACCAAATCACTTTTTTTTAACTAGATATTTAGATATCTTAGGTCTTACATAGTACTAAATCAGCATAATATGGGAAAAAATGCTCGTTTTGTTTTGGTCACAACTTACAAAACGCATTATAAATCCGTGTTTTCAGTATTTGTTGTTTAAATACATAGTGTACATAATATACCGAAATTTCAAATTCCTAACTAGTTTAGTTTTTGAGATAGACCCCGTAGCAAAATTGGTCTAAAAGCGACAACTTTGATGGCCCCCCATTTCTTCATTTTTGAAGCTAAAAAATAATAAAAAATATATTTGAACTCCAATTAATGAGCTCTAGACAGTGACACCCCACATGCCAGCGTGAAAAATAAAAATTTTATTTCGACTCCTTTTTCATGTATGGGAGCCCCCTTTATTTTTTAATTTAATTTTTATTATAATATGTTGTTGTAGCGGCAATAGAAATACACAATCTGTGAAAATTTCAACTGTCTACCTATTACGGTTACCGAGATACAGCCCGCTGACATACGGACGGACGGACGGACGGACAGCGGAGGCTTAGTAATAGGGTCCCGTTGGCACCCTTTGGGTACGGAACCCTAAAAAAGAGTGATTTACTAGTGATTTTTGCATATCTGTCTGAATTTTCCTCCTCCATCTCAAAAATCTTCCATCAGATCTTTACCTATAATACAGGTTCAACATAAGGGTAGAATCGCAATTTCAAATAAATAAAACAGAAAGTAGGTACTGGTTCAGACTTCAGACTTACATTCTAAAACAAGCAAATTGTTAAAACTAAAAATGAATGTTAGTGTTCTTTTCAAAAAATTCCAAAACAATGTAATTTTTTTGCTTTAATTAATGTTATTGAACCTTTGTCCCACTAGGTGGACTGACGACATCAAACAAGTCACAGGGAGCCGCTGGATTCAGGCGGCGCAAGACCGAGCCCTGTGGAAGTCCATGGAAGAGACCAGCAGTGGACGTCTATTGGTTGACAAAAAAGAAGAAGAAGAACCTTTGTCCCTCCCAATAAACCTAATTACGTCTCATATGTTAACAATTTTAACTTATAATATTAACTTACCTGTTTGACGGATTTTAACTTAAAGTCCATCAAGCAAGTAAGTACATAATACTTATGTTCAAACGACATTACCCTTCATTACCCTATTTAGCAGTCAGATAAAAATACATGTTGATTAAGACTCTTTTTTATGAAGTATTGTAAGAATCCAAATAAAACATAGGTACCAGAAGCATCAGTCTCCTCTTTTTGCTTCTCTACATCAATCATTGACAAGGACTCTGGGACTGCTAGACTCTCGTCAAAGTCCGAGTCCAAACACGGCGATGACAGTGAGTCCAAATTGTGGAGTACATTCTGAAAGCAGTCCCCAGGCGAAGTCGTTGGTGTGGGAGTATCCATACCGTAGTTTGTGTAGCCGTAAAGTTCCTCATCTGAAAGAAAAATATTTTTATGAATAACTACCTGATAGCTGATGCCGTGACTTCGTTCACATGAAATTTAGTTTTAAAATCCCTCGGGAACTCTTTGGTTTTCCGGCATACAAAGCCTATGTCTCCAGGTCCTTTACTATGCACAAAATACTACTACTATACTATGCACAAAATCACGTCGATCCGTAGCTCTGTTGCGGTGTGATTGAAGGACAAACAAACACACTTTTGCATTTATAATATTAGTATGATTCATTCACTCACTCCTTCACCTCAATAGGTTAAAGATGCAGACTGAATACAGAAAAGTTGACGGTTCAACCTCACCAGATGCAGTATTGTTGTGCCCACTTCTTCTTCAAGATTTCTGCTTATTTGGAGAGGACAGAAGAATATTATTTTGGAACAAAGTTCCTTTTCGGACGGTTTGGTGGATGAGGCTAGACGAAAAAAGTGTAAGAATTTTCCGTCACAACACCTGTTGCCATCGTTTATTACACATGTTCCATTATAGCTTTGGTGGCATAGCAGATAAATGAAGGAGTGAAAATGTTGGTTGGGGGTATATTATGTTTAAATAATACGCGAATTAATAGAAAATATGTTTATTGAGCTAAGTAGCAGACATGATGTGTCAAATCATAGCAATAATCAATCTACCCACTTGTGTTATCTTTTGTTTAGAAAAGGTAAACAAATGAATCACATATATGACATACCTTCCCCCCAAGTATATAATATAATTTAATTAAAGTTAAACAATTTTGAAAACCACATCACTATCAAACATTATAGCAATATCATCAAATATTAAAATCAATACAATATTAATCATCAGTTTCACTAGAACAAGTAGGTCTAGTATATGGAACTTTAGCATGAATATTTCTTTTTGTTCTAATTTTTCCCCCCGGGATACCAATCTCAGCTGATTTTGGTATTCCTAATATCTCTTCCCATTTCTCTGCGCTTGGTATTTCTATAATAGGATCATTTTCTATATTTGCTTCTGAACCCCTCTTCAAATCATTATTCTGTTCACTTTGTTCAATATTATCACCTTCCACTGTCTCTGATACTTCTGATTCGTCTCTATTTACATCACAAGTAGCACTTGTTTCCTCGCTATTTTGTATTTTAACGATTTGATCTATGTGACGCCTTAAAACTGCACCATCTTCAGCCTGCACTCTGTAGCTAGCCGGACCATCCTTCTCAACAACTTGGCCTGATAGCCATTTTGGTCCTCTACTGTAGTTCCTGTACATCACTCTCTGTCCTACATTTGTCTCTCTGTTTTTCTTTTGGGCGTTATTTACTATTTGATTTTCTTGTTTTCTATATTTAATATTATCAGGATGTAAGGCATCCATAACAGTGCGAAGGCGTCTGTTCATCAAGAGTTCTGAAGGACTCTTATTTGTGGTAGAGCAAGGAGTCACCCGAAGGCCTAACAGCATGTTTGGAATTTTTACTTCCCATGATCCACCCATCTTCCGTAACTTCTCTTTCACTGTCTGTACCATCCGTTCTGCCAAACCATTAGTGGATGGGTGATATGGTGCTGATGTCACATGTTTTATTTTGTTGGATTGTAAAAACAACTTCATTTCCCTGGACACAAAAGATGTGTCATTATCAGAGACCAGCGTCTCGCACACACCATGGGTTGCAAATAAATTCCTTAAATGGTGAATCACTGTTGTGGTATTAGTATTATTTACTATTAATACTTCAGGTCATCTAGAAAATGCGTCGACTACTACTAAGAAAGTTTTATTCATGAATGGCCCCGCAAAGTCTATATGGATTCTAGACCATGGCCTTGAAGGGATGACCCACTCATGTGAAGACTTTGGAGGCATATGTCTGTTTTCTAGACAACTAGTACAATTGCTAACAAGTTCATTTATATCCTCATTCAATTGTGGCCACCACACATAACTCCTGGCCAATGCTTTAGTGTGAACAATTCCGTTATGAGTGGTATGCAGCATGCGTAGGATGGTTTGTTGAAGCGGTTGTGGTATGACGACACGACAGCCTAATAATATACAACCATCGTGTATAGACAACTCTGATCTATGCAACCAATAAGTCCGTAGATCTCTATCAGTAACCTTGTTGGGCCACCCACAATGTAAGAAGTGAGCAACTCGCGAAAGTGTTAGGTCTTTTTTAGTTTCAGATGCTATATCTTGCGCAGTGTAAGGAAAATCTTCTAGATTTTCCGCCATTAGAAGGACCTCAAAAAGAGGTTGTTCATCTTGCTCAGGGACTGGTAATGGCCATCGACTTAAACTGTCTGCATTACCGATTTCTGTGCCTGGTCGGTAAAGAATATTGTAGTCATGGGCTGTTAATGCTATGGCGATTCTTGTCAACCGAGGCGATAATATAGCTGGTAAAGGTCTTTTTGGATCGAATATTCCAAGTAATGGTTTGTGATCCGTTATTACTGTAAAAGACCTCCCCGCTAAATAATTATGAAACTTTTTAACTCCAAACATAATTGCTGTCGCTTCTTTATCCAATTGTGAGTATCGTCGTTCATGTTTATTTAGTGTTCTCGAGCTCATCGCGACTGGACGTTCCTGTCCATCGTCCATAACATGTGATAGTACTGCTCCGACACCATATTCTGAACTATCACATGTCAGTATCAGTGGTTTATTCAAATCATAATGAACTAATGTTGTATCGAATGTTAACAGCTGTTTAGCTTTTGTAAAAGCTTCTTGTTCACGTTCAGTCCATTGCCATGTTTGTGATTTATCTAGTAGCCTGTGAAGTGGCTCCAATATGGTCGCCTTATGAGGTATGAACCTTTCGTAAAAATTGTATAGCCCTAAGAACGCCTGTAACTCGTGTATGTTTCTGGGTTCTGGAGTCTTTAAAACAGCCTCAACTTTGCTTGGAGCTGGGTGAATACCTTCTCCATTAATTACAAAACCCAAAAATTCAACTTTCTCCTGAGCAAATTTACACTTATTTTTGTTAAGACGGAATCCAGCTTTCTGTATACGATTTAGAACAGCTTCGAGTCGTTGTTGCATAATAAGCATTGTAGAACCACTCACAATAATGTCATCAATTAAAACCGCGACTCCTTGTATTCCTGCTAGCAATGCTGTCATTAATCTCTGAAATATTCCAGGGCAAGCCTTGACTCCAAAGGGTAACCGATGGACTGAGTAGAGACCCTTGCAAGTGTTTAAAGTTAAAACTTTGGCAGAACTGTCACTAACTTTTACTTGTGTATATGCTCGATCAAGGTCTAGGGTAGTAAAATACTTTGCACCTGCAACTGTAGCGAATACTTCATTAGCTGTTGGCATCGGGTAAGTGTCAGCTTCAGAAGCTTGGTTGACTGTACTACGGTAATCTCCACATAATCGGATATCCCCTGACTTCTTTATAATTGGCACAACAGGTGTTGCCCATTCTGAAAAAGACAATGGTCGTAGCACACCTTCTGCCACTAGACGGTCAATTTCCTTTTCAACTCTTGCTTTGATAGCGTAAGGTACTGGACGAGCTTTTAAAAATCTAGGTGTAGCATCAGGTTTTAGATGTATCGAAACAGGGTTTCCGGTAAATGTACCAAGTCCTTCTCTAAAGATTTCACTGTATTTAGAAATTATTTTTTCCATGTTGATGAGATCACTGTTAGATAAAAAATTAATGTTCAATGTAATATTTAATGGGGATAACCAATCCCTTCCCAGCAGATTGGGGCCACACCCTTTTGCTATGATTACATTAAGAGTGCATTTGATGTCCCTGTATTGAACTTGCAATATGGCTTGGCCGAGTAACCTCACAGGTGTATCTGTCCATGTACGTAAAGTCAGTGATACTGGTTCAAGAACAATGTGTCTGTTTTGATGTTCAATCTTCTTCCAAGTGTATTCATTCACTAATGAAAAACTTGCGCCTGTGTCTACCTGAAGTACTACAGGTATGTCTTCTAATTTAACTTCAACCACAAAGGGTGCTACTTTTGTCTCATGTTGAATACTGTTAATACCATTCAAATGCAAATCTTCTTCGCCTTGAGTGAAGTTAATACTCTTCTTAGAAGACTTCTTCTTTAATAAGCAAATCTTCTCAATGTGACCCACCTTTTTGCAGAACCGGCAAGTAGCATTAATAAATCTGCATTCACCACCATGCCGATCACCACACCGATAACATAGTCGTGTATTTGTTCTAGACTGCACCGCGTTAATATCCATGGGTTCCACTGAGGAACCTTGATGTGTAGATGCGGGTGCACAATTTGTACTTGCACTGCTGTTTTCGGTACCAATAGATGACTGAATCATATGACAGTCTTTTCCCGCAGTTTCGGCTGCTAACATAGCATCAACAACATCTTGATAGCAAAGGTTATCTTTTTTAAGAAGCTCGTACTGCAGACGGCGATCCTTCATGCCACACACCAGTCGATCGCGTAACATGCGTTCTAATTCCATAAAGTTACATTTTGAGCTAACTTTTCGCAATTGTGCAATATATTCTGAAGCATTTTCGTTTGTATTCTGATTACGTGTATAGAATTTGTATGACATAGAAATTTCGTTAGGCTTAGGGCTATAGTGTTTTGTCAAAATAGCTTCAATTTCCACAAATGTAACATCACTAGCTTTTCTTGGTGTAATCAAAGCCAAAAATGTTTCAAACACTTCTGCTCCACATACAGTGAAGAAATTAGCTCGTTTTGCTCCATCTAGCATGATGCCATTAGCCTCAAAACAAAACTTCAAACGATCAATGTAATTATCCCATATGTCTATTTTCGGGTTAAACTCACAAAACTTTACAGCTTTATGGTCCATTTTCACTGAATTTTCACCTCGTCGCCACTATTATGTTTAAATAATACGCGAATTAATAGAAAATATGTTTATTGAGCTAAGTAGCAGACATGATGTGTCAAATCATAGCAATAATCAATCTACCCACTTGTGTTATCTTTTGTTTAGAAAAGGTAAACAAATGAATCACATATATGACATTGAATCCTAACTTCAGATTTTTATTTTATATTTTATTTATTTTTAATTTATTATTTAAAGGCATTTCATTCCAACTGAGTGTTCCACGACACTCACACTTTTTTTAAATAAATAAATAAAACTATTTTAACCAACACAATAAATTAGTTATTACTAAGAGTACAGCTATGTACCTACTATGTGCCTATTTAATATTAATTGTGATGTGTGGATAATAGGCCACCCCCTCAGCTAAAAAACTCAACTCATTGCAGTCCTTTGGGCACAGGATTTCTTTAGAATGAGAAAGTTATAGGTCATAGTCCACCATGCTAGCCAAGTGCAGATTTGCCAGACTTCACACACCTTTGATAACATCATGGAGAACTCTAGGCATGCAGATTTTCTCATGTTTTTTTAAATATTAAATTTTTAATATTTAATTAAAGTGATATTAATGTTCAATGAATTAATTAAGTGATGCTTGAATTATGTATACAAGAGTCAAAATTTCACTCACATTCGAGAAACTCTCTTTGTGTAACTGAGCCTTAAGAATAACTGATATATGTCTAAACATATGCATAATGCTGTCCTTTTTCACAGGGAACATGATGAAGAGGATAGCATCATATTTAGACTATTCTATTTAGTTTATTTTTGGATTGTCTGATGGTGTAATACCACTGGCATCAGGGTTTCCCGTTACAATAATAAGAACAAAAATAGCAATAATTGTTATCAAACCACTCGACCCTACCATGATTTCTACATATAAATTATTTATTAGACATTATAAACGTTTGCAGTGGTGATTATACAACATTCAATTACTTATTTAATATTTAAAGAGAATATTTTAATAAGAATTTTAGGTTTTAATAAGAAATAGAATATTGCAGTTTTATTTTACACAGATTGATATTTTTGTTATACACTTAAACATTCTTTATTTTTATCTTATTTAGGGAATTTAGAGGCAGATTTCCGAAAATAAAGTAGATTTCATAGGTAGTACTATTAATTGAGGAAAATTAAATTGGCAAAGAAATTCAATTGTGATGTCATGGTGTCTGTGGTCTGTGGTGGTGTTGTGTGATGCGGGTTGTTCATCATCATCATTAACAACCCATCAATGGCTCACTACTGAGTGCAGGTCTCCTCTCATAGAAGGGTTATAGGCCATAGTCCACCACGCTGGCCCAATGCGAATTGGCGGACTTCACACATCTTCGAGAACAATATGAAGAACTCTCAGATGTGCAGGTTTCCTCACGATGTTTTCCTTCACCGTTGAAGAAAGTGATATTTAATTGCTTAAACGCACTCGACTCCGAAAAGTCAGAGGTGCGTACCCAGGATCGAACCTGCGACCCCCCAAATAGGAGATCACAGTCCGAACCACTAGGCTATCACTGCTTGCGGGTTGTTACATTCCCTCAAATATGGTTGAGCGAAGCAACGGCTGGGTCATGCTTCATGCTCGTGAACGGGTATCACTGGCGGGAATGGGGCTACTTTATGTCTACCTATCTTAAGATATATTGCATTGTTAGTAGGTATGCATTTTTGGAAATTCCCTCCTTGTGAAAACACTACATACATAGCATAGTATTTATTGTTTTGTAAACTTGTTTTGAAAAGAGCAACCGCCGAGTTTCTTGCTGATTCTTCTCGGCAGGAAGGGCATTCTGAACCAGTGGTAGAGTCTGACGATTCAAAAGCACTTGTAAAAAGTTTGTTTGAATAAAAAATATTTCTATTCTATTCTATTCTATAATTGTTACTTTACTCAATCCATCACAGGCCTCCAAGCAGGCACCAGTCTCCTTTCAACAATGCAGATCAGCAAATTCTAATATGCATTTTATAGTGATTTTGTATAAAATATTAAAATACCACCACAATATAACTCGGTGTACACCTTTGTTTCCTTATTTTGAATCTTTAGACTCTCCATATGTTACTGATATGCAATAAAACAACAAACAAACACTTCACACACACTACCTCGCTTGATGAGATTGTGGAAGCTGAGTGTAAAATCTTTGCGTTCCATGGTGCGCTCGTTGCTAATAAAATCTGTTCTCACGTCACGGTACCCGCAAGGATGCTGATATGAAATGTTCTGGCCATTACACAGTATGAATTTAACACTTGTGTACATAATCTATGCTGATAAGATAAGCTGATGCGATTTCACGATTTCAGACTTCACTTCAGTTATTCTACAGCGCTCGTTGTATTCGGTCTGTGTAAAGCCTGTCACAAACAGCCGCGGCCTGCGGTGGCGGCCGCGGCAGCGGCTTGTTTTGTAGTATCGAAGTCTATAGAACTATTCAAATCTACGCGGCCTGTGACGTTATGAGAGCGCGGCCTGCCGCGACCGCAAGCCCCGCCCACTCCCCACCGCGTCGGTGTGTGCTCTCGCGCGGTAAGTCGCGCGGCCACAAAGCGGTCAGTTGCAATTTTTTACAAGAAGCCGCGCGGCCTATAGTTGTTTTTGAGCAAAATAATGTCGTCAGAAAACACTGAAATTTTAATAGACACTGTGCGGAATTATCCAGTGTTATACGATACAGCCCACGCTGACTACAAAAACAATAGAATCAAAAATAAAATCTGGGACAATATTGCCGAAATAGTTGGAGAAAGTGATGGTAAGTACCTACGCAAATAAAAATCATAAATACATATATCTGTTAGCGAACCATTTTATTTTAAATTAGTGAATAAAAGTAATCAGCAAATTTTTCTCGTACTGAAAGCGCATAGTTTGTCGATCTTCTTTGGTTAGGGGGTATATCTTGGAATGCGTGTTCTTGTGCTGTCTCAGAGGGATGATTGAGATGTTCTGCTTGTCTATCACGCAAAAAATTATGTAAGACACAGGCAGCTTTTACAACAATGATTGATGTTTCTATTTTAGTTTCCATAGGTCTGTGGAATATATACCATTTGGCACTTAGAATGCCAAATGCATTTTCAACTACCCGCCGTGCTCTTCCTAAGTTAGAGTTAAATATTTCTTTTCTTCTTTCTCGTCTTGATTGTGTTTCTGGATATGGTCTCATCATATACGAACTCAGTGCAAAAGCCTGATCTCCAATAAGAACACACGGTGCACTATCATTTTGACCTGGCAATGGTCTGTTGGCTGGTATTTGAAATGAGCCATTCGCAAATTTTCTTCCCATTATGGATTCCTCAAATATACCACCATCGCTGTTTCTCCCATAGCCTCCAACATCTATACAAGTGAATTTATAATCTGGATCAACTATTGCTAGTAAAACAAAGGAAAATCTTTTTAAGTATGAAAAATAGTTTGACCCAGTTTTATCCGGACATTTGACTATTATATGTTTCCCGTCAATACTTCCGATACAATTAGGAAATTGCCATTTTTCATTATATCCAGAAATAGAGGCTTCCCAATCTTCTACTGTAGGTTCGCGCATATATATAGGCTGCAACCTTTTCCATACAGCTTGACACACTTCTTCGACGATGGCACTAACAGTAGAAAACCCCATTCGGTAGCTGTGTCCAATGCTGCTAAAGCTGTCGCCAGATGCGAGATATCTAAAAAAAATTTTTTTTCTTTATTTACAGGTGACAAGCTTAAAAATAAGTGGAAAAACTTGAGAGATGCCTATAGCAAACATCTGAGATCATATAAAACGCATACTGGTCAAGCAGCTAAGCTTGTAGAACGATATAAAACTTGGCCATGGGTTCAACAAATGTCTTTTTTGCGTCCATATTTGGAATTTGCCATTACCCATTCAAATATTCAAGGTGACCACGAACAAGCAAGTACGTCTCATCAAGAACCATCCATCACTGATGTACATTCGCCACCTTCGCCACATCAACACTCTCGTCGCAGAAAAGCTCAACAAAATGAGACACAAGTTGACAAAGTAATAAATTTTCTTCATAAAAGGAGGAACACAGATTTTGATGATATCGATTTAGTTTTTTTGGGGTATGCTAAGACAATAAAAAAAATGTCGAAGAGCAGACAGGCAAGAGTCAAATTCCAGATTGCAAAAATAATAATGGAATCGGAACTTGAACAAGAAGAAGAATCTAGTTTGACAACAGATTCAAGCACATTACAGGGCTCCGGAAGCGACATAGTTTTTACTAATAATAATTCGTCTCAAGACTACGAGTACATTGTTTCTTCACCACCAGAACCAGCCGCTTCCTTCTCAACTCAAGAAGATCCACCACACAATGCAATAATACTTCCCAGACCAGAAACAACCAGCGCATCATATGTAATATGTACTCAAAACCAGCAGCCTACGTATGTTAATCCACGCCAATACACAATTCAACCTACTAAGTTTTATTATGAAGAATTTGGAAAGAAGTCCTAAATGCTTCTAATTTAATTATAAGTACCTAATTTAAAAAGACACTTAATTAAAACACTTGTCGATTAAAAATATTAAATTTGATTAGAATACAACTTAAGGAATAATAAATTTGTGTTTTTGTTAATACAAACCTTAAAGTAACCACCAGTCGCTCTTCTGGACATATAGATTCTCTCCAGTTAGTATGTTGCTTTCGTATGTCACATTCTATCATTTTGAAAATATAATCAAAACATGTTGTGCACATTCTGAAATACACGTAAAATCTGTCTTCATTTTTTCTCAATTGCGGATATAATGTCCAATATTCGCCATGTTTCTTTCGTTGTTGGTTAATTTCATGAACCCATACTTCTCTTCGCCTGAAAATGACACAAAATTTATTTAAAAAATTGTATCTTCAATAATCTTTCAATTTACATACTCTCAAGCTATGTTAGAATATAAGCATCTTTTTCGTTTTACCTTTTTTGCTCATCTTCACAAAGTGCCAACAAAATCAAAGCTTCGTCTTCCAACTCACTTTGACGTGATGACATTATGAAGAGTGGGCAGCGAATGACGCTCCAAGCCGCGACCGCGACCGCGGTGGTGTGTGTTTGTGGCGGCTAGAGCCGTGGCCCGCGGTAGGCCGCCACCGCAGGCCGCGGCTGTTTGTGACAGGCTTAAACTGACTGCTTTTTTTTGGAGACGATTTCCACGCTTCAATGAAGGCTACGACCAAGGCTTTGAGACGTAAAACACAATAAAATAGTAAAAAAAAACTACTTACAAAACTTTAGGCACGAATCCAATGTTACGATTGCTGTATTTCTTCCATTACTAAGAATAATTAACTGTGACTACTCGGTGAAACTATGAATATGGTTTAGGTATGAGGTTAGAGTACTTATTATCTGATTCACTCAGTTAATTACTTGCGTGCTCAAGGTTTGTTGGTGTAAAAACCGAGACTTGAGTTGAGGCCCAGTAGTTTGTAAACTTTTTCGATTGATGAAGTTTCTCATATTATTTTCTGTCAGTTCACTCTTCTGACGTATTTCGTTAATCGTTTGTCAGTACGATGACGTCACGTCTGTGAATGTTGGTGTGGTTGGAAGACAGCGCCTCTCAACCTCGTGAACTCAAGGTTCACAAAAAGGTAGTTTTGCTTTTAATTAGAAAGTACATATTGGATTGATATTTTACTTTAAAACTATGATGGAGTGAGATGTATTGAGGTTTCAAAGTTTTATGTTGTTAGTACAAACGTGAATAAAAGTATACCTACTTAAGGTGGAAGACATGGTTCTGCCCGCGAAATTCAAATTTAATTTGGTTTTTCGCAATTTGTAAACTAATACGACAAAGTAGGCTTATGGCATTCTAATTGCGACAATGGCAGTATCATCTTCACAGGTTTATATAAAAATCTTTACTTGAAAGTGTCCAGTTTAAGAAATTAGAAATCAAAATATCGACTAATTTGTGAGTAGCTCACGTCCAACTCAGTATTTTGATTAATTTCTTAAACTGGTCACTTATAAGTAAAGATTTTTATGTAAACCTGTGAAGATGATAATTCCACTGGCGCAATTAGAAGGCCATAAGCCTACTTTGTCGTATTAGTTTACAAATTGCGAAAAACCAAATTAAGGGGCTATAACGATCCTAAATTGTTTGGGTCGTACGAGTGGAATAGAGCTATATATTTTGCAGTGCTAGGAAAGAGATGGAAATTATGGATTCAGGGGTCGGGAATTGAAAAAAATCTTTAAAATTGATTTAAAAAATTATGGATGCCAATAATCAAAGAATTTTTCTCACCGCTTTTAGTAATTATTTATATCAACAAAAATAAAAAAAATTGCAGGAAAAAAACGTACCGTTTCTGTTTAAACAAGGTTTAAACCTAAAAAAGGAGATTATTGGATCAAAGTTTGGGAAAACTTTCTATCGAGATTTTTTTTCCAATCGTGTTTCTATCTCTAAGCGAATTTAGTTAAGATACCCAAAATACATATTGCATTGAAATTATTCAAATTGGAATTATAGTTTTCAATTTGTAAACCTCACAGAGCTCACCGAAAATCGCCTGTCGCATGCTTTTACCACCTTAAATTTGAATTTCGCGGGCAGAACCTTGTCTTCCACCTAAATAGCTCATTTTTACTGTGTTGTTTAAAACAATGCCCATTTTCAATCCTCGATATGTTGTGTCCCTTTATTAAATTTGCAAAGTTTGATATCAATACGATATGTAGGTAGTTATGTGTACCGATTCCCATGTTCCAAACCCTCATTGCATAACTTTTGTAAAGTAATTGCACAATCGTTTGTAATGAAAAAGACCACCGGCGATGCTCTACCGGCATGGGAAACGAAGACAAGACATGCAGTAGTTCCTAACTCGACTCGATAGTTTTAAGACGTATAATTTCTATTAATTATAATTAATTTTAAATAAAATTTCAATTTCTTTTCCTTTTTAAAAAAAACATATTAACGCTCTCAAAATTTGACTAGGTAGTTTCCAAATTCAAGAATCAATAAAAAATAATAATAATCAAAACACTTGTCGAGCTTACGAGCATTCAGATCTTTATTTTCTTGCGAATTATTCGAATAGTCCATTATTGCAATTCAATTGTTCTAATAGCGAGCAGATAACTGCGGCCTGCGAGCTATTATTAAACTGAGATTAATTATTCGAATAAATCATTCTCATTCACCCATCTCCACTTCCACCTTGGTAATCATTAGATGGGCGAAATAGCTTTTAACACCTGATGGGTATGAGATTTTGTATTCTCAACCTTTTCTATTTCGTTGATGACAAACTAACTTTAATTAATAACCTTCACATGACGTAAGTAGGACTAAAGATGACCTTCTTAATAAATGTTTGCAACCACGAACACAATGTTTGGGAATCGCTGACAGAAAGAGCTGCCATTCCATCAGGCATCTTATGTCATTCATGTTAAGAAACTTTAAAAAGTTCAGAAATAAAAGTAAATAACAAATAATATGCGTATCGAAAGGATATTTCATGGATATTTAGAGATTTTTTTAAATTTAAGTAAAATATTAAGATAATATGTTAGATGAGGAATTTAAATGCTTAAATGTAGTAGGAAGTCCAATGCTCATGCACCGCTCCACCCAGTAATTGTTGAGAACTCTGCACTCGAAATTGTCGACGAGTAGGTATATTTACCTGGGACACACAGTCCAGCTAGGTAGGTCCAATTTCGAGAAAGAGATCAACCGCCGAATCCAACTCGGCTGGGCAGCGTTCGGGAAGCTCCGAGATGTCTTCTCGTCCAAAATTCCTCAGTGCCTGAAGACTAAAGTCTTCGAACAGTGCGTGTTGCCAGTGATGACTTACGGATCCGAGACATGGTCGCTAAGGGCCTCATAAGTAGGCTCAGGACCGCTCAGCGGGCGATGGAGAGAGCTATGCTCGGAGTGTCCCTGCGGGATCGAATCAGAAATGAGGAGATCCATAGGAGAACCAGAGTCACCGACATAGCTCAGCGAGTCGCGATACTGAAGTGGAAATGGGCGGGGCACATAGTTCGAAGAGCTGATGGTCGTTGGGGTCCCAAGGTGCTGGAGTGGCGACCCCGCACCGGGAAGCGCAGTGTTGGCAGACCCCCCACCAGGTGGACTGACGACATCAAGCGAGTCGCAGGGAGCTGCTGGATTCAGGCGGCGCAAGACCGAGGCCTGTGGAAGTCCATGCAAGACACCTTTTTCCAGCAGTGGACGTCTATCGGTTGATAGAGAAGAAGAAGAAGAAGAAGTAGGAAGTTTGAATAATATTATATAATATTATAATATAATCAATGTTAATAATAAATAATGAACGCCTGTGACTCTCGCTATAGCAATTTAATATCAAAGTGACTTTGGTATTTTTACTTAGTTAGGCACGTCACTTGTACCCTTAAATACATCTACCTATTTTACCTTAGCTGTCTTAAAAGTTGAACAAGTGATTTCTCGCAGAAAGGCGTACCTAGGTATCTACCTAGGTACCTACTAGATGCGCTAAGCACAGCGTAATTTTTTTATTACAATGTGATAAACCAAACTTAGGAACGTTGTAAGCGCTCAGCTACTTTCGTCGGTTACGTGTTTTCATGCGATTTGTTAACCATTTATCAGAATACAATATTATAGGTAAAACTGCGTCAATACCAAACAACTATCACTTTAAATATTAAAATTGCTATGACAAGAGTGCAAGGCGGGACGAGACCTGTGCCCAAAACCCAGACGTGGACTTAAGACTGACGATAGGTTGAGACGACAGAGGATAGGTACCTACCTATATTATCATAACTTTGTGGTGAACCACATGTGATTAAAATTCTAAGCTTCTAAGTAGGTAGGTGTTGTGTTATTTCAGCTTCGTGTTCTTTTTAACAAGCTATGCGGAAAGTCAAAACCAACTGCACGCCTTAGGTTCAGTTGGCACGTGTTCCGGATGTTTCTCCAAGCTACTTTACGAATAGCTGTTGGTCACTGATCTACGCTGATAACATTTTACTAGCCACGATATTATTACGACAACTCAATAATTATTATCGTTACTAATGCGAAAGTGTGTTTGTTGGTTTGTCCTTCAATCACGCCGTAACAGAGCTACAGATGGACGTGATTTTTGCATGGGTATAGTTGAGGACCTGGAGAGTGACATAGGCTACTTTTTATCTCGAAAAATCAAAGAGTTCCCATGGCACTTTTTAAAACCAAATCCACGCGGACGAAGTCGCGGGCATCATCTAGTTAACAATAAATTAAATAAATAAATAAAACGATAAATTGGTGTTTGGAGCGGAAAGAAGGATAATATACCTACCTATGTAACTATCTCTATCTATCGAGTTTTTCTGGCAGTAAATTGGCAAAAGCAGTACCTAGTCAGTACAAAGGTGCTGGTGTGGCGATCTCGCAGCGGAAGGCGCCATTTTTGGCAGAACAGAGGGCCGACGAGATTAGACAAGTCGCAGGGAGCCGCTGGGTACATGCGTAGCAAGACAAGACATGCGGAACTCTATGCAAGAGACCTAGTATGTTCAGCAGTGGACCTCAATCGGTTGAAGAAGCAGTTATGCGAAGTTGTTGAAGTTACACCCCCGAGGCTCAAAAGGTACAGCATAAATAGAGAATTCCGTTGGTCCTGCGCCTGATCGTTTTTTAGTCGTATGGATTTATAAGAGAGTGCGAGAATAGCTGAGTGCACTGTTTTTGTATTCGTTGACATTTTGGCTTCGTGTTTCAACTAAAAAGAATCTTGGCCATGCTGAACGAGCCTGCTGAACTACCATAGGTATAAGTACTAAGTAAGTAGTTGTATCTACTAACTAATTTTCCAGAAAATTGTCTCTACTGTCGCTCTTCAGTCTCTACTGGTACGCAATAAGAGGTAGAAGCGCGAACCTTAGATAAAATAATAAAATAGGTAGGTATATTATTATTTTTTTGAACTGAACTTTATACTCTTGCCATTGAAGAAAAAGTTACGTCTTCGCAGGTAGTTCCTGATTGTTGTCAAGACTTTCCTAATCTTAAAATGACTGTACGTGCTCTACATTTTAAACGAATACTAATAATACGTTATTATCCAACATCCTAAGAAACAACGTTTCATAACTGGGACAGGTAGCCGAAGTTTCATCTTTCGAGAAAATTGAAAAAAAAAACTCTTTACACACGTATGTACGCTGATTTACTTCGAAAGTCAAACAAAGAGCTTACTCATTACTAGCGATCGCCGGCGCCGTTCAATTGCTAAACTTAGGCCCAAATTAGACGGTGCCTCGTTAATCGTTGCGAAAATTTTTGCGAAAATGAACCGTCTTAATTTGCCCTAAGGGCGAATTTAGCTTTCGAGATTTTTGCTTTCATTTTAGAGGCTTCATCGAGAGTCATCGAAAATGAACCGTATAAATTTGCCCTTAGGGCAAAGGGCCTTAGGGTGCATTTTCGCAAAAAATGTTCGCAAAAATGAACGATGAACGGGGAACCGTCTAATTTCGGCCTAAAACTGAAAGGATATTCTGCACGCGTCAATGTGAGCGCAACTTGTTTTGCGCTATATATTTATAACGCAAGCGCCCAGCGTAACGTGATCTCTTTCAGGCAAGTTACAGCCACGCGAGACGGGGTTGGTGCTTTAGCAAAGCGGCTCACGCTAGGGTGGTGGTGTAAATATCACGGTTAATGCGTCCAACACACGCCAGGTGGACAGAGAGTGTCGCGAGAGCAAAAGTGACCGCAGTCGCTACTCGCCAAGGAACATATATTACTCGCGCACCGGCCGTTCCTCGCGTATACAACCGCAGCAACGCACGCCGACGTACGCACAGCTCCCGCCACATTTCAAACCAGCGTTCGCAAACCGATTGAATTATTTATTACGATATAATGGCTGTGCACTGGAGCGTAAACCGCCGAAACTCTGCGACACTTTGATACAGTAGTACCCGGATTGCGTCGCGGCCGTTGACATTCGATCAGCGGAAAATCGGTTTTCGTGCGCAAATTTGAAAATGTCGCTCTGTGGCGGAGGTGTGTGACGTGTGTTTTTTTTTCTAACTGCTAGTGACACAGGTGTTTCTACATAGTGCCAGGAACGATGGTGAATTTCACATAAAAAAATTCAGTGCATGTTTGTTTTCGAAAATAAAACTCGAACATTACAAAGGTAAGCCTCGGACCGTGGAGAGGGTGTTTTGCATAATTTTATTTGTAAGCACTAAGTAGCCTCTAGTTATTACCCAATAAGAGTTAAAATCGTATCTTACGCTTTCTAAATAGTCGACCATGAGTGTGGCCATAGTCACGACTGTTATCTGATTTAATTTTGCTGCTACGTAAAACAATTAAAATAAACTTTGACGCCTTATAGACCTACGCTTTTTTACCATAAAGATTTATGTAAATAGCCGTAAAATGCCTATTTATATGGGTAGGACTACGACATGTTTGGTATAAAACACAGGTCTACTTTCATTTTCTGTCCAACTGAAAGACAATCAACTTTCGAACGTTTTTGTTTCAAGCTCCATGAAAAATTTTAAGTAAACTATTCGTAAGCAAAAATTACTTGCTTTTTTGTTAATCTTAGAAATAGGCATTACTTAGTTGAATCCACTGAAGAAATCAGTAGCAAACAAGCAATCGATTTCAATGCTACGAAAAACGCTTCAACTTCGTCAAAAGGTTCCGCGTGGATAGATTTCATATTTAATAGTATAATTACCTAGCCAGTTGTTTGCGCTTCGCTCAATATAATTTTATTATTTGATTTAATATATAGAATAGTCTATGAATTCCTTGCATTTTAAAATTACCAAAATCTCAATAGTGTGTGAACTTGTGAAGTCTGCCAATTTGTATTGGGAAAGCTTCGTGAACTATGTACTAAAAGTAACCCTTCTATATGAAGAAAGCCTACGCTCAGTAGTTAGCTATTTATGGGTTGCTGCTGATGATGATGATGAATTTTCAAATCTATGTTTTAGTTTCTATGGTACTAAGATAATTTTTTGCTGACTGCAACTTCTCTTTCTCGCATCGTTACTAATATTATAAATGCGAAAGTTTGTTTGTTGGTTTGTCTTTTAATTGTGCAGCAATCGAGCAACGGATTGACGTGATTTTTTGCATGGGTAGAAATAGCTCGAGAGTTACATAAAAAAAACAGTTCCGCGGGAGTTTTAAAATCTAACTCCACATGAACGAAGTCGCGGGCAAATGCTAGTTTATAATTTAAGTCAGGATTAGTTTAGATTTGGAAAACTTACTATACTTTCGTTTGAACATATTAGTCACGTTTTAATTGTTGAACCATGTTTGCTACATCCGTTTCCAAATGGCTGAAAACTGGTCAAAAAACTAGAGCGATAAGGCGGGGAAAAGTTACTAAACAAACTTGATATCGCATTGCATTGCAACAGCAATTTTAACGCCACATTTTCTATTTCGATAGCTAATTATTGTTTGACATAAACAGTAGATGAGTAAATCTTTCTCAATTGGACTGGATTAAAGCCGCATTAAACGTTTTTAATCTTCTGTTTTTGATTAGTTACAAAATGTCAGGCTTTTTAATATTGCGTGCTGTTTACGTTTTTCTCTAGTTAATTATCTCAATAGCCCAACGGTTAAAGGTGCGGACTGAAAACTGAAAGGTTGCAGGTTCGAATCCCACCCGTTGCACTATTGTCGTACCCACTCCTAACACAAGCTTTCCGCTTATTTGGAGAGGAGAGGAGGATATGAGTCAACTTCAACTTGGCTGATATTCTTTAAAAAAAAGTTGACTATTATACATTTCTTTCCCTTCATGAACTAATTCTTTTTAAAAGGGTTTTTCGTAAAGATATAGAATGAGGATTGAGTTTCCCCGGCTTTTTAAAATCAATCTACGAGTACAATCTTCTAAATAAATAAAAGGAAAAGGTGGCTGACTGACTGATTTATCAACGCACAGCTCAAACCACTGAACATATCGATCTGAAATTTGGCATACAAATAGCTATTATGATATAGACATCCGCTAAGAAAGGATTTTTGAGAATTCAACACCTAAGGGGGTAAAATAGGGGGTTGAAAATTGAACTAACGTGAGTGAAGCTGCGGTCAAAAGCTAGTAATATATAAATCGGTTCAATACTTCTTGTGATTTAAGCGCTAATAAACATAATATAGACTAGGCAGACCGCATTATTGAAATTATGAACATTATCTGATGAACATCGATTTTTAATGATGTAATCGGTGGTTTTCTTGCATTAATATTTACAGTTTAGTAACTAAGTTATACTTTTTAACATTATGTAACTATTTATGCTATTTTGTGTGAAAATTCTCGGTTTCAGTCTTGTGAAATTAAAGGAAAAGGTTGGACATACATTGAGTTGCACTCAAAGGTTGTTCAAATTGGTTTAGTATTCAGTTTTCTCGTAGAAACACATATTATTTATAGTTATTTAATTCTGTATAATTTACGAGTGAGGATGATGATGAGAGTAGGTACAGTACAGTAGAGTGAGGTAGAGCGCGGTTGCTAAGGTTAGGTATGGTTGAGCGAAGCAATGGCTGGGTCAAGCGTCATGCTCGTGAACGGGTGCCACCAGCGGGCTACTTTCTGTCTGCCCGTCTTAACATGTGTTGAATTATAATTAGGTATGCTTTTGTGGAATTTCACCTCATTGTGGATACACTGCATACATAGCATAATATCTATTATATTGTAAACTTGTTTTGAAAAGAGCAACCGCCGAGTTTCTTGCTGGTTCTTCTCGGCAGGAAGGGCACTCCGAAACAGTGGTAGACTCCTCGACGATTCAAAAGCACTTGTAAAAAAGTTTATTTGAATAAAAAACATTTCTATTTCTATTTCTAAGATTCACTTTTGTTTTGAGGTAACGATATTATGACTGGCTCGGTTGGGTAACTGGAAGGCATTCCGTATCTAAGGCCTGCTTGCAGAGACGCCGGGCTAGGCTTAACCCAGGAATAAATTGGTAATTTTGACAGAAGCCTTATATGAAATCTGTCAAAGCAGCAGCTAACTCTGGGTTAAAAGGATAACGCGGCGTTTCTGCAAGCGGGCCTTAGTGGTGCAAATAATTGAAGTCGATTCGCGTCCTTGAAAAATCTGCAGATTCGGACCCGCACACGAATGGTTCCGTACCATCGTACAATTTGATATAAAAATTATTTTTAAAAACCCGACTTCAAACGCCCGCGCCACTACGAAGTATATAATTTATTGTTGATATTTTAAAAACCGCTCAACTGATTTCAGTAAAATTTCTATGGGACCACCTGGAAAGTATATCCTAACAAAAAAGAATTTTCGAAATCGGTTCAGGCGTCTTCGAGTAATCGGTGAACATACATAAAAAAAAAAAGAATCCGAAGAATTAAGAACTTCCTCCTTTTTTGAAGTGGTCAAAAAGATTTAACACCACCACCATTATTGAAATCGAGCCAAAACAAAGGTTTATTGTATGGAGGCCCTATTGAAGTTTTATCTATTTTTTATTATTATATTTTGTTATAGTGGCAATACAAATACACATTCTGTGAAAATTTCAAGCATCTACTTATGAGATACAGCCCGCTGACAGACGGACGAACGGACAGCGAAAGTTTAGAAATAGGGTGCCGTTGGCACCGTTTGGGTACGGAACCCTAAAAAATGAGATAGGAACTAGATCGGAAAGTTCTAGTTCGCGTTTCCAAAAGAATAGAATAGAATAGAATAGTTTTTTATTCAAATAAACTTTTTTACAAGTGCTTTTGAATCGTCGATGAGTCTACCACTGGTTCGGAATGCCGTTCCTGCCGAGAAGAACCAGCAAGAAACTCGGCAGTTGCTCTTTTCAAAACAAGTTTACATTATAGTAGATATTATGCTATATTATGTTTGCAGTGTTTCCACAATGAGGAAAAAGAGAATTTACAGGTTAATCATTACCTACTGTCTCATGAATCGCTGGAACGAATTATATCCACACTTTTTTGTCATTTATATAGTCTTCAATTGTATAATATGCTTTTTTCATGAGATTAGTTAAAATGTGGAATGTCTATTTTACAAACATAGCATTTATTTATTTGTTTGTACTTAACTGTGGCACAGTTGATGAATTGAAAAAAAAAGCTAGTTTCGTAACGAAAACGGTTATTCGTTTTTGCAACGAAATCATCATTCTTTGACTGGAAAAATTTGCCGCCGATTTAAAGTTAAACGAACTTGAATTGATCTAAATTGTTCAGTTTCATTTCAACCTTGTTTCTACATTTGTCCGATTGCGCCCATTATTGCTCATTTAAATTTTTTAAGGTCCTAATTGAAGAATGAATTATTACTAGGAATTCATTTTTCCAAACTAAGTAAGTACCTAAATCGGCCTCTTACCTAAATTGAACAGATAAGACATTTTCGCATTTAATTTCTCTTTGATCGGTCTTTTTCGTTAGTTCATTACAATAAACTCAACCTGAGATTCGGCGTCATAAGTCTTTGGTAGGATTTATCTAAAATCGGAAGGCTTAATTTTTGTTTATTGAAAACTCATAAGTAAATATCATTGTTATTTTCATTACCGAGACCTCTAACTGAAAACGTTTGCTCACGGCTAAAATAAGTCTTATCCGAGCGTAAATTTGATAATTTAACTGTATTTTCAAAACAAAACCTTTCTCAACACCCAATTCATTCCTAAGATAAACGTCACTCGGCGTTGGTTAAATGGCACTAAGTAGAAATAAGCACCTACAACTTGCTAAATATATTTTTACAGCTTAATACTAGGTGTCCTTTAACTAGCCCTACGTTGATTGACTAGTATTTGTTTGTATTGCATTAGTAACTAGGTACTGACAATATTTTATACTCTACAAATTTTATATCCGGCAACGCCCTACTATAGGTAAGTACCTACTTAGCACTTTGGAAACCTTTCACAATAGAGCAACTTTTGAGAAAAAATGAAAATAACGTCCTTTTTGTAAATTGGCTAATTAGGTTGGCTAACTAACAGAAATTATTTTTAGTTCCATTATGACTAAATCACTGTCCGCAGAAAAACATTGTTTAAAATTTTTACACCAAAAAAGCAACATAGCAAAGGATCGATGTGATTTTTTGCATGGGTATAGTTGAGGACTTAGAAAGTGACACAGGCTACTTTTTAACCCAGAAAATCAATGAGATCTTACGGGATTAAAAAAACTAAATCACGCAGATGGAATCGCGGGCGTCAGCTAGAAATAATCAAAATGTACCTAAGTTCCAAAAAGTACGAAATCTAGAGTAGATAAACCGCTCGAGAGTAAAACAAAAAGACCTTTTACTGTAACTGTTACTCACGAGTTGCCTTTTACTTCCTCTCGACACAAAGACTATGCAAGTGTATATTGCAATTTGCGAGTTTCAAGCTCTTACGGAGCATTTTAACTCGCCAATTGGCAATTTCGAACATCAATAATGATTCACGACGACGACGTTCAGACCAAATAATTCAGACCAAAGAATTTTTGCATTGATTTCACAAATCATGGAAATCGTGAACCAAAGAAAGATATTATTCATAAAAAGAAAATAACATTAAATAGAATAGAAATGTTTTTATTCAAATAAACTTTTTACAAGTGCTTTTGAATCGTCGATGAGTCTACCACTGGTTCGGAATGCCCTTCCTGCCGAGAAGAACTAGCAAGAAGCTCGGCGGTTGCTCTTTTCAAAACAGGTTTACAATTCAATAGATACTATGCTATGTATGCAGTGTTTCTACAATGAGTTCCACAAAAGCATACCTTATTATAGTTCAACACATGTTAAGACGGGCAGACAGAAAGTAGCCCTATTCCCGCTGGTGGCACCCATTCACGAGCATGACACATGATCCAGCCATTGCTTCGCTCCACCATATTTGAAATTCTTACTAGTCCTCATCCTTAGTAGTAAATCCGAAAATGTGTTTGTTTGTGGGTTTGTCCTTCAATCGCGCAACAATGGAGCAACGATTAGGTATTGCATTGGTATAGTTGTTGAATTGAGAGTGACAAAAGTTACCTTTTATTCCGGAAATCAGTTTTTCTCGCGGAATTCATAAAACTCTAAGCGACGACCTAACTGGTGCAGTGTGAGTACTGTGGTATTTGAGAGTTTTCGGGTTCGATTCTCGGCTGGGGCAATTTGAGAATTTATAATTTTTGCTTTGGCCGTGGGCGTGGCTAGTTATCACCCTTCCGTCAAGGACATGCCGCCAAGCGATTAACCTTTCCGGCACGATGGCGTGTAGAAACAGAGTAGGGGTATGGGTTGAATGTACACCATACCACTTCCAAGTTAGTACGCTACCATCTTAGCACCATCAGGTGAGATCGCAGTGAAGGGCTATCTTGTCGTCGAATAAAAAAAGGAATAAGTCGCGGGGAAAAGCTAGTTTAAGAATAGTGATGAATATTAAAAGAGTATTAATATTAGTTTCTTCTAATCGAATGTAAAGTTCGTACTAGGAGTGGTATTTATATGCATCGGGTTTGAGTTGTCAACTTTTAGGATTTCAATCCGCTCCATGACCTTTGAATATTTATTGAGGCTATTTTTATAGAGATTATATTCCTTTTTTTGTTTTTAAGTATCACCTTTTTACGGATTTCATCGTCATCTCATAGTTCACGGACGCTCGCTTAATGGTTTCACTGGCAAGCGCTGTGGGCGAAATTATTGCTCTGAGTCTATGGAATAAATTAATATTTTGGTGACACTTAATCGTGTTTCTTACGAAACGAACGCCTCAATGGTGTTTTTTATGGTTCCGTAGTAAACAAGGAACCCTTATAGTTTCGCCATGTCCGTTCGTCCGTCCGTCCGTCCGTCCTCATCGGTATAGCTCAGAGACTATTGGTACTAGAAATCTTTAATTTGACAGGGGTATAAATATTAATCACGCCAACAAAGCGGTGAAATAAAATTATAAAAAATAATTTTTTTTAGGGTACCTCCCCTACATGTAAAGTGGAGATGAACTTTTTTTTTCTCGTCTATCTCATAGTATGGGGTGTCGTTGAATAGGTCTTTTAAAAATATTGATATGCAGGAACACCATTTTTCGATTCAGGGATCCGTTTGTGAAATATGATATTTTAAAGTGCTAAATTTTATTAGAGTCAAGTGTCCCCCCCTCCGCCAGCTAAATGGTGGTTTATAGGATACATGAAAAAATTCACAGCAGTAGTATATATAAAGAATTTTATAGGAAAACTATCACGGCTAAGTAGGGTTCATAAGTTAATGAGTTATATCTGTTTTTTCTAGGTTAGGTATTCGACGTAGTGTAAGTTGCATATTTTGTAGTATATTATAGTATTAAAACCATGGAACTCAACCATGGAAAAATATATTCAACATTCATAAATAAAATAAAAGCACTATCCTAGGTCAGCAATAATATTTGTGAATTGCAACTTCGGAACCCTGCACTGCGCGTGGCACGACGCGCACTTGGCCGGTTTTTTACATAAGTATTGATTTTAACTAAATAATAGGTCTTTACCTATGAAATTGCCGTTTTGTATGCAATAAGTGAAAGTACTTATTTTTTCAAACTTTTTTATTTCTGTTATTCGAAGTAATCACCCATGCAATCGACGCATCTTTGCCAACGCATTGGCAGTTTATTGATGCCCTTCTTGTAAAAATCAGCTGGACGGGAGGCAACAAACTCTTCAATGGCATTTTGTACTGCCTCTCGGGAATTGAATTTTTTACCCACTAAAAAGTTGTCTAAATTTTGGAAAAAGTAATAGTCGGTAGGTGCAAGGTCTGGTGAGTATGGCGGATGAGGGTGAGCTTCCAACCCCAGCTCTTGCAGCTTGGAGACTGTCTGTTGCGCAGTATGGGGTCGCGCGTTGTCGTGAAGGAGCAGTGGGGACGACCGATTGACCAAAGCTGGTTGCAGATGTGCAAGCTTCTCCATCATTCTCTCCAGTTCTTCACAGTACACATCTGCATTAATGCTCATGCCGTTTTGTAAAAAGCTGTGGTGAATCACACCCGCACTAGACCACCAAACAGTGACCATCACCTTTTTAGGGGTCATTTTTGGTTTAGGGCATTGCTTTGGTGCTGAACCAGGGTCTAACCAACTTGCTGAGCGCTTTCGATTGTCGAACAGAATCCATTTTTCGTCGCACGTAACAATTCGTTTCAAAAGTCCTTCATTTCTTTGCCTGTTGAGCAGCGCAAGGCAGGTCTCGACGCGTACGTTGCGCTGGCGATCGTTAAGGTCGTGGGGCACCCATCTATCAAGCTTTTTTATAATAATAATAATAATATTTATTTATTTATGTAACATGGACACATTTTGTTAGTATTACAAACTTATTATCTAAGTTAGTACTTAACCTAAAGTCCTAAAACTTATCTAAACCTAAACCTATAATCTATATTGATGAGTCACCGCTGCGCCATTCCGTTAGAAATAGCGCAGCAATGACTCACATATGTGCAGTCCAACCTGCTAGCAATTAATTTTACCTTGCCAATTTGTCACAAATGGATCAATATTGTTTTGATGCTTGCATCAAAAGTTGCTGCTAGCTCAGCTGTAGATTGAGTTTCGTCAGCTTCCACAATCGCCTTTAATTCATTATTGTTAACCAAAGTCTCCGGACGACCACGAGCTTCATTTTTCAAGTCAAAATTTCCAGAACGGAACCGGGAAAACCAATAACGGGTTGTGCGATCGTTTGTACAGTTCTCTCCGTAAACGTTTTTGATGTTACGGGCCGTTTGTGTCTCGTTGGTGCCACGACGGAACTCATATTCCATAATTACACGAATTTTTAAAGTATCCATTATGACGAAAAATGTTCAAATGTAATTAAAATACAACGCTAATCAAAAAACAAAAGACTGAGTTTGTAAATAGAATGTCATGGTTTTAAAACAAAATTAATTTGAATTTAGAATACAGAGCCATTACAAACTTTTTTTATTTGAAATGACCATTAACAACATGTTAACAGCGTCGACGTTACATTGATTGTACGAAAATTACCAAGTCATTGCTTATTCCTCCATCCACTTGCCCTTTACACTTCGATGCTAAACGCTTTCAAATAACCAAATGCTTTATAAAACGATTAAGCAAAATATGGAATACTAGCTGGTGCCCACGACTTCGTCCGCATGGGTTTTGTTTTTACAAGCCCGTGGTTAATCTTTAACTTCTGAACTTAAAAGTAGCCTATAACACTCTCCAGGTCCTCAACTATACCCATGCAAAAAATCACGTCGATCCGTAGCTCTGTTGTGGCGTGATTGAAGGACAAACCAAAAAACAAACACACTTTCGCATTTATAATATTAGTAAGATAGCGTTTAAAGTTTTTTATCATATTCATAATAAATATTATGTTTGCGATCGAATGCGCTACTGTTATATTTTATCTATCAATACAAAAATATATCGTTGTTAAGTGTCTGACCGTTATTTCTAAATAACAAGATCTTATTGATCTCATATCAGTATATTAATCAAATCATAACCAAATCAGGTCATTAATATTTTTTTTTACGTATCTTCAGTATGACTGAATCAATTTTGACGGGATTTTCACGGACAGGTAGTGATTATACAAAATGTAATCTAAACCACATCTAAAAAAAATGCAATATATTAACTCAAAATGTATTGCATTTTTTGCCTTCCATCTTTACATAACTCATACATAAATATTACATACTCAAAACTCGTACATATGCTTACAAACGACAGTAAGTACCATCCGAACAATCCCAAATGCTACGCTTTGTTTCACAAAAATGTAGAGGTACCTACCTAGCTACTCAAAGTGTTTACTTTCACTGCTCAGACATAAGAACAAAAATAAGAGCTATTCTTTAAACAAAATCCAACAGTTACATAATTTACATTTCACGGGAAATACGTTTAGTGTTAACAAGTAGTTATAAGACATTTGGAGTTTTTAGGTGCTCTAAATATTGTAATGCAATTTCAAGTTTAGAATCATGTATTTTAGAGTTTTTAACTTTATTATTAACTTATTTTAAGGAATCTTAGGATACCGGTCCACTCAAGTGGAACGGAAGCGAGATGTAATCGACGGATTAAATATTTTATTTAAAAATTACGTCATAAATTAACCCATCATCTATTATTAAAATCTATTTGTCTGCTTAGCATACCTTCCCTCCACTGCAATTCACTTACTTAGGCTTAGAGTACTTATAAGTCACTGTATAATCATAATATATATAAATTACGTGTCACGTTGTTTGTCCGCGATGGACTCCTAAACTACTTAACCGATTTTGATCAAACTTCGTAACTATCTGTAATTTGGTCCAACTTGAAAGATAGGATAGTTTTTATCTTAATATTAATTTAATCTATTATACCCACTGGGTCACAGCAACGCGTGGCTGGGTCAGCTAGTCTACTATATAAAAATAAGTCGGGTTTTCCTTCCTGACGCTATAACTCCAGAACGCACGAACCGATTTCCACGGTTATGCATTCGTTGGAAAGGTCTCGGGCTCCGTGAGGTTTCCACGCGGACGAAGTCGCGGGCATCAGCTAGTATTATATAAGTACAAAGAATAATATTAAATTGTGATATTTTTATCGTGAACTGACGTCGAAATGTGTCATTATGAATCCCAAAGGGCCAGACATGGATGTAAGGTGTTGTTTTTTCTTTGTTATCACTTAATATCTACAATAGACAATAACTCAAGATAAAGACAGTTGTATAATATTTTCATAATCCTGCCGTTTGACATGAAGAAATTGAAAAAATTCGCCTCTGGTTAAATAAATACAATTTTTTACTTTTATTATAACTATGTGTCTGTTGCTGGAGGTGTTCGCTGTTCAAGTTATGACGTAGTAGCAAAGTGCACAGGAATTTGAAGAGATTATACTTTCTCTGCTGAGTCTGACCACTCGCGCCGACATATCAATGACACTTTCGCTCGTAATAGTAACGTAATCGACGCAACGACGCGAGTTTAAATGTAAATTATAACTTCTGATGTATCTATCCTCTGAATTAATCAGATGTTATTATGAAGTCTTTGCATTAAAATTGCTAATTACGTGAAATATGAATAATCAGATAGATAAATTGAGGTTTTAATAATTGGCTTTTCCTTTCTAGCCAGGCGTATCTTAAGAAGAAAAAGTTTTGCGGAATTTTGTATACTTACTATAAGAATAAATTAAATTAATATTCTAGATTCTATATCTAGGCAGTACAAATTTTTATTCTGAATAATTATAAATTTTGTTTGTTTTAAAAATCTATTGAAAGATGAAAGATCTGCTTAACCTATAAAAATTACCTTTCCTTATCGTTTCTTAAGCTACAAATGTGCTGAGCTGTATGTTGATAGATCAGTCAGTCATTCATCTTTTCCTTTTACATATTTAGATTAGATTTTACTGTTTAATTTTATTTTTCATATGTGATTAAAAGATTATATTATGATTAAAAGCAATCCATAATACAAAAACGTTTATTTTTTTATTATTATTCTGTAAATACAAAATGTAATGTAAAATGACATCCGATTTTATAATTCCACACTATAGCAGTTTTGATTACAGTTTGTACCACACTTTCACGGTCTTATAATTCGATACCACTAATCTAATATCTAGACCGGCGCGATTTAAGCTATCCAGATCAGAAACAGGTTATAATGGTCCACTTTCTAAACGATATTGTCAACGCAATGCTGATACTTGACCCACTTCGGCATCTAAATTAAAATCTCCACCACATTTTACAAACCGATGTTTGTTCACCGAACTATTCAGAATTAATAAAGGTTAAGGCTGCTTGTGAAAAGTTTGAGACAAGAAAAGACATTTTTTGATATACTAGTAAAAACTTAACGACTGGAACTTGGCTGCAATTCTCATGAATACTTACTTGACTCGCCAATGAATACGGTTAGCTCGGTTATTCTATAGACTAAAAAATTTATGCCCACTACTACGTTCGCGTGGATTTAGGTTTTTTCATGTACAACTCTAGTGGTGTTAAAGTTAAAAAAAATACATAATTCAGGGATATAACTGAAGTTTTTGAACTGATTATGAACTTCTTGCCACTTGCAATTTGCGTTTGAATGAATTGAGCATCTGAATTCGATGTTCAATTATATATCTAGTGATCTGTAACAAAATCCTTTTGTGTAAGCTGGAGAGTCCTATTTAATTGATTATTTTACCAAAATAAGGCAAAATTTTCTTATTTATTTATATTTCTGTCTCGAAAAATTGTTGTCCCATACAAAAGACTTCAACGCGCTTACAGTTTCAATCTCAAAACTTACGAGTATACAATATATATTTGACTTGTTTTTAAGTTTCCCCGAGGATGTCATTTTTTGTATTGAGAATCTGTTTTAAATATGTTGATTCATCGGTTAAGAATTATTTGACTAGTATTAGTAAATTTAAAAACATGATCTAAATCAGCTATACATATACATAGTACCTACTACATATATTCAGTACCCAATTGCTTTTGAGACATTAAACCTATAATATAATAATAATATACGTGCACAAACACAGGCTTGGTGTTTACCGAACAGTATAAAATAAACATATTCTTTTTAGGGCCTGTTACACTACCTTGAAGTAAACTTTAACCGACAAATAAAATTGATAGTTTGACAGTTTTTGTATCGGTAATCTGTCAAAACGTCAAAATTTGTCGGTTAACGTCTACTCGAAGGTGGTGAAAGAGGCCCTTATAATGCAAATTGCATATTTTTGATATAGAAAAGTAGCCAGTATGTATTGGACCTTAACGGCCTGATTCCTTTGCCGGTCTTACAAGGATGCAAGTATCTACTTTCACCGGTGACTCAGGCAGTTGAAGCCTTTCTTCTGTATAGGAGCCAATTTCGGACTGCATTTAACATTCTTTGGCAAACAGTGGCAAAGAAAAATCTTAAACTTCCGTGAGCCGGTCTTGTTAATATACCTACCGAGTTTAATGTGGATTTCCTATTAAATTTTTGTTTTCAATCATTCAAATATTGTATCAGTTTTGAGTAAACTGTTGTTCTATAAAAAAAACTTTCAAATCTAAATATGTAAAAGGAAAAGTGACTGACTGACTGATCTATGAACGCACAGCTCAAACCACTGGACGGATCGGGTTGATAGCTATTATGACGCAGGCATCCGCTAAGAGAGATTTTTTTGAAAATTCAACCCCTAAGGGTTACCCCCTTTGATAAGGTTTATGATAGGGGTTTGAAAAATCGAACTTAACGTGAGCAAAGCCACGGGCAATAGCTAGATTTCTATAAGTAGGTAAAAGAGTCTAAAGCCCCAAAAAAAGCGAATAATTATACTAGTTTAACTATTTAAATTTATGTTGAATAGTGTTAATAAAATAAAATTATTGACATCATAATTATATAACCGTTTGTAATAATTTTATTATGCAGCGTTTTGGTGAATAAAATATTCTGATTATAAAGTTTAGCGCGACAACGTGAACTCGCTTTCTATTTACTCTCCGTTGCGTCAAAAGTTCTTTTTGGCTGCATTTCAATTTTTATACAAACTACATTATAATTTAAGCCTAATTATACATAGGCAGTTTTACCGACAGTCCCGCCTGTTCTTATATAAATCCGTACCGGGTATGGATATTACAACCTCAAGATCTGCACGCATCAGTCGGCCGGACTGTCTGAATCGATTCAATCACATCGGCCTAACTGGATGGACTGAACGGATGTTGTATGGCGCATCAGTTCAGTCGGTATCTAAACAGCGACCGTGTAGACGTATTGGAGTGAAAATCTAATGAAATGCGGTTGTGTCGTATATGGGCACACATTCGGTCAGGCTAAACTGACACAGGTTAGCCGGTTCAGTTTGACCTCTTAGTATATGGTAGGCTACCAGTTCATTATGTACGTATTACGTCTCAAAAGGAGATATCATCGATTTCTTCGTGTCAAAATAGGATGCATGATAGAAGATCTTATGGATAAAAAATACCGTATAACATTTAAATCATATTCAGGTAATGTACAAAGGTTGACTTATCAGATATAGTGGGCGACAATTGAATACTATGCATCAACTTCTACGGGTTAAAGACCCGTGTCGCAATCACAGAAGTGTAAAACTGATTTTAGATTTTTAAGTACGACGTTTAACTTTAAAGTTGGTATAATAATTTCAAGAATATAAGTATATTCTTGAAATTATTATACTAACTTTAAAGTTATACCTGCGTATTTTAATTTTCTTTTGGATTGTCTCTTTCTGGGACTTGACGTGTAATAATACCTATATTTAGTTAAAATCCTAGGATAGTGCTTATATTTTATTTATGAATGTTGAATATATTTTGAGTTGCATGGTTTTAATACTATAATATACTACAAAATATGCAACTTAAAATACGTCGAATACCTAACCTAGAAAAAACAGATATAACTCCTTAACTTATGAACCCTACTTAGCCGTGATAGTTTTCCTATAAAATTCTTTATATAAGTATACTACTGCTGTGAATTTTTTCATGTATCCTATAAACCACCATTTAGCTGGCGGAGGGAGGGACACTTGACTCTAATAAAATTTAGCACTTTAAAATATCATATTTCACAAACGGATCCCTGAATCGAAAAATGGTGCTCCTACATATGCAATATTTTTAAAAGACCTATTCAACGACACCCCATACTATGGGATAGACGAGAAAAAAAAAGTTCATCTCCACTTTACATGTAGGGGAGGTACCCTAAAAAAAATTATTTTTTATAATTTTATTTCACCGCTTTGTTGGCGTGATTAATATTTATACCCCTGTCAAATTAAAGATTTCTAGTACCAATAGTCTCTGAGCTATACCGATGAGGACGGACGGACGGACGGGCGAACGGACGGACAGACGAACGGACATGGCGAAACTATAAGGGTTCCTTGTTTACTACGGAACCATAAAAAACACCATTGAGGCGTTCGTTTCGTAAGAAACACGATTAAGTGTCACCAAAATATTAATTTATTCCATAGACTCAGAGCAATAATTTCGCCCACAGCGCTTGCCAGTGAAACCATTAAGCGAGCGTCCGTGAACTATGAGATGACGATGAAATCCGTAAAAAGGTGATACTTAAAAACAAAAAAAGGAATATAATCTCTATAAAAATAGCCTCAATAAATATTCAAAGGTCATGGAGCGGATTGAAATCCTAAAAGTTGACAACTCAAACCCGATGCATATAAATACCACTCCTAGTACGAACTTTACATTCGATTAGAAGAAACTAATATTAATAAATACTCTTTTAATATTCATCACTATTCTTAAACTAGCTTTTTCCCGCGACTTATTCCTTTTTTTATTCGACGACAAGATAGCCCTTCACTGCGATCTCACCTGATGGTGCTAAGATGGTAGCGAACTAACTCGGAAGTGGTATGGTGTACATTCAACCCATACCCCTACTCTGTTTCTACACGCCATCGTGCCGGAAAGGTTAATCGCTTGGCGGCACGTCCTTGACGGAAGGGTGATAACTAGCCACGGCCAAAGCAAAAATTATAAATTCTGAAATTGCCCCCGCCGAGCATCGAATCCGAGACCTCTCAGTTATAAGACCACAGCACTCACACTGCGCCAGGGAGGTCGTCGCTTAGAGTTTTATGAATTCCGCGAGAACCCTCTGTTTTCCGGGATAAAAGGTAGCTTATGTGATGTCACTCTCTATCATCAACTATACCAATGCAATACCTAATCATTGCTCCATTGTTGCGCGATTGAAGGACAAACCCACAAACAAACACATTTTCGGATTTACTACTAAGGATGAGGACTAGTAAGAATTTCAAATATGGTTGAGCGAAGCAATGGCTGGATCATGCGTCATGCTCGTGAACGGGTGCCACCAGCGGGAATGGGGCTACTTTCTGTCTGCCTGTCTTAACATGTGTTGAATTATAATAAGGTATGTTTTTGTGGAACTCATTGTGGAAACACTGCATACATAGCATAGTATCTATTGAATTGTAAACCTGTTTTGAAAAGAGCAACCGCCGAGTTTCTTGCTAGTTCTTCTCGGCAGGAAGGGCATTCCGAACCAGTAGTAGACTCATCGACGATTCAAAAGCACTTGTAAAAATTTTATTTGAATAAAAAACATTTCTATTCTATTCTTTTTCATATTTTCTTTTTATACGCTTTTTATTAGCTTCACTTGTATGTTTGTAACAATGTTTGTAACCGACTTCTTTGGGCGCGATTTTGACCCACTTTAAACGGCCAGATTTCGTTCAAACTTTGTAGATTTATCGAGGACCGATGACAATACACTAATTTGATAAAAAAACAAAAAAATAAATAATAGTTTAAAAAAACTAAAAACACGCTTTTTATAGAAAACCAAACTAAAAAATAGAAAATAAATTTTAATAAATTTAAATTAAGAATAGGGTCCAAAAATTTCAATAAATATAAATTAATAATAGTGTAAATAAAAAAAATGTATTTTATTTTAAAAAAAGCGTGGGGTGCTTTTTAAGATATTATCAAAATGATAATCACTCTACTCATATCTGTCAATAAAATATTTATAACTATTGACACCATGCACCCCACGCTTTTTTTAAAATAAAATACATTTTTTTAATTTACACTATTATTAATTTATATTTATTGAAATTTTTGGACCCTATTCTTAATTTAAATTTATTAAAATTTATTTTCTATTTTTTAGTTTGGTTTTCTATAAAAAGCGTGTTTTTAGTTTTTTAAACTATTATTTTTATGAATATCTTTCTTTGGTTCACGATTTCCATGATTTGTGGAATCAATCAATCAAAAAATTCTTTGGTCTGAACTCGCCAATGAATCATTATTGATGTTCGAAATTGCCAATTGGAGAGTTAAAATGCTCCGTAAGAGCTTGAAACTCGCAAATTGCAATATACACTTGCATAGTCTTTGTGTCGAGAGGAAGTAAAAGGCAACTCGTGAGTAACAGTTACAGTAAAAGGTCTTTTTGTTTTACTCTCGAGCGGTTTATCTACTCTAGATTTCGTACTTTTTGGAACATGTATATTTTGTACAAGCTGATGCTTGCGATTTCATCTGTGTGGATTTAGTTTTTTAAACCCGTGGGAACTCATTGATTTTCTGGGTTAAAAAGTAGCCTATGTCACTCTCTAAGTCCTCAACTATACCTATACACAAAATCACATCAATTCTTTGCTCTATTGCTGCGTGATTGAAAGGTAAACCCAGTTTTTTAGTTGGTGCCTATTGCCATCGCATCTTTTTTGGTGTAAAAATTTTAAACAATGTTTTTCTGCACACAGTGATTTAGTCATAATGGAAGTAAAAATTATTTCTGTTAGCCAACCTAATTAGCCAATTTACACAAAGGACGTTATTTTCATTTTGTCTCAAAAGTTGCTCTATTGTGAAAGGTTTCCAAAGTATTAAGTAGGTACTTACCTATAGTAGGGCGTTGCCGGATATAAAATTTGTAGAGTATAAAATATTGTCAGTACCTAGTTACTAATGCAATACAAACAAATACTAGTCAATCAACGCAGAGCTAGTTAAAGGACACCTAGTGTTAAGCTGTAAAAATATATTTAGTGCCATTTAACCAACGCCGAGTGACTTTTATCTTAGGAATAAATTGGGTGTTGAGAAAGTTTTTGTTTTGAAAATACAATTAAAATATCAAATTTACGCTCGGATAAGACTTATTTTAACCGTGAGCAAACGTTTTCAGTTAGAGGTCTTGGTAATGAAAATAACAATGATGTTTACTAATGAGTTTTCAATAAACAAAAATTAAGCCTTCCGATTTTAGATAAATCCTACCAGACTTATGACGCCGAATCTCAGGTTGAGTTTATTGTAATGAACTAACGAAAAAGACCGATCAAAGAGAAATTAAATGCGAAAATGTCTTATCTGTTCAATTTAGTTAAGAGGCCGATTTAGGTAGTTAGTTTGGAAAAATGAATTCCTAGTAATAATTCATTTTTCAATTAGAACCTTAAAAAATTTAAATGAGCAATAATGGGCGCAATCGGACAAATGTAGAAACAAGGTTGAAATGAAACTGAACAATTTAGATCAATTCAAGTTCGTTTAACTTTAAATCGGCGGCAAATTTTTCCAGTCAAAGAATGATGATTTCGTTGCAAAAACGAATAACCGTTTTCGTTACGAAACTAGCTTTTTTTTTCAATTCATCAACTGTGCCACAGTTAAGTACAAACAAATAAATAAATGCTATGTTTGTAAAATAGACATTCCACATTTTAACTAATCTCATGAAAAAAGCATATTATACAATTGAAGACTATTTAAATGACAAAAAAGCGTGGATATAATTCGTTCCAGCGATTCATGAGACAGTAGGTAATGATTAACCTGTAAATTCTCTTTTTCCTCATTGTGGAAACACTGCAAACATAATATAGCATAATATCTACTATAATGTAAACTTGTTTTGAAAAGAGCAACTGCCGAGTTTCTTGCTGGTTCTTCTCGGCAGGAACGGCATTCCGAACCAGTGGTAGACTCATCGACGATTCAAAAGCACTTGTAAAAAAGTTTATTTGAATAAAAAACATTTCTATTCTATTCTATTCTTTTGGAAACGCGAACTAGAACTTTCTGATCTAGTTCCTATCTCATTTTTTAGGGTTCCGTACCCAAACGGTGCCAACGGCACCCTATTTCTAAACTTTCGCTGTCCGTTCGTCCGTCTGTCAGCGGGCTGTATCTCATAAGTAGATACCTACTTGAAATTTTCACAGAATTTGTATTTGTATTGCCACTATAACAAAATATATTAATAAAAAATAGATAAAACTTCAAGAGGGCCTCCATACAATAAACCTTTGTTTTGGCTCGATCTCAATAAAAATGTTAAATCGTTTTGACCAACTTCAAAATAGGAGGAAGTTCTTAATTCGTCGGAATCTTTTTTTTATGTATGTTCACCGATTATTCGAAGACGCCTGAACCGATTTCGAAAATTCTTTTTTTGTTTCAAAGGGTATAAATAGGTAGGCTTCCCAGGTAATCCCATTGAAATTTTATCGAAATCGGTCTAGCGGATTTTAAAATATGAACAATAAATTATATACTTCGTAGTGGCGCGGGCGTTTGAAGTCGGGTTTTTAAAAATAATTTTTATATCAAATTGTACGATGGTACGGAACCATTCGTGTGCGGGTCCGAATCTGCAGATTTTTCAAGGACACGAATCGACTTCAATTATTTGCACCACTAAGGCCCGCTTGCGGAAACGCCGGGTTATCCTTTTAACCCAGAGTTAGCTGCTGCTTTGACAGATTTCATATAAGGCTTCTGTCAAAATTACCAATTTATTCCTGGGTTAAGCCTAACCCGGCGTCTCTGCAAGCAGGCCTTAGATACGGAATGCCTTCCAGTTACCCACCCGAGCCAGTCATAATATCGTTACCTCAAAACAAAAGTGAATCTTAGAAATAGAAATGTTTTTTATTCAAATAAACTTTTTTACAAGTGCTTTTGAATCGTCAATGAGTCAACCACTGGTTCGGAATGCCCTTCCTGCCGAGAAAAACCAGCAAGAAACTCGGCGGTTGCTCTTTTCTTTGATATTATGCACTATGCAGTGTTTCCACAATGAGGGGAAATTCCACAAAAGCATACCTGATTATAATTCAACCCATGTTAAGACGGGCAGACAGAAAGTAGCCCCAGTCCCGCTAGTGGCACCCGTTCACGAGCATGACCATACCTAACCTTAGCAACCGCGCTCTACCTCACTCTACTGTACTGTACCTACTCTCATCATCATCCTCACTCGTAAATTATACAGAATTAAATAACTATAAATAATATGTTTCTACGAGAAAACTGAACACTAAACCAATTTAAAATAGAATTATGCAGTTTAAATTAATTTATACGTAGGAAGCCAACCTTTGAGTGCAACTCAATGACATGTACAACCTTTTCCTTTAATTTCACAAGACTGAAACCGAGAAATTTCACATAAAAAACCGGCCAAGCGCGTGTCGGGCCACGCAGTGTTGGGTTCCGTAGTTGAAAGTCTCAAATATTATTGCTGACCTAGGATAGTGCTTTTATTTTATTTATGAATATTGAATACATTTTGAGTTCCATGGTTTAAATACTATAATATACTACAAAATATGCATCTTACACTACGTGTAATACCTAACTTAGAAAAAACACATATAACTCCTTAACTAATGAACCCTACTTAGCCGTGATAGTTTTCCTTTAAAATTCATTATATATACTACTGCTGTGAATTTTTTCTTGTATCCTATATACAACCATTTAGCTGGCAGAGGGGGGTGACACTTGACTCTAATAAAATTTAGCACTTTAAAATATCATATTTCACAAACGGATCCCTGAATTGAAAAATGATGTTCCAACACACATAATATTTTTGAAAGACCTATTCAACAACACCCCACACTATGGGATAGTCGAGAAAAAAAATATTCATCCCCACTTTACATGTAGGGGAGGTACCCTAAAAAAAATTATTTTTCAAAATTTTATTTCACCACTTTGTCGGCGTGATTAATATTTATACCCTTGTCAAATTACAGATTTCTAGTACCAATAGTCTCTGAGCTAAACCGCGGACGGACGGACAGACGGACAGACGGACGGACATGGCGAAACTATAAGGGTTCCTTGTTTTCTACGAACCCTAAACAGCATAAATAGTTACTTAACTGTAAAAAGTATAACATAATTACTAAACCGTAAATATTAATGCAAGAAAACCACCGTTTACATCATTAAAAAGCGATGTTCATCAGATAATGTTCATAATTTCAATAATGCTACGTAAGAATATTTACGTGCTCCATTATTATTTCTTGTGATAAACTACGGTCTGCCTAGTCTATATTTATACCGATTTTATACCGATTTATATATTACTAGCTTTTTACCGCAGCTTCACTCACGTTAGTTCAATTTTAACCCCCTATTTTACCCCCTTAGGTGTTGAATTTTCAAAAATCCTTTCTTAGCGTATGTCTATGTCATAATAGCTATTTGTATGCCAAATTTCAGACCGATATGTTCAGTGGTTTGAGCTGTGGGTTGATAAATCAGTCAGTCAATCAGTCACCTTTTCCTTTTATATATTTAAGAAGATTGTACTCGTAGATTGATTTCAAAAAGCTGGGGAAACTCAATCCTCATTCTATATCTTTACGAAAAACCCTTTAAGAATTAGTTGATGAAGGGAAAGGAACGTATAATAGTCAACTTTATAGTTAACTAGAGAAAAACGTAAACAGCACGCAATATTAAAAGGCCTGACATTTTGTAACTAATTAAAAACAGAAGATTAAAAACGTTTAATGCGGCTTTAATCCAGTCCAATTGAGAAAGATTTACTCATCTACTGTTTATGTCAAACAATAATTAACTATCGAAATAGAAAATGTGGCGTTAAAATTGCTGTTGCAATGCAATGCGATATCAAGTTTGTTTAGTAACTTTTCCCCGCCTTATCGCTCTAGTTTTTAGGGTTCCGTACCCAAAGGGTACCAACGGGACCCTATTACTAAGCCTACGCTGTCCGTCCGTCCGTCCGTCCGTCCGTCCGTCCGTCCGTCCGTCCGTCCGTCTGTCAGCGGGCTGTATCTCGGTAACCGTAATAGTTAGACAGTTGAAATTTTCACAGATTGTGTATTTCTATTGCCGCTACAACAACAAATAATAAAAATTAAATTAAATTAAAAAAATTAAATAAAATATTTCCATGGGTATATGGAAATATTTTTATGTAATTTTTTTTTAACGGAACCCTAAAAGAGCGAGGCCCGACTCGCACTTGGCCGATTTTTTTGACCAGTTTTCAGCCATTTGGAAACGGATGTAGCAAACATGGTTCACCAATTAAAACGTGACTAATATGTTCAAACGAAAGTATAGTTTAGTATAGTTTAACGAAAGTTTTCCAAATCTAAACTAATCCTTACTAAAATTATAAACTAACGTTTGCCCGCGACTTCGTTCACGTGGAGTTAGATTTTAAAACTCCCGCGGAACTGTTTTTTTATGTAACTCTCGAACTATTTCTACCCATGCAAAAAATCACGTCAATCCGTTGCTCGATTGCTGCGCAATTAAAGGACAAACCAACAAACAAACTTTCGCATTTATAATATTAGTAACGATGCGAGAAAGAAAAGTTGCTGTCAGCAAAAAATTATCTTAGTCCCATAGAAAATAAAAAATAGATTTGAAAATTCATCATCATCATCAGCAGCAACCCATAAATAGCTCACTACTGAGCGTAGGCCTTCTTCTTAGAGAAGGATTTTAACTTTTAGTACATAGTTCACGAAGCTTTCCCAATGCAAATTGGCAGACTTCACAAGTTCACACACTATTGAGATTTGAAAATTACCACTAATGTAAGGAATTCATAGAGTATTGCATATATTAAATCAAATAATAAAATTATATTGAGCGAAGCGCAAACAACTGGCTAGGTAATTTATACTATTAAATATGAAATCTATCCACGCGGAACCTTTTGACGAAGTTGAAGCGTTTTTCGTAGCATTGAAATCGATTGCTTGTTTGCTACTGATTTCTTCAGTGGATTGAACTAAGTAATGCCTATTTCTAAGATTAACAAAAAAGCAAGTAATTTTTGCTTACGAATAGTTTAGTTAAAATTTTTCATGGAGCTTGAAACAAAAACGTTCGAAAATTGATTGTCTTTCAGTTGGACAGAAAATGAAAGTAGACTTGTGTTTTATACCAAACATGTCGTAGTCCTACCCATATAAATAGGTATTTTACGGCTATTTACATAAATCTTTATGGTAAAAAAGCGTAGGTATATAAGGCGTCAAAGTTTATTTTAATTATTTTACGTAGCAGCAAAATTAAATCAGATAACAGTCGTGACTATGGCCACACTCATGGTCGACTATTTAGAAAGCGTAAGATACGATTTTAACTCTTATTGGGTAATAACTAGAGGCTACTTAGTGCTTACAAATAAAATTATGCAAAACACCCTCTCCACGGTCCGAGGCTTACCTTTGTAATGTTCGAGTTTTATTTTCGAAAACAAACATGCACTGAATTTTTTTATGTGAAATTCACCATCGTTCCTGGCACTATGTAGAAACACCTGTGTCACTAGCAGTTAGAAAAAAAAACACACGTCACACACCTCCGCCACAGAGCGACATTTTCAAATTTGCGCACGAAAACCGATTTTCCGCTGATCGAATGTCAACGGCCGCGACGCAATCCGGGTACTACTGTATCAAAGTGTCGCAGAGTTTCGGCGGTTTACGCTCCAGTGCACAGCCATTATATCGTAATAAATAATTCAATCGGTTTGCGAACGCTGGTTTGAAATGTGGCGGGAGCTGTGCGTACGTCGGCGTGCGTTGCTGCGGTTGTATACGCGAGGAACGGCCGGTGCGCGAGTAGCGACTGCGGTCACTTTTGCTTAGTGTTGCCAACTTTATTTTAACGAATCCACAATTTGTGGTATCCTATCCCACCAGAAACCACTAAAGGGGAATGCCCACTGTCCATACAACTTTGGGCCCATTGCGGACATGCAAAGATATAATAATGCATTATTTATTTAGGCTTTTTAGTGTATCTTTAATAATAAAATCTGGTTCATGTGGCCGCCAGACTAATAATATGAGAAATATAGCGTATTTTTGTAACCATTTTGGGGTTATGTTTTTGACAGAGAGCTTAATTGTCTTAATTAATTAATAATTTTTACACTTTCCCTGACTTGTTCCTGTTTCAAAATATCACTGTTTAATACTTTAAAACATTAAAACCTACGATTAAAACAACAAATACGCATTTCGAAAGATGACAGACAATAGACATATATCAGCCCATTCGTAATTCCTAGTTCCATGTATCAGCCAGAGACACCATCTTCAAAAACATGAGTGAAAGGAAATGTCATCTAATGTCAAAAAAATGAATGTTGCCATTTACCATTTCACTCGTGAGTGAAAATATTTATAATCTTCTTCTTCTTCTTCTTTATCAACCGATAGACGTCCACTGCTGGACAAAGGTCTCTTGCATGGACTTCCACAGGCCTCGGTCTTGCGCCGCCTGAATCCAGCGGCTCCCTGCGACTCGTTTGATGTCGTCGGTCCACCTGGTGGGGGGTCTGCCAACACTGCGCTTCCCGGTGCGGGGTCGCCACTCCAGCACCTTGGCACCCCAACGACCATCAGCTCTTCGAACTATGTGCCCCGCCCATTTCCACTTCAGTATCGCGACTCGCTTAGCTATGTCGGTGACTCTGGTTCTCCTACGGATCTCCTCATTTCTGATTCGATCCCGCAGGGACACTCCGAGCATAGCTCTCTCCATCGCCCGCTGAGCGATTTATAATCGATTCTTGAATAATACTCGAACACAATCGGTACTGAAGAGTCACTTTAACGTAGGTGAGCCGTCGGTATTGTTAAGACGTAATCCTGCTGTGTATCGCCTATTCATATCATATTTTGATGTCTTATGTCTCCAATCATGATGACGTAACCTCGCCTCTCTCGACACATTATACATAACTAGCGACCCGCCCGCGCCCCAGGTTTGCACGGCTAGTAGAGCATATTACGCCTATACTTTGCAATCTCTTTCAAATGTTCCTTAAGTTATATTGAACAGCATATTGAACAGTACGTAGGCTTATTAAAGAAGTATCGCTCGGCTTATAATATAGCAATGTCAACGCGGTGCTGGGGAGGTCACTGGTCGCATCACGTGAGCGAGTCCAGTCATCGCCATCGGGTTGAAATCCTCGTATTTATTTTGGCGCGCGTTCGTTTTTATTTTGCGATAGCTCCTAAGATATTTATTTAAATTGGATGGTGTAACGCATTATCAAAATGTGCATGAAATGCTTATGGTAACTAACGTATTTAAGTTAATAAGGATTAATACTGTATCCGTCTAAATAGATTTCCAATAACCGCATGGTATGTGACCATTTTTTAAAAGTTAAAATGGGTATAGTAAGCTATCCTTAAAAGATAGATATAAATCGTTTTGTTATATCTCAAAGAGATTAGGCTGCATTTCGATTAAAGCTCCCAAGCGGCTTGAATTTTTCCGACATTGTCAACAATAATCGTCGTATTTCAACCAATTTACACAAAACGTTGATACATTAAAACCTTCCTCATGAATCACCCTATCTATTAGTAAAAACCACATGAAAATCCGTTGGGTAGTTTTTGAGTTTATTGCGAACAGACAGACCGACAGACGCGGCGCGGAACTTTGTTTTATAATATGTAGTGATAAGAATTATGAATACACTTCAAGAAAATATGAACTAAAGGAAAGACTAAAGGTCTTTATTGTAGTCTATACTTCTTCTTCGTTTGTTTAGTGGCTCCGAGCGTCGAGCGTTTGAGCCATTGTCCATAGTTTTTCTTTTAAAATATAAATATACACACACCCATTAAACGCTACACAAATCTGATATTAATCGAAAAAAATCGACAGTATCGATTAGTATCATGGTTAATGCTGGCAACATTTTAAAGAAAATGGCTACAACTTGGATCACAGACAATACATTCAGCTTACTCGAGTCAATATAAATACTTTTAATTTATGAAAATTACTGATAATAGTGGCGGGTTTCATAATATTATGATAATTCGTATTTATTTATTTTAAAATGGTTCTGTAATTTGGATAAATTCTACCGTGCTGTCCGCGGAGGGCCCAAAAGTGGGCATTCCCCTTTGGCGATCCGTCAAACCACCAGAATACCACTAATATAATATTATGCCAGATATATAATACCCTATATAATTTGAAATAAAACAACGATATTGTAATTTTTTATTTTGTAAAATTATATTTTTGTTTTGTTGAGTTAGTACTAATTTAAAACTTAAATGCTATTAAATGCTATATTAAATCCTCTTCAGAAGAATCGGCTTCTATGATTTCTGTTTTTGAGTAAATTTCCTTGGTTCCAATTTTCTTTACTAAGTTAGGTGGTAATATAAAGTTATTGCAACATTTTCCTTCCCGTTTTAAACCAGCACGGATTGTGAGAATTGAAGTTAACAGATCTAACTTCATTCGATTTCTGTGTTTTGTCTTGACAACGTTCATCATACTAAATAATCGCTCTACATCAGCGTTAGAATGCATATGTAAATCTAGTGGTGGAATTTCGTACATTACCACTAACTGAAGGAACCAAAGCCACTAGAAAATCCACTAGCCACTAAAACCAAAATTTGTCCGCTAAAAGAGAAGTCTAAACCACCAGACCTAGTGGAAATTCCACTGAGTTGGCAACACTGCTTTTGCTCTCGCGACACTCTCTGTCCACCTGGCGTGTGTTGGACGCATTAACCGTGATATTTACACCACCACCCTAGCGTGAGCCGCTTTGCTAAAGCACCAACCCCGTCTCGCGTGGCTGTAACTTGCCTGAAAGAGATCACGTTACGCTGGGCGCTTGCGTTATAAATATATAGCTCAAAACAAGTTGCGCTCACATTGACGCGTGCAGAATATCCTTTCAGTTTAAGGCCGAAATTAGACGGTGTCCCGTTCATCGTTCATTTTTGCGAAAATGCACCCTAAGGCCCTCTGCCCTAAGGGCAAATTTAGACGGTTCATTTTCGATGACTCTCGATGAAGCCTCGAAAATGAAAGCAAAAATCGCGAAAGCTAAATTCGCCCTTAGGGCGAATTTAGACGGTTCATTTTTGCAAAAATTTTCGCAACGATTAACGAGGCACCGTCTAATTTGGGCCTAAGTTTAGCAATTGAACGGCGTTCGCTAGTAATGAGTAAGCTCTTTGTTTGACTGTCAAAGTAAATCAGCGTACATACGTGTGTAGAGTTTTTTCCAATTTTCTCGAAAGATGCTTAATACTGCGAAACTTCGGCTACCTGTCCCAGTTATGAAACGTTGTTTCTTAGGATGTTGGATAATAACGTATTATTAGTATCCATTTAAAATGTAGAGCACGTACATTCATTTTAAGATTAGGAAAGTCTTGACAACAATCAGGAACTACCTGCGAAGACGTAACTTTGTCTTCAATGGCAAGAGTATAAGGCTCAGTTCAAAAAAATAATAATTAGGAAAATATACCTGCCTATTTTATCTAAGGTTCGCGCTTCTATCTCTTATTGCGTACCAGTAGAGACTGAAGAGCGAGAGTAGAGACAATTTTCTGGAAAATTAGTTAGTAGATAAAACTACTTAGGTACTTAGTACTTATACCTATGGTAGTTCAGCAGACTCGTGTTATATGAATATTGGCTATTGCTGTACCTATACCTACTACTAACACAAGCTTGTCGGCGCTCTGACTTGGTCATACGGTTAGGGTTTGTGCGGAGAGTAATGATGGATTTTAACACTTAGTGATATGGTTTATATTGAGCAATAAATATACACAGAGTGGTATAAGAGAACCGACTCGGACCGTGGTTGCGCGTGTACTCCTCGAGTGTTCAGTGTGAACTCCTCGAGTGTTGAATGTGAACTGTCTTTGAAATCGGAACTTTAAAAATCAAAAATAATACAGCGGTCGGTGTCGGCTTACTTCACAAAGGCAAAGCAGATTACCAATACAGAAAGAAATAAACAATTACATTTGCAGTACAGTACAGGGAATAGGGTTGTAAAAAAATAAACTTTAAAATATTAATTTAGACAATAGTCGGTGTTACAAAGAAATACAAAGAAAAAGACAATAGTCGGTGTTAGAAAGAAATACAAAGAAAAAACCCAAAGTAAAAATATTTTCTAATCTAACTTAATAGCTACGGCCTTACAATAAAACATGGGCGTGAGAAACAAGTCATAAAACACAGCTAAACTACGAGCTTAAAATTCAACAGATTATTTTCATTTAGGTATAATTAGCGTAAGGCGTAATGTGGGACACAGTCGCCACAGGTTAAGGCGTAATGTGGGACACAGTCGCCACAAGCTTAACGCTTATTTGGAAGGTAGCGGTGAATTATTTAGTAGTGTTCAGCATGGCCAAGATTCTTTTTAGTTGAAACACGAAGCCAAAATGTCAACGAATACAAACACAGTGCACTCTCTATTCCCGCACTCTCTTACAAATCCATACGACTAAAAACGACGCAGGACTAACGGAATTCTCTATGCCGTGCCTTTTGAGCCTCAGGGGTGTAACTTCAACAACTTCGCATAACTGCTTCTTCTTCAACCGATAGAGGTCCACTGATGAACATACTAGGTCTCTTGCATAGAGTTCCGCATGTCTCGGTCTTGCTACGCATGTACCCAGCGGCGGCTCCCTGCGACTTGTCTAATCTCGTCGGCCCTCTTCTGTTCTGCCAACAATGGCGCCTTCCGCTGCGAGATCGCCACACCAGCACCTTTTTACTGACTAGGTACTGCTTTTGCCAATTTACTGCCAGAAAAACTCATTATATAGATAGAGATAGTAACATAGGTAGGTATAGGCATATTATCCTTCTTTCCGCTCCAAACACCAATTTATCGTTTTATTTATTTAATTATTTTATTGTTAGCTAGATGATGCCCGCGACTTCGTCCGCGTGGATTTGGTTTCAAAAAGTGCCGTGGGAACTCTTTGATTTTTCGAGATAAAAAGTAGCCTATGTCACTCTCCAGGTCCTCAACTATAACCATGCAAAAAATCACGTCGATCTGTAGCTCTGTTACGGCGTGATTGAAGGACAAACCAACAAACACACTTTCGCATTAGTAACGATAATAAGGACTACCTAGTTACCTAGTAAGGATTTTGATTTATACCTGTGCTAAAGTAGGTTTGAGTGACAAATTATCATAATTATTGAGTTGTCGTAATAATATCGTGGCTAGTAAAATGTTATCAGCGTAGATCAGTGACCAACAGCTATTCGTAAAGTAGCTTTTTCGTTATGTAGCGCTTGGAGAAACATCCGGAACACGTGCCAACTCATAAGGCGTGCAGTTGGTTTTGACTTTCCGCATAGCTTGTTAAGGTGGAAGACACAGTTCTGCCCGCGAAATTCAAATTTAATTTGGTTTTTCGCAATTTGTAAACTAATACGACAAAGTAGGCTAATGGCATTCTAATTGCGACAATCGCAGTATCATCTTCACAGGTTTATATAAAAATCTTTACTTGAAAGTGTCCAGTTTAAGAAATTAATCAAAATATCGACTAATTTGTGAGTAACTCACGTCCAACTCAGTATTTTGATTAATTTCCTAAACTGGCCACTTTCAAGTAAAGATTTTTATGTTAACCTGTGAAAATGATAATTCTACTGGCGCAATTAGAATGCCATTAGCCTAGTTTGTCGTATTAGTTTACAAATTGCGAAAAACCAAATTAAATTTGAATTTCGCGGGCAGACTCGTCTATTCATCCTTAAAAAGAACACGAAGCTGAAATAACACAACACCTACCTACTTAGAAGCTTAGAATTTTAATCACATGTGGTTCACCACAAAGTTATGATAATATAGGTAGGTACCTATCCTCTGTCGTCTCAACCTATCGTCAGTCTTAAGTCCACGTCTGGGTTTTGGGCACAGGTCTCGTCCCGCCTTGCACTCTTGTCATAGCAATTTTAATATTTAAAGTGATAGTTGTTTGGTATTGACGCAGTTTTACCTATAATATTGTATTCTGATAAATGGTTAACAAATCGCATGAAAACACGTAACCGACGAAAGTAGCTGAGCGCTTACAACGTTCCTAAGTTTGGTTTATCACATTGTAATAAAAAAATTACGCTGTGCTTAGCGCATCTAGTAGGTACCTAGGTAGATACCTAGGTACGCCTTTCTGCGAGAAATCACTTGTTCAACTTTTAAGACAGCTAAGGTAAAATAGGTAGATGTATTTAAGGGTACAAGTGACGTGCCTAACTAAGTAAAAATACCAAAGTCACTTTGATATTAAATTGCTATAGCGAGAGTCACAGGCGTTCATTATTTATTATTAACATTGATTATATTATAATATTATATAATATTATTTAAACTTCCTACTTCTTCTTCTTCTTCTTCTCTATCAACCGATAGACGTCCACTGCTGGAAAAAGGTGTCTTGCATGGACTTCCACAGGCCTCGGTCTTGCGCCGCCTGAATCCAGCAGCTCCCTGCGACTCGCTTGATGTCGTCAGTCCACCTGGTGGGGGGTCTGCCAACACTGCGCTTCCCGGTGCGGGGTCGCCACTCCAGCACCTTGGGACCCCAACGACCATCAGCTCTTCGAACTATGTGCCCCGCCCATTTCCACTTCAGTATCGCGACTCGCTGAGCTATGTCGGTGACTCTGGTTCTCCTATGGATCTCCTCATTTCTGATTCGATCCCGCAGGGACACTCCGAGCATAGCTCTCTCCATCGCCCGCTGAGCGGTCCTGAGCCTACTTATGAGGCCCTTAGTTAGCGACCATGTCTCGGATCCGTAAGTCATCACTGGCAACACGCACTGTTCGAAGACTTTAGTCTTCAGGCACTGAGGAATTTTGGACGAGAAGACATCTCGGAGCTTCCCGAACGCTGCCCAGCCGAGTTGGATTCGGCGGTTGATCTCTTTCTCGAAATTGGACCTACCTAGCTGGACTGTGTGTCCCAGGTAAATATACCTACTCGTCGACAATTTCGAGTGCAGAGTTCTCAACAATTACTGGGTGGAGCGGTGCATGAGCATTGGACTTCCTACTACATTTAAGCATTTAAATTCCTCATCTAACATAAATTATCGTAATATTTTACTTAAATTTAAAAAAAAATCTCTAAATATCCATGAAATATCCTTTCGATACGCATATTATTTGTTATTTACTTTTGTGAGAATATTCACTTTAAGGCTGTTAGGCCCCCACGCAACTCACTAATAAATAAAATGCTTTTCATATTAATGAAATTATAATTGAATCAAACACCATTACATTTTTACCATAATCCAAAATCCGACATCTTTTTCTTAACATAACAAGAAGGGCACAGAGCAAAGTATCATAGACAATATCTACAGCTGTCACAGAGCAAGTCATTCTTACAAAGTTACACAGAGTATCATATTATTCTAACATTCTCCCTCGATTTTTATTAATTTTATGTAATGAAATTAATGAAAATCGCAAAATACACATTTTAAATTTTTAGATAATTACAACACTAGATTAGATTATTGAAACACAAGTTATACAAACAATATCATAAGCTAAACAACATTTAATTTATCAATTCTGAACAACTAAATTAACAATAATTATTATTAGTACAAACATACATAATGTCTCTTAAATTCAAATTATGATAAACAACAATATTATTTTTATTTGAAATATCTATTACTTTAAATACTTTAAATTCAACTCAATTTGACAAATACAATTTAGTTTATGTTTAGTGCTGAACGCAAACATATGAAGTGTTCTTTGGTTAAACTTTTAGTAAATAAATCTGCATAATTATCTTTGGACGATACATATTTTATCTCAAATTCTCCCTTACTATGTAGGTCTTTTATAAAATGTAATTTAATGTCAATATGTTTTGCACGTTTACTGTTTTCATAAGATTTAGATAGTTCTATAGCTCCTACATTGTCCATATATAAAATACTTTGCACATCACTGTTTTGTACACTATTAAAGTTCATACACAGTCCTTTCACATTGATTAAGTCACACACACTCACAGTAGCAGCTATGTATTCAGCCTGAGCTGTCGATAGTGCAACACAATTTTGTTTTCTTGAAAGCCATGAAATAATGTTTCCATTGTACATTGTGACTGATCCACTTACACTCTTCCTGTCATCTTTATTTCCAGCCCAGTCTGCGTCTGAGTATGTTTCAATACATCTATCATTATTTTTATAATATATTAGCCCATGTGTCCGAGTGCCTTTTAAATAACGTAGTATCCTTTTCCCTTGTATCCATAAGTCATTAGTGGGTTTTTCTAAATATTGTGATAGAAAAGATGTTGCATAAGATATATCAGGTCGGGAAGTTGTAGATATGAACATAAGTCCTCCGATCAATTGCCTAAAAGGTATGTCTTGTCTAATTTCATCATCTTTATTTATTTGATAACCCTTTGTCATAGGTGTTTCTACAGCATTGCAATTTTCCATTCCGAATTTTTTAAGCATTTTATCTATCTGTCTAGTCTGTGTGATTTTTATTGTGTCAATTGTCCTTGTTATTTCCATTCCCAAAAATAATTCAACTACACCCATATCTTTTGCCTTGAACTCCTGTTTCAAATCTTTTATTGTTTCTTCCAAATTATTTTTGTCACCGGTAATTAATATGTCATCTACATAAAGTACTAGCCAAATGTTTTTCATGCTATTTTTGTATAAACAAAAATCATTTCTTGATCTTTCAAACCCTTTTTCTTCTAGATAATTATTTAATCTCTTATTCCAACATTTTCCACTTTCTCTCAGTCCATATAATCCTCTATTCAGCTTTAATACATTTCCATCAGTAACTTCTACTCCTTCTGGTGGTCTCAGGTATATTTCTGATTCTAATATTCCATTTAAATATGCTGTTGGCACATCTAATTGTCTTATTGGCCATAAATTTTGTACTGCTTGTGCTAAAGTAAATCTCACTGTTGATGTTCTTGCTACTGGTGTATAGTTGTTATTTCCAAATTCATCATTTTCTTATATCTGAAACCCTTTTGCAACTAATCTTGCCTTTTTTATCCCATTTTCTTTTGTTTTGAATATCCATTTAGCTTCAATTGCTTGTTTGCCATTTGGCAATTTAGTTTCTGTCCATGTATTCATTCTTTTCAATGCATCTAATTCCATATTTATTGGTGATGACCAACCCTTTTCTATAGCTTCATCGTATGTAACTGGATCATCTTCGCTGTAAAAACAATATGCCATATTTTCCTCTTCTTTTGTGTTCACTTCAGTAGTATATTTAATGTCAGATTCATCAAAGGTGACATCTCTTGATACTATGATTTTGTCAGTTTCTGGATTCCAAAGTTTCCATCCATTTTTCGCATATCCAATCATTCTTGTTGCTACAGCTCTGTTCTCAAATTTATTTGCTCTAGGTAAAATTACAGCCCAAGCTTTGCAGCCAAATATTTTTATTTTATCTAACTTCATATCTCTTTCAAATTGTATTGCCGGTATATCATTAAATATTGCTTTTGATGGTGAACGGTTAATCAAGAATGTAGCTGTCAAAACTGCTTGTCCCCATAAGTGTTTGGGCAAGTTAGACTCACTCATCATTGTTCTAGCTTTATCTAATATAGTGCAATTCATCCTTTCAGATTTTCCATTCATTTGCGGGCTATATGGTAAACTATACTCAATTTGTATTCCTTTATTTTGACAAAAATCTTTTAAGTAGTCTGAACTGTATTCTCCTCCATTATCACATCTTATTTTCTTTACTCTTATTCCTTTTTCATTTTTAACATTTTTATGTAATCAATCAAATTTTGTGCTGCTTCTGATTTATTTTTCAACAAATATGTAAATGTAAAGTGTGAGTAATCATCTATGATGGTTTGATAGTATCTTTCTCCTTCATTGGTAGTAGTTTTCATTGGACCTGCTATATCAGAGTGGATTAGATCACCTATGGCATGTGATTGAGGTTTAGTTACAGGATAAAATGGTTTTCTGGTACTTTTGTTCATCATGCACTCATTACATATTTTATCACTAAAAGGTAAGTCCATTATTTGTAAGCTTTTTCTATTTAAATGTCCAAGTCTTTTATGCCAAAGGTCATCTTTGTCTATAGCTTGATTGCACTGTTCATTTTGTTTAATTAACATCCTCATAGTAAATAGTTTTCCCTCTTTATATATATAGTGTGTATTATTATATGTATCATTAGTATATATTTTCATTTGTTCCTGTTTAATTATTATCGTCATACCCTTTTCCATTAATTTAGAAACTGATATCAAATTATGTGAAATTTCTGGTACTATTATTCCGTCAATAACTATAATTTTATTCATGTAAGTTCCTTCTAATTTCCCTTTTTTGTTTGCAATTAAAAATTGACCATTGGCTATTTTAATCTTCATTGGCTCATCTAGTAATTGTATATCACGCATGTACTTTTCATATTTTTCTTGGATGAAATGATGCGTTGCCCCCGAGTCTATTATGAATAAGATGTCATTGTTTTCTTTAAATTCCTTTTCCAAAGTTAATGCGACAAATGCGCTTTTATTTTCCTCCTGTGAATTAGTTTCTTCTGTGGTGTTCGCTTGTCTAGAAAAATTATTATTGTGCCGTCCTCTTCCTCTGTTCACATAGCTATTATTAAATACTCTTCCTCGATTCATATAATTATTATTGTAGCCTCTTACTTGTTGCATGTAGTTATTATTATATCCTTGACTACGATTCATATAACTATTATTATAACCTCTTCCTTGATTCATGTGACTATTGTAACCTCTTCCTCTATTATTGTAGTTGTTATTATATCCTCTATTAAAGTAATTATTATTGTGTACTTTTCGCCTATTACTTTCGCTATTATTTTGAATGGTTCCTTGCTTCATATCATTGTTAGTCATATTATTATCTAAATCACACTGAAATGATTTGTGCCCTCTACGCTTACATTTGAAACAGATAATGTCTGTGTTTGTAATATACATATTTTCGGTTTTCTCCCTGATACTATTTTCTTTTAATTTGTTTTCTAAATCTAGTAGCCTACACTTCACAAACTCATAATTTAATTCCTTGTCAAGCGATTCCAGTGTATTTATTATGGTATCATACTCCGTTGGTAGTGTTATAAATAGATGTTCCACCTTATCTATCTCTTCTATCTTTGCACCTCCACCTTCTAATTCGTTAATTATATTTTCAAAGGTAATTAAATGATCCTGAAGTTTATTTGAGAATTGATGTTTCAAAGTAATGAGTTTCTTTTTGAGTAATACTTTGTTAAATGTGCTTTTTCTTTCAAACACTGCTCTTAATAGTTTCAACATTTCTAAAGCACTAGTCGCTGGCCTTACTACTTCCAAAAATTTATCATTTAAGCAATTTATAATTATCAATCTTCCCTTAGCATCATCCTTTTTAAAGGTCTCTTTTTTCAAATTTTCTTCGTTCTTTCCTTTTAATAGGTACTCAATACCTTTTTCTTCGAATAAAATGTTTAACCTATACTTCCAGTTGCTAAACTTTGCTGATTCATTGAGTTGCGGATAAACCTCTATGCTCGACATTTTTATTCGTTTGATAAAACACTTTTCGAATGAATTCAAACATAAATAAATACCTTTTTGAGTTTCACAGGGCCAAAGGGGCTACGGCGTGGCGTCCATTTTTTGACAAATTATTTTCTTTTCTTTTCCGGCACAGCAAACATAACAGAGGTCCGTGGATGTGAGAATATTCACTTTAAGGCTGTTAGGCCTAAAATGCTTTTCATATTAATGAAATTATAATTGAATCAAACACCATTACATTTTTACCATAATCCAAAATCCGACATCTTTTTCTTAACTTAACAAGAAGGGCACAGAGCAAAGTATCATAGACAATATCTACAGCTGTCACAGAGCAAGTCATTCTTACAAAGTTACACAGAGTATCATATTATTATTCTAACAACTTTTATTTCTGAACTTTTTAAAGTTTCTTAACATGAATGACATAAGATGCCTGATGGAATGGCAGCTCTTTCTGTCAGCGATTCCCAAACATTGTGTTCGTGGTTGCAAACATTTATTATGAAGGTCATCTTTAGTCCTACTTACGTCATGTGAAGGTTATTAATTAAAGTTAGTTTGTCATCAACGAAATAGAAAAGGTTGAGAATACAAAATCTCATACCCATCAGGTGTTAAAAGCTATTTCGCCCATCTAATGATTACCAAGGTGGAAGTGGAGATGGGTGAATGAGAATGATTTATTCGAATAATTAATCTCAGTTTAATAATATCTCGCAGGCCGCAGTTATCTGCTCGCTATTAGAACAATTGAATTGCAATAATGGACTATTCGAATAATTCGCAAGAAAATAAAGATCTGAATGCTCGTAAGCTCGACAAGTGTTTTGATTATTATTATTTTTTATTGATTCTTGAATTTGGAAACTACCTAGTCAAATTTTGAGAGCGTTAATATGTTTTTTTTAAAAAGGAAAAGAAATTGAAATTTTATTTAAAATTAATTATAATTAATAGAAATTATACGTCTTAAAACTATCGAGTCGAGTTAGGAACTACTGCATGTCTTGTCTTCGTTTCCCATGCCGGTAGAGCATCGCCGGTGGTCTTTTTCATTACAAACGATTGTGCAATTACTTTACAAAAGTTATGCAATGAGGGTTTGGAACATGGGAATCGGTACACATAACTACCTACATATCGTATTGATATCAAACTTTGCAAATTTAATAAAGGGACACAACATATCGAGGATTGAAAATGGGCATTGTTTTGTGGGCATGGGCAATGACCAGTTTAAGAAATTAATCAAAATACTGAGTTGGACGTGAGCTACTCACAAATTAGTCGATATTTTGATTAATTTCTTAAACTGGACACTTTCAAGTAAAGATTTTTATATAAACCTGTGAAGATGATACTGCCATTGTCGCAATTAGAATGCCATAAGCCTACTTTGTCGTATTAGTTTACAAATTGCGAAAAACCAAATTAAATTTGAATTTCGCGGGCAGAACCATGTCTTCCACCTTAAGTAGGTATACTTTTATTCACGTTTGTACTAACAACATAAAACCGTAGTATCCATTAATCTGTGCATAAAACTTTGAAACCTCAATACATCTCACTCCATCATAATTTTAAAGTAAAATATCAATCCAATATGTACTTTCTAATTAAAAGCAAAACTACCTTTTTGTGAACCTTGAGTTCACGAGGTTGAGAGGCGCTGTCTTCCAACCACACCAACATTCACAGACGTGACGTCATCGTACTGACAAACGATTAACGAAATACGTCAGAAGAGTGAACTGACAGAAAATATATATGAGAAACTTCATCAATCGAAAAAGTTTACAAACTACTGGGCCTCAACTCAAGTCTCGGTTTTTACACCAACAAACCTTGAGCACGCAAGTAATTAACTGAGTGAATCAGTTATTAAGTATGTACTCTAACCTCATACCTAAACCATATTCATAGTTTCACCGAGTAGTCACAGTTAATTATTCTTAGTAATGGAAGAAATACAGCAATCGTAACATTGGATTCGTGCCTAAAGTTTTGTAAGTAGTTTTTTTTCCTATTTTATTGTGTTTTACGTCTCAAAGCCTTGGTCGTAGCCTTCATTGAAGCGTGGAAATCGTCTCCAAAAAAAAGCAGTCAGTTTACACAGACCGAATACAACGAGCGCTGTAGAATAACTGAAGTGAAGTCTGAAATCGTGAAATCGCATCAGCTTATCTTATCAGCATAGATTATGTACACAAGTGTTAAATTCATACTGTGTAATGGCCAGAACATTTCATATCAGCATCCTTGCGGGTACCGTGACGACGTCACGTCACGGTGACGTGAGACCAGATTTTATTATCGACGAACGCACCATGGAACGCAAAGATTTTACACTCAGCTTCCACAATCTCATCAAGCGAGGTAGTGTGTGTGAAGTGTTTGTTTATTGTTTTATTGCATATCGGTAACATATGGAGAGTCTAAACATTGAAAATAAGGAAACAAAGGTGTACATCGAGTTATATTGTGGTGGTATTTTAATATTTTATACAAAATCACTATAAAATGCATATTAGAATTTGCTGATCTGCATTGTTGAAAGGAGACTGGTGCCTGGTTGTAGGCCTGTGATGGATTGAGTAAAGTAACAATTATAGAATAGAATAGAATAGAAATATTTTTTATTCAAACAAACTTTTTACAAGTGCTTTTGAATCGTCAGACTCTACCACTGGTTCAGAATGCCCTTCCTGCCGAGAAGAACCAGCAAGAAACTCGGTGGTTGCTCTTTTCAAAACAAGTTTACAAAAAAATAAATACTATGCTATGTATGCAGTGTTTCCACAATGAGGGAATTTCCAAAAATGCATACCTACTAACAATGCAATATATCTTAAGACAGGTAGACATAAAGTAGCCCCATTCCCGCCAGTGGCACCCGTTCACAAGCATGATGCATGACCCAGCCGTTGCTTCGCTCAACCATATTTGAGGGAACATAACAACCCGCATCACACGACACCACCACAGACCACAGACACCATGACATCACAATTGAATTTCTTTGCCAATTTAATTTTCCTTTAATTAATAGTACTAACTATGAAATCTACTTTATTTTCAGAAATCTGCCTCTGAATTCCCTAAATAAGATTAAAATAAAGAATGTTTATGTGTATAACAAAAATATTAATCTGTGTAAAATAAAACTGCAATTTTCTATTTCTTATTGAAACCTAAAATTCTTATTAAAATATTCTCTTTAAATGTTGAGTGGTTTGATAACAATTATTGCTATTTTTGTACTTATTATTGTAACGGGAAACCCTGATGCCCGTGGTATTATACAATTAGACAATCGAAAAATGAACTAAATAGAATAGTCTAAATATGATGCTATCCTCTTCATAATGTTCCCTGTAAAAAAGGACAGCATTATGCATATGTTTAGACATAATATAAATATCAGTTAATCTTAAGGCTCAGTTACACAAGGAGAGTTTCTCGAATGCAAGTGAAATTTTGACTCTTGTATAATAATACATAATTCGAGCATCACTTAATTAATTCATTATTGAACATTAATATCACTTTAATTAAATATAAAAAAATTAATATTAAAAAAAACATGAGAAAATCTGCGTGCCTAGTGTTCTCCATGATGTTATCAAAGGTGTGTGAAGTCTGGCGAATCTGCACTTGGCTAGCATGGTGGACTATGACCTTCTCATTCTAAAGAAATCCTGTGCCCAATGGACTGCAATGAGTTGAGTTTTTTAGCTGAGGGGGTGGCCTATTATCCACACATCACAATTAATATTAAATCGGCACATAGTAGGTACATAGCTGTAGTTCTCTTAGTAATAACTAATTTGTTGTATTGGTTAAGGTGTTGGTTAAAATAGTTTTATTTATTTATTTAAAAAAAGTGTGAGTGTCGTGGAACACTCGGTTGGAACGAAATGCCTTTAAATAATAAATTAAAAATAAATAAAATATAAAATAAAAATCTGAAGTTAGGATTCGTACCCCCAACCGACAGTTTCACTCCTTCATTTATCCACTATGCCACAAAAGCTATAATGGAACATGTGTAATAAACGAAGGCAACAGGTGTTGTGACGGGAAATTCTTACACTTTTTTTTTCGCCTAGCCTCATCCACGGCTAAGGAAAAGGAACTTTGTTCCAAAATAAATATATAAGCCAAACTGGTCTTGACTAATATTCTCCTGTCCCCTCCAAATAAGCAGAGAGCTTGGGTTAGAAGTGGGCACAAAAATACTGTTTCTGGTGAGGTTGAACCATCAACTTTTCTGTTTTCAGTCTGCATCTTTAACCTATTGAGGTGAACGAGTGAGTGAATGAATCATACTAATATTATAAATGCGAAAGTGTGTTTGTTTCTCCTTCAATCACACCGCAACAGAGCTAAAAGATCAACGTGATATTGTGCATAGTATATTAGTAGTAGTATAGTAAAGGACCTGGAGACATAGGCTTTGTATCCCGTAAAACCAAAGAGTTCCCGAAGGATTTTAAAACTAAATTTCATGCGAACGAAGTCGCGGGCATCAACTATCAGCTAGTTATTCATAAAAATATTTTTCTTTCAGATGAGGAACTTTACGGCTACACAAACTACAGTATGGATACTCCCACACCAACGACTTCGCCTGGGGACTGCTTTCAGAATGTACTCCACAATTTGGACTCACTGTCATCGCCGTGTTTGGACTCGGACTTTGACGAAAGTCTAGCAGTCCCAGAGTCCTTGTCAATGATTGATGCAGAGAAGCAAAAAGAGGAGACTGATGCTTCTGGTACATATGTTTTATTTGGATTTTTACAATACTTCATAAAAATGTAAATATTTTTATCTGACTGCTAAAGAAGGGTAATGTCGTTTGACCATAAGTATTATGTACTTACTTGCTTGATGGACTTTAAGTTAAAATCCGTCAAACAGGTAAGTTAATATTATAAGTTAAAATTGTTAACATATGAGACGTAATTAGGCTTATTGGTAGGGACAAAGGTTCTTCTTCTTTTTTGTCAACCAATAGACGTCCACTGCTGGATAAAGGTCTCTTTCATGGACTTTCACAGGCCTCGGTCTTTGCCGCCTGAATCCAGCGGCTGCCTGTGACTTGTTTGATGTTGTCGGTCCACCTAGTGGGACAAAGGTTAAATAACATTAATTAAAGCAAAAAAATTAGATTGTTATTGGAATTTTTTGAAAAGAACACTAACATTCATTTTTAGTTTTAACAATTTGCTTGTTTTAGAATGTAAGTCTGAAGTCTGAACCAGTACCTACTTTCTGTTTTATTTATTTGAAATTGCGATCCTACCCTTATGTTGAACTTGTATTATAGGTAAAGATCTGATGGAAGATTTTTGAGATGGAGGAGGAGAATTCAGACAGATATGCGAAAATCACTAGTAAATCACTCTTAAACTTATGAGGTGATATTATTCAATTTAAGAAAATAATACTGGTCACTGACAACATTAATTTAATTAAAGGATAGATCATTGCAGTATACTTTTTGTTTCTTTAATACCATGTCTTCTTTGATTTGCAAAAATCTTGTAAAAATTAATAATGGAATACATATATCATGATATTATATTTAACTTTTACCAGTCCATGAAATGTCGACTTTTGATGAATCATATGTTTTATCAGATTACAATCGATTATCATCAGAAAACAATATGATTGTATCTCTTCAAGAAGGATTTTATGAGTCAGTTGGTTAATTTAATTAATCTATTGGGGCTAACACGACGTATTGTTATCATATTGCGATAATCACAACTGTCGGAATTGTTTTAATTTTAATTATCCAATAATGGGAGAGTATCATCTAATCAAATATAATTCCCATAATCTCATACCCAGGATTAATACATAGGCTACATTTTATCCGGGATAGTTAAAGAGTTCCCGCTGGAATTACCTTTATCCACGCTGACAAAGTCGCAGGCATCATCTAGTTTTATAATAAACTGATCTTACTCATATATATGTCTGTCTTAGATTGTATAATATCAAATATGGTACCTATCCAGTACCTATAAATTTTCTGTGACATTATTTCTTAATATAAATAAAAAGCAATGCTGAGGTAATGCAATCATCACCTCCTAGGCAAGCGCGCTCCAATGAGCCATGAGGCGATGCCCATACACTCCTGCCCAAAAAATACCTACTCGTGTTACAAAAATTAAGTTTTTTATAATAACTACTATGATACAATAGTGTAGAAGAAACACGGTTGAAAAGTTTCTGATCACACTTCATAGTAAATCTGATACATGACCGGTAAATCAATAGTGTAGAAGAAACACGGTTGAAAAGTTTCTGATCACACTTCATAGTAAATCTGATACATGACTGGTAAAAAAATAGTGTAAAAGAAACACGGTTGAAAGGTTTCTGATCACACTTCATAGTAAATCTGATACATGACCGGTAAAACAATAGTGTAGAAGAAACACGGTTGAAAAGTTTCTGATCACACTTCATAGTAAATCTGATACATGACCGGTAAACAGGTAACACACTTCTGTAAACAGAAATGTACCTACAGAGTTAAATAGACTTCCTCAACGTAATGGCTGCTTATTAGCTATATCCACTGTCTAATACCTAATGTTTCATTTCCAGCGCCACTAGCAACTTCAGTGCCATACAAAGCAATACACGCGCCTCCCGTTAAATTTAATTCGGTGCACAGGAAAGTGTTCATTCCGGGAGTAGAAATAAAGGTCAGATTTGTGGAGAATGAGAGGAGCGTTACTACACATTTACTAAATCCTAATCTGTAAGTGTACATTTACAATTAATCTAATAATATCCCTTTAAAATGTTTACTGAGGGTTGACCATGGTTGCATGTAAAGACCCCATTCCATTGCTGCATATGTTTTTTGTCTGACCATTTGATATCCTGAATCAGCAGCAGTGGATGATAAACATATCTTCTATACAAAGGAAATGTACATCTGTGATTTTGAGATAACTACCTCTTATTAAGCTCAGATGGTTATTTGAGGGATAGCATAATCCATAACAAAAGTTAAATGTTTTTGTCTGTTTGAAAAGGTTAATCTTCGGGACAACTGAACCGATTACGACGGGATTTTCACAGGCATGTAGAGGATTGAACAAGAAGTTATCTTGGCTTTTTATCCTTGAATTAAAAAGCCTTCGTAAAAAACATAACACCTCTTGATGTTAGGGACAAAATGTTCTAAACGCCGAATCGATCTTTGTGAAATTAGGTACAACGATGGATACCAGAGACTGACTTAGGCTCCTTTTTGTCTCGGAAAATCAAGAAGTACCAATGGGCTTTTTAAAAGCTATGGAAGAAGTTGCGTGCATTGTCTAGTTACCAATAGAATAGAATAGAATAGAAATGTTTTTATTCAAATAAACTTTTTTCGAATGCTTTTGAATATAGGTTTTGCATATAGGTACATAGCATAGTATTATGCAATGCATAATACTATGCTATGTACCTATATGCAGTGTTTCCACAATGAGTTCCACAAAAGCATACCTGATTATATTTCAACACGTTAAGACGGGCAGACAGAAAGCAGCCCCATTCCCGCTGGTGGCACCCGTTCACGAGCATGACGCATGATCCAGCCATTGCTTCGCTCAACCATATTTGAGGGAACGTAACAACCCGCATCACACGACACCACCTTAGCTTACCCATGTTAAGGCATCAAATTGATACTAATATTCAAATACTCATTTTAAGACATGGCTTATTATCAATACACGTTTTCAATTCCGCACAGCAGCTGTGCTTTGACTTCCTCTAGGTAATATAAACAACCTTACTCACACAACAATTCTAGTACATGTATCAGGTATTGGAAAAATAATACCTTCAATGGTACCCTATATACTGCGATGACTCATCAGATTGTAGCTAGATAGTGGTCCATTGAACACCAGTGGGTTGCCATAAATAGATTTGTTACTTACGTTTACGTCATTTGTGAACTGGTTTAATCCAATGGTTTCTATATATAAAAATCTCTTTTCGGAAGCAAGGTTTTATTGGTTTAGCCGTGAGAATGGAACGCGTGGGTGTTGTCATTTTTAGATTAAGGGCAGTATCTCTGCCGCGAAACCATAGAAACGGATAAGAGAGAATACAAAATTACATTGGTGTCATTTTTGTTGCACACAATCTCTTAAACTAAATTGACAAATCAATCTAAATGTAATCTTTTTTGTAGAGAACACTGAAAAGGATGACATTATTTTTAGACCTTTCATATTAATTTTTAATTTTTAACCGACTTCAAAAAAAGAGGAGGTTTCGTCGGATTTTTTTTATGTATGTTCACCGATTACTCGAAAACGCCTGAACAGATTTGGAAAATTCTTTTTTGTTTGAAAGGGTTATACCCTTCTTCTTAAATGCCTCTGAGACAATGCTTAAACCGTCTAGAATAGACGTAAAGGCCTAAATGATGACTTTCCAGGTGGTCCCATTTAAATTTTATCGAAATCGGTCGAGCGGTTTTTAAAATAAAAATAAATTATATATAAATTATATACTTTGTAGTGGCGCTGGCGATTGAACTGATATGTATATTAAACTAGCTGACCCGGCGAACTTCGTACCGCCAACTTACCTATATAAATAAAACGAATAAATTATCTTAATTAAAAAAAAAAACTATCCTATCTTTCAAGTTGGACCAAATTACAGATAGTTACGAAGTTTGATCAAAATTGGTTCAGTAGTTTAGGAGTCCATCGCGGACAAACAACGTGACACGTAATTTATATAAGTATATTAAATTATCGCTTCACACCGTACTACTGAAATTAAAGTTTCTTATACTAACATTTTATTCAAGATACATTGCATCGTTTTGACTTTGAGCTATTTCATCATCATCATTATCAGCAACCCATCAACGGCTCACTACTGAGCGCAAGTCTCCCCTCAAAGAAGGGTTATAGCCCATAGTCCACCACACTTCACACAGCTTTGAGATCATTATGAAAAACTCTCAGGTGTGCAGGTATCCTCACAATGTTTTCCTTTACCGTTTAAGCTTGTGATATTTAATTTCTTAACCGCACATAACTTAGAAAAGCAATGCCATTTACGTAATGTAAAACGTGAAAATACATACTGAATCTTTTATTGACCAGAAATTTTCTTTTTAGATACACAATAAACCTTCAACATGGTGACTTCATGTGGACGATCAAAAAGCGTTACAAACACATTCTGTACCTCCACCAGCAACTGTCCTTATACAGGGCGTCCCTGAAAATACCATTCCCGACCAAAACGCACAAGTCGCGACGAGCCAGCTTCAAAAACACGTATGAAAGCGAGGAGAAAGCTGAAAAGGTAGCTTTAGAAGCAGTACCAAGAAGTAACTCGAATAAACGTCGAGAAGTGAGACCAAGGAAAAGAAAAGGCGCTTTGCCCAGGTATGGTAGAAAATTCAGCATGATTTGAGAACGACCGCGGCAGTAAAGTTCTAGACTAGTCGTTACTAATGCGAAAGTGTGTTTGTTTGTTTGTCCTTCAATCACGAAGCAACGTTTTGACCTGATATTTACATGTAATAAGTAGTGTTTCTTTTTTTTCAAAATAAAAAATGTTTGACCATCCTTATTATACTAACTACAATTAGTCAATACTACCTTACCTTAGTAGAATAGAATAGAATCGAAATATTTTTTATTCTGAGAAGAACCAATAAGAAACTCGGTGGTTGCTCATTTTCAATACAGTTTACAATAGGTACTACGCTATATATGCAGTGTTTCCACAATGAGGTGAAGTTCCAAAAAATGAATATTTGCAATAAAATACATGTTAAGATGTGCCGTAATGATGGGCAGGCAAAAAGTAGCCCCATTCCCGCCGGTGGAACCCGTTCACGAGCATGACGCATGATACAGTTTACTGAGTAATCGTTATTTTTTGTGTAGGTTTCCTCGGAAACCCGAGGTTATGATCACGTACGAAGGAATACAGCTACGTATGAAGCAGCTCGAAGAATATCTGTATAATCTACTCAACATATCCATCTATAGAAATGACCATGAAACTGTAAGTACGTTTATAATGTAGGAAGGTAGGATTGCTAGCAAAAGATCTCCAGGCAGCCAAAGACGAATGTCGTCGGACGATATAAGGAAGTGGACCGGGCTTTGCTTTTGCTATCCAAAATCAAAAGCAGCGGCTTTAGATAGGAAAGCTTTTCCATAATGTCACCAAATTGCACTTCGCGGATGGCGGATCCATGAAGTTTTTTGAGATAATATGCAAAGAAATTTAAAGAAAAATTAATATAGCTCTTTGTGCGTATTCTATCGGCTATATAATGGGGAGTGTTCTGAAGAGCTATTTGACCTTGTACCACCCTCTTTCTTCTACAACCGCACCGCACGCCACCGAAAGCAATTTCACCCTCACCACCTGGGTGCCTGGAGCACTTCGACTATCCGTTGTGCCAGATCTTTTTTCCACGCACTACCAAACTGTGGAACCAACTCCCATCGACTGTGTTCCCGCTTAATTACAACTTAGGATTATTCAAGGGGCGAACCAACAAATTCCTGAAAAGCCGGCAACGCATTGGTAGTGCCTCTGGTGCTACAAATGTTCATGGGCGGCGGTAATCACTTAACATCAGGTGACCGGCCTGCTCGTTTGCTCGCTATTTTTATAAAAAAAAATCCTTTGCTATAATCCGCCAAACAGAACAGATCTTTTAACACTCGACGTATGTTTCGCTCCGATACCGGAGCATCATCAGATTGTTGATTGATATTGCCCATACAGAAACTGTCAAAACGTCAAATTTATTTTGTCGGTTAAAGTTTACTTGAAGGTGATGAAACAGGCCCTAAGTCGTTTGAGCTCTTTATATATGTTCTTTGGCCTGAATTTCAGGTGAAGTTCCTGGAAGTATCACAACTGTCTTTCATCACGGAGCTGGGTACAAAGGGCAAAGAGGGCATGATACAGAAGCGCACAGGCTCCACCAGGCCAGGGCAGGCGGGCTGCAACTGCTTTGGCCTCTTGGGAAACATGGTGTGTGTCAGGTTAGACAGCATGAAGTTGATTTAAATACATAACATTTTTGTGGGCAACTCAAGGCCTTTCCAACTGCTTTAGAGACATTTAGAGTAAATTTATAAACACATATGAAAAAGTAGATACATATCACTAATTTCGATGCGATGTGTAGTTCGACCGCGGCTTTGGTGTAAAGCCAACACACTCGGGCGCGATTTCCAAGAGATGTGGGTTCGAGTCCCGCCGACTTCGGAATTTTTGATAATTATGTGTTTATAAATATATTCTGATATTTCCTTATGTGTAGGTTAACACTGTAATAAAAAATAAAAATAGACATTTAGAGTACTTCAGAACAGAAACAATCTGCTAGCCTGGACTTCGTAGAGTGTTGTGTCTGTCACTCACACCTTTGCAGCAGACATTGTGAAGACGTTGACGTTGATGACGCTCTACAAAGCTGAAGTCAGTTTACGATCCATTTCGAAAGCTCGATGGTGAAATAGGATTTACTATCGGATACTATATTCGTTGTCACTCTGTGTAATCTATACTAATATTATAAAGAGGAAAGATTTTTGTTTGTTTGTTTGTACCAAATAGGCTCTAACTACTGGACCGATTTGAACCATTTTTTCACCAATAGAAAGCTAAGTTATCAGGAAGTAACATAGTCTATAATTTATTTTCAAAAAAATTAGAGATCCTTAAGAAAATTGCAATAATGTAACCCAAAGTAGCAAAATTTTGCCTGTAAAATGCATTATGTGGCGTGTGCTGAGAAAACTATTGATGATACATAAAAATTATGTACTACATGATTAAAGTACGCATTATTTTCTACAAAAAGTCCCTGAGGGAATGTATCTAACTATCATATTTAAGTCACAGTAGTAGATTTTGTGTTCTAAAATTTAATAAGTTCGCCTTTATTATGGTAGTATTAATTCTTCCTTACTAACATTATTATAAATGCGACAGTGTGTTTGTTTGTTGGTTTGTCCCTCAATCACGCTGCAACAAAGCTACGGATTGACGTGATTTCTGGATATTTATAGTTGAGAACCTGGAGGGTGACATAGGCATGCCGGAAAATCAAAGAGATCCCGCGGGATTTTAAAAACTAAATCCACGCGGACGAAGTCGCGGGCATCAGCTAGTGTTATATATTTCATTGTAACAGGGTGTATGTATAACAAAAATTCAGGCAATATATTTATTTATTTTATTTTTATTATATTTGTACAAAAAATAGTACCATCAAGCATAATACTAAATTAATGGACAAAGGTGGACATACATAATGATTAAGGGTTGATTTTCAATCGCCAAATATATTTTTTTAGGTGCAACTACTTCTGTACGGGCCTGGTGTGCGCGAAATGGCAAGAGCGGTGGTTTTTCGTAAAAGACACGTTCTTCGGCTGCGTACGGCCGAGCGACGGGACGGTTAAAGGTGTCATGCTTTTTGACCAAGGGTTAGTACCAAAACTTCTCATTCATCCCACTTCTGATACTTACACAAGTTTTGTCTTATTTATATAAAGTAAAATTATGTCATCATTCATCATCATTAGCAACCCATCAACGGCTCACTACTGAGCGCAGGTCTCCTCTCAGAGATGGGTTATAGGTCATAGTCCACCACGCTAGCCCAATGCGAATTGGCGGACTTCACACACCTTCAAGAACATTATGAAGAACTCTCAGGTGTGCAGGTTTCCTCACGATGTGTTCCTTCACCGTTGAAGCATGTGATATTTAATTGCTTAAACGCACTTGACTCCGAAAAGTCAGAGGTGCGTACTCGGGATTGAACCTGCAACCCCCCGAATAGGAGACCACAGTCCTAACCACTAGGCTATCACTGTTAAAGTAAAATTATGTACATTATCTTAAAACAATGTTTAATATTTTGTATTTTAAATGTATAGAAACAGTATTCGAAAATCATTTATCAATAACAAAATTATATTCGTTTATTACACGCAGCCAAAGGGAATAAATAGTAAGTTAGTTGGAAGTAGTTAGTTATTAATAAATTAGGTTATAATATAAGTAAGAATTACAAACAAGTATTTTGGAAAGTGTCATAATTTTGCGCCCTAGACTTAAAGTAAATAATATGACATTGCAACATGTAGTCAATAGTACAATTACATCATTAAGCAGTAGAATATAATCTAATTCCCACCCGTTGTTAGACTTGCTACAGCAGAAATATAGAGTGTTTAATTTGTGGGCACTAGTAGGCCATCCCCCTAGCCATATTACATATCTATTGTTGTATCTATTATCTTTCTATGATCGCTAACGCTTAAGAGCTGTGGTTCCCAAAGTTTTTAAGCACGCCTCCCTTCTGAAAGGATAGGAGGCGTGATAAAAAACTTTGGGAACCCCTACTTTAGAGGAAGCGATCTTAGAAACGATAAGAGGCGTGATAAAAAAACTTTGGGAACCCCTACTTTAGGGGAAGCTATCTTAGAAACGATTAATCGGTAGCCAAGTCGACACAACATTCTTGATCGCTCCTTCGCTCGACAGAAAAGAATTCACGCTACACGCTTATATATATAACATACACGCTTACGCACACGAATACACGCTTCCTCTAAAGCAGGAGTTCCCAAAGTTTTTTAGCACACCTATCCTTTCATAAGGGAGGTGTGCTAAAAAAACTTTGGGAACCCCTGCTCTAAAGCGTTAACGATAATAGAAAGAGAATAGATACAACAAAGTGTAATTTGGCTAGGGGGGCTGCATTGGGTTAAGATAAATTTTCAATCTTTTGTTATTCATAAGTTCTCTATTTTAAACTTCGTAGATTCGAAGTATCAAGCGGGATGTATTCGACTGGGCTCAGCCACGGGCTGCAGATCTTGAACAACAGCAGGCAGATGGTGATCAAATGCTGGACCAAAAGGAGAAGTAAAGAATGGATGCACTACTTGAAGACTGTCGCCAACCAATCCGGTAAGATCATGTGCAATCCATCAACGGCTCACTACTGAGCGCAGGTCTCCTCTCAGAGATGGGTTATAGGGCATAGTCCACCACGCTGACCCAATGCTAATTGGCAGACTTCACACACCTTCGAGAACATTATAGAGAACTCTCAGGTGTGCAGGTTTCATCACGATGTTTTCTTTCACCATTGAAGCAAGTGATATTTAATTGCTGGAGAACTGTCAGGCGTGCAGGTATCCTCATGATGTTTTCTATGACTACATAATACGCACATAACTGTAAACTACACTTAACTCCCTTTCGATTTTCTTACTTTGGTGACCGTTATTTGCAAATGCAAATGTTTCGTGGAAAAATAATAAATCTATAATAAAAAAAATTTAAAAAACTGACTTCAAACCCCCGCGCCACTACAAAATATATAATAGAAATGTTTTTTATTCAAATAAGTAAACTATTTTACAAACTGTGCTTTTGAATCGTCAATGAGTCTATCACTGGTTCGGAATGCCCTTCCTGCCGAGTAGAACCAGCAATAAACTCGGCGGTTGCTGTTTTCAAAACAAGTTTACAATACAATAGATACTATGCTATATATGTAGTGTTTCCACAAAAAATAGTTAAAAAATATTCTTCTTCTTCTTCTTCATCAACCGATAGACGTCCACTGCTGGACAAAGGTCTCTTGCATGGACTTTCACAGGCCTCGGTCTTGCGCCGCCTGGATCCAGCGGCTCCCTGCGACTCGTTTGATGTCGTCGGTCTATCTGGTGGGGGGTCTGCCAACACTGCGCTTCCCGGTGCGGGGTCGCCACTCCAGCACCTTGGGACCCCAACGACCATCAGCTATGTGCCCCTATGTGTAACTATGTTCCCCGCCCATTTCCACTTCAGTTTCGCGACTCGCTGAGCTATGTCGGTGACTTTGGTTCTCCTACGGATCTCCTCATTTCTCGAATAATAATAAATCAAATAAAAATATTCCAAAATATACGTGTGGCACTCGGGGACTGCCGCGGTAAAGCTATTGCATAGCATTTTTATCAACTTATGCAATTATAATATTTATGCAATATTTTTTTTTGCATAATAAAAATTATGCAAAAAAATAATTAATAACAAACAAGAAAAGCGCACTGTCACTACTTCGCGAGTGAGATTCGAACCTGCGACATCAGACTATACTGTAAAGAAAGCGGCCGCTCGCCCACTACGCCAAACAGAGCTACTTGTGAACCTCTAAAATGTTGAACGCTTACCGAACGACGGTGTTAGGTTTATTTTCGTTACGGAATTTCTTGATTCGGTCGCCGCGCTCAAACTGTTTGTCCTAGTTCAAAGCCCGCGATAAAAGCTATGCAATTGCTTAACAAGCTTTTAGCAGCTGGCTTCATCGTCAGACTCTGGCATTTAAAGGTGAAGATCTGATGAATATCTTCAGTGATGGAGGAAGGAACTCATCAATGAATAAGAGCAAATCGCTCGCGATTAAATAATGTGAAGATTATCCTATGAAGCTACCACTAAAAAGCTTAAAATAATCCTTACTAATATTATAAATGCGGAAGTGTGTTTGTTTATTGGTTTGTTGGTTTGTCCTTCAATCACGCCGCAACAGGGCTACGGATCAACGTGATTTTTTGCATGGGTATAGTTGAGGACCTGGAGAGTGACATAGGCTACTTTTATCCCGGAAAATCAAAGAGTTTCCAGAGGGATTTTAAAAACTAAATCCACGCGGACGAAGTCGCGGGCATCAGCTAGTAATATATAAAAATTGTTTTTAAAAAAACCCGACTTCAATTAGTTTACCGACCGAGTTAGTTTGTACAGGTATGTTGAAGTCGGGCTAACGTTGCGCCTCGATTTCATCGTTTCTGTTTAGGCCCGCCCGACTTCAACATACGTGTACAAACTGAAATTATTTTATACTTTTCAGTGCCGTTTGAAGTCGGTTTTTTTAAAAGAATTTTTATATATTATTATTTTAAAACAATCTAATATATAAAATTCTCATGTCGCGGTGTTTGTTACCAAACTCATCCGAAACGGCTGGACCGATTTTTATGAAATTTTTTGTGTGTATTTTGTGGGTAGGTCTGAGAATCGGCCAACATCTATTTTTCATTCCCACTAAATATTTTTGTTGGCGGTACGAAGTCCGCTGGGTCAGCTAGCTTTTATATATTTATTCTGTTGGTACTTGGTATACAGCTGATTAGTAGCTAAAAGCTTTCGTTTTTATTCTAACGCAGGTTTTTCGACATCCTGACCACGCAAAAGTGGGTATATTTTTCTGGGCGCATCACGAGAAGATTGTAGTCGTCGACCAAACCGTCGCCTTCGTCGGCGGCATCGACTTATGTTATGGCCGATGGGACGACCATAGGCATAGGTAACTCATAAAATTGGTATTTCGTCATGAGCAACCCATTAGCGTCTCACTACTGAGCGGAGGTCTCTTATAGAAGGGTTATAGGCCATAGTCCAACACGCTGGCCCAATGCGAATTGCTAGACTTCACACACCTTCGAGAACATTATTGAGTACTCTCACGTGTGCAGGTTTCCTCGCGATATTGTCCTTCACCGTTGAAGCATTTGATATTTAATTGGTTAAACGCACATAGCTTCGAAAAGTCAAGTGAATAAGATTGATTTTTTTAGACTGATAAGGCGACTGCGACGCGACGGCGATTTCGTTGAAACAAACTCCTATTAGCCAATGGGGGCGGCCGCATCAGATAAGCGACGCGCGAAATTTATTTGTTTATGTCGCGCGTAATTTTAAATAGCACTAGAACCAATGAATGCCTTAACATGGGTAGCCTAAGTAAGCCTAAGTGTCGTGTGATGCGGGTTGTTACATTCCCTCAACTATGGTTGAGCGAATAGAATAGAAATATTTTTTATTCAAATAAACTTTTACAAGTGCTTTTGAACTGTCGATGAATCTACCACTGGTTCGGAATGCCTTTCCTGCCGAGAAGAACCAGCAAGAAACTCGGCCTTTGCTCTTTTCAAAACAAATTTACAATACAGTAAATACTATGCTATATAAGCAGTGTTTCCACAATGAGGAAAGTTCCAAAAATGCATACCGACTTACTTCTATCTTAAGACGGGCAGACATAAAGTAGCCCCATTCCCGCTGGTGGAACCCGTTCACGAGCAATGGCTGGATCATGCGTTATGCTCGTGATTGGGTGCCACCAGCGGGAATGCTACTTTCTGTCTGCCCGCCTTAACATGTGTTGAATTAAAATTAGGTATGCTTTTGTTGAACTCATTGTGGAAACACTGCATACATAGCATAGTAACTATTGAATTGTAAACTTGTTTTGAAAAGAGCAACCGCCGAGTTTCTTGCTGGTTCTTCTCGGCAGGAAGGGCATTCCGAACCAGTGGTAGACTCATCGACGATTCAAAAGCACTTGTAAAAAAGTTTATTTAAATAAAAAACATTTCTATTCTATTCTACTCTAAATGTGTCCGCACTGAGTACGCCCAGTCATTACGCGATGTAAGCGCAATTCGCTAGTTTATCGCCCCTATAATGCGGACACACGGTTTATCGCGTCGCTAGTCGCCTTAAAAGTGCGGCCGAGGCCTAAATTTTGCCTAAGGATCGCGTGCACTGACGGTACGGCACGGCAAGGGATTTTCGTGCGACGAACAGAAATATGCCTTAATAGTATAGCCATAAAATTGAAATTTCAATGATGACCATCGTAGGCATCGTGCTTTTGTACCTACGATGGTCATCATTGAAATTTCAATTTTATGGTTATACTATTTAAGCATAGGCGTTAGTGCGTTAGTTAGGCTCAGGGTCACCCAGCGAGCGATGGAGAGAGTTATGCTCGGTATATCCCTGCGAGATCAAATCAAAAATGAGGAGATTCGTAGGAGAACCAAAGTCACCGACATAGCTCAGCGTGTCGCGAAACTGAAGTGGAAATGGGCGGGGCACATAGTTCGAAGAGCTGATGGTCGTTGGGGTCCCAAGGTGTTGGAGTGGCGACCCCGCACCGGGAAACGCAGTGTTGGCAGACCCCCCACCAGGTTGACCGATGACATCAAACGAGTCGCAGGGAGCCGGTTGATTCAAGCGGCGCAAGACCGAAGCCTGTGGAAGTCCATGCAGGAGACCTTTGTCCAGCATGGACGTTTATAGGTTGATAAAGAAGAAGAAGAAGAAGTTAGTGCGCGCAGGCCCTAAGTTGAATTTAACAAAAAGAGACAATATTTTTAACTGCGGTATAATTTAGAACTGATTCTTTGTGTCCGCTCCACAGACTGACGGACCTCGGGAACATAGCACAACCCAAGAACTCTATAAAGAGTAAGAAGATCACCTCCAGCTCGCCCGGCGCGGGGCTGTACCTGCCACAGAGCAACGGCTTAGAGGCTGCGCTGGAACTGGCCAAGACATCCCGCGACGTTGTTATAGGACTCAATAGGTGAGTTTTTGCAACGAAGTTCCTTTGCGGACGGTCTGGCCACAGTAGAATTATGTAAACAGTACGGAAACTACCTACAAACGTTCGAAACGGCTCACTCACACAAACATGCGCATCGACGAGACCAAATAGCGGTCCTCGCGGTGCTGTCAGTAGTGAGGACCGCTATTTGGTCTCGTCGATGCGCATGTTTGTGTGAGTGAGCCGTTTCGAACGTTTGTAGGTAGTTTCCGTACTCTATTGCTATCTTTACTCTGGTCTGGCGGAAGGGGGCTAGACGAAAAAATGTGTAATAATTTTCCGTCACGACCCTTGTTGCTTGGCGTAAGAATTTTCCGTCACGGCCCTTGTTGCCTTCGTATATTATACACGTCTATACTTTGATGGCGCAGCGGTAAAATGAAGGAGTGAAACTATCTGGGGCTCGAATCCTGACTTCAGATCATGTCTTTGTTCTTTTTTAGGGTTCCGTACCCAAAGGGTACCAACGGGACCCTATTACTAAGCCTACGCTGTCCGTCCGTCCGTCCGTCCGTCCGTCCGTCCGTCCGTCTGTCAGCGGGCTGTATCTCGTAAACCGTAATAGATAGACAGATGACATTTTCACATATTATGTATTTCTATTGCCGCTATAACAACAAATAATAAAAATTAAATTAAATTAAAAAAAATTAATTAATATATTTCCATGTGTACATGGAAATATTTTTATTTAATTTTTTTTAACGGAACCCTAAAAGAGCGAGGCCCGACTCGCACTTGGCCGATTTTTTTAAAATTTTGGAACGAAGTTTTATAGAAGAGAAATTCCGAACAAAATGTTTGCGGCAAAATTTACTTTTTTTTAATTATTTTTATAAAGAATATCAGCCAAGTTGAAGTTGACTAAAATTTTCCTCTCCCCTCCAAATAAGCGGAAAGCTTGTGTCAGGAGTGGGTACGACAATAGTGCAACGGGTGGGATTCGAACCTGCGACCTTTCAGTTTTCAGTCCGCACCTTAAACCGTTGGGCTACAGAAGCTTACTAACGCCGTCTATTGTGGGTAGCGTGAACTTGCTTTAAGGTGGTACGATTTCCATACTAATTTATTTTTCCATTTATGCGCATCTAGAGCATAATTTCATACTGAAATCACACCCGTCGGCATTTATTTAGATCTTTATTTGCGGTAAAATATATTTATCTGAAGAAAACAATAGAATAATAGCTAAATGAGATCGAAATTTTCACTAATTTATGTCAATGTATGAGTGAACAACGACAGTGTCGTACGTTATCGTTCGTTTAGCAGTGTGCGTTTCGACTGCGTTGCATGAAAGTAGATGCGGCGTTGCCAGTTCGCTGATAATACGATGGCAAGGATGGCAAGCGCTGTTGCCGCTTTTCGTTTTGCGTTTGACAATGAAATTAGAACTTTTAGTTTTCTTGGCATCCTGGTCAGGTATTGCCAACTGTATGAATTTTCGGAAGAATTTAGGGAAATATTCTTTTGAAAACATGAACTATATCGCAGTATTACACGTCTATGATAATGATAAATATACTTGCTTTTAATTGCCTATAAGTACTTAGTATTAGTAGTAAAAGTTTTTTTGATCGGTTTTACCAAAACCAAATTTTACGTCAACTTGTGGATATTACTCATTATTTCATTAATACAGACTTAAAATTATACTAAGGTATTTAAAATGAATCATAGCTAATAAAATAATTACACGTTTAATGAGTTCGGGCTGTATGGCGCACCCCCAAATAATGTTTAGGCAAAAAATATTTAGGGGTGGCAACCCCGTTACTATGAGTTCGCGCCGCGCCGCGGTAGTAGTTCTTGTTGTTCAATGTTCCTACTTCGTCTGTGATTACTGATTACTTGGTAGTGCTACAAGTGCTTTTTGTAGTGGTTATTGCTGCTTGTTCATCCCATCCAACGAAAATAAATTATGGAGCCACGCACTTCACGAAAGGATTATCTAAATCACCAATACTCTGGCCTCCGGAAAAGTCGCAAACGAGTTCTTGGACAAATGAAACGATATCACGGAGACAGCAAAAGGTAAATTTTCTACTCTACATTGATAATAATGGGAGTTTACAAATAAATAAAAAACACAATTTCTATTACCAGGTTAGTACCACAATTTTTTTAATTAGTATAATGTAAGTGTGATCTCATTTTCAAAGGTACAAATAATAATAGTTTTTCTTATTGCAGAACCAGGGCCAGCTGCGGGTTACAAAAATGAACAAATGTTACTTTGTTGGATTTATTTCTCCAACTTACGACATCACTATTTTGGAAATAGAGCGCGATGAAGTTTTTATTGATAACATGATACCAAAACTAGTGAAATTTTATAAAAATCGGCCAAGTGCGAGTCGGGCCTCGCTCTTTTAGGGTTCCGTTAAAAAAATTAAATTAAAAAATTTCCATCTACCCACCTACCCATTTTAATTTAATTTTTTTAATTAAATTTAATTTTTATTATTTGTTGTTATAGCGGCAATAGAAATACATAATATGTGAAAATTTCATCTGTCTACCTATTACGGTTTACGAGATATAGCCCTCTGACAGACGGACGGACGGACGGACGGACGGACGGACGGACAGCGTAGGCTTAGTAATAGGGTCCCGTTGGTACCCTTTGGGTACGGAACCCTAAATAATTGTGTATTGCCTGAAGTTGTACTTCGAAGAGTCAGCACTAATCAAAGTTGTTCAGATATTTCATTGTGATTTGTGGTAGTTAAATTCAATAAATATATTTGAAAAATGTCTCTACTTTTAATAATCCTATATTATAATCATATAAAAATACTAGTAGGGCGCGTGGGTGCGCGGCCCGCAAGCGGACCGCGGGTTTTCTACTCGTCAAGTAGACTTTCAGATCCTGATCATTCTCTATCAAAAAACCACTCTTCCACCTTTTATTTTATTATTTATTTTATTCCATCCTTAAACTCCCTGTGATAGACACCTATGAAATTCTTATAGCCGTCATCTTGAATCCACCATTTTGAATTTTTTTTTCAGCTCACTGCCAATTGGATAAGGTTTCGAGTATTTTTTGTTTGAGCAACCCCCACCTATTTTAAATACCCTGGCCATGCTCCTCACCCATCTTCCAAATCCTCGATCAGCATTACTTTCCATATTTTTTCTCCGAATCGTTTGTCAGGATGAGAATTCTTCTATAAAAACAAATTTTGAAAAGGAACTTTCGTCTTGCATAATTTGTAAGAAAAAATAAATTCCGCCATCATGAATTTTTTTCAAATCACTAAAACGGAGACCTTCGGGTTCTGATCATCATTTTTCCATGAAACCACTCTTTCATCTTTTATACTCTCCGAAATAGACACATGAAATTGGTAAGGCCGCCATCTTGAATCCGCCATTTTGAATTTTTTTTCAGCTCACTGCCAATTGGATGAGTTGTCGAGTATTTTTTGTTTGAGCACCTCCCACCTATCTTTAATACCCTGGCCGTGCTTCTCACCCACCTTCCAAACCCTCGATCATCATATTATCTCTTCATTTGTCAGAATGAGAATTCTTTTATAAAAACAAATTTGAAAAGGAACTGTATCAAAGACTTGCATAGTTCTCAGCTTCTAGTCTCTTCAATATTCGCCATATATTTTGTATGAAAAAAAAAAAATTCCGCCATCTTGATTTTTTTTTCTATTAATCAAATAGACCTTCGGGTCCTGATCATCTTTTGCCAAAAAAGCACTCTCGCATCTTTTATACTCCCAGAGATAGACACCGACGAAGTTTGTATGGCCGCCATCTTGAATCCGCCATTTTGGATTTTTTTTCAACTCACTGGCAATTGGATGAGGTTTCGAATAACATTTGTTCGAGCACCCCCACCTATCTTCAATACGCTGGCCGTGCTCCTCACCCGTCTCCGAAATCCTCAATCATCAGCTCTCTCCATATTTTTCCTCCGAATGAATTTTTGCCTTCTAAACGAAACCATCAGTGAAAAAAAAATTCATACAAAATTTTACAGGAGAGGTGATCAATGAGTCAGTGAGTCAGTCAGTCAGTCAGTCAGTCAGTCAGTGAATCAGCCCCAGCAGCTATATATATATAGTAATGTAATGCTATAGTGTGTTTGTTTGTTGGTTTGTCCTTCAATCACGTCGCAACTCGCAACAGAGCAACGGATTGATGCGATTTTTTGCATGGGTGTAGTAGTGGGTCCTCAGACCGGGAGAGCTAATTTTTATCTCGGATAATCAGAGTTCCCGCGGGATTTTTAAAAACTAAATCCATGCGGACGGAGTCACGGGCAACAGCTAGTATAATATAATACAATAAATAAATAATAAATATAATACAATAAATAAATACAATAAATAAAAAAAATAAAAAACGGAATTGGCAAGTCAGGGAATAGAACTCGGTATTCGTAGACGATGTACCTAGAGTCTGAACCAATAGGCCAGCAGGTATTTCTCATAAATTCTGAAATTAGTAAACACCTTTGTAAACAACACACCTTTGAATGTGTGTGTGAAAAGTTCTGCTGCTACCACCGCGTGATTATCGGTACAAATAAAAGTATTTTGACAATTAAAATACGTCTGAACTGTAGTTGGATACATTATAAATATAACGCTATAATCGGGAACCACATTATTATAAAAAAATATGCACATTTTCATTCATAAAAAAAATAAAATAGTTTTAATACAAAATCAATGCCATCTATTGGCGCTGATGTGCCTAGCTGACCGTATCAAACCACCTTAATGTCTATTCTTTTACGAAATGGTTCTAACATGTGGCGAGAGATGGTGTTGATTCTGGATTTCGTTCCAGCAGAGTGTTCCACGACACTCACGCATTTTCTTTTTTTGATGACAAGATAATTTTTGACTGCGATCTCACCTGTTGGTAAGGGACGATACAGTCTAAGATGGTAACGGGCTAACTTGGAAGGGTTATGGCAGTGATCATTCAACCCATATCCCTAATCGGTGTCTACGCGGCATCGTGCTGGAACGCTAAATCGCTTGGCGGCACGTGTTTGACGGTCGGATGGTAACTAGCCACGGCCAAAGCCTCCCACCAGACCCAAGAAATTTAATACCAGAAATTGTAAATTCCTAAATTGCCCCACGCCGGGAATCGAACCCGAAACCTCCCAGTTATAAGATCACAGCGCTTACCACTGCGACAGGGAGGTCGTCAATCTCTCTCATCAACCGACAGAAGTCCACTTCTGGACAAAGGTCTCGTGCATGGACTTCCACAGGCCTCGGTCTTGCGCCGCCTGAATCCAGCGGCTCCCTGCGACTCGTTTTTATGTCGTCGGTCCACCTAGTGGGGGGGTCTGCCAACACTGCGCTTCCCGGTGCGGGGTCGCTACTTACCTTGGGACCCCAACAACCATCAGCTCTTCGAACTATGTGTCCCGCCCATTTCCACTTCAGCTTCACGACTCTCTGAGCTATATGTGAGTTTACGATAGGTTTATTGACACGTTATTTTTTATTGCTATTATCAAACGTTTAGACTGTGACGAAGACGTCACAAACCCGAAAAGCGAGGCGCGCACGTGGTTCAACGCGCGGCCTTCTAGAACATTCCACGAGCTTCGAGACAACATGCGAGTGGCGTGATACCAACGCACCAATCAGCGCGCAGGAAGGCGCGTACCGTCGACCGTCCCCCCCGTCACCTGCCACCTCTGCCCGCCGGCCTATATATACAGCCCGGCCGGCGTCCGCCACCAGTTCGCCTGCTACCTTGTCGTACGTCGGTTCGTGGCACTTCGGGCTCGACGAACGAACGGGTCAGCACCTGAACGCCGGAGGTGTTGGTCGAATCCAGGCTCCGGCCAGAAACGCCCAACACCGCCGTAACCCCCGGTTCCCTCCCGCGTCACCTCTTCCCTCCGCGCTCGCGATCCTCGCGTCACCGATATCGTAACCTTGCCGTCGGTATACCATCGGAATCGTGAAGTGCTACGCGAGTGTAAAGAGACTGTCCGACGACTCCCTTCGAGTCGCGCCGTAATCGAATAAGTGTAGTCGTAAGGTCTAGCCCTTAAGTAACGAATGTGCTTGTAAATAAAGGCCGAGAGCCAACGTCGTGTGTGATTCGTGTTTAATTGTCGAGTAACCCCTATCCCTTTATGTACGAAGTCACCTGCCAGTGAAGTCCTGGGCGCGTGGCTTCGTTACAAGACTATTTAATACAGGAAGGTAAATCCGCTTAAAAATTAATATGTTAGATGTGAGATAGAAGCCCTTTAATAGTAACATTTAATATTATTAACTAAACAGGTGTAACAGGTGTAATTGTCTGAAGTTATTCCATTGATCGTAATCGTATTGGATGACATTAGCGTCAAAGTAAAATAAACCTTAATGTGATTGAATTAGAGCTCAATTTCGTGTATGCATTCTTATACGTTTAGGTATGTACGATACGCTCTTTAAGGGTGGAACCACATTTGTGAGCATCGATTCGGATTTTGCCTATACAAAACTGTCATTTTCCATACGTTCGTGTACGCATCGAAAAGCCGATTTGATCCGTACACGTTTCTATGGAATTTGACAGTTTTGTATGGGCGAAATCCGAAACGATCCTCACAAATGTGGTTCCACCCTAAGGCTCCATGTTAAGGTGCATGTGCAGAGCTCGACTTTCATACATTTTTCTTTTTGATTAATCTTGAAAGATATACATTTTTTATTTTATTGAATTTGTTTTATCATTTCTTTAGGCCTTTTTATAGGCGCAAATACAAATTTCAGGCAAATATTTTCATTATTTATCATTATATTTCAATAAAAAAAGGGGCATCAAAACCTTTCAAATTACGAATGTGTGAGTGTCAATTTACATTTGGTTAATCAATTTTTTGGCGCCATCTATCATGAAAGTTTAAAAACATTTCCAGCGCCATCTTTCAATAAACTGTAAAAGTACTTCGCTGGATATGGGATAGCTAGGAACCTATAAACAACCTATTTTATGAAGGTTCTTATCTAAGAACGAGAATTGAATTTACAATGGGTGTGTTCCGATAAACACTGCGAGCACTGCTCAGTGCTCTTACTGGTGAAAAATTCGTTCCGTTATGGACTGCCAGTACACTGCCGCAGTACCTACCCTAGGGACGTCATAAATCGCTACCATTTTTGTACTTTGAGCACTGGCGCTTTCAAGGAGCTCTCAATACTTTGACCAAGTGATTAAAAAAATTACAGCGCCTAGAGATTTGAAAAATGGGGATGACAGTATACTGGACTGCGTTCCGTTTTAAACAGTTACCGGTATAGCAAATTAAAAAGGCAAGGCTTCACAGTATACTGAATTGACGTCACAGTATCAGTGGTCATACCCAATAATAGGTATTCACGTAGTCGCAATTCCTAGTTCCATGAGGTATTCACAGTAGTTACAGAGTTGCCTTTTTCACGGAATGGTCACATTTATATCGTCGCTGTAGTTGGAAAATTAAATAACTACACTTTTTGCGAAATCGACTTTATTGCATTTTCAGAACGACCAATTAAAGCTGCATCTTTCTGTAATTCTAATTTTTGATTATCATTATTAATTAAAAAGATATATGAAAATGAATCTTGCAAGGGGCCACACTTGGAAAAATAAATACTGAAAAATTGATACAAAAGTAGCGAGGAAAAAGTAGATAACTTAGCAAAAAATAAATAAGTTCTCTCTTTGCATCACTTCGAGAGTGAATAAAATGCATAAAGTTAGTTATTTAGTTTTCCCTCGACACATATTCTGCTTAACAGGGGCCATGCAGTCCAGAAAAATTAATTAAAATCAGTTATTTAATTTTGCGTGTGTCATGATTGCAATGTAAGGGTACTTTTTAAATTGAAAAGTAAGTAAGTAAGATTCCACTGTCCAGTTTTCAGGCATCATTATTGTCAATATGGTAATGATGGTCCATATATGTCTAAGGGCTTGTCCCGTACTACTGGGCGACCGACAAGGAGGATAATGGAAGGGAAATTAACATTGCTCACGAGTTAATTACAATGGCATAACACCCTTTGCCGATTACAAAAACTTAATAATTTTCGCATAATGAGATTAATACATGCTCGATTACAGGCATGGTATGCACTATGAATCTATTCCTTCGTCACAAAGCAAAACATTGACGATTTTTAATCCGGAAATGGTTCTGAATAGGGTACTTGGAATTTGTAGCCATCAAGTTCAAGATTATGAGTAAAATAGATTTTGCCCCCGTGATCTCATCCGCATGAAATCAGGTTTAAATTGTGAAACACGTACTTCTTTATTTATAATCGAAAAGCTAAATCCCTGTCTTCATTTTTTATTGAAAGCTCAAATAGCAAGTTTCATTGATGTACTTAACTTGCAAAAATGTTTGACTACCGTAAAAACTTTCACCCCCTATTTAACCTCCATGGGGATAGAATTTCCAAAAATCCCTACTTATTAGATGCCTACATTATAAAAGGAACCTACTGTCAAAATTTCAAGCTTCTAAATCTAGTGGTTTAGGTTGTGCGTTGATAAATCAGTCAGTCAGTGATGATGACAAGTCTTTTTATAGGTAGAGAGCGTAAGAAGTCGTTTAATAAGTGAGTGGACTACTTAAGTCATCGGATGCTTTCCATTACTACATCTTTGATATCCCATCTACGCACACGAAGCGTTTAAGTCTTCATTTCTCGTTCGCACGACTAGGCTCCGGATATTTCTTCTGAAATTGTGAGTTTCCCGATACTACAAGAGTGAAAAGGCCAATCTTCAAGGCAAACGCGTTTCATCACTTCACTTCAGATCACTTTTCATCAGAGATGATAGTGATCAAGTGAGTACCTATAATGTATCGAATTTGTTTTTGTGAATGTTTTGTTTCCATAGAGTGAATGTATAAGAAAATTCTCATAAGTTACTTTAGCTAATCGGCTAATTGAAAAGCTTAATAAGTTCATAGATACTTGCGAATCGATGAGCATCTTTGAACTTCCTTAAGAGTTTGAGTTAGCCATTTGACAAACGTAACCATTGGTTTTAAACACTCGAATGATCATGATAAGTTGTTATCAAGTCAGATAGAAGAATGAAGGTGTTTCAGTGTTTTTTTCATTTTATTTTTAAGCTGTTAATAATAAGAAACGTTTTTTGTTGGTTTTACTTTAAAAAAACATTTTTTTTTTATCTAATGAGACACATCTATAGGATTTTCAAAGTTGAATAAGTAAACAATAGGTCGTTATAAAGTCTCACTACTGTGGAAAAATTAAACAAAGGCACTTATATCGTTAGTTTTTCGAACTTAAATGGAATCTTGACGAAGAAAAACTAAATAACTGACATGGAAAAATAAATAAGTGTATCAAATATTCAAAACTTTGGTGAGGGAAAACTAAATAATTGCATCTTATTTTTTTTCTCACAAACAAATTAATCAAAGTTTATGGCAAGTAGATTCGGACATAGATACAGTAACAAACTTTAACATATATAAAATTGTTTATGAAAACAAAGTTATCGCCATTTTTGACGCAAAAAAACACTAAATCGCGTTTTACTCGCGATATTGGTTTTGTTAGTTACAGCGACGATATATTGTCGCTGTAGTTGGAAAATTAAATAACTACACTTTTTGCGAAATCGACTTTGTTACATTTTCAGAAAGTCCAATTAAAGCCGCATCTTTCTATAATTCTAATTTTTGATTATCATCATTGATTAAAAAGTTATATGAAAACTAGCTGACCCAGCGAACTTCGTACCGCCAGCAAAAATATTTAGTGGTTGGTCACCCTTATCATTTAGGGCTATGAAAAATAGATGTTGGCCGATTCTCAGACCTACCCGATATGCTCACAAAATTTCATGAGAATCGGTCAAGCCGTTTCGGAGGAGTACGGGAACGAACATTGTGACATGAGAATTTTATATATAAGATGAATCTTGCAAGGCGCCATACTTGAAAAAATAAATATTGAAAAATTGATAAAAAAGTAGCGAAGAAAAAGTAGATAACTTAGCAAAAAATAAATAAGTTCTCTCTTGCATCACTTCAAAAGCAAATAAAATGCATAAAGTTAGTTATTTAGTTTTCCCTCGAATTTTTAATTTACAGGGGAATTAAGTTCGGAAAAATTAAACAAAGTCAGTTATTTAATTTATCATCCCATGATTGCAAAGATATAGGTACTATTAAAATTGAATAAGTACATTTATACAAAGGTAAAACTAAAAGAAAGATGATAGCTGTTATAATTTCATTAGAATCTTAGTTTAAATTTAAATGGACGTAATTATGTACCTTTTTCTTTTTGGCATCCTACTAATATTATAAATACAAAAGTTTGTGAAGGTGGGTGGATGAATGTTTGTTACACTTTCACGCAAAAACATTTAGACGGATTTTGATAAAGCTTCACGATGTCATAGCTTATACATCAGAATAGAACATGCACTATATTTTATCCCAGAAAGTTAGAGAACTTCTGCGGGAATCAATCATTAGCTAGTCTTCAATCCTAGTGTTCCACAAACTATTAAAATCTTTATTATTTTATGAGTAGAGTCGTTATTATAACAATTACTAGCGTCACTTACATACCCCTAGTTCGATTAAACCATTCTTAGTTAATTATAACTTGAAAACGATAGTTTTGATTATACTGAACTTTACTCGCTATTTGATTTGAACCAGCTGAGCTTAATTGTTAAATTTAAATTTATAATGGTAAAACTGAAGAAAAGTTGATAGTTATCATTTCAGTTGATACTTAGTTTTTAATAAGTATAATTGTTAAATTCAAAGTGAAATTTTGTTGATTTTATGAGTAGAATCGTATAATTTATTGTTATGTGGTTTTGTTTTTTTTATGTTTTATTTTGTAAGTCTGATAGAAGAATCTAGTTGCTTCAGTCGTTTTATTGATTACTTTTTACAATAATATATAAAAAGAAATGTTTATTTGTTGGATTTCTTTTAAAAATCCTCCTTTTTTAGGGTTCCGTAGTAAACAAGGAACCCTTATAGTTTCGCCATGTCCGTCCGTCCGTCTATCTGTCTGTCTGTCCGCGGTTTAGCTCAGAGACTATTGGTACTAGAAATCTGTAATTTGACAACGGTATAAATATCAATCACGCCGACAAAGTCGTGAAATAAAATTGTGAAAAATAATTTCTCTTAGGGTACCTCCCCTACATGTAAAGTGGAGGATGAATTTTTTTTTTCTCGTGTATCCCATAGTGTGGGGTTTCGTTGAATAGGTCTTTCAAAAATATTGTGGGTGTGGGAACATCATTTTTCAATTCAGGGATCCGTTTGTGAAATAATATGATATTTTATAGTGCTAAATTTTATTAGTCAAGTGTCCCCCCCTCTGCCAGCTAAATGGTTGTATATAGGATACAAGAAAAATTCACAGCAGTAGTATATATAATGAATTTTAAAGGAAAACTATCACGGCTAAGTAGGGTTCATTAGTTAAGGAGTTATATCTGTTTTTTCTAAGTTAGGTATTACACGTAGTGTAAGTTGCATATTTTGTAATATATTATAGTATTTAAACCATGGAACTCAAAATTTATTCAATATTCATAAATAAAACAAAAGCACTATCCTAGGTCAGCAATAATATTTGTGACTTGCAACTACGGAACCCTACACTGCGCGTGGCCCGATACGCACTTGGCCGGTTTTTTTATTAAATTAATACCCTTAAATAGGATTGTCATAGTAAAATAAGTAAATAACGGGTCATTTTAACATCTCAGTAAAGTGGAAAAACTAAATAAAGGTACTTATATCGTCACATTATCGTACTTCAACGCAATATTGACGAGGAAGAACTAAACAACTGACATGGAAAAATAAATAAGTGCATCAAATATTCAAAACTTTGGTGAGGGAAAACTAAATAATTGCTTTTTATTTTTTTTTCTCACAAACAAATGAATCAAAATGTACATCAAGTAGATTCAGAAATAGATACAGTAACAATCTATAACATAATATCAAAACATGGACCGTTAAATTGTTTATGAAAACAACAAACAAACAAACACTAAATCGCGTTTTACTCGCGATATTGGTTTTGTTAGTTATTTAATTTTCCAACTACAGCGACGATAGTTTGTATTGATTGGACCCCTAGTAAAAGGTAATATTTCAAATATTGGACTTTCTGAAAATGTAATAAAGTCGATTTCGCAAAAAGTGTAGTTATTTAATTTTCCAACTACAGCGACACTATCTCCGCCTATCTATTCAGTGGACACCGTCGTGGGCTAAAACGACGAATTCTGCTTTTATAATGCTGTTTTATAACCGATTTGAAAAAAGGAGGTTATCAATTCGATCCGAATGGATGTTATATTATTAGAATTGCACAATTTTCGGATTTAAATTTCACAAGTGTATGTATGTATGTTTGTCCATGTATTTCTCCAAAAATATTAATCAAATTGCAATAATTCTTTTTTAATTGGATTAGGTATTTTTCAACCTAGGGAACATTGCAAGTTTTATCAAAATCGGTTCAGTAGTTTAAAAGATATGGTCCAAAAAGTGATATAAAGTCGGTTTAGGTAACTTTTATTACGTGGATTTAGTTTTTAAAATCCCTGGGGAATCTTTCATTTTCCGGGATAAAAGTAGCCTATGTCACTCTCCAGGTCCTCAACTATACCTATGCAAAAAATCACCTCGATCCGTAGGTAGCTTTGTTGCGGCGTGATTGAAAGACAAACCAACAAACTAAACAAACACACTTACGCATTTATATTATGAAGTATGATTGTCTAATGTCTACTGTGTAGCCTTCATGTTTTGATAATTTACCTACTGTTTTTGCGCGGCTTTACCTGTGTGGATTTAAGTTTTTAGTACTAATCCCGCGGGAACTGTGAATTTGTCGGGATGAAAATTTTCTATAATTAAGTTAATCCAGGGCTTAGACTAATACCTATCCAGGGTAAAAGCTATCTCTATTTCAAATTTCAGCCAAATCGGTTCAGTAGGTATATATTTTACCTAATTATTGTGTCGTGAAGAAAATAAAATAGGTATAAAAATATTATATCTAAACAACCATTTCTAAAATTTAATACTTTTTGTGCATTTTATGATAAAAAACAGTCGCCCCGCAGCCGGTTGGCGAGCTAAAAAAATAAAGCCCGTTGAAGAAAGTAGCAGTCATGTATTAGGGTAAGTACCTACCTACCAAGTGAAGTTAGACAAGATCACAAGAAACAACCGGCGCTGCGCGCCGGCCGGCGCGGCGGCCGCGACACTCGATAGTAATAATATCAAAGAAGCCGTCGCGCCGGCCGAAACTAGCGATCAGCGACATTATGCTTTAATTTGTACGATTGGAATGTTAACCTTATTTTATTACTCTTAAGACTGAATTTCAAAATTGTCAAATGGCTTGATAAGGTTTAAAATATTTGAAATCATTAAAAACCTAAAATTATAATTTTACAGAACTTCTATATTTTCACAACTTTTGAAGAAAAAACTATTTTTAACCGACTTCAAAAAGAGGTTATCAATTCGACATGCATGTGTGTAATATTATTGGAAATGCAAATCACCTATATCACAATCTATTAGGGCTTACAAACATAATAATGTATGTATGTATGTTTGTCCATGCATTTCCACAGTCGATCTTAGACTTGCCTTTACACAAGTTTAAGAAATCAGTTTAAACTAATCTCATGAAAAAAGCATATTATTATACAATTGAAGACTATATAAATGACAAAAAAACGTGAATATAATTTATTCCAGCGATTCATGAATCATGAGACAGTAGGTAATGATTAACCTGTAAATTCTCTTTTTCCTCATTGTGGAAACACTGCATACATATCTACTAAGTATAATGTAAACTTGTTTTGAAAACTGCCGAGTTTCTTGCTGGTTCTTCTCGGCAGGAACGGCATTCCGAACCAGTGGTAGACTCATGGACGGACGATTCAAAAGCACTTGTAAAAAAGTTTATTTGAATACAAAACATTTTTATTCTATTCTATTTCTCCGAAAATATGCGACCAATCTTTTTTTACTGGCTTACATTTACTTCAACTCAGGCAAGATATCGTTATAATCGTTTCAATAGTTTTAAAGATAAGGACAATAGGGTATTTGACTATATTAAAAATATCGTTTCATCTGGTGTCATCCTAAAAGATTATTATCTAAAAACATTATTCCATACGACAAAACTAAAAAATAAAGGTTTATTTAATTAGAAAACATTAATTAAAATTGCTTTAATTCTGGCCATGTTCACGAGATCGAAAACGTTTTTGAATCTCGAATGACGTCACAGTTCACGCCACCTTTGGGCTTTGGAATTGTCATTGAACTGTGTGTGAACTGTGACGTCATGTAAACAAATGGAACGTTTCCGCGGCAATTTATTTTTTTGAATATATTTCTCGATTTTTATGGAAAATACTGAAAATTATGCCGAAATATTCGTTTTGTTAGCTTCAGCATAGCATTATTAACAATTTAATATGATTTTTTAAAAGTAGTCAAATACCCTATTGTTCGTTTTCAGTAGGTATATTTGAAATAGCTTGTTTTCCAAAAAAAGTTGGCAACCCTAGCCGCAGCCCTTGCCGTTCGCGGTAAAGCGTGCATGTGAGTCCTGCTGATGTAGGTAGGTACCTAAAGTCTTTAGTCTTGCGACCTCCCTGGCGCAATGGTAAGCGCTGTGGTCTTATTAGAGGGAGGTTCCGGGTTCGATTCGCGGCAGGGAAATTTTGAATTTTTTTATGTAATATATTTTATAATTTATAAAATTTTATAATTTTCTCTAGTCTGGTCTGGTGGGAGGCTTCGGCCGTGGCGAATAAAACCTACCGGCAAAGCCGTGCCTCCAAGCGATTAGCGTTTTGGTACTATTCCATGTAGAAACCAAAGGGTATACATACAGTATGGGTTTCATAAAAAATGCCATACCCCTTCCATGTCAAAGCTCAAAAAAGGCTAACTTGTATTTGAATTATTTATAAAAAAAATACGAAGCAAAACGAAGCAGCTTTTGTTTTAATGCCATCTAGTTCAATTTTATAGTAAACAATTCGTAGTTCATGTTAGAACCACAACCCTAATGGATACCAACCATGTTGTGAGTGTGTGCGTGGGTATCGCGTCTCTACAGTGATTCGATATGACTGATATTTATATTTGATTAATCATCTAAATGGCTCCGTTTTAAAGTAAGCTAATGATTTGATAAAATAATAGGCATTGGTATACTGGCGCAATTTCAATATTTTTAAAATCTGTGCATAGCAACTTTGCGAAAAAATTAAAAATCTGTCAAACGCCCTAACAGCGCCATCTAGCGGCAATCTTTTCTTGAGAAGGTATGTCTCTTCCACCAATCGGTTGTACTGAACTTGTGACTTTAAATCAATACAATTGTTTGGTTTTGAACTAGAAATCACTTAATTTAACCTTAAAATCTTTTGAACTCACCGCACTGCCCTGTCACAGATGTTTCAGTTTCGCCATATTGAATTGAACTTCAGTCTTTGCTCGGCCGACTTCTTTCTTGACGGTGGCGCCACCTCACGGGACGCGTACGAAGCGCGAGTTTTCGCGAATCGACCAATCCTGATCGACATTGACGAATGGCGGCGGGCGGCGGTATATTTAAAACCCAACAACAATCAAGGACTATTTTACTTTGACGCTGCTGTCATCGAATACGAATACGATCAATGTAATAACTTTTAAACCATTGATACCCTGTTGTCACAAAATATCCAATTTATAAAAAGACTTTGATCTTTCACAGACCAATAGAAGAAGACTTACAGGAAACACAAACTACTGACGAAATACAAATAGAAGACATTCCAAAACCTGAACCTCTAGTGTTAGACCCGGGGGACCAGTTATTGCAACAACTGGGCACGCCGACAGACGCCAAACCAGACGGCGTCGAGCACAAAAAGAAAGTTCTAGACATAATAAAAGACCAAGGAAAAGAGTTCATAAGTATTATCTACCCCCCGTACGAAGAAGAACTCAATGAGCAGAAGTTTGACGATTCTGAGCGGAAGAAAGCAGAGAAATACGCCAGGTCCAACGACGAAGTGCTGTTAACGGAGGTTCTGGGAATCAAACCCAGGTCCATTAGCGAACCCGCGCCACTGGCTCAGGTGGTCGAAGGCAGGGTGATAACTGAAAGCACCAAGAAAGTGTTGGAGGACATCGAAGGGAACTCCAAACTGTGGATCGGGAAGGACTACGTCAATTTTATCGTTAAGGACTTCAATGATTTGGATCTGCCATTTGTAGGTGAGGATAATAAAAAAATCTTTTTAAAAAACCGACTTCAAACTATTTTTAAACTGCTTATTTATTGATTATTTTTAAACCGTTGATTATTTATTGATTATTTTTAAACCGTTGATTATTTTTAAGCCGCTGGAACTGGAACCTGGAAACCGCTTACCTGGAAAGTATACCCTTTGAAACAAAAACGGAATTTTCCAAATAGATTCAGGCGTCTTCGAGTAATCGGTGAACGTACATAAAAAAAGAATCCTATGAATTGAGAACCTACTCCTTTTTTGAAGTCGGTTAAAAAAAATTGCCCAAGTGCGTGTCGGGCCTCGCTCTTTTAGGGTACATAATATGACCAAATCACTTTTCTTAAAACTAGATACATATTTAGATATCTTAGTTCTTAGATAAATTAGCATATGGGGAAAAATGCTCGTTTGTTTTGGTCACAACTTTGAAGGCCCCCCATTTCTTCATTTTTGAAGCTAAAAAATAATAATAAACACATTTGAACTCCACTCAATGAGCTCTAGAGTCTAGACAATGACACTCCACATGCCAGGGTAAAAAAATTAAAATTTTATTTCGACTCCTTTTTCTTGGCATGAAAATCGAAAGTCGAAATAAAATTTTATACATTGTATGGGGGGAGCTCCCCTTTATTTTTTAATTTAATTTAATTTTTATTATTTGTTGATATAGCGGCAATAGAAATACACACTGTGAAAATTTCAACTGTCTACCTGTTACGGTTTATGAGATACAGCCCGCTGACAGACGGACGGACGGACAGACGAACAGCGGAGGCTTAGTAATAGGGTCCCGTTGGCACCCTTTGGGTACGGATCCCTAATTACTATAGACATACTATAGACAGTATACTACAGACAGACAGTATACTGTAACTATAATAGACAGTAGATACTATGTCTTCATTATTATGAAAGTAGTGGGTAGAAGCAAAACACAGAATCACAGAAGGTAGCCTAGTAGTTAAGACTGGTCCCTTTGAGGGGTACCCGAGGTTCGAACCGCACGCACCTTAAACTTTTCGTATTATGTGTTTTAATATAAAAATATCGCTTGCTTTAACGGTGAAGGAAAACGATTACCAACTGGTTGGGTAAGTCTAAACAGTTTGACAGCAATTGAAAAAAAAATACATCATCATCAACCCATCAACGGCTCACTTCTGAGCGCAGGTCTCCTCTCAGAGAAGGGTTATATAGGCCATAGTCCACCATGCTGGCCCAATGCGAATTGGCGGACTTCTCACACCTTCGAGATCATTATGGAGATCTCTCAGGTGTGCAGGTTTTCTCACGATGTTTTCCTTTACCGTTAAGCAGTGATAGCCTAGTGGTTAGGACTGTGGTCTCCTATTCGGCGGGTTGCAGGTTCGATTCCGAGTACACAACTCTGGCTTTTCGAAGCTATGTACGCATATTAAGAAATTAAAATTATCACTTGCTTTTACGGTGACAATACATAAATAACACAAAAACAATATTAACATATACCTAAATAAAGCAAAGTTAAATTGTTTCTTTTAATGATTTTGTTAATTTCCACTGTGGAATAACATAAAATGATCGTTATACGATTTCAGACTTAGTGGATAGGTACACAACGCCCAGAATGCCGTGGCACGACATCGGTGTAGTCGTCCAAGGCGCGGCGGCGCGGGACGTCGCCAGGCATTTCATACAACGGTGGAATGCTATCAAATTGGAAAAAGCCAGGTCAGAATACGAATATAGTCGTCCAACAAAAGTAAAATAAATTCATCACCCAAATCTCTTCCCTAGACGAAAAAAAGTCTTTCCGATTCTTTTGTTAGTAATGTTATAAAACACAATTTTATTTTAGGTCACATTTCACAACATATTTATGGCATAAAATAAATTAAGTTTCATAACTTTCAGAGATTTCTTGAATGTGAATAACTTTCAGAGAGAGAAAAGATTCTAGGAAACAGAGATCTTTTTTGAGTTTGACTTTTGATATAGGTTTGCGATGTAAGAACATTTATTTAGTACGTTTCTTTTGGTCTATTTCGTGTTTTCCCCACCACTTTCAAAAATAAAATTACTGCTAGTTGTGAGAAGCAGAAGTGGCAATGGCACATTATAACTCGAAGAACTGATAGAAGTAAGGTACCTGAATGGCGACGCCGGGAAACGGCATCGTCAAACCCCCCACTAGGTGGATGGACCATCTCGAGCGAGACCCAAAGGGGTTGTTTCGAATATAAAGCCTGGGCCAGGTTTTTGTACAGTCTTTCAAAATGTTTGGGGTCACGAAATAGTGATTATTTTTTCTTTATTTCTCATTAAAAGGTCCTTTTTACGAGGTACAATGCGAAATTATTTTGCAAAATAAAAGCGCAACAAAATGGGGTTCTTTCAAATGTCATCATGACACGTACTTACACGAGTCATGATGACATTTGACATAAAAATAACCACAATTGATTGCAATTGACATTTGACATACCAGCAATTGACATTTGACAATTAAAATGACATTAAGATGACGTAACGTCGTTACAAACACAGACAACAAAAGCAGATGGATGCACTCCGGGAGTTGCCATTCTACAGATGTACCCAATTATCAATTTTATATTTGTACCTCTTATTGACTGTAATACTACAAAAAAGCATATTTTATTTCAATTTCTATGATTTAATACTATTTTTTGGTATAGAATAAAATAGAAATGTTTTTTATTCAAATAAACTTTTTTACAAGTGCTTTTGAATTGTCGATGAGTCTACCACTGGTTCGGAATGCCCTTCCTGCCGAGAAGAACCAGCAAGAAACTCGGCGGTTGCTCTTTTCAAAACAAGTTTACAATTCAATAGAATAGTTATACAGTTTAATTACCACCTACTGTCTCATGAATCGCTGGAACGAATTATATCCACGCTTTTTTATCATTTATGTAGTTTTCAATTGCATAATATGCTTTTTTCATGAGATTAGTTTTAACTGATTTCTTAAACTTGTGTAAAGGCAAGTCTAAGATAGCGTACAAGTACCTGGCCTAAGATGAAACAACCCCTTTCACAGGATTGGGTCCTGCGTCGATCCTTACAAGATAATTTTATTATGACAGATTATGTGTACCGGTTGCGTTGACGGCGAATATTTTTCTATCCCAATTTTAACCCTACGGTAGTAAAGAATACTATGTTTATGAATGTAATGTAATGTTCGACGAAGTACCCTTAGTAATGTTCTCATTTTTATTTCAGACAGAACACGAACTACCCGTATCTTTTACCCAAAACATACACCGACATCAAACCTCTGCAGGACTTGGAACAACTTCTCAACATTGACATCATCAGCGCTTCGTGTCAGGTCAGTCAACAACAATACTGGAATTATTGCATTTGTGTATTGTTGTTGCATAGCATAATAGTACATTGTTCTACGAGGGGTGAAAGTGACCCATTACTTACGAGGGCGTCATTTGAGACACGAGGCGAAGCCGAGTGTATCAATACGCCCGAGTTAGGAATCGCACTTTCTCCCGAGTGATACATAGTGCTTTATACTACACCTACGAGGAAAATAACAGACACATTTTTTTTTTAAATTATTGAAGTTTACTTTAGAGGTACGCCGTCTACTTTAAAAGTACGCCGGCTACTTTAGAGGTACGCAGGCTACTTTTAAGTTACGCAGGCTACTTTGAGGTACGCAGGCTACTTTTAAGGTACACCGGCTACTTTAGAGGTACGCCGGCTACTTTAGAAGTACGCTGACTACTTTGGAGGTACGCAGGCTACTTTTAAGGTACATCAGCTACTTTAGAGGTACGCCGACTACTTTAGAGGTACGCAGGTAGTCTGCGCACCTCTACGGTGACTACTTTAGAGGTACGCAGGCTACTTTTAAGGTACGCAGACTACTTTCGAGGTACGCCGGCTACTTTAGAGGTACGCCGACTACTTTAGAGGTACGCAGGTAGTCTGCGTACCACCAAAGTAGCCTGCGTACCTCCAAAGTGGCCTGCGTACCTTAAAAGTAGCCTGCGTACCTCCAAAGTAGCCTGCGTACCACCAAAGTAGCCTGCGTACCTCTAAAGTAACTTGCGTACCTCTAAAGTAGACGGCGTACCTCTAAAGTAGCTGGCGTACCTTAAAAGTAGCCTGCGTACCTCCAAAGTAGCCTGCGTACCTTAAAAGTAGCCTGCTTACCACCATTTTTTTATGTATTTGTATTACTGAACTAATTTTTTCAAAAATTAAAAAAAGACGACCACGTATGTAATGGATTTTCATACAACTTTTCAGCCCGCTAAAGCACGTAAGTAATGAAATTTCATACATTTTTTCAGCCCGCAGATTTGTCTCCATGTAAAGACGTATTTTCTTTCTCGCTCTTTCTCGATATGACACAAATCAGAAGGTACTTTCCGAGCAGGTGTAGTATAAAAATCTTTACTTGAAAGTGTCCAGTTTAAGAAATTAGTCCAAGTATCGATTAATTTGTGAGTAACACACGTCAAACTCGATACTCGGACTATTACCTGTGAAGATGATACTGCCACTGGCGCAATTAGAATGCCATAAGCCTACTTTGTCGTATTAGTTTACAAATTGTGAAAAACCAAATTAAATTTGAATTTGGCGGGCAGACCCGTATAATCCACCTTAAAGGTGATCTGTCATGTCCAAATAGGTGCTACGCAGTGTGTCGTGCTGGTCGTGCGGCTTCCTGGACCCCGACACGGTGGAGCAGAGCATCCACGAGGCGTACGTGGACACGATCACGCGCGCGCAGCACTACGTCTACATCGAGAACCAGTTCTTCATCACGCTGTCGCGTACCAGCCTCACTGTGAGGAACCAGGTTTGTGATAACACTTGACAGTAATATAGGTTCTACGCAGTGTGTCGTGCTGGTCGTGCGGCTTCCTGGACCCCGACACGGTGGAGCAGAGCATCCACGAGGCGTACGTGGACACGATCACGCGCGCGCAGCACTACGTCTTCATCGAGAACCAGTTCTTCATCACGCTGTCGCGTACCAGCCTCACTGTGAGGAACCAGGTTTGTGATAACACTTGACAGTAATATAGGTTCTACGCAGTGTGTCGTGCTGGTCGTGCGGCTTCCTGGACCCCGACTCGGTGGAGCAGAGCATCCACGAGGCGTACGTGGACACGATCACGCGCGCGCAGCACTACGTCTACATCGAGAACCAGTTCTTCATCACGCTGTCGCGTACCAGCCTCACTGTGAGGAACCAGGTTTGTGATAACACTTGACAGTAATATAGGTTCTACGCAGTGTGTCGTGCTGGTCGTGCGGCTTCCTGGACCCCGACACGGTGGAGCAGAGCATCCACGAGGCGTACGTGGACACGATCACGCGCGCGCAGCACTACGTCTACATCGAGAACCAGTTCTTCATCACGCTGTCGCGTACCAGCCTCACTGTGAGGAACCAGGTTTGTGATAACACTTGACAGTAATATAGGTTCTACGCAGTGTGTCGTGCTGGTCGTGCGGCTTCCTGGACCCCGACACGGTGGAGCAGAGCATCCACGAGGCGTACGTGGACACGATCACGCGCGCGCAGCACTACGTCTACATCGAGAACCAGTTCTTCATCACGCTGTCGCGTACCAGCCTCACTGTGAGGAACCAGGTTTGTGATAACACTTGACAGTAATATAGGTTCTACGCAGTGTGTCGTGCTGGTCGTGCGGCTTCCTGGACCCCGACACGGTGGAGCAGAGCATCCACGAGGCGTACGTGGACACGATCACGCGCGCGCAGCACTACGTCTTCATCGAGAACCAGTTCTTCATCACGCTGTCGCGTACCAGCCTCACTGTGAGGAACCAGGTTTGTGATAACACTTGACAGTAATATAGGTTCTACGCAGTGTGTCGTGCTGGTCGTGCGGCTTCCTGGACCCCGACTCGGTGGAGCAGAGCATCCACGAGGCGTACGTGGACACGATCACGCGCGCGCAGCACTACGTCTACATCGAGAACCAGTTCTTCATCACGCTGTCGCGTACCAGCCTCACTGTGAGGAACCAGGTTTGTGATAACACTTGACAGTAATATAGGTTCTACGCAGTGTGTCGTGCTGGTCGTGCGGCTTCCTGGACCCCGACTCGGTGGAGCAGAGCATCCACGAGGCGTACGTGGACACGATCACGCGCGCGCAGCACTACGTCTACATCGAGAACCAGTTCTTCATCACGCTGTCGCGTACCAGCCTCACTGTGAGGAACCAGGTTTGTGATAACACTTGACAGTAATATAGGTTCTACGCAGTGTGTCGTGCTGGTCGTGCGGCTTCCTGGACCCCGACACGGTGGAGCAGAGCATCCACGAGGCGTACGTGGACACGATCACGCGCGCGCAGCACTACGTCTACATCGAGAACCAGTTCTTCATCACGCTGTCGCGTACCAGCCTCACTGTGAGGAACCAGGTTTGTGATAACACTTGACAGTAATATAGGTTCTACGCAGTGTGTCGTGCTGGTCGTGCGGCTTCCTGGACCCCGACACGGTGGAGCAGAGCATCCACGAGGCGTACGTGGACACGATCACGCGCGCGCAGCACTACGTCTACATCGAGAACCAGTTCTTCATCACGCTGTCGCGTACCAGCCTCACTGTGAGGAACCAGGTTTGTGATAACACTTGACAGTAATATAGGTTCTACGCAGTGTGTCGTGCTGGTCGTGCGGCTTCCTGGACCCCGACACGGTGGAGCAGAGCATCCACGAGGCGTACGTGGACACGATCACGCGCGCGCAGCACTACGTCTTCATCGAGAACCAGTTCTTCATCACGCTGTCGCGTACCAGCCTCACTGTGAGGAACCAGGTTTGTGATAACACTTGACAGTAATATAGGTTCTACGCAGTGTGTCGTGCTGGTCGTGCGGCTTCCTGGACCCCGACTCGGTGGAGCAGAGCATCCACGAGGCGTACGTGGACACGATCACGCGCGCGCAGCACTACGTCTACATCGAGAACCAGTTCTTCATCACGCTGTCGCGTACCAGCCTCACTGTGAGGAACCAGGTTTGTGATAACACTTGACAGTAATATAGGTTCTACGCAGTGTGTCGTGCTGGTCGTGCGGCTTCCTGGACCCCGACACGGTGGAGCAGAGCATCCACGAGGCGTACGTGGACACGATCACGCGCGCGCAGCACTACGTCTACATCGAGAACCAGTTCTTCATCACGCTGTCGCGTACCAGCCTCACTGTGAGGAACCAGGTTTGTGATAACACTTGACAGTAACAAATGCGTGAGTGTCGTGGAACACTCGGTTGAAACGAAGTTCTTTTTAATAATAAATCTTATATATATAAAAGAAAGTGGTGTTAGTTACACTATTTATAACTCAAGAACGGATGAACCGATTTGGCTGAAAATTGGTGGAGAGGTAGCTTAGAACCAGGAGACGGACATAGTATACTTTTTATCCCGTTCGACCGCGTTTCCGTCATGTCACTATAAAACGTGGTATAACAAAAACGCATCTGACATGGAATAACAAAACGCAAATGACAGTGAGCATAGTTAATAATACTATATATATATAAAAGAAAGTGGTGTTAGTTACACTATTTATAACTCAAGAACGGATGAACCGCTTTGGCTGAAAATTGGTGGAGAGGTAGCTTAGAACCAGGAGACGGACATAGGATACTTTTTATCCCGTTCGACCGCGTTTCCGTCATGTCACTATAAAACGTGGTATAACAAAAACGCATCTGACATGGAATAACAAAAGGCAAATGACAGTGAGCATCAGCTAGTTAATAACAAAATAAAATAAAAAATAATAATTTGCAGTTAGGATGCAAACCCCCGATAGTTTCACTCCTTCGTTAAGCCGCAACGCCACCAAAGCTATGACGGAACACGCAAATCATGATAAAGGATCGTGACGGAAAAATTCTTACACTTGTTTTCGCCTAGCCCCCATCCGCCAAGTCCGTACCGTCTGATTAGGAACTCTTTTACTTTTTTATGTTTTAAGTAAAACATAAAAAAATTTCAATGGGCTACGCCAGAAGACTCGCTCCGTCGCCCCTTCATTCAACATCACCTACTCGATCTGAATGAAATTCTTATTGAATGTGTGAATTGTGAGTGTGAAATATGCAGCATGCAGAAGGAATAAAAAGAGAAGGGATGGGGGGGGGGGGGTCAATTTTTATTTTTTCTTATAATAATGTCATCCATCGCAGATAGGCGAGGCGCTGTTCAACCGCATAATGCGCGCCCACCGCGCCGGCGACACGTTCCGCGTGTACGTGGTGATGCCGCTGCTGCCGGGCTTCGAGGGCGAGGTGGGCGGGCCCTCGGGCACCTCGCTGCACGCCGTCACGCATTGGAACTATCAGAGCATTAGCAGGTACGGCCTTCCTCCCACCCCCTACACCGCGCCGGCGACACGTTCCGCGTGTACGTGGTGATGCCGCTGCTGCCGGGCTTCGAGGGCGAGGTGGGCGGGCCCTCGGGCACCTCGCTGCACGCCGTCACGCATTGGAACTATCAGAGCATTAGCAGGTACGGCCTTCCTCCCACCCCCTACACCGCGCTGGCGACACGTTCCGCGTGTACGTGGTGATGCCGCTGCTGCCGGGCTTCGAGGGCGAGGTGGGCGGGCCCTCGGGCACCTCGCTGCACGCCGTCACGCATTGGAACTATCAGAGCATTAGCAGGTACGGCCTTCCTCCCACCCCCTACACCGCGCTGGCGACACGTTCCGCGTGTACGTGGTGATGCCGCTGCTGCCGGGCTTCGAGGGCGAGGTGGGCGGGCCCTCGGGCACCTCGCTGCACGCCGTCACGCATTGGAACTATCAGAGCATTAGCAGGTACGGCCTTCCTCCCACCCCCTACACCGCGCTGGCGACACGTTCCGCGTGTACGTGGTGATGCCGCTGCTGCAGGGCTTCGAGGGCGAGGTGGGCGGGCCCTCGGGCACCTCGCTGCACGCCGTCACGCATTGGAACTATCAGAGCATTAGCAGGTACGGCCTTCCTCCCACCCCCTACACCGCGCCGGCGACACGTTCCGCGTGTACGTGGTGATGCCGCTGCTGCAGGGCTTCGAGGGCGAGGTGGGCGGGCCCTCGGGCACCTCGCTGCACGCCGTCACGCATTGGAACTATCAGAGCATTAGCAGGTACGGCCTTCCTCCCACCCCCTACACCGCGCTGGCGACACGTTCCGCGTGTACGTGGTGATGCCGCTGCTGCCGGGCTTCGAGGGCGAGGTGGGCGGGCCCTCGGGCACCTCGCTGCACGCCGTCACGCATTGGAACTATCAGAGCATTAGCAGGTACGGCCTTCCTCCCACCCCCTACACCGCGCTGGCGACACGTTCCGCGTGTACGTGGTGATGCCGCTGCTGCCGGGCTTCGAGGGCGAGGTGGGCGGGCCCTCGGGCACCTCGCTGCACGCCGTCACGCATTGGAACTATCAGAGCATTAGCAGGTACGGCCTTCCTCCCACCCCCTACACCGCGCTGGCGACACGTTCCGCGTGTACGTGGTGATGCCGCTGCTGCCGGGCTTCGAGGGCGAGGTGGGCGGGCCCTCGGGCACCTCGCTGCACGCCGTCACGCATTGGAACTATCAGAGCATTAGCAGGTACGGCCTTCCTCCCACCCCATACACCGCGCTGGCGACACGTTCCGCGTGTACGTGGTGATGCCGCTGCTGCCGGGCTTCGAGGGCGAGGTGGGCGGGCCCTCGGGCACCTCGCTGCACGCCGTCACGCATTGGAACTATCAGAGCATTAGCAGGTACGGCCTTCCTCCCACCCCCTACACCGCGCCGGCGACACGTTCCGCGTGTACGTGGTGATGCCGCTGCTGCCGGGCTTCGAGGGCGAGGTGGGCGGGCCCTCGGGCACCTCGCTGCACGCCGTCACGCATTGGAACTATCAGAGCATTAGCAGGTACGGCCTTCCTCCCACCCCCTACACCGCGCTGGCGACACGTTCCGCGTGTACGTGGTGATGCCGCTGCTGCCGGGCTTCGAGGGCGAGGTGGGCGGGCCCTCGGGCACCTCGCTGCACGCCGTCACGCATTGGAACTATCAGAGCATTAGCAGGTACGGCCTTCCTCCCACCCCCTACACCGCGCTGGCGACACGTTCCGCGTGTACGTGGTGATGCCGCTGCTGCCGGGCTTCGAGGGCGAGGTGGGCGGGCCCTCGGGCACCTCGCTGCACGCCGTCACGCATTGGAACTATCAGAGCATTAGCAGGTACGGCCTTCCTCCCACCCCCTACACCGCGCTGGCGACACGTTCCGCGTGTACGTGGTGATGCCGCTGCTGCAGGGCTTCGAGGGCGAGGTGGGCGGGCCCTCGGGCACCTCGCTGCACGCCGTCACGCATTGGAACTATCAGAGCATTAGCAGGTACGGCCTTCCTCCCACCCCCTACACCGCGCTGGCGACACGTTCCGCGTGTACGTGGTGATGCCGCTGCTGCCGGGCTTCGAGGGCGAGGTGGGCGGGCCCTCGGGCACCTCGCTGCACGCCGTCACGCATTGGAACTATCAGAGCATTAGCAGGTACGGCCTTCCTCCCACCCCCTACACCGCGCTGGCGACACGTTCCGCGTGTACGTGGTGATGCCGCTGCTGCCGGGCTTCGAGGGCGAGGTGGGCGGGCCCTCGGGCACCTCGCTGCACGCCGTCACGCATTGGAACTATCAGAGCATTAGCAGGTACGGCCTTACTCCCACCCCCTACACCGCGCTGGCGACACGTTCCGCGTGTACGTGGTGATGCCGCTGCTGCAGGGCTTCGAGGGCGAGGTGGGCGGGCCCTCGGGCACCTCGCTGCACGCCGTCACGCATTGGAACTATCAGAGCATTAGCAGGTACGGCCTTCCTCCCACCCCCTACACCGCGCTGGCGACACGTTCCGCGTGTACGTGGTGATGCCGCTGCTGCCGGGCTTCGAGGGCGAGGTGGGCGGGCCCTCGGGCACCTCGCTGCACGCCGTCACGCATTGGAACTATCAGAGCATTAGCAGGTACGGCCTTCCTCCCACCCCCTACACCGCGCCGGCGACACGTTCCGCGTGTACGTGGTGATGCCGGTGCTGCCGGGCTTCGAGGGCGAGGTGGGCGGGCCCTCGGGCACCTCGCTGCACGCCGTCACGCATTGGAACTATCAGAGCATTAGCAGGTACGGCCTTCCTCCCACCCCCTACACCGCGCCGGCGACACGTTCCGCGTGTACGTGGTGATGCCGTTGCACCTAACTCTTTCACCTTCAAGGCAAGAGTGAATAGGTATTTTCTAGGCAAGTGCGCTCCAGCCTCGTCAGTGGTTTCCGTCATTGATTGTAGTCAAGCGCATGCCTATCGCAAGATAGGATTACTTTTTTTTTAATAACAAAAATAAAAATTAACATTAAAAAAAATACGCGTCGAATTGAGAACCTCCTCTTTTTGTATTTTTTGAAGTCGGTTCAAAAGTTTCTGCGAAATCAAAACGACATCATCACGAAAGTTAACTTATGGAGTAGGCAATTAAGTTTTAACAATCGCGCACCCACATTATCACGACGTCACCGCTTGTGTTGAGACGAGTATCTAGACGAATTGTGTGTGATTTTTTTTTTCTTTTTTTTTATTGAATAATAAAAATTTACAAAAAAAACTTACAAACAAAGTAGCCATCCTCATGAAACTTAAGTGTTTATGTGATATGGCTATTATGTTTATATCGCAGGAGTAAAGAGGCAATAATCACCCGGCTGTACGAGGCGGGTGTGCCGGATCCGTCCGCCTACATCAGCTTCCACGGGTTGCGCGCGCACGCCTCGCTCGACGGCGAGCCGGTGACGGAGCTGGTGTACGTGCACTCCAAGCTGCTGGTCGCGGACGACCGCTACGTGATCTGCGGCAGCGCGAACATCAACGACAGGAGCATGGTCGGGAAACGGGACTCGGAGATAGCTGTGCTGTTGCAGGTATCGAACTGACCGCACGGGTTGCGCGCGCACGCCTCGCTCGACGGCGAGCCGGTGACGGAGCTGGTGTACGTGCACTCCAAGCTGCTGGTCGCGGACGACCGCTACGTGATCTGCGGCAGCGCGAACATCAACGACAGGAGCATGGTCGGGAAACGGGACTCGGAGATAGCTGTGCTGTTGCAGGTATCGAACTGACCGCACGGGTTGCGCGCGCACGCCTCGCTCGACGGCGAGCCGGTGACGGAGCTGGTGTACGTGCACTCCAAGCTGCTGGTCGCGGACGACCGCTACGTGATCTGCGGCAGCGCGAACATCAACGACAGGAGCATGGTCGGGAAACGGGACTCGGAGATAGCTGTGCTGTTGCAGGTATCGAACTGACCGCACGGGTTGCGCGCGCACGCCTCGCTCGACGGCGAGCCGGTGACGGAGCTGGTGTACGTGCACTCCAAGCTGCTGGTCGCGGACGACCGCTACGTGATCTGCGGCAGCGCGAACATCAACGACAGGAGCATGGTCGGGAAACGGGACTCGGAGATAGCTGTGCTGTTGCAGGTATCCAAATGACCTTGTATTTATCGCAAGAGTTAAGAAACGCTAATCACCTTGCTGAACGAGGTGCAAGCGACGGATCCGTCCGCCAACATCACCTCATCATCATCATCAAGCTGCTGGTCAAGGAGCATGGTCGGGAAACGGGACTCGGAGATAGCTGTGCTGTTGCAGGTATCCAAATGACCTTGTATTTATTGCAAGAGTAAAGAAACAATCCTCACCGGCTGTACGAGGAGTGAGCGACTAATTTGTGAGCATTCACGTCCAACTCGATATTCTGACTAATTTCTTAAACTGGACACTTTCAAGTAAAGATTTTTATATGAACCTGTGAAGATGATACTGCCATAATGCCATAAACCTACTTTGTCGTATAATCCGGCCTGGCGCAAACATACAACTTTTAGCAAGAAAAGGTTAGAATTATTTTGCTATAATCCGCCAACAGAAGCCCTTTATCACAGGTGTGTAAGATTTTGTATGAATGATCGGATGATAATCAAAATCTTACACACCTGTGATAAAGGGCTTCGACTGAGCATGTTGGAACAATTAGAAATAATAAAACATAATAATAATACTCAGTTTAAATTACTTAATGAACAAGTGAACGTCTCAAGTTCACCACTGCTTCGTTTGTTTGAAGGGGGGAGTCCGGGGGGTAGTGGGCGGGGCAACAGTAGTGGGGGTAGGAATACGGTATATAATACCGCGCAAATCATTGTAAAGTCGACATCTCCTGAGGATGCTCCGGTGTCGGGGCGAAACGTGCGTCGAGAGTAGTGTAAAAGTTATACAGATTGTTTCTGTTGGCGGATTATAGCAAAATAATTCTAACCTTTTCTTGCTAATCATGGACTTCCGCAAAGTAACGCCTGCTTCTATCCAATATACAACTTTTAGTTGAACAACTATTTAGTTGTGTTTCATAAATTTATGGCAATGTACTGCGATCATAGAATGTGCGCAAACTATCAAAACGATAGTTGCTCGACAAAAAAATCAAAAAGCCGTATCGATTTGCTTTTGATTATAGTTTATTTGTGTGGAATTCACGAAAAGTACACAACTCGACTAAACAGTTTAGTCGATGTAAAAGTTGAATGTATGTGCCTTACCTAAGGCTTTTTGATTTTTTTGTCGAGCAACTATCGTGTTGATAGTTTGCGCACATTCTATGATCGCAGTACATTTCCATAAACTTATGAAACACAACTAAATAGTTGTATGTTTGCGCTAGGCAGTATACAAATTGCGAAAAACGAAATTAAATTTGAATTTCGCGTGCAGACCCGTATAATCAACCGTCAATTATTTTTTACTCCAGCATCGAAAAGTTCCAATTTCGAATTTGACAGCTGAATTGAAATGAACCCTCTTTCGGTTTTGCTTCTCATTTCGATGCAGCTCGTTGTATGGGAGCTGAATCGAAATGGTTATCTTCTTAAAATAGGATACCTATAGCTAAGGCTCTGAGTTCTGGCACTTTTGTACCGTTCATACGACAGAGGCGCCACAGGCGGCTGGTGGCGGCTTACGGAGTTACTTTTTGTTACTTTATTGAGCCTACGGCGTATTTTGTTAATGATTTTATTTTCCTTGTAGATAAAATCTTGTATGCAACTGAACGTAATTAGTCATTTTAATTCTCGTACTATCCTATTTTGTTACTCGGCAAGCCTCGTATCAAATAAAAATTATTTTCAAGTAACCGACTTCTGACGCCACTACAAAGTATAAAAATAATTTTAGTTTGTCCACGTTTGTTGAAGTCGGGCGGGCCTAAATACAAACTATGAAACCGATGCGCGACGCTACACAATATGAGAGACTCGTTTGTAGAAGTCGAGCGAACATCGCGAGTCGGTTTCATAGTTTGTATTTAAGGCCCGCCCGACTTCAACAAACGTGGACAAACTAAAATTATTTTTATACTTTGTAGTGGCGTTAGAAGTCGGTTTTTTGAAAATAATATTTTATTTTAAGCTTTTAAGTGTAGTATCCTATGATTGAGGAGCTAGGACCTGGAGCTCCATGATGTAGTCCATACTTGTTACCTACAATATCAATTCGTAATCGAAATTTCCTAAATCCCCATAGTTTTAGGTAGGCAGTACCCTACAGCATCAGGATTGAGGAGCTAGGACCTGGAGCTCCATGATGTAGTCCATACTTGTTACTTACAATAATAATTCGTAGACATTTCCTAAATGTCTTTATTTTAAGTGAGCAATATCCCTGCAGCATCAGGCTTGAGGAGTTGAAGGTGTACATTTTTATGGGACCATTTCGCAAACATCCTCTGTCGATTAAAAAAAAATCACGCGAATTGGTCCAGTAATCCCGGAGAAATCGGTGGACATACATAGGGAAAAAAAAAGATACCGGCCGAATTGAGAACCTCCTCCTTTTTGGAAGTCGGTTAAAAACAGCACTCGCATTAAAATGACCCTCATTACGATGCAGTTGCATAAATAGCTAGGTATAGCAAGCGCGTCATGTCCAGGACGAGCAGTTCGACGACGGCGTGATGAACGGCAAGCCGTTCCCGTGCGGGCGCGTGGCGGGCGCGCTGCGCAAGCGGCTCATGCGCGAGCACCTGGGGCTGGGCGGTGACGTCACGGGCGCGCTGGACGACCCGTGCGGCGAGGCCTTCTACAGGCGCGTGTGGCAGGCCACCTCCACGCGGAACACGGAGATCTATGAAGAGGTGTGGAATTATTGAGTCTACCGGGGATCCAAGAGCTGGCAGCTACCTTGGCCAAAGGATTAGCTTGGCCATCCAAAGGGGTAATGCTGCCAGCATCTTGGGTACTATGCCACACTGCAGTGACTTCGATGGGGTTTTAGATTTTATTTAATTTTTATTTTAGTTTGGTGTGGAATATTTTATTTTTTTTGAATAAAGTTCCATTACGGACGGTTTGGCGGATGGCTAGACGTAAAAAAATCGATCAAGTGCGAGTCGAACTCGTGCGCCGAGTATTCCGTACATTCCGCCATTATATTATTATTAAGCTATTGCACAGCTTTTATCGCGGGCTTTGAGCGCGGCGACCGAATCCCTAACACCCCGTCGTTTCAGTTCGGCAGACTTCGGCACGGTGTTTGTGTGCGTGCGACTAGAAAATGCTATGCAATAGCTTTACCGCGGCAGTCCCCGAGTGCCACATGTATTTTTTTTTATTATTATTATATATAATTTTCAACTTACTTTATTTGTGCTAACCTTTCCTTTAAGACCTTGCTTTTTGCCAAATTTCGTGATTCTAGGTCAACGGGAACTACCATAAAGGTTTTCAACCCAAAACCTATTGACCAAAATTGACAATTCTAGGTCAACCGGAAGTAACCTACTACCGGTTGACCTAGAATTGTCAATTTTAGTTAAAAGCAAGGTCTTACAGCACAAGTAAAGGAAAAATTCCGAAAAATAAAAAAAGTTGAGTTTTCGTCAAAATCTAAATTTGCCCATATCTTTTTATCGCGTTTACTCAGGACCTTGATTTTTATACACCTAATAGGGACTATAGACCTCAGTATCTGGTATAAATTTCAACTTGCTAGGTCCATCCGTTCCTGAGAAAATCGGTGGTTACACACGGACAGACGGACAAGAGAGTGATCTTATAAGCGTTCCTGTTTTTACCTTTTGAGGTAACCCTAAAAATGTGTTTTCCAGATGTGTGTTGTGTTTCCAAAATGTGTTTAAAAGAATTTTCCATCACGACCCTTGTTGCTAGGCGTAAGAATTTTCCGTCACAACCCTTGTTGCCTTTGTTTATTATACACGTTCTATCAAAGCTTTGGTGGCGCAGCGGTTCAGCTATCTGTCAGTGAAAGTTCCGTCAAAATCTGTACAGCCTTTCCCGAGATAGCCCAGACAAACAAAAATTTTTTAAAATATATGTTTTGTTATAAATACTGAATATACATTCGAAATATTTAGTATAAAGAAATTATTTTGATAATACAAATAAGACACTTAATTTTTTTTATTTGTATAGATTTTTGAACGCATTCGGGTATTTCAGGTTTTCCACACGATACCGACGGACGCAGTACACACATTCGCGGAACTAAAGAAATATCAAGAGGAGCACAGCCAGACGCTCTGGCACAAGGACCCGGCGCTCGCGCACAGAAAAATCGACCTTATTCAAGGCTATGTGGTCGATATGCCGCTAGAATTCCTTTGCAACGAAACATTGACTCCGAGGAATACCTCCATGGAAGGGATGATGCCTACGTCTTTATGGACGTAGATATTTTTCTTCATCATCATCATCATCAGCAACCCATCAATGGCTCACTACTGAGCGCAGGTCTCCTCTCAGAGAAGGGTTACAGGCCATAGTCCACCACGCTGGCCCAATGCGAATTGGTGGATATTTTTCTTACAAATAGAATAATTTAGGCTCGGCAAAAAAGAGTAGAAAAAATAGGGGCGCCACTTCTTCTTTATCAACCGATAGACGTCCACTGCTGGACAAAGGTCTCTTGCATGGACTTCCACAAGCCTCAGTCTTGCATCACTCGTTTGATGTCGTCGGTCCACCTGGTGGGGGGTCTGCCAATACTGCAAGTCCCGGTTTGGGGTCGCCACTCCAGCACCTTGGGACCCCAACGACCATCAGATCTTCTAACTATGTGTTCCGCCCATTTCAACTTCACTTTCGCGACTCGCTGAGCTATGTCGGTGACTTTGGTTCTCCTACGGATCTCCCTAATTTCTGCTTTGATCTCGCAGGGATACTCCGAGCATAGCTCTCTTCATCGCTCGCTGAGAATTATTTAATTCGTCACAAACTACGGTCAACCTTGTTTGATTGTTAGTGATTAGAAGCATATCGCATATGTGCACTGAACGCATTTCTATGTATTGAAAATGTGATGGCATGGCTGCGTCAGACGCACCGATTAAAAAACGACGTTACCTAATTATCCGGACATAACCTTTGGTAAAGCTCAATTTTTTTAGTATTATTATAATGTATAGAATAATAAAGATACTATATTTTTGAAATCATTTCCATAATATTGAATCTTTGCTAGTTTATTCTACTTTTAAAATAAAACGGTGCATGTAATATAATATAAATTAGTTACTATTTATTTTTAGTTTACTAAAGGTTCAAATCTAGCCATAAAAGTAAATAAAAATAATAAGGACGTTGATATAAGTATTTCCATACAAAAAGTGACCAGTTGAAAAAAATGGAAAGTAGCCAACAAAGAAATGTCAGACCTGCATTTCTTCATACAAAATGCGGTTTTGACAGTTCTAGTTAGCAACTGAACGATAGCCACTGAGATTTCTATCTATCCTCTAATAGACGGTTAGAGTTTAGACCAACAAATATCTTTATCCTTATTCTCGGTGATATTCAAACTGTATCCATGATCCCGTCAAAGATTATCGCACTATTTGCTATTCTCGGTGGTATTCAAACTGTATCCATGATCCCGTCAAAGATTATCGCACTATTTGATATTCTCTGTGGTATTCAAACTGTATCCATGATCCCGTCAAAGATTACCGCACTATTTGCTATTCTCGGTGATATTCAAACTGTATCCATGATCCCGTCAAAGATTATCGCACTATTTGCTATTCTCGGTGGTATTCAAACTGTATCCATGATCCCGTCAAAGATTATCGCACTATTTGCTATTCTCGGTGGTATTCAAACTGTATCCATGATCCCGTCAAAGATTATCGCACTATTTGATATTCTGTGTGGTATTCAAACTGTATCCATGATCCCGTCAAAGATTACCCCACTATTTGCTATTCTCGGTGGTATTCAAACTGTATCCATGATCCCGTCAAAGATTATCGCACTATTTGATATTCTCTGTGGTATTCAAACTGTATCCATGATCCCGTCAAAGATTATCGCACTATTTGATATTCTCGATGGTATTCAAACTGTATCCATGATCCCGTCAAAGATTACCCCACTATTTGCTATTCTCGGTGGTATTCAAACTGTATCCATGATCCCGTCAAAGATTATCGCACTATTTGATATTCTCTGTGGTATTCAAACTGTATCCATGATCCCGTCAAAGATTATCGCACTATTTGATATTCTCGATGGTATTCAAACTGTATCCATGATCCCGTCAAAGATTACCCCACTATTTGCTATTCTCGGTGGTATTCAAACTGTATCCATGATCCCGTCAAAGATTATCGCACTATTTGATATTCTCTGTGGTATTCAAACTGTATCCATGATCCCGTCAAAGATTATCGCACTATTTGATATTCTCTGTGGTATTCAAACTGTATCCATGATCCCGTCAAAGATTATCGCACTATTTGATATTCTCGATGGTATTCAAACTGTAACTGTTGGATTTAATACTTACTATCAAGTATCATCACTTTGGGCGCATTACTCTTAACTTTAATTAATTTATCAGCAACCTATTAAGAGTTTTGTACAAAAATGTCTTTGTTACACATTCCGTTAATAATCTTTTATCTACCTCTACTATACATTCAAAACGATTGTAGTAATTAAGATACACTTCCATTAAAAAGCACATAATATGTTTAATATGGATAGGTACATATATTTTTTTTTATTTTTTCATATTTTTTTTTCTTAAAGTAGAAGTAGGTACTCGCCTAGTAGTTTTAAAATCATTTCAACTTAGTTGATATTGAAATACATACCTATGTAATTTTTAAGGTTTGAAATTTTGTTTTTTTTTTTAATTATTATCAACTGAGAGGAATATACAAAAATGTTCTTATATTAGCACACGAGAAACCACTTAGGTTTAAATTGTGAGCTATAAGCCGATTCTGTGAAACACAAATACCTATAATAAATAACATTAACAAACCAACTTATCCAAAAAATATGATTTTAGTTTACGTTTTAAATTATTTTCTGTAAATTGTAATCTAACTTTACTATCTAAATTGTTTATTAGGCGAGGGACTATGTATGCAGTGGTACGTTTACCATATTTATTTTTAGATTTAATAGTTTGTAATGTTTTATGATTTACTCTACGTGTATCATATTTAATTGGAATAATATGTTGTCTATTTAAATTGAAAAATTGCTCCTTTAGCAGCTGATATTGGTCCAATATCAGCTGCTAAAGGAGCTCATCTCTGGGTATTACTTTGCAATGCTTAAATAGATATTTTTCATCAGTTTTAGCTATACTTTTAATATTTAAAGGTACAATGGATTTTAAAATTCTAAATTGTAATCGATAACATACTGAAGATATGATTTGTCTGTTCGACCATAGCTGCTAAGACTATAAGACTATAGACCATAAGTTATTATCGAGTCTGCAAGTGCATTGTAAAGCAAAATTTGACTTTATAATTTAAATGCTTCCTAATAATAGAACTGAGATTAACTTTTGAACGAAAAACGATAAAGATAGAATTAAGATTAATGTTAATTTAAATGTAATAATAATATATAAGTAATCATATCAATCATAAAGTATTTCCTGGAAATATCTGTGAGATATTTATTTTATAAAAATTATAATAATATATTAATTATTTTTGAATAATAATAAAAAAACCCTCTACCCGCTGAAGGTGAATTCACTTAGGTGACTTTCATACAAATCGCCTTAACATTTTTTATTTTATTTTAATGTCTTTTTTAGGGTTCCGTACCCAAAGGGTACCAACGGGACACTATTACTAAGCCTACACTGTCCGTCCGTCCGTCCGTCCGTCCGTCTGTCAGCGGGCTGTATCTCGGTAACCGTAATAGGTAGACAGTTGAAATTTTCACAGATTGTGTATTTCTATTGCCGCTACAACAACAAATAATAAAAATTAAATTAAATAAAAAAAATTAAATAAAATATTTCCATGGGTACATGGAAATATTTTTATGTAAATTTTTTTAACGGAACCCTAAAAGAGCGAGGCCCGACTCGCACTTGGCCGATTTTTCTTAGATTTATATGAATAAAACAACGAGCAGGCGGGTCACCTGATGTGAAGTAATTACCGCTGCCCATGAACAAAATTTGTATGCAAGTCACCTTAGTGCCGTAAAGTAGTAGTTAAAGCCGGCAACGAATTGGTAGTGCCTCTGGTTCTGTGACGTCATACACTGCCTACTTTGTATAATGCCGATCATTTTGCTTATTAGGTATAACTTGGTCAATGTTAATGGTATAAAAAATTAATCATCACACCCTAGACTTTATACGACTTTATACTCGCAGATACAACTACATACACAATTACTAGATCGTTCAATAAGTCCCGAGACTAACTTGGAAATAGCGTATATATTAAAAACTCTTTTTGATTTTTAAAAAATACTGGCCTTCAATAAAAGATATGTGTAAAATTTTTAAAAATGGAACATTAAAATATTGATTTTGCAGACATTTAAGTGACGCTACGTTTGTATCAGCTCCCTCTAAAGCAACCATATCTGGTATACATAATCATTAATCTGTGCAACCATTTGTCGGTGGTATGCCGACTTCAAACGCGGTCGCATGGACACAAATGATGGGGAACGCTCAGGTCGTCCAAATGAAGCAGTGACTCAACAAAATATTAACCAAGTCCTCAAAATCGTAATGGAAGATCGGAAGATAAAAGTGCGCGAGATAGCCGAGATAGTGAAGATTTCAGCTGGTAGTGTTTTCACTATTTTACATAAAAATTTGGCCATGAAAAAGCTTTTTTCGAAGTGGGTGCCGCGTTTGCTTACAACTGATCAAAAGGAACAACGTATCAATGATTCAGAGCGATGTTTGGCGCTGATGAATCGTAATAAAAAGGATTTTTACGTCGGTATGTGACAATGGATGAAACATGGATACACCATTTTACTCCGGAATCCAATCGGCAGTCAGCGGAGTGGAGAGCGGCTGGTGAAAGCCGCCCGAAGCGGCCAAAGACTCAGAAATCGGCCGGTAAGGTTATGGCGTCTATATTTTGGGATGCGCATGGAATACTTTTCATCGATTACCTTGAAAAGGGGCAAAATATAAATAGTGACTATTACATGTGCTTATTGGAGCGATTGAAGTACGAAATTGCGGATAAACGGCCTCAAATGAACAAAAAGAAAGTGGTGTTTCACCAGGACAACGCGCCTTGTCACAAGTCTGTGAGAACGATGGCCAAAATTAATGAATTGGGCTTTGAATTGCTTCCTCATCCCCCTTATTCGCCAGACTTGGCCCCCAGCGATTACTGGCTGTTTGCAGATCTCAAAAAAATGCTCCAGGGTAAGAAATTTGACTCAAATAGTGAAGTTATCACAGCAACGGAGGCTTATTTTGAAGCCAAAGACAAATCGTTCTACACGCATGGGATAGAAAAGTTAGAAAAACGTTGGAGGGACTGTATCGCTCTTGGAGGAGATTACGTTGATGAATAAAAAATAATTTTATAAAAAAAAACCTTGTTTTAGTACTTAGTCTCGGGACTTATTGAACCACGTGTTACATTACTACGCACTACGCAGTCACGCACACATACGTACACTAAATGCTGTGCACACAGAATTAAGCCGTAAAAGTAGCGCGTTAAAGATGCAAATGCGTCGCATAATTCACACATATCTGTAGTAGTGAATACGTATATATCGCTGGAGACTATAGTTGGGCCATTACAAACGTGCGAACTGAGTCATAAAACATGACGTCAAAGGAATGTGACGATGCTGCACAACTCGATATCGATAAAGGGATGCCGCTCGGACGCAGGTAGCTATAAACGACGCGGTCGTTGATGACTAATGCAATAAGGTAAAATGTAGGTGTTTGTGAAAATTGTGTTAGTTATCATTAGAAAATCGTAAGCGAACCATGGACGCATTATTCTCCAACTTAACTTTGTTAAAATTAAAGGGCGATATTAACGCCCAAACTCGTACGGTTATTTATAATGTGTTGACAGTGTTTAATGAATTGAAAAGTGACCCGGTAAAAATATCTTCTCTAAATTTAAATAACCCACGAGATATTACGGCGCTTCTTGTGGAGTTAGTACGAGAACTGTAGACAAAGTCAAGAAAGAAATACTTCAATCTGGCCATCCATCTACACCAAGAGAAACATATGTAAAACCAGAAACAGTTACAAATATCGATAATTTCGATGTTTGTTTGTTGCAACGCACCATTTGTTCATTTTACGACAGTGGTGAATACCCAACAGTGGCTAAAATATTAGCAAAAATAAAAGAACAAATGCCTGAATTTAAGTGCAGCAAGTCATCATTGAAAAAAATATTAAAGAAAATAGGTTACCAATTCAAAAAAAACATGGATGGCCGAAAATACCTAATGGAACGAATTGATATTGTCTGCGCTAGAATGGAGTTTTTAAGAAAACTTGATACATTAAAGAAGACAAACGATACCCGTCCGCGGTTTTATCTGGATGAGACCTGGGTCAATCAAAACCAGTGCAGAAAACGAATGTGGCTTGGAGAAAATGATCAAGGTGGCTTTAAAAATCAACCAGTGGGGAAGGGATAACGTTTGATTGTATGTCACGCCGGCTCCGCTAAGACAGGCTTCGTACCAGAAGCAAAATTAGTTTTCAGAGCTGTGAAATCCAAAGATGCCGATTACCACACTGAAATGGATGCGGAAACATATATTGCGTGGTTTATGGACTTTTTACTAGTTTTGGAGGAACCATCGATTATCATTTTAGATAATGCCAGTTACCATACCAAGCAATTTGAACCCATACCGACAATGTCTTGAAGAAAAGTAACATACAGGAATGGCTCCAACAGAAAAACATTCTGTTTTCGAATGCAGACATAAAAGAAGAATTAATAATTGAAGTAAAACAAAGCAACCCAAAAAAGATTTATGCCATTGACCAACTGGCAATTGAGCATGGCCACGAAGTTATTCGGAGTCTCCCGCTCGGCGATAAGGTCACACCTTTGAGTAATAAACCAACACAGGAGAAGAATTGACGCGCGTACCCCTCTGTAAGTTGGGTATGAGCAGTGGTCCTACTCGTTATATAAAACTGTTTGACTCGAGTCACGCGCCTGTCAACTACGTATGGTTAGCGGGGAATGAGCTCCGCTATAAATGCCGAATATGAGAGTATTTTCTTCTAAAAAAATTATTAAAACATCCAGTTTACTAAAGGATAACATTTATTTACTTCTGATGTATTATTTTATCCAAATAATGCAATACTTATGCAGAAAACTTAAGAAAACTGTCGATCTGAAAATGTTGCTACTTAATCGTACATGAAATAATTTGGGGAAAATATTGAAAATTAATCTTCCTACTTACTATTCGTTTAGAGACCTTTATCTTGAACTGCATTATAAATTGATCCCATAGAATTAAAATCACGATAGAATAGGAAGGGGTGAACGACTAATTTATAAGCTTTAAGTAAAATATGACTAGATATATAAATACGAACTTTGATCGTCTGTGGGATTATCAAATAATGATAAAAAATTCTTTCTATAAAACCGACTTTAAACGCCACTACAAAGTATAAAACAATTTTAATTTGTACATGTATGTTGAAGTCGGGCGGGCCTAAATATAAATGATGAAACTAATGCGCGACGCTAGCCCAACTTTGCCCGATCGGCGTATGAAGTCGGTTTTTTAAAGATATTTTTTTTACATTATTATTTTAAGCTTTTTTGTGTATATCTCTGATCGCGAGCAATTTGCTCTTAATCATTGAGTTCCTTCCTCCATCACCGAAGATATGAATCATCTTCTCTTCACCTTTTAAATAGGCCCAACCTTATTATGCTTTCTTTCAAAAAAAAATTGAAATCGGTTCAGATTTGACGTAGTTATGGAGTAACATCTAACATTATATCAACAAAAATTTATATGGGAACCACCTCTGAAGTATGCCCTACTAAACAAAAAAAAATTATCAAATTCCATTCATTATTTGGCGGAATAATTGGGTAACAAATATACAAAAAATTCAAATTGAGAACCTCCTCCTTTTTTGAAGTCGGTTAAAATGATTGCATTATTATAACGATCGCAATGGTGTCTGATTGGCTGGTACTCTCCCACTATTGTTTAAAATGCATTGATGCAGCTAGAGCTCCATAAACTCAGCGAATTCATAAAATTAGTTTTTTTACTCAATTATTTCAAAATTTATAGGTATATATTTCCATATAGCCAGTGTGATATGATTTTCTAAATATATAAAATGAAAAGGTGACTGACTCACTGATTTATCAACGCATATCTACTATGACGTAGGCATCCGCTAAGAAAGGATTTTTACAAATATAATACAAAAAATAATGAAAACGAGACTAAAAAATTGTTTAATAATAATGATAAGTTCTACGTAAGTCTTTCTTACTCGAAAATTAGGACTTTAATTTTATGAAGTCGGCCACACCGCAATAAAATTAGGGCTGGACAGCAAGATTTCATATGTCGATATTGGTGGGGGGATTGTATAAATTATTTATACCGAGATATTTTTATCGTCTTACTAATGGTTCATTGACGAAAAAAAATATTTAAATTCTATACATATTTGGTTCATTAAAACTTGGCAATTGAATTAAAGTACCCATACTTCTTATTCATCCCGCTAGGTTTACCGGAAAGCTAAATAGCTTGGCGGTGTTTTATTACAGATGGGGGGTGGCCACTATAGCCATGGCGGCAGCCTAGCATTACAAACAAATATACACTTCGTTCAGATGAAGTAGATGAAAAAAATAAGCCTTCCAAGTAAAGTATGTAGGTACAAGTTTTAACTTACCAATCTTTTTAGGGTTCAGTTTTTCCTTTTTATGTTTCCTCCATACTGGACTGAGAGAATATTATTTAACGCTGGAAAACGATCTTGTAAATCGAAAAAGTGAACTTTAAACCAGAGCCAATAACGTTTTAAAAAATCATAACAGCTCATAATAAGCTATCAGGAGCAGATTTTTTTCAAAAAGCATATTTTTTAATGTAACACATCAGATGATACTAATTATATAATTCTAAAGTAGAATTACTTTAGTTTTATACATTAGTTTTATATCAATTTCGACTAATAGTTTTCCAATTTCAAGAAGCAATGTTGCTGTAACTTGGTATTTGATACATATGAAACCACGAAATAACTCTAAACTCTGAAATGCTAATTATGCTGTATTTATTTTTAAGGTAACATGATGTAGTCCTAACAGTTTGTACTTAATATACTTTTTAGAAATAGATACATCGTAAATTTCGCTTTAAACATAAATAAAACAAATGATGTTTCATTAAAAATGCTGTATGTTTATTTAAACAAGATTACTTAAAAAATCAATGTGTTCAATATTAATACCCACTACGTATTCAAATAAAAATTAAATGTCTCTCAACTTAATAAACAATATTATTAAAAATCTATGACAAAGTACAGCACTCCCTGGTGGCTTATAACCTTAAATCATAACTAAACAGCTGCTCTAAGGTGATATACTTTGGTACCTACAGCATGCTTTCAGCATGAGATTGAGAGTATAGTGACGGAGTAAATAACTTGGTATCTACAAAATCTGTTAATAATCAGATAATCCTAAGTCCTTACAGTAGGTACACCTAAGTGCACTGCACTGCTAAAAAGTATTGATAACTTTTTTGAAGTATCTGTATAATATTGAAAAATAGATGGTGTCTTAGTATTTACAGCATTTTTGAGTACTTTGAAAAATATGAATAACAAAAAATATAATATAAACATGTAGAGAAGGTCAACATAGTATCTTAGAAAAATAATGTCATAGGAAAACGAAAATCCGACAATCCGACGCAGTATCTTTTTCTTCCAAATATATAAAAAAGTAATTTTGTTATTTTTCGAAATAAGCTAGATCGCTTTCCAGCGTCAATATAGTCCAAAGTTTCTAGCTGTATCTTTACGCAAGTACTAAAAGCCTACAAAGAGTCAATCTAATAGCAAAGGCATATTATGACTAAAATAACGGCAAGAACCTCGTTTCCTAGCGCTTCTATATACCTACCATGTTAAAGATCTCGAACAAAAAAATTTACTCTCGAATAAAGTAACTCTGTTGTAAATAATTATTAGAAAAACTTATCGAAAGTCGATAATCGATAGTGTCAAATCCCTAAAATGCTTACACAAATGATGCGATTGTTTCATGTAATGATAGAGCGTCCCTGTGTGTGAATGTGATAGTGTGCATATACTTTAAGGTAGTGTTTGCTAATTATATTGTGTGCGTGCATAGCGACGTGATGGAAAAATGCAACTGTAGTAAGCAAGTTTTCATGTGTGCTACCTCGCCCCCCACCGTAATTGACAGACTTTTTTGCAAATAAATTAGGCGTCAATTCCTCTCCATTGCTGGTTTATTACTCAAAGGGTCACACGTACACAGCATTCCTGTGAATCCTTCACATTCCAAATTGTCTTACATATGAATAAGCCTCTTTTGAGTATTATTGTATATTATTATTGTTAATCCTGCATTTTTAACCGACTTCCAAAAAGGAGGAGGTTCTCAATTCGGCCGGTATCTTTGTTAGTTATTTTAATAGATTTTATTATTTTTTTTGAAAAAAATTATAGCTATTTATGCAACTGCATCGTAATGAGGGTCATTTTAATTCGAGTGCTGTTTTTTGATACGAGGCTTGCCGAGTATCAAAATAGGATAGTACGAGAATTAAAATGACTAATTACGTTCAGTTGCATACAAGATTTTATCTACGACAAGGAAAATAAAATCACATATTATTGTACCTCATTATTTTTGTAATGACAATGTTGTATTTATAGGTAATAATTATGATTTATTATTATAGCTTTTCCTATATTGTGTTATGATTTATTATAATTAATTTTTTTGTATTCAAAGTACCTTATTGTTGTGCTATTTTGAAGAATAAAATATATAATTAATATCTATGATATTATGTGAATGAAGTCGTCTTTCCTTTTCTTGCCCTTTAACTTTGCCTACATTTCATTTATTTAGCATGACTGCATGACAGCCTAGTATAAGACTTCGGCCTCCTTTTCAGGGGGGTCTGACGTTCGAATCTAAGATACCTTTTGACGTGATAACGTCTTATAAATCGATGAACACCGGCTGCACGCACGAAAAAGTGTCACGTTCCGCCTGAGCCTGCGCGTGCAAGCGAGAGCGCGGAACATGCGGGAGAGGCACGATCGGCCCAAGCGTTGGCTTGTGACTAGAGAAAATTGTAATTTTAAAAAATTTCTACTTCTTTGTATTAGACAAAATAATGATAATTCAGTGATATTAATTCAATTCAATTCATAGAAGTATGCAATTTTTCATCAATGTTTCTTTTTGACGATAACACGTAAATCTATCGTCCGTAAACCGACTTTACAGGCAAGCAATTTTTTTCATTTTTTGTTTGCGTTTTAAGCAATACATTTTCACTTGTTTTAACGGTGAAGGAAAACATTACGAGGAAGCCTGCATGCCAAGTTCTCCATAATGTTCTAAAGAGGATATGCGTGTAAGAGGAGTGGAAAATGAGTTGACAAATGACAAGCGAGTGGAAGGAAAATATATATTGTCCCGACCCCACATAGCGTGAGACAAGGACAAGGAGGTGATGATGATGGCATTAAAATATTTCTAAAAATGAAAGAGTTATGGGAGTCTGAAGTTGCGCTTACAAGAATGATTTCGTCACACGCGGCGCCCCAGAGCGCCTAGAGAATTAAGATACGAGTAGTTATTTTTCTCAGTTGTCAGTTGTTCTCTGACTGACTGGTCAGTCAAGGGGTACGAGGCTGGAGGCTGAGCCTCCAGGCGCGTCCTCACAGGTAGCCGCAGCCACCTGGACTGTTTCAGCCCTTTTAGATGGGCTGAGGTGGCGCCGCCGGTCTGGCGTCAGCATTAGGGTAGTCTTCGAGACCCTTAGATTTGTTTGTTTGGTGGAGAGTACCAAAGATGTCCTATTCGGTGCTGCGTGTCATGTCCGATGAGTCTTCTCCTTCGCCGCGACTGATGCCCAAGTCGGGAGGAGGAGAATGCTATGATGAGAATTTGTATTTAGACGCGAGAAATAGATGGCGCTGTTCGTTGTTAATCGCAATATCACTAGTGATATAAATAATACTTGTCTAACTCATTAGTAATGTTGGATTTTAAACAGCGTTGCCAAGTTAGATTTTTCGCCTTTTAGGCTATCTCGTAGGGTGGGGTCGAAAAATTGCGATTGGCGACCGGTCGCCATTTAGGCTACTTCGGAAAAAATTGGGCGAAAAAAGGGTTATTTTTACAGTATGCTCAAATAATAGACAAGTCTCAGGAAATATTATGCATGATGAAACGTAGACCGTAGACCTACAATGTTTTTGGTTCCAAGTAAATATTTCAAGGTTTATTTATAAGTTATAACACATGTACATAGACCATAGGCTAGATTTCCCAAACATACAGTTATAAACAGTATCATACTTTTTCGCTCGTTAATAATACTTTTTATGTACTGTTCCTCGAAAGAAAAGTAGGTATACAAAATACTGTTTTTATAACCGCTGGTATTTGGAGCCATACCGAATACAGAAAAATGATAATAAATCGATAAATTGTGCAAGAAGCTCCAAAAAGTATGTTTTTAAAACGGAAAAAATACTGTTTACTTGTCCCTATAGTCGGAATTATACTTCGATTATAGTTGGGAACCCTACCCAGGGCCCTGATTCTGTAACTCAGTTGCTATACAAAGGGTTGCTATCAAAAAATGACAGCCACTGACATATATTTTTTATCCATTGAAGGTTTGCTATGAAAATAAAAGTATCATTTTTGTAGCAAACCGTCAATGGATAAAAAATATATGTCAGTGGCATTCTAAGCCTATGGTTACTTCTCTTACTCTCTCTCTTACTCTTCTTTCTCTTACTCTTCTGAAGAGCGATTGTCTATCTTTATTTCATGATGAATATTTTTAACGATTTTCATATATCGTTGAAATCAAATAGCGATTGTGTAAGTCCTACCGATGACATCGTGATGAAATAAAGACCGATGGAGAACGATCGGAGATTGAACATAAATAGCGCCACCTATTGACGAGTAGCAGTAGTTCTTAGTCTAGTCGCTTCTGCTATTCAACTATAGGTGGCGCTAAAAGCTTCTAATTTTGTATATTTTCTGTGTTATTAATCATTCTTCTAGGGTTATATGTGGTTACAGCCATGTATTTTTTCTTGTTAGAAGTAAGTCTGTGTACTTTGTCGCTGTCAAGTGTCAATCAGTGTCAATGTCAGACGTCAGTCATATGTCAATAATCTATGAAAAAATTCGTTTGTTTTTATAATGATTCATATTATTCATAAATCTAACATCTAAGCATGATTAAGGGAATTGAATTGAAGAAAATTTTTTACTCCAATAAACTTTTACAAAGGGCTTTCGAATCGGAAATATGTAAGTAAACTATACGGTTTATGACCGCGACTTCTTCCGCGTAGAACAGGGTTTTTGATTTCCGAAGGAACTCTACTTTCTCCAGATAAAATGTATCTAGCCGTGTAGTAAGTGTGCCAGTGCTAGTCCAGTATATGAGCTATCTCCAATCCAAATTTCAGCCAAATGGGTTCATTCGTTGTGCCGTGAAAAACAAAGTAAGGTAAAGGTAAATTACTATAAATAATTACTATAAATAATTACTAGAAATATTCATATCTTTCCTACAAAAATTTAAACATGAACAACTTCTAACTTAGTAATGTATGTATATTCTTCATTACACACACAAGACAAAAGAATAGATCACAAGATAACTTTAAATGTCTTCCTAAAGAAAGAAATTTATCAACATCTTAAACTCTTTATTTCAGTGCCAAAGGCAAGGGAGGGAGAGTTTTGGAGGAACACAGCTGCTGCCCTTTATAGTTTAGAAGATGGTGCCACCACGACAAGCAAAGAAAGGAAACTGTAAGTAATGATTCATTTTTTAAGTGGAATTAAATAAATATAAACAACACACCAGTATATTCAGTATTGGCACGAACTCAAATACAGGGCACGAAAGCAAAATCATCCAAATTGTAAGAGCCGTTTCTAAGAAACCAATTACATATACAAGAATTGATCATAAAGTATAGGATATACTACTAATATTATTAATGCAAAAGTTCGGATGGATCATCCATCCATATTACTCTTTCACGTCACAACAAATCAACCGATTTAGCTGAAATTTGGAATGGAGGTAGCTCATCATCATTAACAACCCATCAACGGCTCACTACTGAGCGCAGTTCTCCTCACAGAGAAGGGTTATAGGCCATAGTCCACCACGCTGGCCCAATGCGAATTGGCGGACTTCACACACCTTCAAGAACATTATGAAGAACTCTCAGGTGTGCAGATTTCCTCAAGATGTTTTCCTTCACCGTTGAAGCAAGTGATATTTAATTGCTTAAACACACTTGACTCCGAAAATTCAGAGGTGCATACCCGGGATCGAACCTGCGACCCCCCGAATAGGAGACCACAGTTGTAATTACTAGGCTAACTATTGTAATCACTGCTTAATGCCATAAGTAGGAGGTACATACATAAGTAGGTATACATAGGCTACTTTTATCCCGGAAAATTACAGTTCCCGCGGGAATGAAAAAACCTCAATCCACGCGGACGAAGTCGCGGGCACCATCTAGCTTATTATAAAAGTGAAAGTTTATGAGAATGGATGGATGGATGTTTGTTACTCTTTCACGTCACAACGAATCAACCGATTTAGCTGAAATTTGGAATGGAGGTAGCTCATACCTAGGATTAATACATAGGCTGCTTTTATCCCGGAAAATTACAGTTCCGCGGGAAAGAAAAATCCTTAATCGACGCGGACGAAGTCGCTGACATCATCTAATGTTATTATAATATTATTAAAACACTGCTGTATCTTTATACATATAAAAGAAATAATATTCTTAATTTCGATTATTTCAGAACAATGATGGCTTCGCTACGACGATTTTTGTGTGTACCAGAACACACTGGAGACAAATACAGAATCATACAAATAAAAAAAATTGGCCAAGTGCAAGTCTTTTAGGGTTCCGTACATATGACCAAATATTTTTTTTAAACTAGATACATCCTTACTAATATTATAAATGCGAAAGTGTGTTTGTTTGTTGGTTTGTCCTTCAATCACGCCGCAAAAACTAGATACATCCTTACTAATATTATAAATGCGAAAGTGTGTTTGTTTGTTGGTTTGTCCTTCAATCACGCCGCAACAGGGCTACGGATCGACGTGAATTTTTGCATGGGTATAGTTGAGGACCTGGAGAGTGACATACTACTACTTTTTATCTCGGAAAATCAAAGAGTTCCCGAGGGATTGTAAGAACTAAATCCACGTGGACGAAGTCGCGGGCATCAGCTAGTATATAAATATCTTAGTTCTCAGAAAGTACTAAATTAGCATATGGTTATAAATTGCTGTTTTCAGTATTTGTTGTTTAAGTACACCCTAAGTACATAATATACCAAAATTTCAAATTCCTAACTAGTTTAGTGTTTGAGATAGACCCCCTAACAAAATTGGTTTAAAACCGACAACTTTGACGGCCCTACATTTCTTCATTTTTGTTGCTAAAAAATAAAAAAGTATATATTTGAACTGCACTTAACAAGCTCTAGATAATGACACCCCACATGCCAGGGTAAAAAAATAAAATTTTATTTAGACTCCTTTTCCATGTATCATCTCCCATACCCCCTATATTTTGTAATTTAATTTAATTTTATTATTTGTTATTATATTGGCAATAGAAATACACAATTTATGTGAAAATTTCAACTGTCTATCTATTACGGTCTACAAGATACAGCCCGTTGACGGACGGACAGACGGACACATGGACAGTGGAGGCTTAGTAATAGGGTCCTGTTGGCACCCTTTGGTACGGAACCCTAAAAAAGAAAAGATAATATTATGTATGTTCATACAGGTTTTTATTCAATAAGATATGTTATAGTAAGTAGGTGAAAATGTAAAATGTTTATAATTATAAGAAAGCTTTTACTTTTTACTAAAATGTTACTTTTTATTATCATGTTTGTGTGTAGCAGTACACGCTGGAAACAAATGTAGAATCATAGAAATAAAAAAGATAATGTTATGTATGTTCATACAAGATTTTATTCAATAATAAAATCTCTTGTCACGACCTATGTTCGGAATAAACTCGAAAACTAATGAACCGATTTTGATCAAACTTTGTAACTATCTGTAAGGGGCCATCCATAAATTACGTCACACGTTAAGGGGGAGGGAGGGGGTCGACGAAGTGTGACATTGTGTAACAAGGGGGTGGGAAGGGTCCTTAATTTCGTGACGTCACATTTCAATATCTATTATAATCCAAGTGTTAAAACAAGAACGTTAAAATTATTACTTTACGAAAACCTCAAAAACATATTCAACTAATTTATATTATGTGTAAATATAGAGATACCAATTGTTTTGTCGACCACTCGCTCTACTAGTGTTTACGCGCCGACCGCCTAGGCGTCCTTTGATAAATGCCGCCAAACGCATTGCACCTAGCGGTGATTTCTTTGTAAAGCAAAATATGTGACGTCACACTAGGGAGGGGGGGAGTCTCACAAATGTGACCAGTTGTGATAAGGACGGGGGGAGGGGCAAAAAAATCATGAAATTCGTGTGACGTAATTTATGGATGACCCCTAATTTGGTCGAACTTAAAAGATAGGATAGTTTTATCTTAATTATTATGACATCAATATTTGTTATTGCAAATTAAAATATGTTAACTACACGACAGTCATATATGTATATACAGTGCGAGATTTAGGTTTCAATTACTTCCTGTACATAGTTCGAAGAGCGACGACGACGACGACGACATCAAACGAGTCGCAGGGAGCCGCTAGATTCAGGCGGCGCAAGACCGAGGCCTGTGGAAGTCTATGCAAGAGACCTTTGACTGGTTCTCCTACGGATCTCCTAATTTCTGAGGAGATTATCTTTGATTGCCATTGATTGTCCACTAGGAACCACCAAGGAAGTAAAAGACATTTAAGACTGCAGCTGTGCTCAATTTAATTAATTTAGTAAGTAAATAAATGTTTGTTTATCATAGTCTTATAAAGGCTATTTGAAGATGTGATAAACAAGACTAATTATTTAGTACTAGTACTACTGATGCCCGCGACTTTGTCCGCCTGGATTAAGGTTTTTAAAATAAGGATAAAAAGTAGCCTACGTGTTAGTCCTGGGTATGAGCCATCTCCATTCCAAATTTCAGCCAAATCGGTTCATTCATTGTAGCGTGAAAGAGTAAAAAACATCCATACATCCTCACACACTTTCACATTTATAATATTAGTATGACAATAATATTAGTAGGATGATGGTAAGTAAATACCTACATGTCCCTAATATAGTGTAGCAAGCAGTGATAGCCTAGTGGTTAGGACTGTGGTCTCCTATTCGGGGGGTCGCAGGTTCGATCCCGGGTACGCACCTCTGACTTTTCGAAGTTATGTGCGTTTAAGCAATTAAATATCACTTGCTTCAAGGGTGAAGGAAAACATCGTGAGGAAACCTGCACATATGAGAGTTCTTCATAATGTTCTTGAAGGTGTGTGAAGTCCGCCAATTCGCATTGGGCCAGCGTGGTGGACTATGGCATATAACCCTTCTCTGAGAGGAGACCTGCGCTCAGTAGTGAGCCGTTGATGGGTTGCTAATGAATATAGTGTAGTGCTCAGCGAGTCGCAAAACTGAAGTGGGCGGGGCAGATTGTTCGAAGAGCTGATGGTCGCTGGGGTCCCAAGGTGCTGGAGTGGCGACCCCGCACCGGGAAGCGCAGTGTTGGCAGACCCCCTACTAGGTGGGCCGACGACATCAAACGAGTCGCATGGAGCCACTAGATTCAGGCGGCGCAAGACCGAAGCCTGTGGAAGTCCATGGAGGAGACCTTTGTCCAGCTGTGGACATCTTTAGGTTGATTAAGAAGAATAATAGAGTGTTGAGATTCATTAAAGAAAAAATTTGCTTTGCTGTTCTAATAATACAAAGAAAACTGTGAATAATAAATTATTATAATTAAATATAGTACTAGCTGATGCCCGCGACTTCGTCTGCGTGGATTTAGTTTTTAAAATCCCTCTGGAAATCCTTGATTTTCCGGGATAAAAAGTAGCCTATGTCACTCTCCAGGCCCTCAACTATACCCATGCAAAAAATCACGTCGATCCGTAGCCCTGTTGCAGCGTGATTGAAGGACAAACCAACAAACAAACACACTTTCGCATTTATAATATTAGTAAGGATGTTAGTAAGTAATAATAATATAACAATATAAGCCTTTATTACTGAATAGTTTACATCTTATTTTTACAAATCATTGTATAATTTTATTGTATTTAAAATTAAATTAAGCTTGACAATAGTAAATGTGTTTTATTTATTCAGTATGTATATTGCAGTTCTATATTGTTTTGGCATACTAATATAAACCTGAAGAAACTTAAAGTATGCCAAAACAATATCGAAAGAAGTATATTAGTAAATGTTCCTATAATTAGTAAAATAAGGCTGCACACATTTTTAATTATTTGGAGAAATAAAAAAGATAAATGTATATCCATAAAGGTTTTTATTTCATATAAATTCCCTATGGTTTGCTTATTTACCTACACTGTAATTTTATTATATGTGTAACTAGCTATTATTAATAAAATATTTATTTACTACTACCGATTATAAAGAAAATTGATACCAGGGTTCCAAACGCGCCCTGGGCCGAGAAGAGCCCACTTCAAAATCAGCTGGGGTATTTTTTCATTACCACCATTTCACAAATCATGTAAAACTAATTAGAAGTTTCAGTCTTAACATGTGTTTAATTATAATTAGGTATGCTTTTGTGGAACTTCCCCTCATTGTGGAAACACTGCATACATAGCATAATATCTATTATATTGTAAACTTGTTTTGAAAAGAGCAACTGCCAAGTTTCTTGACGGTTCTTCTCGGCAGGAAGGGCATTCCAAACCAGTGATATCGATGATTCAAAAGCAAAAGATTTTAGACTTATTTAGTGGCTTAATGACATAATTATAATGTATTATACAAGTACGTACCACAGTCCCATCGTGACCACGGTCCATGCAACTGGATCGAAATATTGACATTATATAAAACAAATATACATTATAAAACAAAAATCGTGGTACATAATAATGATTCAAAAGCACTTGTACAAAAGTTTATTTGAATAAAAACATTTCTATTCTTCTCTAGTGCCGCTAGCACCATTCATTCCCAAGCTTTCTTGTTCTTTAAATAAGTTAATTATTTACAAAAACTTTGGACTTGTTGAGAGACATTTCCAATATGTCTTCTGGGAGTTTATCATACAAACGGACACAGCTATCAACGAACAAATTGCTAATTTGAGTCTAGGAGCCGGATTACAACAGGCACCAGGGAAGTCAAAGCTGTCCATGAATCTGTAAAAAATATTTATCATATTAATATTATAAGCCTTGTAAGTGAAGCAGTGATAGCCTAGTGGTTAGTACTGCGGTCTCCTATCCGGTGAGTCACAGGTTCAATCTAATTCTGGGCACGCACCTCTGACTTAAGAAATTAAACATCACAAGCTTCAACAGTGAAGGAAAACATCTTGAGGAAACCTGCACACCTCTTCTTCTTCATAATGTTCTCAAAAGGTTTGTAAAGTCAAGGTTTGTAAGGTTTGTAAGTGAGATATAATTTAATAAGTGAATTGAGTTTTCTTTCATTCAAATTATTTACATTGTATTACCTATACCAATTATTTTTGTTATTTAAATATATTAAGTTTTAGACATTACTTAATGCACTGTTTTATTTATTTATTTAGACATAGGCATTGTCCAGGGCACTTTAAGTTTATCCAATGGGTACAAAAAATTAAGAGATTAAAGTAGGTAGTGTAAGTAACCTTTAGATTAAAGTAGTTATGTATTAGTAAGAAAATTAGGACAGAAAATTTACTCTCATCATTTTCTTACCTATGAACTACCTATGATTTCTTTAGTCTGAACATAATATTTTCAAATTAAGGCTTAGCTCGCTTAGTAAAACAAATAAGACTTAGTAAGAAAAGGTTAGAATTATTGTACTTTAGGTCTTGTGTGGTGGTGCATGTGAGTGGTGGTGGCATTGCTTGCTGGGAACTTGGCTTTCTTGCTTGGCTGGGAAGGTGAGCGATGCTTAGCTTGTAATTGCATGTTTGACCATACAGATTTTTTATGTTGGCGGATTATAGCAAAATAATTCTAACCTTTTCTAGCTAATCATGAACTTCCGCAAAGTAACGCCTGCTTAGCTATCCAAACAACTAACAAAACTTACCTACTTTTGATTTCAGTAGGTAGATATTCCTGTGGATCTTTTCCTTGGCGGCATGTATGGATTGAGTTCGTCGTTTATTATAGTTTAATTGTCGACGAATTCCCCCATTGGCTTTATTAAATGGATGTAGGTACTTATTATAGACTAAATCACAATAATAAAACACAAATTATACGCAAAAACTAACTATCACTAAAAAACCCTACACACAACAATACTATTTTAATAATAAACACATTAAAACACTATTTTTACTAATTATTTTTAAATTTATCAACACTTACATGGCGCAAATACAATGGATTTATACGAATAAGGTAGCCTCGGACTCACCGCAATCATTTGACATTAGCAATGAGATGGCCATGAGCTCATAAAAGATAGACAATCGCTATTTTCTGTCAAATGGTACAGAATCATTCACTCATCGTGTGCTCATCGTTAAAAATAACGATAAAATCGGGGGCTTATCGTTAAGAATCGATGAACCGCATAGACAATTCGAATTTGCTGTTTGACAGATTAAAATGTACGTTTTTGTCATCAAATGAATAAGATTTTGATGGAATAAAGATAGACAATCGCTCCAGAAAACCATGGTAGGTAGGAAATAGATGGAGATGAAGTATATAAAGTAACTACTAGTCAAGCCGGGTGCCATCCGCCATTTTATGAGCCTTATGTACAACACATTATGTATTCATTCTTATTGGTTGAACTTCAGCTGTCAGCTTGTCAAGTAGTTGCGTGTTATTGGATTTGTGTCAATGGAGTATCGACTTGTCGATATATATTATAGGTGACGTTAAACGACTTGAATAAATTCTAATGCATTAGGTACTGCTCATCACCATATTATCAGATAATACAAGAAGTTTGGTGTTTATGGTTGAAATTTATATCATTTGTCCGGTTATTTTAATACTTCACATAAATAATAAATGCTAGAATCTAATACCTCTCTATAATAGATGATAATGTCCGTGTTTTCTGCTGTCGTTTCCGGCTAGTGAAAACTTAAAGAAAAAAATGGATGGGTGCTATAGGCGTGGAAAATATAAATATAACACACATCCCTCTACATAAAATATGAAAAGATCGTGTGATACATTTCTTTTCTGCGGTAAGAGCAAGAGGTGGATTTAATAATAATCCCTGTGCAATTCAATTACCGATTTTAACCGATTTTTATAAAACTTCGTAACTATCTGTAATTTGGTCCAACTTAAAAGATAGGATAGTTTTTGAATTGGGATAGTTTATTTGTTTTATTTATATAGATAAGAAGCGGTACGAAGTTCGCTGGGTCAGCTAGTAATATATATAAATTACGTGTCACGTTATTTGTCCACGATGGACTCCTAAACTATTTAACTTGTGTGATAATAATAAATTGTGTGATATAAAATTAAATTTAAATTAAAGTGATTTTGATCAAACTTCGTTACTATCTGTAATTTAGTCCAATTTGAAAGATAGGATAGTTTTTTTTTTATTAGGATAGTTTATTTGTTTTATTTATATAAAATATAAGTTGGCGGTACGAAGTTCGCCGGGTCAACTAGTATTCTATATTTGTTTATTTATATGTAGGGCATGCAGATAGCTGTCTCATGCTAAGCACGTCATGTTTCGACTCTACCACCGCTTATAGAAAGAAATTCTACTACTATGAGCCAGCAAGTTGCTCTGTTAATGAAAAGAAATAGTGGTTTATAATTAACAAACGATTGATACATATTATAATTTATAAATGAGTACTTTTTTATATATGGTGATCTCTTTCAATTTCACAAAACGGCAGCGAAACTGTTTGGATATTCCAAGATCTTTAAAAACCTAAATCCACGCGAATAATATGTACCTGATAGAGTACAAACGTACGTTACGTAATTATTATAACCTATAAATACTACGTATACATAAATGCTTGATTATCGCTTCACTCCTTATCGATGTCGATAGTTTCGAAGCACACTCCCTAATGGGCGGCCATTTTATGAGTTTTTTTCTGTAGGTATGCACCCGATTTTTGTAGGTAAGGCACCTCCATGTATTTGCTACCTTCATGCAGAAAACAAAGGCAGACGTTCTAGACCATAGACTAAAAATAGCTTACTAAAACGGGTCACGGGAGGCGAGCGATGTATATAACTATGACATTCATAAAATTTATTTTTTGTCTCACCTTTTCTGTATAAACAATGGATTTTATGAATGAATAGTCGGTCCCATCTCTTTCTTACACTAGGTACCTATATCATTCTATAGTAGGCGGAAACGTAGTAAAACTAGAGATGGGGGCTGAATCGTAAATATAATCAGAAATAGGGTTGGGAATGGCTATCGGTTTTTATTTCGATAAAGTATCGGTTTTCGGAAAGTAGCGATTCTTTTAGAGGCGTAGCCTTAAAAATAGATTTTACTAAATAGGGAAAAAAAACAAAGGAGGTATCAGTAAAAACACTCTTATTTTTTTTACTACCACCGGCACCGGTTCGGAAAGCAGATTCTGCTGAGAAGAGCCGGTAAGAAATTCAGCAGTTGCTCTTTTCAAAACAAAATGTTACATTATACATATTATAGCATAAGGCGCACTAAACGGGTCGGCCCGCGAAATTTAAATTTAATTTGGTTTTTCACAATTTGTAAACTAATAGGACAAAGTAGGCTTATAAATATTATTATTATTAATAAATATTATTATTTTATTATAATAAAAGTAGGCTTATGGCACTCTAATTGCGCCAGTGGCAGTATCATCTTCACAGGTTTATAACAATTTCTTAAACTGGACACTTTCAAGTAAAGATTTTTACGTAAACCTGTGAAGAGGATACTGCCATTGGCGCAATTAGAATGCCATAAGCCTTTGTCGTTTTAGTTTACAAATTGCGAAAAACCAAATTAAATTTGAATTTTAAAGCCCGACTATTTAATAAATTACTTATTATTGTCCCTATTAGTGGGCATTTGTATATCATTATTACAAGATAATACTTCGATTAAATTACTTTAAAAATAGATAATATTATTGTTTACAATTAAACTTTTTGTTTACAATACAAATTTATATGTAATTTATAGAATATAATTAAATGATATTTTCTATAAATCATTTAAATAGTTGTTCATTAACTCGATATATCTTGATCTCAAATACAAATTAGGTTTCATTGTTTCTCAACCACTTTTATATTGCGACCAACAAAAAAGTTAAGAAAAAAGCCTTACGACCTCACTTTATAATTTATAAAAAAATATTTTTTAAAAACAGACTTCAAACGCCCGCGCCACTGCAAAGTAGGTATAAGTAAAATTTATTGTTGATATTTTAAAAACCGCTTGATCGATTTCGATCGGATACGAATGGGACCACCTGGAAAGTATAACCCTTTGAAACAAAGAAGAGAATTTTCTAAGTCGGTTTTGGCGCCTTTGAGTAATCGTTCTTCTTCTTCTTCTTTATCAACCGATAGACGTCCACTGCTGGACAAAGGTCTCTTGCATGGACTTCCACAGGCCTCGGTCTTGCGCCGCCTGAATCCAGCGGCTCCCTGCGACTCGCTTGATGTCGTCGGTCCACCTGGTGGGGGGTCTGCCAACACTGCGCTTCCCGGTGCGGGGTCGCCACTCCAGCACCTTGGGACCCCAACGACCATCAGCTCTTCGAACTATGTGCCCCGCCCATTTCCACTTCAGTATCGCGACTCGCTGAGCTATGTCGGTGACTCTGGTTCTCCTACGGATCTCCTCATTTCTGATTCGATCCCGCAGGGATACTCCGAGCATAGCTCTTTCCATCGCACGCTGAGCGGTCCTGAGCCTACTTATGAGGCCCTTAGTTAGCGACCATGTCTCGGATCCGTAAGTCATCACTGGCAACACGCACTGTTCGAAGACTTTAGTCTTCAGGCACTGAGGAATTTTGGACGAAAAGACATCTCGGAGCTTCCCGAACGCTGCCCAGCCGAGTTGGATTCGGCGGTTGATCTCTTTCTCGAAATTGAACCTACCTAGCTGGACTGTGTGTCCCAGGTAAATATACTCGTCGACAATTTCGAGTGCAGAGTTCTCAACAATTACTGGGTGGAGCGGTGCATGAGCATTGGACATGATTTTCGTCTTGCTCATGTTCATTTTCAGGCCCACCTGTTGAGAAACCCTGCTGAGATCGTTGAGCATTGTATTGAGGTCACTCAGAGTCTCTGCCATGACTACTATGTCATCGGCAAATCGCAGGTGAGTGATGTACTCGCCGTTTATGTTGATGCCAAGTCCGTTCCAATCCAGAAGCTTAAAGACGTCCTCCAACGCAGCGGTAAAGAGCTTCGGGGAGATAACGTCTCCCTGTCGCACTCCACGCTGCAAGTGGATTGGCCTCGTAGTCTGGTCCTGTATACGTACTGACATTGTGGCGTTTTCATACAAGCACTTCAACACTTGGATATACCGGTAGTCAATTCGGCATCTCTGCAGCGACCTCAACACAGCCCAAGTTTCCACCGAATCAAAGGCTTTCTCATAGTCCACAAACGCTAAGCAAAGTGGCCGGTTATACTCTTCCGTCTTTTGTATAACCTGCCGCAGCGTATGAATGTGATCTATGGTACCAAAGCCTTTTCGGAATCCGGCTTGTTCGGGAGGCTGGAAGTCGTCGAACCTACGAGCGAGACGATTCGTAATGACTCTCGAGAACAACTTATAAACATGACTCAACAACGAGATGGGTCTATAATTCTTCAACAAGGTATTATCTCCCTTTTTGAAGAACAGAACCACCACGCTCCTGTGCCATGCTTCCGGCGTTGTGCCCTCGTGGATGACGGAATTGAACAATCGCTGAAAGATCTTAAGTACCGGTTTTCCACCCGCTTTCAGGAGTTCCGCAGTGATTCCGTCATCACCTGGCGCCTTGTTGTCCTTAAGCTGTTTGAGAGCCATTCTAATCTCGTATAGGCTGACGTCCGGGATATCTTCGGTATAGTGTCGGGTCAGTTTGGCTCTGGGATCTTTCGCCAAATCTTCAACAGGTTTTTGTGTCGTGGTATATAACTGTCCATAGAACTTCTCAACCTCTCCCAAGACCTCAGGTCGAGAAGAGACGAGACGGCCGTCATCAGTTTTCAGCCGCGTCAGCTGGCTCTGTCCGATAGACAGATCTCTCGCGAACACTTTTGAGCCTTTGTTCCGCTCAATGGTATCTTAAATACACTTGGTATTAAAGACACGGAGGTCGCGAGTTTGTGCCTTAGAGATCTGCCTATTAATCCGCCGGTAGGCAGCCGCGTCTGCCGATGACTGCAGCCTCATCTCTTGTCTCTCCTTCATTAGCTTGAGAGTATGGTCAGAGAACTTTTCGGTTCTTTTCCTGCGATGGGTCTTAAAGAATTTAGACCCCACAGTATGGACAGTTTCCACGAACCTGTTGTTTAGATCGTCCACAGAAACGCAGTCTGCTAGGCACTCGAATCGGTTCTGCAGTTCGAGTTGGAAGTTTTCGGGATTTTGGATATGAGCACGAGAAGGTCGGAGAGTGGACTTCACCAGTCTGGCCCTTTCCAGCTTTACATTAATATTCAACGTGCCTCTTACCATCCGGTGATCGCTTCCGGTTTTCACCCTATTGATCACAGAGACATCATTGAATATATGCCGCTTGGTCGACATAATGAAGTCGATCTCATTTCTCGTGGAACCATCGGGACTCAACCATGTCCATTTTCTGTGTGGCCGCTTCCTGAAGAAGGAGTTCATCATAAAGAGGCCCTCCTTCTCCATGAAGTCGGCCAGCATTTGGCCCCTTTGGTTCCTTCGCCCATACCCAAAATGCCCCACTCTCGTCTCTGCACCGCTTCGTTCGCCCAGCCTTGCATTGAAATCCCCCATCACAACACTGTAATGAGTGGTAGAGGCGTGTATGGCTTTTGATATATCCTCATACAGCGCCTCTACCTCCTCGTCAGAATGTGTCGATGTCGGTGCGTAGACCTGTATAACCTTCAGCGAATACCGTTTGGTGATTCTGAGTATAAGGTACGCTACCCTACTCGACACACTCTTGACTTGTACAATGTTGTTGACGAGGGACTTGTGGACGATGAACCCGACACCACCCTGGGACTGTTGATCGCCCTCCCGGTAGTAAAACAAGTTGCCGGAATTGAGGATTATCGAGTCCTCCCCCTCTCTTCGGACTTCAGACAATCCTATAATACTCCAACGCAACTTGCTCACTGCTTCTTCCAGCTCGATGATCTTTTCGTCGGTCCTCAAAGTGCGTGCGTTATACGTCACCAGGTCCAGTCGTCGGGGTTGGCAGCGGAATCTCGTCCGGAGATTCTTAGCACCCCCTGCCCCGCCATTACCGTGACCGCTGCCAGGGTCAGGAATAGCGAGGCCGCCGGGAACTAGGGGCCATGGTCTTGTGCGAATATCCATAGAAGGTTTTGCCCATAATGACCACGCTGGGCAGGCGTGTTGGTCATCGCAGGGCTAAAACTGATCGCACCCGTGTCGCTGCTGCCCGACACAGGCCTGAGCCATTTGCTCAGTTTAGCCAGTATGAAATGGTTATACCGCCATTTGTCGGTCGTCATAGCCTCGTCAGTAGACTAGCAGGGGGCACCGCGGGCAGGTGAGGTTGACGTTTGGAGCGCTAGATGGAGGTGCGCTCCCTTACCCCCCGAGTAATCGTTAAACATACATAAAAAAAAGATTCTGTCGAATTGAGAACCTCCTCCTTTTTTGAAGTCGGTTGAAAATTATAATAATAGTTTACTTATATGTTTAAACTTTCAAGGCTCCCCCAGATTTTGAACGGTTGCGACCCCCTTTAATAACATTGTTGTGAAACAATGAGGTACAATCAAATCAATTTATAAACATTTAAATATGCATCTCTGTACAATTGTCACATGGGACATAAAATTATTGCAAGCTCATTGGAAACTCAACTCAAAATCGGCATCAACAAAACAGAACTTAAATCTATTTTTAATACTAATATTAGCTCAGTTAAAAATGAAACAATAGAATACTATACATTAGGCCTAGCGCAAACATACAATTTTTAGTTGAACAACTATTTAGTTGTGTTTCATAAGTTTATAGGAATGTACTGCGATCATAGAATGTGCACAAACTATCAACACGATAGTTGCTCGACAAAAGAATCAAAAAGCCATATCGATTTGCTTTTGATTATAGTTTAGTTGTGTGGAATTCACGAAAAGTACACAACTTGACTAAACAGTTTAGTCGATGTAAAAGTCGTATGTATGCGCCTTACCTTATATACAATAAAAAAAAGACGTGAGTGTCGTGGAACACTCGGTTGGAACGAAGTTCCTCCTTGTGGTTTCTACAGTCGCATAAAGGTCGATAAAGGTCGATGGTTCGAATCCCAGCTCGTCAGACTGAATTTTCTATTTTCTATTTTATTGTAAATAATTTCTACATGTGGAATTTTTCCCTATTTTTTTTATTTTTATTATTAATCCATTAAATAATAAATTAATAATAAAAATTAAAAAAATTAGGGAAAATTCCACATGTAGAGACTATTTACAATAAAATTGAAAATAGAAAATTCAGTCTGTCGAGCTGGGATTCGAACCATCGACCTTTATTATTATTTTTTTTTTATTATTAATTCATTAAATAATAAATTAATAATAAAAATAAAAAAAAATAGGGAAAAATTCCACATGTAGAAATTATTTGCAATAAAATTGAAAATAGAAAATTCAGTCTGTCGAGCTGGGATTCGGACCATCGACCTTTATCGACCTTTATGCGACTGTAGAAACCACAAGGCTACGGAGATCTAATATTTTAGTGTGAAAACATTGAGCACAATGCCAAATTCACATTCAAAAAAGTGTTGGTTCAATTTAGTCTTAAATTTTTCCGTCTAACCCCCTTTCGCACCGCGCGATAAGGAACTACGTTCCAATAACATGTGCAATCAAAAATTAAACTTATTAAACTTAATCGTTTTGCACACAAAATTACAATTTGGCTGATACAGATCAGGATTAACATGTTTTGAATAAAGACAGAGTTTAGGAAGGATAGATTTCCTGGCTCTTAGTATAAAATGATCACAATGATTTTTTTTATTTACAACGAAAAAATATCGAATTAAATTGCTCTGGTTCGCCAAATTTAAATTAATTTTCGAGATCAAAATATTCATAAAAGCAGTAAAAGTATTTTTCGCGCAGTTCTATCGAATTACGGTAGATGGCGTAATATTTTATTTAATAATCTACATTTACGCACGATTTTCCATGTACAACGTTGGCAATCTATAGTTCCCTTACTAATTCTGACAAAGAATCAGGTTTCTTCAACTATTGGGAACAGCAACAGTTTAGTTGACGGCAATTAAATAAATAAAATTATGCTAAAGGTAATTGACAAATTTACAAAAATATTATCAATGACTTTGCCGTCGTGCGGTTCTATAGCTAGCACCCTCAGTAACCTTTGTTTTTAGCATATCTTCCATTTCCATTCCCTTTTTTCTAGAATCTACATTGTGGATTCTTCTATTGAAGTTAATGCACCATTGTCTAACCTGCATTTACCACAATCGAGTTTTGGAAATAAATGTCTGCAAATTGCACCAGCAATATAAGACACAGCATGGGTCTGAAAAATGTTTTCTGAAGGAATACAACTTTCAATAAAATTTAAATTTTCAACATCAGAAGTGAAGTCATTAAACTGAACGTCTAATTTCGATCTATTAATTAAACTACTGAGAGTACTAAGCATACTATCAGTATCGGGAGTGCAATAAGCATACAAAGATTGTCCAGTGGTTATATCATTGATTAACAATGTTTTAAATAATGACACAAAATTATGACAGTCAGGATGTGTGCTAGAACCCCCTGACCCCTAATTTGAGAGATATTTTTTTCCAGAGGATCCTGGTTTAGACGCTTGAGGCTCAAGAACATTACACCTTCAATTTTTAATAAATCAGACCAAAGGTGCTTTAAGTACTGTTTTTAAATCATGAACAAAATTTTTTAACGAAATTGGCTGACTTTCTCTTGAGTCTTTCGCATCAAATTTCATTTATTGTAGCTTTTTCAGTGCATCATTCCAAAACTCTAAATGTGTTGAATTTAAGGACAAAGCATTAGATAGGTTGCTAACATGACAACCAGCGCAATTCAGGCTGTCAAACAAATTGTTCATAAATAAGATGATCTCTGCAGTGAAAAAGCCATTATCAATGTTAACAGATGGAACACAATAATTATGAACTAATAGAAGTCCTTCATACGTGGTCATCTTGTTCGTCAATGCCGAGGACACCTCTTTGCTGAAAACTTGAGCAGCATATTTGACCTGAAATTGAAAGTTAATCGCATTAAGTATAATTTTATATTATTATTGATTGATTATTATTGTCAAATTTCAAGTTTCTAGGCTTTATACTTCCAAATATTTCAAGGTACATAGGTAGCAAGTCCTTTTTGAAAGTTGGATAAAAAATAGCCTATGTTCCAAAGACGTATGTTTATGTTTTTACGCTTTTACGTTTCCAGTATATACAGACAAAAAATTTAAAAAAATGTATACACACACAGGTACAAATAAACCTATCTTTGAAATTACAGACAGACAATTCAATTTTATTTAATAAATAATAAGAGCCCGGCCACACTGCGATTTTCAGATGGATTACAATGCCATCTATCGAAGAAGCGACGAATCATGTCAGGTGTTTAAGTTTGTCCAAATAACTATAATAGATGTCATAGGTATATAGACTCAACAATTAATGCTACCTGGATAATTAAATAATTAACAGATAGCTTTTTTGTTACCATGTAGCTTTCCAATAGGTAGTTTGTAGCACAATCTAGATTTTCAAGATAAAATGTAGAAATAGAAGAGAATTTCTAAATAATAATATTATCAATCTTTGATTTTTAAAATATTTAAATAATTTTAAAATAAAACTCTGTGCAGCCAGTAGATTTTTTTAAGTAAATTATTTTAAAATGTTACCATTCATTTTGAAATACATATTATATTATAGTGTAACACAATTACTGTGCCTTGTGGTCAATATAATGTTAAATTCCAATTCTTTCATACAAATTTTTCATATTCATTTGATACAAGTTTAATAATATACATGAAAAATATATATTTATTCTAATAATAAAAATAAATATATACTAGCTGACCCGGCGATCTTCGTACCACCAACTTATCAAAATATAAAGAATACAATAAGAATATATAAAGAAAACAAAAAACTACCCTAATCCAAAAAAACTATCCTATCTTTCAAGTTGGACCAAATTGTTAAGCAATACTAAGCCAATATATGAATCTTGGAATGGCTCCCACGATTTTCATGAAATTTAGTATGCAGGGGGTTTCGGGGACGATAAAAGAAAATAGATTTACCAAAAAAAATATCTCCATATAATAATCCAGATATTATTTATAACAAGATATATTTACTTGCCTTCATTTTATCATAAAAATTTGGATAGACATGTTTGTCAGTTTTGTGGCTCTCGCACGACCTATGGCACCATCTGAAGCATACAGCTTTTGGATGAAGTCCCACTGAGCACTCTGAGTTCCAATCAGCAAGTCCTTCTTCTGGAAATTGGTACGGAAACATTTTAATAAATGTGGAACATCATACATGTGGTATAACTTATTTCCGTTAATCATATAATAAAAGATATTATTTGGTATTAAATATTGCTGTGATCAGCTCTTTTAAGATTTTTTTGAAATGAAATGTTTTTATTCCATCCCGAACAAAATAAAAAGCTATAGGTATTGTCCAAGCTAAAATATGCCACGTATAGCATAAAAACTAAAACTTTATCAGCAACATTACTAGTGCGTTCACCACCTCCTAGATCTTCAAAACCCTCAATAACACCTGTATGAAAATTGAAAAACAAATTTTTATTTATTGCCATTTCGTCAAATAGCAATACACATTGTAGCCCAAGTGAATTTTTGTTCTTAGCTGCATATGCCAAGTGTTGAAATATAAATTCATTAATACCTGGTCTCAATGGGATGTTACTTAGCATAGAGGCTATAGTAGATTTAGCTGGTAGTCTTATATTTTTTTTAATCTACAACCTTTTTGTTTTACTCCAGTTAATCTTAATTACCCGCACATAGCTTTTGCTTACGAGGGGTCTCATTTATACCTAATCGAACTCTAGGAATTAAATCTGACTTTATCAGAGATTGACGACGTCTAGAATGTGATCTTACATGTACTGGAGTTGTCTGTAAAGCAGATACAACTTTGGGAGGCATGGGATTCCAAGGAATAGGGCTCAGTTCAGTAGCAACTTCTTTATTTATTTGAGATGATTGTTTATTACATTCAACATCAGGTTCCACATGGAATTTACTCATTTGTAGATGTGAACACAGTATGTTTATTACAATCATAGACAGTCTGTGAGGACACGGTTGGAACAATTCTTACTTTGAGATCTTGATCAGGTTGTAGAGGAAATACTTGCTAAATATTATAATATTGATTTATAGGGCATGAAGCAATACTTTGTCCAGGTTGCTTTTGCAAATGCAATGTAGGTATTGCATCTAAAGTTAACCTATGATTTTTTAACGACCTACCATTTTCCAGTGACCTACGCGAATATTTCCGGAGGAACGGACAGCGAATTAACCATGCCTTCCACGTAGTTGCATTGGTAAAAGGTACACTAGTCACTACGTAAATAAGAGGTGTTTTTACACCCAAGGAACACAACATTGCTTCATCACGGTTAATAAATAATACTCCAGATCATAGTAAGATCACTAAATCAATATTAAAAAGGATATAAAATAAATAAATATTGAATCCTGTAATATTATCAGCCTGGCGAAGGTGTTTCTTCTTTTTTTTTTCAAATTTATTAAACCTGCAAAAAAGAAAATTATGTAGGTACAGAAAAAGATGGACGCCAATAGGGTATTTGACTACTTTTAGAAAATCATCTTAAATTGTTAATAATGCTATGCTAAAGCTAACAAAACGTATATTTCGGCATAATTTTCAGTATTTTTCATAAAAATCGAGAAATAAATTCAAAAAAATAAATTGCCGCCGAAACGTTCCATTTGCTTTCACGACGTCACAGTTCACATTTCAAAAAATGACATAATCCACATCCCATAGGTGGTGTGGACTGTGACGTCATTCGAGATCACGGAACGTTTTCGATCACGTGACCATGGCCGGTATTATAGCAATTTTATTTAATGTTTTCTATTTAAATAAAACTTTATTTTTTAGTTTTGTCGTATGGAATAATGTTTTTAGATAATAATCTTTTAAGCGAAGGCCAAACCGGCGCGTCCAGCTTGCGTCTGCGATCGCGTCTGCGGTGGCGATCAGTTGCGACGAATGAATTTGTACTGACTCGTATTGACCGCCGCGTCCCATGATTGGTAGAGGCGTCCCGCCGCTGCGTCTGCACGCCGCGTCTGCGATCAGATCGTGCTTGCAGAGTCTGCACGCTGGACGCAACGTTTATTTCGTATATTTATAGTGGTTTTTAGGGTTCCGTACCCAAAGGGTACCAACGGGACCCTATTACTAAGCCTACGCTGTCCGTCCGTCCGTCAGCGGGCTGTATCTCGTAAACCGTAATAGATAGACAGATGAAATTTTCACATATTATGTATTTCTATTGCCGCTATAACAACAAATAATAAAAATTAAATTAAATTAAAAAAATTAAATTAAAATATTTCCATGGGTACATGAAAATATTTTAATTTAATTTTTTTTAAACGGAACCCTAAAAGAGCGAGGCCCGACTCGCACTTGGCCGATTTTTAAGCTTATCGGATACAAATACAGAACCAATAATCAACAAAAACAAGTATCGTTTACTTTATGATACTTCACATGGATGTAAAACATCTTAAAGTCAAACAAATTATTCTGAAGTATTCTGGAGAATATGAAAATAGTAGAAAAAAGTTTCTTCGTCTTCTGCAATAGCCATTAGAAGTAACATTTCTTAAGATTCGCTCAATTCGTCTCCAAATATCTTATAATTTCAAATCCCGTTTCCCGCTACACCGCACGATTGAGGACACGGACGCTAGATTGATAGCTTGTTTGATGTGAACGACTTTTGGACGCACACAGGACGCCTTCGTGCACGCCATCGCAGACGCAAATTGAACGCGCCGCCCGGTTTGGCCTTCGCTTTAGATGACACCAAATGAAACGATATTTTTAATATAGTCAAATACCCTATTTGTCCCATTCTAGTCTATGGAATCCATGGTCTCTAGTACATAGATTGTCTATTAAAATTTGCTTGTCTAGGTATTTAATATAGTAGTTTTTTATTAAATAAAATATTAAATTTGACTTCCTCAGTATATTTTATTACAATATTGGTAAATAATTAAATAAATTAATAATACCGGTACGTGACCGGTAACTATTATCTATGACCGGTACAAGCTATGGAAAATGTTGTATAATCTGTTCTAAAATCATTGTGACAATAGGCTATTTGACTACTTTTAGAAAATCATCTTAAATTGTTAATAATGTTATGCTGAAGCTAACAAAACATATATTTCGGCATAATTTTCATTATTTTTCATAAAAATCGAGAAATAAATTCAAAAAAATAAATTGCCGCCGAAACGTTCCATTTGCTCTCATGACGTAACAGTTCACATTTCAAACAATGACAATTTTATAATATGTGTTTAGGCCGCGTGTCGCAAACTATTTGTTATTTAATAAAATAGTAACGATGAAAAACAGACGAAATTAGCCTATTACGCCGCACAAACACGTCGAAATGTATTGACAAAATGAGAATTCCATAGGTGGTGTGGACTGTGACGTCATTCGAGATCACGGAACGTTTTCGATCACGTGACCATGGCCAGAATTATAGCAATTTTATTTAATGTTTTCTAATTAAATAAAGCTTTATTTTTTAGTTTTGTCGTATGGAATAATGTTTTTAGATAATAATCTTTTAGGATGACACCAGTTGAAACGATATTTTTACTATAGTCAAATACCCTATTAATAGAACAAGCTGTCATTTGTAAATGTGTGTGTGCAATCCTCTGTGTGTGAGTTACTACCTGGCCAGAGCGAGATGGAGCTGACTATATGGACCATTCATTCAAGAAAGTTGAGATAGACTGATACATCTAGGAGACCCTCCAGTAGGACCGGGCTGGTTACTACAATACGTAGTCGCAATTCCTAGTTCCATGAATATACAATTTTCTCGATCCCTGCGGTTCCCACTTCCCATAGATTATATAACCATCGAAAACAGCTGTCATTAGTAAATTGTCAAGGAAATACATGGTAGGTATTCATGAGGAAATACCAATGTCTCCCGTAGTAACTAGTACCTAATCTGTGATGTCTCCCGCTAAAAATAATAAAAAATTAAATGTTGCTAGCGTGGCACAAGTTACCGATTTTTGGGTAAATAATATGCTTACCATATTAATATTATAAAAATACTTTTGGAACGTAGTTCCTTATCGCGCGGTGCGGAAGGGGGCTAGACGGATCGACACTTTTTTGAATGTGAATTTGGCATTGTGTTCATTATTTTCACAGTACAATATAAGATCTCGGTAGCCTTGTGGTTTCGACAGTCGCTAATAAATAATTAAAAAAATTAAAAAATACGACTGCCCTGACAACAAACGAACTAAAAAGTTAAAAACAAGTTTGTCAGTTAGTCTGTATATATAGAAGCGAAAAGTCACTTATTTACGCGTTAACTAAACAAATAAAAAAATTGTCATCGCAGTCGGGGGACTTCAAAACTTAAAATGTGTTCCACAGAACGTCCCCCGACTGCGATGACAATTTTTTTATTTGTTTAGTTAACGCGTAAATAAGTGACTTTTCGCTTCTATATATACAGACTAACTGACAAACTTGTTTTTAACTTGTTAGTTCGTTTGTTGTCAGGGCAGTCGTATTTTTTAATTTTTTTAATTATTTATTTTTTATTTAACACCTTTTAGTGACGATACTTATCTATTAAATTAGCAAAGCCAATAAACAGTTATCCCAACAAAATACTTATAAAAAATTTCAGCCCCTATCCTGGAGAAATCTTATTTTTTATCGGGTTAAATACTATCTTATATGTTGACCCGGAGTATCAGCTACTAGTATACTAAATTTCATTTAAATCTCAAACTACCTGTCGACTGGACAATTGGAATCTTATTAACACTTTAAAACATTATTTTGTGTAAATGGATGGATATTGAACTACAGTATTATACATTTTTGGAATCTACTCATCATTTTCTAGATGATGATTAGATACTTAATCTTGTTTTCGAAAATTTTTTTTCAACTTTAGGCTTTATTTTGGGACTATGGTCACCCTATCAATTTTTTTTTTAATTTTACTAGCCTATGTCACCCGGAATAAGCTAAGGATTCTAACAATACCTCATTCATCAAAATCGGTTCAGGCGTATAGAAGTTATGGTGGAATATACAAACTCACATACATACATACATGAACCCTGAAAACAATATACTCCTTTTTTCAGGCAGTCGTATAAAAAGTTAAAAGTCGATGGTTCGAATCCCAGCTCGACAGACTGAATTTTCTATTTTCTATTTTATTTTAAAAAATTTCTACATGTGGAATTTTTCCCTAATTTTTTATAACTTATTTTTAAGTTATAAAAAATTAGGGAAAGGTTCCACATGTAGAAATTGTTTACAATAAAATTATTTTGAAGTATTACTAAAACTCTATAAAAATACCTCCACCTTCACCTGTACCTAAGTAGGTATGATACTATGTTTCTATTTTTAGGATATTCTAAAGGAGCAAGTGCTGTAGAAAAAAGCAATGATACACAAATTCCAATATAATATATATTGCTGAATATGCTGAAACCATAGAATTAGGATATGTCTTATATGCTGAAACTTAAGGATGACTAAACGAGTCTGCCCGCGAAATTCAAATTTAATTTGGTTTTTCGCAATTTGTAAACTAATACGACAAAGTATGCTTATGACATTCAAATATGCGACAGTAGCCGTATAATCTTCACACGTTTATATAAAAATCTTTCCTTGAAAGTGTCCAGTTTAAGAAATTAATCAAAATAATGACTAATTTGTGAGTAACTCACGTCCAACTCACTATTTTGAATAATTTCTTAAACTGGTCACTTTCATGTAAAGATTTTTATATAAACGTGTGAAGATTATACGGCTAGTGGTGCAATTTGAATGTCATAAGCCTACTTTGTCGTATTAGTTTACAAATTGCGAAAAACCAAATTAAATTTGAATTTCGCGGGCAGACTCGTATAATCATCCTTAACTTAAATTCTAACCTCCTAAAATTAATAGCAAGGCTGATTTGCCAACGAAAAAAAAATAGCCATTTAAAAATACATGATTTTCGGCATTTTAGGCTACTTTACAGAAAAAAAAAATCAGCCAAGTGCGAGTCGGGCCTCGCTCTTTTAGGGTTCCGTTAAAAAAAAATAAAATAATAATATTTCCATGTACCCATGGAAATATTTTAATTTAATTTTTTAAATTTAATTTAATTTTTATTATTTGTTGTTATAGCGGCAATAGAAATACATAATATGTGAAAATTTCATTTGTCTATCTATTACGGTTTACGAGATACAGCCCGCTGACAGACGGACGGACGGACGGACAGCGTAGGCTTAGTAATAGGGTCCCGTTGGTACCCTTTGGGTACGGAACCCTAAAAATTTGGCGAATTTAGGCTACTTTCCGTCCATTTTTTGGCGACTTGGACTGGTGTAGACTTGGCAACACTGCACTGTAGTCTTTGGTTTTTGGGATATGGCAACACTGAGGTTGGAAACAGGAAAAGGAAACCGGGAAACTCGAAACTATTGTAGAAAATTCGCTAGCATTTTTTTCTCTAGTATTTTGTTTTTTCATTGGATTTTGAGCTAATTTGAGCGAGCCCTCACGCGGGCGTCCATTTTTAATTTTATATACTATAAATTTATTAAAAGACTAGTTGAAATGTGCAAAAACCATTATTAATCAGTATTCAGTAGTTGGTGTGTAAGTAATATCAAGTCTTGAAGGTTAGTTTTTGTTTTTTTTACGTATAGGCATTAGGCACCGTATAGGTAAGATAGGCTAGTTGATCGCCGCTGATATTTTATGTGAATCTGATTTTAAAAGTAAAGTCTAACTTGTATTTGATGACACTGCTAATAATTATGAGTTAGCTAAAACTCCACCAAAGACGTATTTATTATACATCAGTGGTCTCAACTCTCAATTCATTTTGATAATACCCCTGCTCATGTTACCTAATAATATAACGGTTATTTGCAAAAGCACCATAAATAATTGATTATTGCTGTCCTTTTTGATGTGTAGACTATAATGACTGCGATTTGTAACTTTGTGAGTGACGTGGCAGTCCTAAGATCGTAGCGGGCTGACTTGGAACGTAACCCTAACGTACCCCTGTGTATTATAGATTGATACCCACGATGGATATTTCATTGCGACGAAGTTCTCGCATGCTTCATGCTCAAACAATTACCTGAATACAAAGATGCTGAGATTGTCCGAATTAGAGACCAGGAGAAGCTCAAGTGCTGTGACATAGTGGATGTGGGAGCTGAGTTCAGTTATGAGAAGAAGTCAAGAAGCGTTATGATCAGAGGGAGTTCACCGAGACTAAGCTCTGAGACCTGAACTTAAGTATTAAATTAAGTAAGTAAAATCATCACTCTTATAGTATGCATACACTGAAACTGAATCCAGCCAATTTTGGATCAGACTTTACCAACAACTGTTTTGGATGTAACTTTGATCATATGGTTCTGCCATTACCTAATAATAATTATTTGATGTTATACTAACCTTATTGATATTTTTACATTTTAACTAGCTGACCCAGCAAAAGTTGTACCTCTGACAAAAATATTTAGGGGTGGACCCGCCCTTATCATTTAGGGGTATGAAAAATAGATGGCCGATTCTCAGACCTACCCGATATGCACACAAAATTTCATAAAAATTGGTCCAGCTATTTCGGAGGAGTTTGGTAACAAACACAGCAACCTGAGAATTTTATAATATATTAGGCAAAATATGAGAAGTCCCTTTGATGTTGTTATAACAGATTTTGACTATTTATTTTATTTGGATTCTGATCATTGGCAGAAATAGATATATGTACCTAATAGTTATTCTTAAAATCTATTTTAACAAAGTTGCATGAGTTAAATCAGTTTGGCATGTAGCTGCCCACAAGATAGTATAAAAAACTTATTACAATGTATTAGCTTCATAACATTGTAAAATGATTATTTTGAAAAGAGCAACTGCTGAGTTTCCTGCCAGCTCTTCTCAGCAGAATCCTCTTTCCGAACCTGTGGTAGTCATGCTCATGACGTGTCATAAGAGCCACAGGTTGGCCTAAGTGAAATAAATAATTATGAATTTTTATTTTGCAATAAAATAAGAAAATTTCTGTAAAGATAAGATTTGGTTGTTAATTGAAATAAGACATGTATAGGTAGCGGCACGAAAGTCTAGCGGTGACCGTTATTGCGCAGAAGTCAAAAATAAGGTATCATGGTGCTGATTGGCTCTCCAGTCGCATTCCGGCCGTCGTTATTGGTTGCGCGACAGTACCCCATGCACAGCTATTTTGTTCAGCACTAGACTTTCGTGCCGCGACCTATGCCAGTCTAAACAAAACTACAAATCCCTTTCTCTTGTTTCTAGATTAATCCTTTTTAACCTTCAAAAAAGAGGTTGTCAATGTGTATTTTTTTTTAATTCATTGTCATTTCGACTGATAAAGGTGTCTACTACTGGGGCATAGGTCTCTTGAATGATAACCACAGAGCACGATCCCGCGTCGCCTGCATCCAACAGCTTTTTGACCATCTCCCTGGCGCAGTGGTGAGCTCTGTGGGAGGTGTAGGGTTTGATTCCTGGGTGGGGACAATTTGGGAATTTATAATTACTGAATTGTTGTCTGGTCTGGTATGTCATATTAATGGGACTGCCAAATATTCACTTAATATAATAAAAATCTATTAGGGCTTCCAAACAAATGTACAAAATTTTATAGGTGAATTGTATGTATGTTTGTCCACTCATTTCTCTGAAAAATTTCAACTTCAACTGGTTCAGTTGTTCTTTATTTCAGTACATTAAAGTCTGTTTAATTTTTTCCTGAATTATAGCTTGTATTCAATTAATTTTGTAATTTTGCAGGTTTCCATGGAAAGAGCATCTATTTGACTTGGAAAAAGAATTAGGGATCGGCAGTAAAATTGAATATGTAATACTCAAGGTCAAGCCTAACTCGTGGAGATTCCAGGCAGTTCTGATCAAACCAACCAGCTTTATTACAAGGTACATTAGGATTATTTTTACACAATTTATTGTACCATAAGAAACAAAGTTCACACAAACACATCATCATCAGCAACCCATGAATGGTAAACTACTGAATGCAGGTCTCCTGTGAGAGGAGGGTTATAGGCCATAGTCCACAACACTGACCCAATGTGAATTGGTAGACTTCACACACCTTTGAGAACATTATGAAGAACTCAGGTGTGCAGTTTTTATTTATTTATTTATTTATTTATTTATAAGCCTATATTGGACAATATAAAATATTTTTAATAGTTTATTGCTGTTTATATTTGCTAGTCTGTGTGCCCTTTGGCAAAGGCCTCCTCCAATCCTTCCTATCTGCTGCTCGTCTCATCCATGTTTTTCAGTTGTGCAGTTTATATTTGCTTAAATGCACATAACTCCGAAAAGCCAGAGGTGTGTGCCCAGGATCGAACCTGCGACCCCCCGAATAGGAGAAAGCATTCCTAACCGCTGGACTATCACTGCTTATATATTTGATATACCTAATTCCCACGAAATATAAATTATTTATGTGGTAGTGTTTATCTAAACAGGATGGACCTCAGAGTAACTATTAGTTAATACTTACTCTGAGGGATGGACACATTCAGCTGTGCACGATTATCTAATGAGTAATGATTGATAGTGTGTGTCTTACGTTCCCTCAAATATGGTTGAGCGAAGCAATGGCTGGGTCATGCGACATGCTCGTGAACGCGTGCCGCCGTCTGGAATAGGGCTACTTTCTGTCTGCTCATCTTGACATGTATTGAATAATTTTATTGTAAGTAGTATGCATTTGTGGAACTTTCCCTCATTGTGGAAACACTGCATACATAGCATAGTATCTATTGAATTGTGGACTTGTTTTGAAAAGAGCAACCGCCGAGTTTCTTGCTGGTTCTTCTCGGCAGGAAGGGCATTCCGAACCAGTGGTAGACTCATCGACAATTCAAAAGCACTTGTAAAAAAGTTGATTTGAATAAAAAACATCTCTATTTCAATTTCTTGGCAAGAAGGGTATTCTGAACCAGTGGTAGACTCATCGCCGATTCAAAAGTACTTGTAAAAAAGTTTATTTGAGTAAGAAATATTTCTATTCTATTTTGTGACGTTTGCAATCATTTCTGATTAGCCGACACTCTCGCTGCTGGCTAAAATTCATTGTTGCAGCAAAAATACCTTAAATCAGCCAGTCTAAAAAATCACCACAACAGGGTATTGAATACTATAACCCTAAATACTAATTTATTTATATTTTTTAATGAATTATAACATAGTATAGAAAAAAAATTGTATTGCTAGTGAAAATATTTAAATTATGTACTTCCATAAAAATAATTGTATAAAACTGTCATTTGGACGATTTCAACACTGAATGAAATCAAATCAGCATCAAATCTATCTTCATAATCATATTATTAAGCATATTATTTTGGGATTTAGTTCATTAAAATTATGTACCTTATAACAAAGCATTAAAATAGAAATATGGATGGTACATATACAGAGAAAACATTTGAGTCAAATTGGATCACGCACATATTCCGAGGTTGTCACAATTATTAGTGCAGCTTTTCACAAACAAACAGCCCAGCGGATAATGAATTATTCTCAATGTTTGCGGTTTCAAATCATACTAATGTTATTAAATGTTAACAACCTTTCACATTTATAACATTCATCGTCATCATTATCAAGTATCAACCCAACGGTTGATACGATCGAAAAATGGTGTGAATCAAATCAAATCAACACACCCACAATATTTTTCAAAGACGTATTCAACGACACCCTACAATATGGGATAGACAAGACAAAAATTCATCCCCACTTTACATGTAGGGGAGGTACCCTAAAAAATATTTTTTTACAATTTTATTTCACCACTTTGTTGGCGTGATTTGTTGGTTTATACCCTTGTCAAAATTACAGTTTTCTAGTACCAATAGTTTCTGAACTAAACTGCGTGTTGTTGTTTACTACGGAACCTTAAAAAAGTCGAGTTATTAAGCTTTAATTGTAATCTTGTTTTAGGAAACCTTTGAACAAGATATGGTGGGGCGAACGAGGCGCCCACCTCGGCGAGGTGTCCGGTATAAAGGGCTGTATCTTCTGCCACAGCACAGGCTTCATTGGCGGAAACGCCACACGAGCAGGCGCTTTAGCCATGGCCATAGACAGCTTAAACGCAATTTAAATTATATATCTGTCGCAGTAAGAGCGATATGATCGTCTTTGTCAGTCAGTGTAAAGTAATATCCAAATTATGTATTTGTTACTGCACAAAGGTATCATCTTAGTATAGAATTCTAAATAACAATGAAATACATGGCTTTTTGCTTTATGTTTTAATTTAATTTATATCATGAATAATATATGAAACTGCCAAAAAATACATCTGCGCTTGTACATTAAGGCCCTGGAATGGTGACCCCGCACCTGGAAGCGCAGTGTTGGCAGACCCCCTCCCCACTAGGTGGACCGACGACATCAAACGAGTCGCAGGGAGCCGCTGGATACAGGCAGCGCAAGACCGAGTTCTGTGGAAGTCCATGCAAGAGACCTTTAACCAGCAGTGGACGTCTATCGGTTGACAAGAAGAAGAACTACATCGAGAGCTGAGCTCGGAGTATCCCTGCGAGATCAACTCGGCAATGAAAAGATCCGCAGGAAAACCAAAGTCACCGACATAGCTCAGCGAGTCACGAAACGGAAGTGGAAATGGCCGCCCATTTCCACTTCCGTTTCGTTGCACATAGTTAGAAGAGCAGCTCGGTCGTTGCGATCCCAAGGTGCTGGCGACCTTGCTTCAGAAAGCGCAGTATTGCCAGACCCCTCACTAGGTAGACCGACGACATTAAACGTCGCAAGGAGACGCTGGATACAGGCGGCGCAAGACCGAGGCCTGTGTCTGTCTGAAGTCTGCAAAAGACCTATGTCCAGTGGACTTCTATCTGTGGATGAAGAAGAGAAATACATCGTGGTGGCTGGCTCCTAGTTGGTAAAGATTGTACTTTTCACTTTCATGATTTCAAAAACAATTACTGTAATAAAAAATATCATGTTCGTGTTGTTTGAATTGGGTCGTAAGTTTGTAAATTGTATGGAGTTGATTTTTGACAAATATGTAATATCGTTTCTGTGTAAAAAAAAAAAAATCAAAGTGATAACATAAAATAAAACATCTTGACGATATAGGGTAAAACCCGGATAGTTGCCCCACTTTTCAAAAAAGATCTATCATAAAAAAAATATGTTAGTTGCCTACTATAGCGGATAGTAACCTAACGTAAAAAATGCTTTGGAGGATACTTGCCTCGGGTGGGGATAGTCGCCTACCTATAATTATTGAAATAAAAACAAAATATAAATTTCTTCTTAAAAATCAGTCTTTATTATATTTACTGCAATCTTTTATTAAGTAACTACTAATCAACATCATAAAAAATATTAAGTTTTATACTTTAAAACTATAAAAATATAACAAAAATAGCCTCCAAACCTAAAGTTACATAAGTTATTAACAAAAATTCCAGGGTTTTTAACTTTCCACATCTCATGCAATGGTTTTTGAATGTTGCACAAGTTTCATGCAACCACATTCAGCACATGTCACATTGAATCCAATCTGATATCGATTTAGTAAAATTTTAATTCTCAAAATTCATTCTACGCAATAATCATTAAGTGAAATATTTTTAGTTGTATTTTTTATTTTTAAATTAGCATTTTTGACTTTTAATATCTCATCGATTTTTTTTCCTTTGTTCTTTTGGTTGGTAGTCCTATGGTGGCTTTTCCTTTGGATGATTTTGGACTTATGATATTTTCACCATTTTCACTATCAGAACTATAAATTTGTATTCTTCTCTTCCGTAAAAGTCTTGATTTGGTCAGTTTAATAAAATATGTGCTGTCGGATTCAGTTTCACTGCTGGTAATATTGACACATCTTTTGGTTTTTTATTTTTTTGCAATTGTCCTCTTTTCTTCACAATGCTTTTGTTGCTACTAGCTGATTGGTTTTCTTCTGTCTTAAAATCTTTATTTTTTGCTGCCCTATTTTTAGTTTCTGTTATTTTATTTGTTTTCTCTTCTTTTTTCTTCTGAACAAATCGTTAAAGAATTTATAGTTGCGGATAGTTGCCCCTAGGGCAACTATCCGCAAGAGTAACTAGGGCAACTATCCTTTTTGATACGGATACTTGCCCTTTTTATCTGCAAAATAAATAAAAAGTATTTAACAATTAAACGTAATAAATAGTGTAATTTGCTCTAATGCATGCAATGAAACAAAAAGTTGGCTGAAACCACAATCAGTAACAAAAATATTCAATAGAAATTACTTACCAATATAATTATGACGCCCGTCGAAGTTTCGCCGCGGAAGATTTTCGCTCGCACGGACGAAACGCGTGCACTTATACTGACGATTTACATGTCATTGAGGTCTGCGGGAGGGGCTCTTACAATTATAGTAAAGCGCTAACGCCACTAACGTCCCTAACATAGTGTATTCAAAACCGGGGCAAGTATCCCACTGAGGCAACTATCCGGGTGTTACCCTAGGCCAGTGGTGGGCAGTGGTTTTTTAATGGGGGGGCCACAAGTTTAAAAAATTCTAGAGGAGGGCCAGAATTATAGAAAAAATGCAATTTGCGTTAAAGCTTTGAATCATACTACTGTAAAAACATTTCAGCATTACACACTTTGACTTGTGTGTAATGCTGTGCAAAAATAAATAAATACAAAGGTATTTATTTATTTATTTTTGCACAGCCTTAAATAATAATTAATTTAACTTTTATTCGAAGGCCCTGCCGAGGTAGGCGTGTGACACATAATATGGAATTGTTTTTGATTTTCCATAATATTTTCGAAAGCAGGTTCCAGCTGTGACGAAGCAACTTTCAGCAGTGCGAAAAGGTGTTCATCAGTCAATCGGTTTCTGAATGAGTTTTTCCGCAATTTCGTGGTCGAAAAAGTCTGTTCGTCTGTGTCTGCACACATAAGACGACGCAAAAATCGCCATATCTTTGGGAATTCAGCTTTCGGCAGTGCTCTATAAAAATGTAGTTTTGTGGAATTCAAGTACAATTGCTTTAAATGGGTACTGCACTGCATTTCAATATTTTCCAACTGTAATTCCCCAATTTCATGGTCGAAAAACTCTGTTCGCACCCATAAGACGACGCAAAAATCGCCATAATTTTCTGGGCGTGAGCAATAATCGTCTTTGGGAATTCAGCTTTCGACGGTGCTCTATAAAAATCCAGTTTTGTGGAATTCAAGTTCAATTGCTTCAAATGGGTACTGCACTGCATTTAAATGATTTCCAACTGCAATTCCGCAATTTCATGGTCGAAAAGTCTGTTCACACACAAATAAATAAATAAATAAAGTCTTTATTTACTGAGGTTACAATAATTATTTACATATTAATCATAATCATTTACAATTCTAGTCGGTTCTACTCCTCTGTGTGTCCTCTGACATAGGCCTCCTCCATTCCCTTCCAAAGGGTCCTAAACCTAGAATTCAGCTTTCGGCAGCCTGCAATGTACATCTGAGTCATAACATTAGTCCTCCTAACTGAATCTGGATACGGCGCGGCGATCTCTGTTGACATCGCTTCGCTCACGAAGGTCGGTCACCTCCAGCGCCGCGGCGCGGGCGTCGTCAGCCCCGATGGCGCCCGCAAGGTCGGTCACCTCTGCGCCGCCGCTGCCAGGGGCGCGCGCGGGCTCGCTGGCGCCCCGAAACAGCATCAATATTTCGTTGAGAGGATCTCGATCTCGAGCCTGCAATGTACATCTGAGTAATAACATTAGTCCTCCTAACTGAATCTGGATACGGCGCGGCGATCTCTGTTGACATCGCTTTGCTCACGAAGGTCGGTCACCTTTACTGGGGCAGGGGCGGAAGCTCGCTGCTGAGGCTCGGCCTCGGGTGCGCCCTTCAATCCGTGTTTTTAATACTTTTCTTAACAAACTTTCATCCCCTATTTTACCACCCTTAAGGGGTGGGGAGGGGGGGAGGGATTTTCTCAAATCCGTTATGATGTTCAAATGTTTCACTTTCATGATTTCAAAAACAATGTAATAAAAAATATCATGTTCGTGTTGTTTGAATTGGGTCGTAAGTTTGTAAATTGTATGGAGTTGATTTTTGACAAATATGTAATATCGTTTCTGTGTAAAAAAAAAATCAAAGTGATAACATAAAATAAAACATCTTGACGATATAGGGTAAAACCCGGATAGTTGCCCCACTTTTCAAAAAAGCTCTATCATAAAAAAAATATGTTAGTTGCCTACTATAGCGGATAGTAGCCTAACGTAAAAAATGCTTTGGAGGATACTTGCCTCGGGTGGGGATAGTCGCCTACCTATAATTATTGAAATAAAAACAAAATATAAATTTCTTCTTAAAAATCAGTCTTTATTATATTTACTGCAATCTTTTATTAAGTAACTACTAATCAACATTATAAAAAATATTAAGTTTTATACTTTAAAACTATAAAAATATAACAAAAATAGCCTTCAAACTTAAAGTTACATAAGTTATTAACAAAAATTCCAGGGTTTTTAACTTTCCACATCTCATGCAATGGTTTTTGAATGTTGCACAAGTTTCATGCAACCACATTCGACACATGTCACATTGAATCCAGTCTGATATCGATTTAGTAAAATTGTAATTCTCAAAATTCATTCTACGCAATAATCATTAAGTGAAATATTTTTAGTTGTATTTTTTATTTTTAAATTAGCATTTTTGACTTTTAATATTATGTCCTCTCTCATCGATTTTTTTGTCCTTTGTTCTTTTGGTTGGTGACTGGTGGCCTTTCCTTTGGATGATTTTGGACTTATGATCTTTTCATCATTTTCACTATCAGAACTATAAATTTGTATTCTTCTCTTTCGTAAAAGTCTTGATTTGGTCAGTTTAATAAAATATGTGCTGTCGGATTCAGTTTCACTGCTGGTAATATTGACACATCTTTTGGTTTTTTATTTTTTTGCAATTGTCCTCTTTTCTTCACAATGCTTTTGTTGCTACTAGCTGATTGGTTTTCTTCTGTCTTAAAATCTTTATTTTTTGCTGCCCTATTTTTAGTTTCTGTTATCTGTTAGAAACAGCATCAATATTTCGTTGAGAGGATCTCGATCTCGAGCCTGCAATGTACATCTGAGTAATAACATTAGTCCTCCTAACTGAATCTGGATACGCGCGGCGCGGCGATCTCTGTTGAGGGGTGGGGGAGATTTTCTCAAATCCGTTATGATGTTCAAATGTTATGTTCAAAAATAAAACTTCTATTATTATTATGAAAAAAAAAAATTAGTAAAAAAGATAATATTTATGATGATATACCAACTAATGAATCATGATTATTCATTTACGTGCTAGTCTGTAAATTCTTGAGTTATTTATTATAATTAATTTATCAAGTTCAACCAACATGGAAAGTGCCTATGCTAGAAATAAAATCAAGGTGTTAACTTTCTAACTGGTGATATTTGACTGTACATAATCTCTTAACTAACAGGCCTGAACTTTGGTATCCTTTTCTGAAGGAAACTCTAGGAATAGCACTGATTTAGACCTGTCAATTTGTGTGCAACTGAGATCATTTACTGATTAATTAATTATTTAGTCATAAGAACTCGGGAGCAGAAGCCAAGCCTTATAAATTTGCAGGTACATGCGAACTTATAAAAGGCAGATAGATTCCTTAAACCTAAGCATATTAATATATTCAGATAGGATGTAAGCCTTCCTGTCTTTTTATCACTATCAACCGTTAGATATCCACATCGAACTTTTGTATAGGCTTTCACATTCTACAATTTTGACGACCTCCCTGGCTCAGTGGTGAGCGCTGTAGTCTTATAATGGGGAGGTCTCGAGTTCGATTCAAATTGGGAATTTATAATTTCTGAAGTGTCTAGTCGTCTGGCGGGAGGCTGTGGTTAATTACCACCCCACCATCAGACGTGCCGCCAAGTGATTTAGCGTTCTGGCACGATGGCAAACTCCGCGAGGCCTCACAAAGCTCAGCTTTTTTCTAGTTTATATATTTTATAGGTAACTTACTTCATTCAATTTTAATAAACTGGCCATTGACCATATTTCTGTGGCGGCTGAAAAATACAAATAATGAATTACAAGTGCTTTTGAATCATCGAAGAGTCTACCACTGGTTCGGAATGCCCCTCCTGCCGAGAAGAACCAGCAAGAAACTCGGCAGTTGCTCTTTTCAAAACAAGTTTACAATATAATAGATTAAGACGGGCAGACAGAAAGTAGCACCATTCCCACCGGTGGAACCCGTTCACGAGCATGACGCATGACCCAGCCATTGCTTCGCTCAACCATAATAATATAGAAGCAGTGATAGCCTAGTGGTTAGTACTGCGGTCTCCTATTTGGGGTCGCAGGTTTGATCCCGGGTACCACTGACTTTTCTGAGTCATGTGTGTTTAAGCAATTAAATATCACTTGCTTCAACGGTGAAGGAAAACATCGTGAGGAAACCTGCACATCTGAGAGTTCTCTATAATGTTCTCGAAGGTGTGTGAAGTCCACCAATACCTATAACTCTTCTTTGAGAGGAGACCTGCTGTCAGTTATCAGTAGAGAGCAGTTGATGGGTGGCTAATGATGATGATGTAGGTAGGTGGTACACCTACCAAGACCTTATGAAGCTATGTTACGAGCTTTTAAGTGCAGAAACTAGAATACTTAAATAAAATTTGTAAACATGTTATTAATTTAGTAGTTATTTATTAAGGATCTGGAACAAATTTTTAATTAAAACATAATTTTCGGGAGTTTTTTGAAAAGACTTCATCTGCTTTGTTATGAAAATCTTCTAAGTTTTCATAAATAGTTTCTCTGTGCACACTCATCATGGCTAGACCATTGAGGCGATTTGCCCCCATGGTACTTCTCAGCCAAGTTTTTAGTCTCCTGAGGCTGCTGAACGATCGCTCTACCGTACACGTTGTGCACGGCAGCGCGATCAAAATTTTTAACGCTGCTCCCGTTTCGGGGAAGAAGGTATTCGCCTCTTTGAGGACATCTAAAACGCTAAGATTTGTTGTGTTTTTGGGATTTATTTTGCTGCCATAATTGATGCCAAAGTTCTATTTCGATTTTTATATTTGGTAGATCATTGAATTGGCTGATGACTTCACAGGTTTCTCTGAGATTTTCTACCGAAATTGTTTGCATTTGCGCCGGGTGTAGTTTAGATAATGCGAATGATGCAGTGTTTTCGTCAGCAAAACGTATTTCAAGAGATGTGATAATGGAGTCTAAGTAAGGTATTACCAATGATCTCTTCCAGTATTCTGAGGGGCTTTCTGCCGGGTGGTTGCTTCTATGACGTTGTTTGCCAACAATACGCGGTATTGATTTGATTTCCTCCTCCAATCCGACTTTCTCCGCAACAACAGTAGCATCCTTTATAATTTCTTCTGTGACTTTTTCTGGATTGTCACGCTGACTTTTGAGCAACTGAACAATGCTCTTTATGTGTTGCGACTTGCGAGTCCCTAACCACATCCAAAGTTATGGATTGGAGCACATTTACTACGGGTTCCATTAAGGCAGAGTATTTAGATATCAGAATAATACCCATAATGAACGAAATTCTGCAAGCTGCCGCATAGAGTTGATTGGCACTTTTTCGAGTCGCATTATTTCCTTCACGTGATGAGGTTTCTAATGCTTCCAATATAACAGGGAAATTTTCCTTAAAACCTTTTATAGTTTTGTGTTTCTCACTCCATCTTGTTTCGCAGAGTCTGGAAATATTAGGTATTAACTTCCTTCTCAAAACTGATTCCCGAAAAAATGTAATAATATCTTTAGTGGTTCCCATGGCGTTTCGAATTTCAGGAACAGTGTTGAGATCATTTATTACCAGGTTCAGTTTGTGGGATGAGCAATGAAAGAACAAAGCTTTGGTGTATTTTTTACGTAGAATTGCTTGTACCCCACCGTCTTTTCCAGACATCGTCGAACAACCGCCAAATCCAAACCCAACACATTTATCTGGATTAAGGTCTACGTTTGTCACAAACTCATCGATGTTACGTGCAATAGATTTTGCATCCAGAGCTATCAGCTCAACAAATCCGACAAACATTTCTTGGACTTCGTTCGATTCCTCATCAAAATATCGCAGCCCAATTGATAATTGTTCAGTACCAGAAATGTCAGCTGTTTCGTCTGCTAATACACTGTATGCCTCTGCTTCTTTTACTTTTTTTATAATATTGGCCTTAATAATCTCCCCACAAATGCTGATAATTTCATTTTGAATATCCGCCGATCGATAGCTTGCATTTTTTTCCCACTCTCAAAGTGTTTTTTTAGAACTAAATCTCCCGCGTCAATTCGCAGCTTGTATAGGCCCTCAAGAATTCCTTCGCCATAATATTTACCTCTCAGAGCTAAGTCGTGCGACCCACAAAATGTATTGCAGGAAATAATAGATCTTATAATTTTCTTGTTTTCTTCAATAATGCTCTGGGAGTATTTGTTGAGTTGCATATCTACAGGCACACTTTCGAGAAATGATTTAGCAGCTTCCAGTGCCACCTTAGTGGAAGTGGGTTTCCACATGCTTTTTGCACTGTTCGTGAATATCTTTAAACTTGGAAAATGGCCTTATAATGAATGACCCCAATACGCCCCGAAAAGAATTTGGGTTTGGCGGGAACAACGTACAATATTTACAAAAAGCTCCTTTCAGGCGTCTCGAATAGGCCAACAATGGAGAGTATATTTCTAACCATGAATAGTTTCTTTTCAAATGTTTAGCGTCTTCGGCAAAGTTATATGTAGCAGAGGGAGACCAACAATTTTCCAACAATTCTTTTTTCTGTTCGGCCGATAATAACGACCCTCGACCGATATATCGACCTATGTCATTTTCGTTGCAGTCGTCTATGGAAGGATCACCATCCGATTCCAAATTTTTAGATGAGCTTGATTTCGGAAGGTCAACCATGTAATCATCATAAGAAGAAGAACATGCGCCAATATTAGGGTCTTGATATAGTTCCTGAGGCTGAGAATCTTTTTGTGCGACCGAGCTAGAAACATGCGATATTTTCTCTATTTTGTTCTCATTTCTCATTTGTACATTTTCATCCAGTTCATCACTGTCATTGCTAGCTCCTTCAGGCTTTTTTCTTTTCAAGTTTACTAAATAATAAATGAAATTAAATAAATATAAACAAAACTAGTAGGGCGCGTGGGTGCGCGGCCCGCAAGCGGACCGCGGTTTTTCTACTCGGCAAGTAGACTTTTAGGTCTTGATCATTTTCTATCAAAAAACCACTCTTCCATCTTTTATACTCTCCGAGATAGACACCGTTGACGTTTGTATGGCCGCCATCTTGAATCCGCCATTTTGGATTTTTTTCAGCTCACTGCCAATTGGATGAGGTTTCGAGTGACTTTTGTTCGAGCACCCCCACCTATCTTCATTACCATGGCCGTGCTCCTCACCCACCTTCCAAACCCTCGATCATCATATGTCATAATGAAAATTCTTCAATAAAAACAAATCTTGAAAAGGAACCGTATTAAAGTCTTGCATGATTCCCGGCTTCTAGTCTCTTCAATATTCGCCATATATTTTGTATGAAGAAAAAAAAATCCGCCATCTTGGATTTTTTTTTCTATTCATCAAATAGACCTTTGGGTCCTGATCATCTTTTGCCAAGAAACCACTCTTCCATCTTTTATACTCCTCCAAGATAGACACCGACGAAATTTGTATGGCGGCCATCTTTTTTCCGCCATTTTGAATTTATTTTCAGCTCACTGCGAATTGGATGAGGTTTCGAGTGACATTTGTTCGAGCACACCCCACCTATCTTCAATACCCTGGCCGTGCTTCTCACCCGTCTCCGAAATCCTCAATCATCAGCTCTCTCCATATATTTCCTCCGAATGAATTTTTGTCCTCTATACGAAACCATCTTTGAAAAAAAAAAAGTTCATACAAAATTTTACAGGAGAGGTGATCAATGAGTGAGTCAGTCAGTGAATCAGCCCCAGCAGCTATATATATTACTAGTAGGGCGCGTGGGTGCGCGGCCCGCAAGCGGACCGCGGTTTTTCTACTCATCAAGTAGATTTTCAGGTCCTGATCATTTTCTGTCAAAAAACCACTCTTCCATCTTTTACACTCCCTGAGATAGACATCTATGACATTCTTATATCTGCCATCTTGAATCCGCCATTTTGATTTTTTTTCAGCTCAATGCCAATTGGATGAGGTTTCAAGTGACTTTTGTTCGAGTATCCCCCACCTATCTTCAATACCCTGGCCGTGCTCCTCACTCGTCTCCGAAATCCTCAATCATCAGCTCTCTCCATAATTTTCCTCCGACCTTCGGGTTCTGATCATCTTTGCCAAGAAACCACTCTTCCATCTTGTATACTCTCCGAGATAGACACCGACGAAGTTTGTATGGCCGCCATCTTGAATCCGCCATTTTGAATTTTTTTCAGCTCTCTGCCAATTGCATGAGGTTTCGAGTATTTTTTGTTTGAGCACCTCCCACCTATCTTCAATACCCTGGCCGTGCTCCTCACCCACCTTCCAAACCCTAGATCATCATATCTCATCATTTGTCAAAATAAGAATTCTTCTATAAAAACCAATTTTCAAAAGGAACCGTATCAAAGTCTTGCATAGTTCCCAACTTCTAGTCTCTTCAATATTCGCCATATATTTTGTATGGAGAAAAAATATTCCGCCATCTTGGATTTTTTCTATTCATCAAATAGACCTTTGGGTCCTGATCATCTTTTGCCAAGAAACCACTCTTCCATCTTTTATACTCCCCGAGATAGACACCGACGAAATTTGTATGGCGGCCATCTTTTTTCCGCCATTTTGAATTTTTTTTCAGCTCACTGCGAATTGGATGAGGTTTCGAGTGACATTTGTTCGAGCACCCCCCACCTATCTTCGATACCCTGGCCGTGCTCTTCACCCGTCTCCGAAATCCTCAATCATCAGCTCTCTCCATATTTTTCCTCCGAATGAATTTTTTTCCTCTATACGAAACCATCAGTGAAAAAAAATTTTTTCATACAAAATTTTACAGGAGAGGTGATCAATGAGTGAGTCAGTTAATCAGTCAATCAGTCAATCAGCCCCAGCAGCTATATATATATTAATAAATATATATTAATATTTAAAACTGGGAAGTCTACCCTTTTTCTGCCGGGTGGTTGCTTCTATGACGTTGTTTGCCAACAATACGCGGTATTGATTTGATTTCCTCCTCCAATCCGACTTTCTCCGCAACAACAGTAGCATCCTTTATAATTTCTTCTGTGACTTTTTCTGGATTGTCACGCTGACTTTTGAGCAACTGAACAATGCTCTTTATGTGTTGCGACTTGCGAGGCCCTAACCACATCCAAAGTTATGGATTGGAGCACATTTACTACGGGTTCCATTAAGGCAGAGTATTTATATATCAGAATAATACCCATAATTAACGAAATTCTGCAAGCTGCCGCATAGAGTTGATTGGCACTTTTTCGAGTCGCATTATTTCCTTCACGTGATAAGGTTTCTAATGCTTCCAATATAACAGGGAAATTTTCCTTAAAACCTCTTATAGTTTGTGTTTCTCACTCCATCTTGTTTCGCAGAGTCTGGAAATATTAGGTATTAACTTCCTTCTCAAAACTGATTCCCGAAAAAATGTAATAATATCTTTAGTGGTTCCCATGGCGTTTCGAATTTCAGGAACAGTGTTGAGATCATTTATTACCAGGTTCAGTTTGTGGGATGAGCAATGAAAGAACAAAGCTTTGGTGTATTTTTTACGTAGAATTGCTTGTACCCCACCGTCTTTTCCAGACATCGTCGAACAACCGTCAAATCCAAAACCAACACATTTATCTGGATTAAGGTCTAAGTTTGTCACAAACTCATCGATGTTACGTGCAATAGATTTTGCATCCAGAGCTATCAGCTCAACAAATCCGACAAACATTTCTTGGACTTCGTTCGATTCCTCATCAAAATATCGCAGCCCAATTGATAATTGTTCAGTACCAGAAATGTCAGCTGTTTCGTCTGCTAATACACTGTATGCCTCTGCTTCTTTTACTTTTTTTATAATATTGGCCTTAATAATCTCCCCACAAATGCTGATAATTTCATTTTGAATATCCGCCGATCGATAGCTTGCATTTTTTCCCACTCTCAGTGTTTTTTTAAAACTAAATCTCCCGCGTCAATTCGCAGCTTGTATAGGCCCTCAAGAATTCCTTCTCCATAATGTTTACCTCTCAGAGCTAAGTCGTGCGACCCACAAAATGTAATGCAGGAAATAATAGATCTTATAATTTTCTTGTTTTCTTCATTAATGCTCTGGGAGTATTTGTTGAGTTGCATATCTACAGGCACACTTTCGAGAAATGATTTAGCAGCTTCCAGTGCCACCTTATGGAAGTGGGTTTCCACATGCTTTTTGCACTGTTCGTGAATATCTTTAAACTTGAAAAATGGCCTTATAATGAATGACCCCAATACGCCCCGAAAAGAATTTGGGTTTGGCGGGAACAACGTACAATATTTACAAAAAGCTCTTTCAGGCGTCTCGAATAGGCCAACAATGGAGAGTATATTTCTAACCATAAATAGTTTCTTTTCAAATGTTTAGCGTCTTCGGCAAAGTTATATGTAGCAGAGGGAGACCAATAATTTTCCAACAATTCTTTTTTCTCTTCGGTCGATAATAACGACCCTCGACCGATATATCGACCTATGTCATTTTCGTTGCAGTCGTCTATGGAAGGATCACCATCCGATTCCAAATTTTTGGATGAGCTTGATTTCGGAAGGTCAACCATGTAATCATCATAAGAAGAAGAACATGCGCCAATATTAGGGTCTTGATATAGTTCCTGAGGCTGAGAATCTTTTTGTGCGACCGAGCTAGAAACATGCGATATTTTCTCTATTTTGTTCTCATTTCTCATTTGTACATTTTCATCCAGTTCATCACTGTCACTGCTAGCTCCTTCAGGCTTTTTTCTTTTCAAGTTTACTAAATAATAAATGAAATTAAATAAATATAAACAAAATATTTAAAACTGGGAAGTATACCCTTTTTCTGCCGGGTGGTTGCTTCTATGACGTTGTTTGCCAACAATACGCGGTATTGATTTGATTTCCTCCTCCAATCCGACTTTCTCCGCAACAACAGTAGCATCCTTTATAATTTCTTCTGTGACTTTTTCTGGATTGTCACGATGACTTTTGAGCAACTGAACAATGCTCTTTATGTGTTGCGAGGCCCTAACCACATCCAAAGTTATGGATTGGAGCACATTTACTACGGGTTCCATTAAGGCAGAGTATTTAGATATCAGAATAATACCCATAATTAACGAAATTCTGCAAGCTGCCGCATAGAGTTGATTGGCACTTTTTCGAGTCGCATTATTTCCTTCACGTGATAAGGTTTCTAATGCTTCCAATATAACAGGGAAATTTTCCTTAAAACCTTTTATAGTTTTGTGTTTCTCACTCCATCTTGTTTCGCAGAGTCTGGAAATATTAGGTATTAACTTCCTTCTCAAAACTGATTCCCGAAAAAATGTAATAATATCTTTAGTGGTTCCCATGGCGTTTCGAATTTCAGGAACAGTGTTGAGATCATTTATTACCAGGTTCAGTTTGTGGGATGAGGAATGAAAGAACAAAGCTTTGGTGTATTTTTTACGTAGAATTGCTTGTACCCCACCGTCTTTTCCAGACATCGTCGAACAACCGTCAAATCCAAACCCAACACATTTATCTGGATTAAGGTCTACGTTTGTCACAAACTCATCGATATTACGTGCAATAGATTTTGCATCCAGAGCTATCAGCTTATGGTGGAAGGTTACCACTATAATGCTCTGCTTTGTCTGGAGTCCCTCAGCTCTTCATAAATAAAAGATGGATCACAACTTGATGGTATAATTGTTATTTACAAACTTGTAAGTACAGGTAAATTCACTAAGAAATATATAACTGTATTTCGCGAGACTGACTATTTGCTGAGTTATAATGCTGTCACTATATGATCACGAGGTGCGTCTTCTTCGAGATGCAGAGATCGAATGAATAAATAAACACTGTAAATTTAGTACAAGGAGGCCGACCTATCTTGATAAAATCTAGAATGTAAAATGACCAGCGCGCACACTAAACACGCATCCGTCTATCACACGATTTTAAATTACGAGCATGTTCTTTATATAAAAATAACATTCGTCGAAGTAGAGACTGCTCGGAGAGGACAAGCGGCCAGCATCAGGAAAACGGCCAGCTATGAAGTAGGTTGCTCCACCACAAGCTCAACAAATCCGACAAACATTTCTTGGACTTCGTTCGATTCCTCATCAAAATATCGCAGCCCAATTGATAATTGTTCAGTACCAGAAATGTCAGCTGTTTCGTCTGCTAATACACTGTATGCCTCTGCTTCTTTTACTTTTTTTATAATATTGGCCTTAATAATCTCCCCACAAATGCTGATAATTTCATTTTGAATATCCGCCGATCGATAGCTTGCATTTTTTTCCCACTCTCAAAGTGTTTTTTTAAAACTAAATCTCCCGCGTCAATTCGCAGCTTGTATAGGCCCTCAAGAATTCCTTCGCCATAATGTTTACCTCTCAGAGCTAAGTCGTGCGACCAACAAAATGTAATGCAGGAAATAATAGATCTTATAATTTTCTTGTTTTCTTCAATAATGCTCTGGGAGTATTTGTTGAGTTGCATATCTACAGGCACACTTTCGAGAAATGATTTAGCAGCTTCCAGTGCCACCTTATGGAAGTGGGTTTCCACATGCTTTTTGCACTGTTCGTGAATATCTTTCAACTCGGAAAATGGCCTTATAATGAATGACCCCAATACGCCCCGAAAAGAATTTGGGTTTGGCGGGAACAACGTACAATATTTACAAAAAGCTCCTTTCAGGCGCCTCGAATAGGCCAACAATGGAGAGTACATTTCTAACCATGAATAGTTAAATTTTCTTTTCAAATGTTTAGCGTCTTCGGCAAAGTTATATGTAGCAGAGGGAGACCAACAATTTTCCAACAATTCTTTTTCTTTTCGGTCGATAATAACGACCCTCGACCGATATATCGACCTATGTCATTTTCGTTGCAGTCGTCTATGGAAGGATCATCATCCGATTCCAAATTTTTGGATGAGCTTGATTTCGGAAGGTCAACCATGTAATCATCATAAGAAGAAGAACATGCGCCAATATTAGGGTCTTGATATAGTTCCTGAGGCTGAGAATCTTTTTGTGCGACCGAGCTAGAAACATGCGATATTTTCTCTATTTTGTTCTCTTTTCTCATTTGTACATTTTCATCCAGTTCATCACTGTCACTGCTAGCTCCTTCAGGGTTTTTTCTTTTCAAGTTTACTGAATAATAAATGAAATTAAATAAATATAAACAAAATATTTAAAACTGGGAAGTATACCCTTTTTCTGCCGGGTGGTTGCTTCTATGACGTTGTTTGCCAACAATACGCGGTATTGATTTGATTTCCTCCTCCAATCCGACTTTCTCCGCAACAACAGTAGCATCCTTTATAATTTCTTCTGTGACTTTTTCTGGATTGTCACGCTGACTTTTGAGCAACTGAACAATGCTCTTTATGTGTTGCGACTTGCGAGGCCCTAACCACATCCAAAGTTATGGATTGGAGCACATTTACTACGGGTTCCATTAAGGCAGAGTATTTAGATATCAGAATAATACCCATAATGAACGAAATTCTGCAAGCTGCCGCATAGAGTTGATTGGCACTTTTTCGAATCGAATTATTTCCTTCACGTGATGAGGTTTCTAATGCTTCCAATATAACAGGGAAATTTTCCTTAAAACCTCTTATAGTTTGTGTTTCTCACTCCATCTTGTTTCGCAGAGTCTGGAAATATTAGGTATTAACTTCCTTCTCAAAACTGATTCCCGAAAAAATGTAATAATATCTTTAGTGGTTCCCATGGCGTTTCGAATTTCAGGAACAGTGTTGAGATCATTTATTACCAGGTTCAGTTTGTGGGATGAGCAATGAAAGAACAAAGCTTTGGTGTATTTTTTACGTAGAATTGCTTGTACCCCACCGTCTTTTCCAGACATCGTCGAACAACCGCCAAATCCAAAACCAACACATTTATCTGGATTAAGGTCTACGTTTGTCACAAACTCATCGATGTTACGTGCAATAGATTTTGCATCCAGAGCTATCAGCTCAACAAATCCGACAAACATTTCTTGGACTTCGTTTGATTCCTCATCAAAATATCGCAGCCCAATTGATAATTGTTCAGTACCAGAAATGTCAGCTGTTTCGTCTGCTAATACACTGTATGCCTCTGCTTCTTTTACTTTTTTTATAATATTGGCCTTAATAATCTCCCCACAAATGCTGATAATTTCATTTTGAATATCCGCCGATCGATAGCTTGCATTTTTTCCCACTCTCAAAGTGTTTTTTTAAAACTAAATCTCCCGCGTCAATTCGCAGCTTGTATAGGCCCTCAAGAATTCCTTCTCCATAATGTTTACCTCTCAGAGCTAAGTCGTGCGACCCACAAAATGTAATGCAGGAAATAATAGATCTTATAATTTTCTTGTTTTCTTCATTAATGCTCTGGGAGTATTTGTTGAGTTGCATATCTACAGGCACACTTTCGAGAAATGATTTAGCAGCTTCCAGTGCCACCTTATGGAAGTGGGTTTCCACATGCTTTTTGCACTGTTCGTGAATATCTTTAAACTTGAAAAATGGCCTTATAATGAATGACCCCAATACGCCCCGAAAAGAATTTGGGTTTGGCGGGAACAACGTACAATATTTACAAAAAGCTCTTTCAGGCGTCTCGAATAGGCCAACAATGGAGAGTATATTTCTAACCATAAATAGTTTCTTTTCAAATGTTTAGCGTCTTCGGCAAAGTTATATGTAGCAGAGGGAGACCAACAATTTTCCAACAATTCTTTTTTCTCTTCGGTCGATAATAACGACCCTCGACCGATATATCGACCTATGTCATTTTCGTTGCAGTCGTCTATGGAAGGATCACCATCCGATTCCAAATTTTTGGATGAGCTTGATTTCGGAAGGTCAACCATGTAATCATCATAAGAAGAAGAACATGCGCCAATATTAGGGTCTTGATATAGTTCCTGAGGCTGAGAATCTTTTTGTGCGACCGAGCTAGAAACATGCGATATTTTCTCTATTTTGTTCTCATTTCTCATTTGTACATTTTCATCCAGTTCATCACTGTCACTGCTAGCTCCTTCAGGCTTTTTTCTTTTCAAGTTTACTAAATAATAAATGAAATTAAATAAATATAAACAAAATATTTAAAACTGGGAAGTATACCCTTTTTCTGCCGGGTGGTTGCTTCTATGACGTTGTTTGCCAACAATACGCGGTATTGATTTGATTTCCTCCTCCAATCCGACTTTCTCCGCAACAACAGTAGCATCCTTTATAATTTCTTCTGTGACTTTTTCTGGATTGTCACGCTGACTTTTGAGCAACTGAACAATGCTCTTTATGTGTTGCGAGGCCCTAACCACATCCAAAGTTATGGATTGGAGCACATTTACTACGGGTTCCATTAAGGCAGAGTATTTAGATATCAGAATAATACCCATAATTAACGAAATTCTGCAAGCTGCCGCATAGAGTTGATTGGCACTTTTTCGAGTCGCATTATTTCCTTCACGTGATAAGGTTTCTAATGCTTCCAATATAACAGGGAAATTTTCCTTAAAACCTTTTATAGTTTTGTGTTTCTCACTCCATCTTGTTTCGCAGAGTCTGGAAATATTAGGTATTAACTTCCTTCTCAAAACTGATTCCCGAAAAAATGTAATAATATCTTTAGTGGTTCCCATGGCGTTTCGAATTTCAGGAACAGTGTTGAGATCATTTATTACCAGGTTCAGTTTGTGGGATGAGGAATGAAAGAACAAAGCTTTGGTGTATTTTTTACGTAGAATTGCTTGTACCCCACCGTCTTTTCCAGACATCGTCGAACAACCGTCAAATCCAAACCCAACACATTTATCTGGATTAAGGTCTATGTTTGTCACAAACTCATCGATGTTACGTGCAATAGATTTTGCATCCAGAGCTATCAGCTTATGGTGGAAGGTTACCACTATAATGCTCTGCTTTGTCTGGAGTCCCTCAGCTCTTCATAAATAAAAGATGGATCACAACTTGATGGTATAATTGTTATTTACAAACTTGTAAGTACAGGTAAATTCACTAAGAAATATATAACTGTATTTCGCGAGACTGACTATTTGCTGAGTTATAATGCTGTCACTATATGATCACGAGGTGCGTCTTCTTCGAGATGCAGAGATCGAATGAATAAATAAACACTGTAAATTTAGTACAAGGAGGCCGACCTATCTTGATAAAATCTAGAATGTAAAATGACCAGCGCGCACACTAAACACGCATCCGTCTATCACACGATTTTAAATTACGAGCATGTTCTTTATATAAAAATAACATTCGTCGAAGTAGAGACTGCTCGGAGAGGACAAGCGGCCAGCATCAGGAAAACGGCCAGCTATGAAGTAGGTTGCTCCACCACAAGCTCAACAAATCCGACAAACATTTCTTGGACTTCGTTCGATTCCTCATCAAAATATCGCAGCCCAATTGATAATTGTTCAGTACCAGAAATGTCAGCTGTTTCGTCTGCTAATACACTGTATGCCTCTGCTTCTTTTACTTTTTTTATAATATTGGCCTTAATAATCTCCCCACAAATGCTGATAATTTCATTTTGAATATCCGCCGATCGATAGCTTGCATTTTTTTCCCACTCTCAAAGTGTTTTTTTAAAACTAAATCTCCCGCGTCAATTCGCAGCTTGTATAGGCCCTCAAGAATTCCTTCGCCATAATGTTTACCTCTCAGAGCTAAGTCGTGCGACCCACAAAATGTAATGCAGGAAATAATAGATCTTATAATTTTCTTGTTTTCTTCAATAATGCTCTGGGAGTATTTGTTGAGTTGCATATCTACAGACACACTTTCGAGAAATGATTTAGCAGCTTCCAGTGCCACCTTATGGAAGTGGGTTTCCACATGCTTTTTGCACTGTTCGTGAATATCTTTCAACTTGGAAAATGGCCTTATAATGAATGACCCCAATACGCCCCGAAAAGAATTTGGGTTTGGCGGGAACAACGTACAATATTTACAAAAAGCTCCTTTCAGGCGCCTCGAATAGGCCAACAATGGAGAGTACATTTCTAACCATGAATAGTTAAATTTTCTTTTCAAATGTTTAGCGTCTTCGGCAAAGTTATATGTAGCAGAGGGAGACCAACAATTTTCCAACAATTCTTTTTCTTTTCGGTCGATAATAACGACCCTCGACCGATATATCGACCTATGTCATTTTCGTTGCAGTCGTCTATGGAAGGATCATCATCCGATTCCAAATTTTTGGATGAGCTTGATTTCGGAAGGTCAACCATGTAATCATCATAAGAAGAAGAACATGCGCCAATATTAGGGTCTTGATATAGTTCCTGAGGCTGAGAATCTTTTTGTGCGACCGAGCTAGAAACATGCGATATTTTCTCTATTTTGTTCTCTTTTCTCATTTGTACATTTTCATCCAGTTCATCACTGTCACTGCTAGCTCCTTCAGGGTTTTTTCTTTTCAAGTTTACTGAATAATAAATGAAATTAAATAAATATAAACAAAATATTTAAAACTGGGAAGTATACCCTTTTTCTGCCGGGTGGTTGCTTCTATGACGTTGTTTGCCAACAATACGCGGTATTGATTTGATTTCCTCCTCCAATCCGACTTTCTCCACAACAACAGTAGCATCCTTTATAATTTCTTCTGTGACTTTTTCTGGATTGTCACGCTGACTTTTGAGCAACTGAACAATGCTCTTTATGTGTTGCGACTTGCGAGGCCCTAACCACATCCAAAGTTATGGATTGGAGCACATTTACTACGGGTTCCATTAAGGCAGAGTATTTAGATATCAGAATAATACCCATAATTAACGAAATTCTGCAAGCTGCCGCATAGAGTTGATTGGCACTTTTTCGAATCGAATTATTTCCTTCACGTGATGAGGTTTCTAATGCTTCCAATATAACAGGGAAATTTTCCTTAAAACCTCTTATAGTTTGTGTTTCTCACTCCATCTTGTTTCGCAGAGTCTGGAAATATTAGGTATTAACTTCCTTCTCAAAACTGATTCCCGAAAAAATGTAATAATATCTTTAGTGGTTCCCATGGCGTTTCGAATTTCAGGAACAGTGTTGAGATCATTTATTACCAGGTTCAGTTTGTGGGATGAGCAATGAAAGAACAAAGCTTTGGTGTATTTTTTACGTAGAATTGCTTGTACCCCACCGTCTTTTCCAGACATCGTCGAACAACCGCCAAATCCAAAACCAACACATTTATCTGGATTAAGGTCTACGTTTGTCACAAACTCATCGATGTTACGTGCAATAGATTTTGCATCCAGAGCTATCAGCTCAACAAATCCGACAAACATTTCTTGGACTTCGTTCGATTCCTCATCAAAATATCGCAGCCCAATTGATAATTGTTCAGTACCAGAAATGTCAGCTGTTTCGTCTGCTAATACACTGTATGCCTCTGCTTCTTTTACTTTTTTTATAATATTGGCCTTAATAATCTCCCCACAAATGCTGATAATTTCATTTTGAATATCCGCCGATCGATAGCTTGCATTATTTTTCCCACTCTCAAAGTGTTTTTTTTAAACTAAATCTCCCGCGTCAATTTCGCGTGCAGTCCCGTTTAATCAACCTTAATTATTGATGTCTTTATAACATGAGTAATGGAATTGAACAAGCGTGAGTCGTGACTTATACTATTTATTTACAATTTTTGAATCAACAAATAACTGACGTCATAAAGGAGAACCAAAAACTGAAGAAAATGAACGCAAACCAATACCATACTTACCAATAAAATTATCACTATTATTAATAACAAAACCACTTGCCAACTTAAAGTGAAATTTGTATTATAAAGTCTTTTATAGATTTTTTACCTAAATTTTGCCGAAATATCCTTAATAATAAATTTGTAATTGCTTCGAAAATATTTGCCAAAAAAACTGCCACCGGCCACATCACTGAAATTGGGAATTTAGATCACAGATCAGGAACAATGTTAATCATTATAATGACGGTAACAGGCTCCCGACACTTGCCTGTGATAAATAAAACCTCCGCGAGTTGAAAAGTTGTTGGTATTTAATATTTATACTGACGTAGTATACTTTTGTAAAGTTTGTATAATTATGTATAATTTCAGTTATATCTTCCAGTTATATCTCACCATTATATCTACTCACCATTACAATGATCAATATTATCAGTAACATGTTACTACTTTAAATACATTTTTTAATGTCTTTTAAAATTTCTACTGACTCCTTTGCGTCTAGTCTAGTCGGGAGGCTGTGGCTAATTACCACCCCACTATCAGACGTGCCGCCAAGTGATTTAGCGTTCTGGCACGATGGCAAACTCCGCGAGGCCTCACAAAGCTCAGCTTTTTTCTAGTTTATATATTTTATAGGTACTTACTTCACTCAATTATCTTTATGTACTGCCCATTTATCATGTTTCTGTGGTGGCTGAAAAATACAAATAATGAATTACAAGTGCTTTTGAATCATCGAAGAGTCTACCACTGGTTCGGAATGCCCCTCCTGTCGAGAAGAACCAGCAAGAAACTCGGCAGTTGCTCTTTTCAAAACAAGTTTACAATACTAGTGGTTCGCCCCGAACTGAGACCTCGCGGTAACGGTATCCCATGATTATTCATTCAATCGATACATGATAACCAAAACTGACATTATTATTATGCCCGTTTTCACCAAACATACCTAAATCATCCCCTAAGTAGGAGTCTCTTAACGTAGGTAGCTCCTAAATACAATCCTAAGTCCTAACATCCGTCCCAATATCCTTTTAGGTGTCCCGTACAGGATCGTGATAAATAAGTTGACAGAAAACATCAATCACCTAACTTATAGGTAGCCCGTAAAGGTTAGGGAACGTTAGTGAAAACATTGAATTATTTATTAAACATTGAATTATTTATTTATTATGTAGGTACTAACGAGTGAAACCGGGTTACGGGCATCTGTACAAATCGTCATCTATCGACGCGAATAGAAAATATACAATATTTAACTAAAATTTAACTAAAAAATAATTTTAATTGAATAATATGGTACAAAAAAAATTACAATACAATTATTGTATTATAATAAGTAACTAATTAATAATGGTCGACGCAAAACTGTTTTTGGGATAGGTCGTAGTCGTAACTCGTAGTTCCATGGGAATAGTTACTGACTGCGCCATCTATTAGCATTATTGTGAAGCTATGTTGATGCTATATGAATTACTGATGCCCATTAAAAATTAAATAATCTCGTTTCTTTATAATATTCATATAATTTTAGTATTTGTTGTTCAAGTACAGGATATAAGTGACCTAAAAACATAAAATCAGTTTGAAAATCCATAGCGGATTTTCCTAGAGAGCGTCTTCAAGCGAGCGTATAAAATCGCCACTTTGAAAGCCCCCCATTTCGTCAATTTTAAGGGAAAAATTAAAAAAAAAATATTTTTGTACTCAGTTCAAAATTATCTTTAAAATGATACGTAACAATTTTATGTAACGCGATATTTTTTTTTTACTTCGCATTCGCTTCTATGAGAGCCCCCCTGAAATAAAGATTTTTATAACTTTTTAAGCCATTTTCGGCTGGAGGCCATCGGTTTACATATTATATCTAAATTTGAAGTAATTACGTTCAGTAATTCAGAAGTTATAAGGCTCTGACAGACGGACGGACGGACGGACGGACGGACAAGTGCAAATTCACTCAAGTAGACTCAAAGACCTTCGCTTCGCTCGGTCGATAATAGCGCGGCGGCGGCCGCTTTATCAATAGGTATTATCAAAATCATTAATAATACCTACTAAAAGTGCTAGGAATTGAAGAAAACACTGCATGGCACTGTACTCGTTGTTTTCTTTAAATTCTTTAACTAATAACACCAATTTTCATTTTTTCTTCTTCTTGAGGCTTGCAAAAGTCAGCACCGTATTTTTTTTTAATGGCTGGTGAAACCTGTCTGAATTTAAATTGCATTCCATTATGAATTGATCTCGCTGAAATGTTCCTCCAGACACTGTCTTTAGTAAACAGTTTGTAATTTCTAGAGGGGCAGCTTGCCCTGTTGAAATGTTAAACAACTGATCCTTATCAATTAAAGGAGAGAATGGGTTGATAGTCTGCAGGACACTGTTCGAAAAAGCTTCAATTTGGATGTGTTGTTTTTTCATTCTATCAGGATGTAGATAGCAGTAATATCATTTCAGCATTTCAGTATTAGCACAGTAAACGTCGTCGTCCGCTCTTACATATTGTAAAAGACCATAGACCAAATGGCCTGGGCCGCTTGTAGTTATGACTGTTTTGTCTTTTCTAGTCACGGTTTTTATAATAACGACCTTTGCTGAATTATCAGGCATTTTCATTATTTATATTTGTGAAATTAAAGAAAGAAGTTGCGATTTTACATAATATTTATGTGGTTTTATTTCGTGCAATATATTTTACAAAGTTGTTGACTGTCACTCAAACACTCTTTTTATTCTTCTAATGACACAACTATAGAGTGGTGTCGAGAGGTTGCATATCCTCACATCCACGGTACTTTTTAGAACTTGGACACATCTTGAACAAGTCCAATTCTTCGGCTTAGCATTTCGAGTCTTGGGCCAAATAATGGCTTTGTAAACATATCTGCCAGTTGCAGCTCCGTGGAAACCTGCTTGATATCAAATTCTCCATTCTGTATACATTCTCGAATGAAAAAATGCTTCAGCTTAATATGCTTGGTTCTCCTATGGAACTCATAAGGCGGATTCTCGGATAGCTTAATAGCAGACTCATTGTCAACGTAGATTGTGGGTTTTCTGGAGCTCTGTTATATCAGTCAACTCTTCTAGAAGCTCTTTCAGCCATAAGGCTTCCCTCGCAGTCTCTGTTAAGGCTACAAGTTCTGCCTCCGTAGAAGAGATTGCTACCGTTGGCTGTTTCTGGCTTTTCCACATAATCGGACCAGACAATAGGAAGACCATCCCGGTCGTCGAATGACCCGTTGCTGTGTCGCCACAGTGATCAGCGTCACTAAAACATATCAGCCTTTTCTCCCGGTTTTTTGTGAAGACAAGTCCTTTGTTTAATGTACCCTTCAGGTACCTCAATATTCGCTTGACCTTCATTACATCAAGCTTGGTAGGTTTTTCAAGATTCCTTGATGCCACGCTTACAGCGTAACTTATATCTGGTCGCGTAGCCACCATCAGATATGCTAAGGCTCCCACAGCTTGACGATATGGAAAAAGTGACTCAGAAGTCTCATCTTCTTCACAATTGTTGCCAACTTTTATTGCCGGCGTTGGAGCGGACTTACAGTCAGCCATTCCAAATTTTTCCAGTATCTTTTTTGTATAAGACCTTTGATTTAGGGTAATACTACCATCTTTGGTTTTGTTAATTTCAAGTCCAAGAAAATAGGAAGCCGGTTTTGTAGTTATTTTAAATCTACTTTTTAGTTCTTCAAAGAACTTTCTTCCAGCATTTTCATTAGCAGAAGCCACCAAACCGTCATCTACATATAGTGCAATCAAAACTTGCTCACGTAAGTAAAGACAAGGATCTTTTTTGCTTTGCTTGAATCCAGAATTTATAAGGTACTCTGAAATACAATCGTTCCAACAAAGAGGTGCTTGTTTGAGTCCATAGATGCTTCTTTTCAGCTTGCACACTTTTTTAGTGCCATCATTGAAGCCCTCTGGCTGCTTCATATAAATTTCCTCTTTCACAGTACCGTTTAGAAATGCAGTAGATACGTCGAACTGTTGCAGTATCATATTTTCTTGAGCCGCTATTCCTAGAACAGCTCTGATGGTACTGAGGCGAGCAACAGGACTAAAAGTCTTCTGGTAATCAACGCCTGGTTTTTGTGAAAAGCCTTTAACTACAAGCCTGGCCTTATATCGTTCGACTGTACCATTCGGATTCTTCTTTATTTTGTAGACCCACTTACATGGAAGTGGTTTACGATTTTTAGGGAGGTCGACTATTTCCCAAGTCTCCATCTCATGCAGTGAATTCATTTCACTCTGCATAGCCTCTACCCATTTGGACTTTTCTTTGCTATTCATAGCATCTCTAAATGTTTGAGGTTCTGTCTCATTGTCCATATCCGTGACTGCCAGGACATAGTCTCCAAAACTTTTTGGCGGTTCAATCCGAGATCTATCGCGTAGATTGTATGTCCTTCGTTCTTCTAGAACATTCGCAGGTGTATCAACATTTGTGTCTGCTTCATGGATTTCAGTTGGTTCAACAAGACTTTCTCTATTGTCATTTATTTCGAAGGTGTCGTAAAATAATTCATTTTCATTTTGTATAGGTACCTCAGTAGAGCTTGCAATTACATTGTCTTGTTCTACTTGCTGACTACTTGTATTTTTGTCTGTGTCTTCGAAATAAATGTCTATTTCATCCTCTTTTGTTTCAGTTTCATTTGACTGTTCATTACTATTGAGTTCTTCGAAAGGAATGAAGGTGTAATTTTGGTCGTTTTCATAGAACATCTTTTTCAGAATACGGACATCTTTAGAAATAAGAACTTTTTTCTTCGATGGAACATATATTCTGAAGGCTTTCGAGCGTTCCGAGTAGCCAACAAACACACCCGGAATTGCCTTTGAAGCGAATTTGTGTTCACCTTTTCCTTTCTTGAGGATGAATGCTTTGGCACCAAATACGTAAAAGTGATTTGCGTATGGTTTTCTACCAACCCAGCGCTCAAATGGTGTCTGGTTTCCGATACTTTGGTTAATGCTTCGATTTGATAAGTAATTTGCAGTATAGACGGCATCTGCCCATAAACACATAGGTACTTTTGATTCCAACATCATGCATCTAGCTTTTTCTATTAGGGTTCTATTTTTCCTTTCAGCGATTCCATTTTGATGCGGAGTGTATGGAGCAGTTAGTCTTCTTGCTATGCCATTTTCTTTAAGAAAAGTGTCAAACTTCAAATTTAAATATTCAGTACCATTATCGGTCTGGAGACATTTAATTTTATTCTCTGTGAAATTCTCTACTTCTGCTTTGTAGTCAATGAATTTTTGTAATACTTCATTTTTGTTCTTGATGAAATAAACTCGGCAGTATCTTGTGTAGTCGTCGATGAAGGTTACAATATACTTATTGCCATTAAGTGTAGGATGCTTAAATGGTCCACATACATCACTGTGTATGATCTCCAGTCTTTGGGTCGTACGTTCAGTGTTTTTGTCACTTGGCTTGCTAGGTACTCTACTCATTTTTCCTTGTATGCATATCTCGCATTCTCCTAAGGAACTGTCTTTGTTGAAATTTAGCCCAATTAGGCTTAAGTTCTTTAGAGCAAGCTTCATGTCTCTTTCGCACATGTGTCCCATTTTACTGTGCCATTGCTTAATATCATCATCTGACTTACTATTTTCTGCTTCATTACTACTTTCTGCAGTATTGGCTTTATATCTATTAGCATTATTATTTTTCGTATGCAGGTAATATAAACCATCGTCTTCTCTCACTGCTTCTATTAGTACTTTGCGCTTGTGATTTTTAATTGTTGCTTTCTTCTTAGTGAATAGGACAGTATGTCCATTGTCAGTAATTTTTCCAACAGACAGAAGATTAGCACACAGGCTTGGTACATAAAGAGCATTTGTGATACCAATTTGTCGTCCCTCTTCAATTTCTATTTCAGCATGTCCTAACCCTTTTATCTCAGCAGTTTTGTCTTTGGAAGCAAGGCTTAGGGTTTTTGATATAGGTTTTATCTCAGTAAAGGGCTTATCTGAAAAAGTCATGTGTGATGTGCAACCGCTGTCAAGTATCCAGTACTTTTCGGCATTATCATTCATGAGGTAGGAACTGTGTAGGTTTGTTTCGGTTTTATTGTCAACTTTGTTTGAGCTTTCTTTCGGCTTTTTATTTTTCTTGCCTTGTTTCTTATTCTTTGACCAACATTTTGATGTATCGTGACCTTTCTTCTTACAGATTTTGCAAAAAGTGTGTAGGCATTCTTCAGAAGTTTTCGTGTTGCTAGTACTGGGGCTATCTCGACGTCGAGCGTCACTCTCTTCAATAATTTTTATTTTTAGCTTTTCTGGATCTGGAAGGGAGTCTTGTGATTCGATTGCAGTTCTAAAATTTTCATAATCTGCAGACAGACTGTAGAGGATCATAATTGAGAGAAGTTCACTATTTATGGTAATATCCATTTCCAGTAACTTGTCTACTATATCCATCATGTTTTTAATGTGCTCACGAACATCAGTCCCTTCGTCATGTTTAGCCAAGATCAGCTTTTTTAGTAAAGTCGCCTTTCTGGCAGGTCCTTTACTGGCAAATATTGATTCGAGAGTTACCCATACATCTCTAGCATATTTACAGTTCTTCACCTGTTTTAGCTCTGAAGGTGCTATCAGCAGCAACAGCTCCGATTTCGCCATTTCGTCATTGTCAAGATCATCTTGTGTTGCACTGTTCTTTGGGTTATCTTTCACGAATTTCCACAGATTATTTTTGATAAGATATGCTTTCGCATGAATACACCATGTATCGTAATTGTCTTTTCCCAAGGTTTGCACTTTTACAACCGACATATTATTTTTCTGCAATTTCCTTATTCCGTTAGATTTAATAATCCATTTTTCGCTCTGCTACCATGTGAAATTAAAGAAAGAAGTTGCGATTTTACATAATATTTATGTGGTTTTATTTCGTGCAATATATTTTACAAAGTTGTTGACTGTCACTCAAACACTCTTTTTATTCTTCTAATGACACAACTATAGAGTGGTGTCGAGAGGTTGCATATCCTCACAATATTTTTATGTTATGTTTTGAAATTGTGATGGATATACTTCAGGTCTGCGAGAACTGCTCGTAAAATTAACCCAAATAACGCATTAGTGTAAATAATCTTTGTATGAATTTCGTATTACTTAGCTATAAACTGCAAATTCCACGACAAGAAATTTTTTTGAATTATTGGATGGATTAGGTACATACGGAAATTTTGACTGGAATGTAGTTTGAATGAATCATGGTAGTTTCTGTCAAGCCCTGCACGAGTAAGTACATGAGATATGATTCTTGTTCGCGCTCCATGATTTTTAGCCCAACGTTGTCCAGCAGAAATTGAATTTGTGCGATTAACAATTCCAGTAAGACGACGAGCAGCATCACCATTTATCGTCTGCTATAACGTTAAATCCACAGGAATTCGTGAGAAAGGCTTCATGGTTCTTCTGATTCCAAACGAACCCTTAGCCATTTCAGTTCGGAGACCTGGATGTGTGTTGTCTACATGTTGCAGTAAATTTATGTAGTACACTAGCCATCGACTATAGTTTTGTTGATTGTAATAGAAGAATAAGCTGACGATTTTCGCAATGGTATATATGTACAAGTCTAAATCTCCAACTCTAATACTTTTAATGAATAAGTGGTAAAGATTTATAAAATCGATGTAAAATTGCGCCGTTTTTCCGTGCTTGCTAAATTTTTTTGTCTGTTTGTTTGTTTGTCCTTCTTTCACGTAAAAACTACCGCACAGATTTCTACAAAATTTTATACCGTGGTAGCTTATTACTCGGGTCAACATCTAGGCTACTTTTTATCCCGGAAAATCAAGGAGTTCCCGAGGGACTTTAAAAACTAAATCCACGCGGACAAAGTCGCGGGCATCAGCTAGTTAGTAATAAATTCAATCAGGCCCACTTGCAAAGACGCCGGGTTAGGTTTAACTCGGGAATAAAATTGTAATATGAAATAAATTGTAATATTATCACGATCCTGTACGGGACACCTAAAAGGACATTGGGACGGATGTTAGGACTTAGGATTGTGTTTTGGAGCTACCTACGTAAAGAGACTCCTACATAGGGGATGATTTAGGTATGTTTGGTGAAAACGGGCATAATAATAATGTCAGTTTTGGTCGTCATGTATCGATTGAATGAATAATCATGGGATACCGTTACCGCGAGGTCTCAGTTCGGGGCGAACCACTAGTATACTTATGTAATAACATCCACGTAACGTCCAGCTGTTTTTACATACTCAAATTGTCTGGAAACTTTATTAAGCTCTGAGATGTCTAACTGACTCCAGGTGGTAATTTTTAATTTCTTGGTAAATGGATGCATTTCAAAAGTAACTTCTTCAAAAGCCCTGCGTTTTCGTTTTTTTGTATTTGTGGTCGTAGTGGATAATTCTGAAAAACTGCCATGCTCAATCTCATCGATTGTTGAATTTTCATGTACACAAGGGCTAGAAGATTCGACAGACACCGGATCCGGATTCTGCACGATATCCTGAAAAATTATTCCCACTGTATCATGCAGAGTATCTTTGTCGTTGAGGGTTTCCACGATGGGGTCGAAATTGTCGAATGCGACACCAGTATTCAAATCCGGGCGACGTTGAATATCTTCAGGACATAGGTGATCACTATTTAACGTGGAAAATGTCAGCTCAGTCTCCAGCTCTTCTAAAGTTGTGCAAGAGCAACAGTGCCCATATTTTGAAAGTATGTTAACAAATTTGTTACTGTTGCATAAGCTCTTCACTGCCAGACCTAGGGTAATGTGCTTTGAAGTTTTAATTTTGTGACCAATTTTCCAAAATAACTTATACAAATCTTTATTATTTAAAGTTGATAATCTAAATACCGATTTTCATATGTCTCACATCAAAAACATAGGGCGGGGGGGGGGGGGGGGATTTTCTCAAATCCGTCTCAAATGTCAACACTTTATCAAAATCACAGGGTGTACATATTGTAAAAGACCATAGACCAAATGGCCTGGGCCGCTTGTAGTTATGACTGTTTTTGAATTTTTTTTTAATTATTCGATGGATTAGGTACATACGGAAAAATATTTGAAAGTTTGTATAATTATGTATAATTTCAGTTATATCTTAACTCGCAAAATAGTTTTGTTTTATTATCATCACCTTTCAATAAATTTATGTTAAAAACTACTAACAAAACTACATAGTCTGCATTTCCAAACGACGTCACTGATTGTGTGATTGCGTCAAAGAAATCACTTACATCAAGCCAAAAGAAATCACTTACATCAAGTCGTTAAAGTCGAGTGCGAGGCCCTAACCACATCCAAAGTTATGGATTGGAGCACATTTACTACGGGTTCCATTAAGGCAGAGTATTTAGATATCAGAATAATACCCATAATGAACGAAATTCTGCAAGCTGCCGCATAGAGTTGATTGGCACTTTTTCGAGTCGCATTATTTCCTTCACGTGATAAGGTTTCTAATGCTTCCAATATAACAGGGAAATTTTCCTTAAAACCTCTTATAGTTTGTGTTTCTCACTCCATCTTGTTTCGCAGAGTCTGGAAATATTAGGTATTAACTTCCTTCTCAAAACTGGTTCCCGAAAAAATGTAATAATATCTTTAGTGGTTCCCATGGCGTTTCGAATTTCAGGAACAGTGTTGAGATCATTTATTACCAGGTTCAGTTTGTGGGATGAGGAATGAAAGAACAAAGCTTTGGTGTAATTTTTTACGTAGAATTGCTTGTACCCCACCGTCTTTTCCAGACATCGTCGAACAACCGTCAAATCCAAACCCAACACATTTATCTGGATTAAGGTCTACGTTTGTCACAAACTCATCGATGTTACGTGCAATAGATTTTGCATCCAGAGCTATCAGCTCAACAAATCCGACAAATATTTCTTGGACTTCGTTCGATTCGGCATCAAAATATCGCAGCCCAATTGATAATTGTTCAGTACCAGAAATGTCAGCTGTTTCGTCTGCTAATACACTGTATGCCTCTGCTTCTTTTACTTTTTTTATAATATTGGCCTTAATAATCTCCCCACAAATGCTGATAATTTCATTTTGAATATCCGCCGATCGATAGCTTGCATTTTTTTCCCACTCTCAAAGTGCTTTTTTAGGGTTCCGTACCCAAAGGGTACCAACGGGACCCTATTACTAAGCCTACGCTGTCCGTCCGTCCGTCCGTCCGTCCGTCCGTCCGTCCGTCTGTCAGCGGGCTGTATCTCGGTAACCGTAATAGGTAGACAGTTGAAATTTTCACAGATTGTGTATTTCTATTGCCGCTAACCAAAAAAAAAATAAAAATTAAATTAAATTAAAAAAATTAAATAAAATATTTCCATGGGTACATGGAAATATTTTTATGTAAATTTTTTAACGGAACCCTAAAAGAGCGAGGCCCGACTCGCACTTGGCCGATTTTTTTTTAGAACTAAATCTCCCGCGTCAATTCGCAGCTTGTATAGGCCCTCAAGAATTCCTTCGCCATAATATTTACCTCTCAGAACTAAGTCGTGCGACCCACAAAATGTATTGCAGGAAATAATAGATCTTATAATTTTCTTGTTTTCTTCAATAATGCTCTGGGAGTATTTGTTGAGTTGCATATCTACAGGCACACTTTCGAGAAATGATTTAGCAGCTTCCAGTGCCACCTTAGTGGAAGTGGGTTTCCACAAGCTTTTTGCACTGTTCGTGAATATCTTTAAACTTGGAAAATGGCCTTATAATGAATGACCCCAATACGCCCCGAAAAGAATTTGGGTTTGGCGGGAACAACGTACAATATTTACAAAAAGCTCCTTTCAGGCGCCTCGAATAGGCCAACAATGGAGAGTATATTTCTAACCATGAATAGTTTCTTTTCAAATGTTTAGCGTCTTCGGCAAAGTTATATGTAGCAGAGGGAGACCAACAATTTTCCAACAATTCTTTTTTCTCTTCGGTCGATAATAACGACCCTCGACCGATATATCGACCTATGTCATTTTCGTTGCAGTCGTCTATGGAAGGATCACCATCCGATTCCAAATTTTTGGATGAGCTTGATTTCGGAAGGTCAACCATGTAATCATTATAAGAAGAAGAACATGCGCCAATATTAGGGTCTTGATATACACACATCAAAAGTGTCTAGGGATCAACATATATTTTTGCAATAACTTTTCTCCTGATTGATATTAATTAAAATTTTCTTTAAGGATTCATCAAATAAAGTGTTTTCGTTTGTCACAGTAACGATAAACCAAGTCACCTTTGCATTAATAAAGAAATTTGCCATTTTCCTAATAAAGGGCTTTTTGACATTTGAACCACTAACATTAAAGTTCGAAAAAAAGACTGAAATAACAGTTTTCTTTAAAATTTTATTGGGTAACTTAAACAATTAATAATCCGTGTTTCTACCGCGAACACTAACAACACAAGAACATCGGTTTGGCATACTCAAAATGAGTTCATCCAAATCACGCTGTGGAATGGCCGCCCATGTTCGTTGCAACAACAAAAAAAGGTCTTCTTGCCACTGGATACCCTCCATATTCGGCAGAGCTCTTCTCTGTAGCATATCCCGTGCATGCTCAATCGGGTTCAAGTCTGGCGACTGAGCAGGCCAGGGCAGGACATTGATGTTAGCTGCGGCGAGAGTCTGTCTTACAACTCTTGCGGTGTGCGGTCGTGCATTATCATGCATTAACTGAAATAAGGGACCGATTTGCACTTGTAGAGGAACGATGACGTCTGATACAATCGTCTCAGCATAAATTTGAGCGTTGAGGTTGCCTCTGATCCAAATCAACTCAGTTCTTCCGCCGATCCAAATACCCGCCCATACCATGATGGTTCCACCACTATAAGGATGGACTTCCTGGCAGGATTTTAATCGCTGTTGGCGTCCAGGGGTTCTCCAGTGTCGTATACGTCTTGTATCCGGTCTCATAACAAAACGAGACTCATCAGAAAAGCACACGAAACGCCATTGTTCTTCTGCCCAATTTCTGTGTTCAAGAGCCCATTGATATCGAATCCTACGATTGTGCATTGCTATAGGTGGTACCCGTAGCGGTCTTCGGGAATGAAGGTTCACTTCATGCAAGCGGTTTCTGACTGTTTGGTCGCTAATTAAGTTCCCTGAAGAGTGATGAAGCCTCACGGCTAACATCATGGCGGTTATTGTTGGAGCTCTTCGAGTTAAGATTTGAATGTATCGGTCTTGTCTCCGTGTGGTGCAGCGATACCGTCCTCCATGGCGCTCAGCCACGGTACCAGTGCTTCGGTAACGTGTCCAAAGTCGACTGATAACACTCTGACTTGTATTCAGAGCTAAAGCCACAGTACGTTGCCGAGAACCAGCTTCTATCATTCCCACGGCTCTGTTAAAGGAGGGTACCCAAAAAAAAAGAATCCGAGCGCGCGCACGAGCAACACCGAGCGTGACCGAGCCGTAACATAATAATTGTCCATTGGTTGATTTGTGCATTTTGATGACTACCCTCACGTTCAGATGGTGGTTTGTCTGTCGTGCTGTGGTTATTAGCTGAGTGGAAAGGGGCCGTTATTGGGGATGGTAGAGACGGCTTAGGTAGGGTTTCACTTTCAGCGTTTTAAGAGATGCGTTCTCTTATAGCCTGATTAGTTTTTGAGTAATGAATCCTCTTCTGATAACTTTTAAATATATCCGCTTCTGATAGCCAATACATAATTTTCGAACGTAGTTCCTTATCGCGCGGTACGGAAGGGGGCTAGACGGAAAAAATTAAGGAAACCGACCCTCGACACATTTTTGAAACCGACACTTTTTTGTTGAATGTGAATTTTGCATTGTGTTCGGTGTATTCCCTTAGAAAAAGGCGTCTGCATGGCCTAGTGGTAAGGGCAGTCGCCTATAAGTTCAACGTCGATGGTTCGAATCCCAGCTCGACAGACTGAATTTTTTATTTTAAATGATTTCTAAATGTGGAATTTTTCCCTAATTTTTTATTGTATAAATTGGATAGCGCCATCTGTGAAAAAACAGTAACTCCACCAGAGTAACTCTTTGGTTTTGTAACAGTGCAATAGAAATAAACTAAAAATAATTCATCGTAGTTAATCAATTTAATACTAGATGACACCACTAGTTTATTACAATTCCTACACTAAAAGGAAAGGAAAGAAACTACGAAAAGGAACACTCGAAAGGAACTACGTTCAATCCGGGTGTCCCTTGACACCTCTCAAGTTTTTTTTTACATACGGTCTCCCAAGCCGGTCCACCTCGATCCTGCGTAGCACCGGCGGCGGCGACCGTGACCGCAGGCGCGCGCGGAGTTTGGGAGAAATCCAAAACTGACAACAAAAAAGTTTGAATAAGGTGTGGTGTATAGTATAACCCCGGCTCCACACCATGGCCCCAATATTCGTACCAATATTCGCCCAACGTGTGGATGGATCGCGAACATATGGCCCCAACATTAGTTCGGGCCCGTTAGAGCATAGAGTAAAGGTTACACGCGAAAGATGGCGCACAGAGTGTTGCCAACTCGAGACCCGTGTTGCCAGTAAAAAACAATTATCTTGTGTGCAACAACGGCTATAGGAACCCAGACTAGTTTAATAGTGATCTGTGATAGGAACATTGTTATAAAACAACGCAACCCCATCGAATTTGGACTCGCTTGATTTGTCTTGGCAAGGTCCTAGTCTAGTAATGAAACTACGTAACCCTATCAAGTCTGAGCTCGTTTGATTCTGTAAGCAGAGCAAATGCGACGCACAATGAAATCAGCGTGTTATAGCGAAGTTCACACTTGGAATTAAAATAAAAGCAATCAGCTGTTCTTTTCTATCACCACTATTTAATATATTCACTTGCACATTATTTCGTTAGATTATTACAAAGATGATCTTGAATTAATTATATAATTTAAACGAAGCCATGAGCCGCCTACAAGGGTCAAGGAAGGAGAGAGCGGTATAGGTTGTCAGATCAACACAGACAGCTAAATTTCAAAATGACGTATTGATAGAGGATACAGACAAAATATACAAATATTTTAACAGATTCGCCTTGACAAGTACTCTGGTCCTAGAGGATATTCAGGATCTGATGATGGAGCTGAAAGGTGGTCAAGGTGGTTCCCTTTGGGCTCGTTTTGGGCACCTTTGCGCTTCTTCTTCTTCAACCGATACGCTGGACAAAGGTCTCTTGCATGGACTTCCACAGGCCTCGGTATTGCGCCGCCTGAATCCAGCGGCTCCCTGCGACTCGTTGATGTTGGTCCACCTAGTGGGGGGTCTGCCAACATTGCTCCGGGAAGCCTGCACTAGGTCGACTGCCCGCGAAATTCTCGCAATTTGTAAATTACTACTAATTACTACAGTCTAAGAAAATTGTCTACGTAACTTACTACCTAGTACCTACTCACCAGAAAAAATATCAAACTAATAACAGCTATCAAACACACATTAAATTTAATGGATAATATGCACGAAATATATGGACTCGAAATCGAAACGAAATTATCCATTTTGCCTTCACAACATTTGCTCGGATTTTGAATGAAAGAAATGAACATTTGTCAATATGTTTTTTTTTAAATTTATTTATGTTCTCTTGTTTGCCACAAAGAGAATGTAATCACCAGGGGGGCTATTCAGTAACTCAATTTGAACTCGGTTGCTATCATTTATTATAATTAGTTGGCAACAAAAACTGACAAACTCGAATTTCTGATTCTTAGCCTTTGTAATCAGAATCACCTACTACACGTTCGTTTAAAATTGGTCCCTGCACCATAAAGTAAAGTAATCGACGTAGTCGTAATTCCGAGTTCCATGCCGACAGTACGGACACAGTATAGGATATGCAGTAGTTTGACGCCTTTACGGTACTGGCACAGACCGTAACTTTTTAACTTTCGCGTACCTAACTTTTATTGCTGTCCTTAAGGTGGGGGTAAGGTGGGTGGGTACAGTCGAGGAGCCCCAATATTCCTGGCACATTGAATTTGGCTTGAAACCCTAAAGCCACACTCCTCCGGGCTGATTCAGTGCCAAGAAAAAGTAACCATAACCCACTCAGCCAAGAGTCTGAAATTGATACTTAAGTGGTAAGTAGGTATATTTCATGTAGATGAACACTGGAGGTATAAATTTTTCAATATAATTAAAAAGTAAATGATTAGGTAGGACCTATACTTTCTATAAATGGATGTCAGAAACTGAGCAAGAAAACTGCTGACAGTAGTTTGGGCCTGGCAGATGGTGTGATCTTGCCCAATTTGTCTTTGGTACCCTCCATTGGCAAGAAATTGAATGGAGCACAAAACCTAGAATTAGATAATTCTTCAGTATCTACCTGTATTATTAAATTATACTACGGCCATTCAGAGAATGCGTTCCTGACTCGTCACGATTGAACTGACGACGTAACTTTGTAATGGCGTTGCAGTTACGATAAAAATATTATTGCTGGTCCAGGGGTTCTCCAGTGTCGTATACGTCTTGTATCCGGTCTCATAACAAAACGAGACTCATCAGAAAAGCACACGAAACGCCATTGTTCTTCTGCCCAATTTCTGTGTTCAAGAGCCCATTGATATCGAATCCTACGATTGTGCATTGCTATAGGTGGTACCCGTAGCGGTCTTCGGGAATGAAGGTTCACTTCATGCAAGCGGTTTCTGACTGTTTGGTCGCTAATTAAGTTCCCTGAAGAGTGATGAAGCCTCACGGCTAACATCATGGCGGTTATTGTTGGAGCTCTTCGAGTTAAGATTTGAATGTATCGGTCTTGTCTCCGTGTGGTGCAGCGATACCGTCCTCCATGGCGCTCAGCCACGGTACCAGTGCTTCGGTAACGTGTCCAAAGTCGACTGATAACACTCTGACTTGTATTCAGAGCTAAAGCCACAGTACGTTGCCGGGAACCAGCTTCTATCATTCCCACGGCTCTGTTAAAGGAGGGTACCCAAAAAAAAAAAGAATCCGAGCGCGCGCACGAGCAACACCGAGCGTGTCCGAGCCGTAACATAATAATTGTCCATTGGTTGATTTGTGCATTTTGATGACTACCCTCACGTTCAGATGGTGGTTTGTCTGTCGTGCTGTGGTTATTAGCTGAGTGGAAAGGGGCCGTTATTGGGGATGGTAGAGACGGCTTAGGTAGGGTTTCACTTTCAGCGTTTTAAGAGATGCGTTCTCTTATAGCCTGATTAGTTTTTGAGTAATGAATCCTCTTCTGATAACTTTTAAATATATCCGCTTCTGATAGCCAATACATAATTTTCGAACGTAGTTCCTTATCGCGCGGTACGGAAGGGGGCTAGACGGAAAAAATTAAGGAAACCGACCCTCGACACATTTTTGAAACCGACACTTTTTTGTTGAATGTGAATTTTGCATTGTGTTCGGTGTATTCCCTTAGAAAAAGGCGTCTGCATGGCCTAGTGGTAAGGGCAGTCGCCTATAAGTTCAACGTCGATGGTTCGAATCCCAGCTCGACAGACTGAATTTTTTATTTTAAATGATTTCTAAATGTGGAATTTTTCCCTAATTTTTTATTGTATAAATTGGATAGCGCCATCTGTGAAAAAACAGTAACTCCACCAGAGTAACTCTTTGGTTTTGTAACAGTGCAATAGAAATAAACTAAAAATAATTCATCGTAGTTAATCAATTTAATACTAGATGACACCACTAGTTTATTACAATTCCTTCACTAAAAGGAAAGGAAAGAAACTACGAAAAGGAACACTCGAAAGGAACTACGTTCAATCCGGGTGTCCCTTGACACCTCTCAAGTTTTTTTTTACATACGGTCTCCCAAGCCGGTCTACCTCACGCCTGCGTTGCACCGGCGCGGGCGGCGGCGACCGTGACCGCAGGCGCGCGCTGAAGGGAGAAATCCAAAACTGACAACAAAAAAGTTTGAATAAGGTGTGGTGTATAGTATAACCCCGGCTCCACACTATGGCCCCAATATTCGTACCAATATTCGCCCAACGTGTGGATGGATCGCGAACATATGGCCCCAACATTAGTTCGGGCCCGTTAGAGCATAGAGTAAAGGTTACACGCGAAAGATGGCGCACAGAGTGTTGCCAACTCGAGACCCGTGTTGCCAGTAAAAAACAATTATCTTGTGTGCAACAACGGCTATAGGAACCCAGACTAGTTTAATAGTGATCTGTGATAGGAACATTGTTATAAAACAACGCAACCACATCGAATTTGGACTCGCTTGATTTGTCTTGGCAAGGTCCTAGTCTAGTAATGAAACTACGTAACCCTATCAAGTCTGAGCTCGTTTGATTCTGTAAGCAGAGCAAATGCGACGCACAATGAAATCAGCGTGTTATAGCGAAGTTCACACTTGGAATTAAAATAAAAGCAATCAGCTGTTCTTTTCTATCACCACTATTTAATATATTCACTTGCACATTATTTCGTTAGATTATTACAAAGATGATCTTGAATTAATTATATAATTTAAACGAAGCCATGAGCCGCCTACAAGGGTCAAGGAAGGAGAGAGCGGTCTTGGTTGTCAGATCAACACAGACAGCTAAATTTCAAAATGACGTATTGATAGAGGATACAGACAAAATATACAAATATTTTAACAGATTCGCCTTGACAAGTACTCTGGTCCTAGAGGATATTCAGGATCTGATGATGGAGCTGAAAGGTGGTCAAGGTGGTTCCCTTTGGGCTCGTTTTGGGCACCTTTGCGCTTCTTCTTCTTCAACCGATACGCTGGACAAAGGTCTCTTGCATGGACTTCCACAGGCCTCGGTATTGCGCCGCCTGAATCCAGCGGCTCCCTGCGACTCGTTGATGTTGGTCCACCTAGTGGGGGGTCTGCCAACATTGCTCCGGGAAGCCTGCACTAGGTCGACTGCCCGCGAAATTCTCGCAATTTGTAAATTACTACTAATTACTACAGTCTAAGAAAATTGTCTACGTAACTTACTACCTAGTACCTACTCACCAGAAAAAATATCAAACTAATAACAGCTATCAAACACACATTAAATTTAATGGATAATATGCACGAAATATATGGACTCGAAATCGAAACGAAATTATCCATTTTGCCTTCACAACATTTGCTCGGATTTTGAATGAAAGAAATGAACATTTGTCAATATGTTTTTTTTTAAATTTATTTATGTTCTCTTGTTTGCCACAAAGAGAATGTAATCACCAGGGGGGCTATTCAGTAACTCAATTTGAACTCGGTTGCTATCATTTATTATAATTAGTTGGCAACAAAAACTGACAAACTCGAATTTCTGATTCTTAGCCTTTGTAATCAGAATCACCTACTACACGTTCGTTTAAAATTGGTCCCTGCACCATAAAGTAAAGTAATCGACGTAGTCGTAATTCCGAGTTCCATGCCGACAGTACGGACACAGTATAGGATATGCAGTAGTTTGACGCCTTTACGGTACTGGCACAGACCGTAACTTTTTAACTTTCGCGTACCTAACTTTTATTGCTGTCCTTAAGGTGGGGGTAAGGTGGGTGGGTACAGTCGAGGAGCCCCAATATTCCTGGCACATTGAATTTGGCTTGAAACCCTAAAGCCACACTCCTCCGGGCTGATTCAGTGCCAAGAAAAAGTAACCATAACCCACTCAGCCAAGAGTCTGAAATTGATACTTAAGTGGTAAGTAGGTATATTTCATGTAGATGAACACTGGAGGTATAAATTTTTCAATATAATTAAAAAGTAAATGATTAGGTAGGACCTATACTTTCTATAAATGGATGTCAGAAACTGAGCAAGAAAACTGCTGACAGTAGTTTGGGCCTGGCAGATGGTGTGATCTTGCCCAATTTGTCTTTGGTACCCTCCATTGGCAAGAAATTGAATGGAGCACAAAACCTAGAATTAGATAATTCTTCAGTATCTACCTGTATTATTAAATTATACTACGGCCATTCAGAGAATGCGTTCCTGACTCGTCACGATTGAACTGACGACGTAACTTTGTAATGGCGTTGCAGTTACGATAAAAATATTATTGCTGGTCCAGGGGTTCTCCAGTGTCGTATACGTCTTGTATCCGGTCTCATAACAAAACGAGACTCATCAGAAAAGCACACGAAACGCCATTGTTCTTCTGCCCAATTTCTGTGTTCAAGAGCCCATTGATATCGAATCCTACGATTGTGCATTGCTATAGGTGGTACCCGTAGCGGTCTTCGGGAATGAAGGTTCACTTCATGCAAGCGGTTTCTGACTGTTTGGTCGCTAATTAAGTTCCCTGAAGAGTGATGAAGCCTCACGGCTAACATCATGGCGGTTATTGTTGGAGCTCTTCGAGTTAAGATTTGAATGTATCGGTCTTGTCTCCGTGTGGTGCAGCGATACCGTCCTCCATGGCGCTCAGCCACGGTACCAGTGCTTCGGTAACGTGTCCAAAGTCGACTGATAACACTCTGACTTGTATTCAGAGCTAAAGCCACAGTACGTTGCCGGGAACCAGCTTCTATCATTCCCACGGCTCTGTTAAAGGAGGGTACCCAAAAAAAAAAAGAATCCGAGCGCGCGCACGAGCAACACCGAGCGTGTCCGAGCCGTAACATAATAATTGTCCATTGGTTGATTTGTGCATTTTGATGACTACCCTCACGTTCAGATGGTGGTTTGTCTGTCGTGCTGTGGTTATTAGCTGAGTGGAAAGGGGCCGTTATTGGGGATGGTAGAGACGGCTTAGGTAGGGTTTCACTTTCAGCGTTTTAAGAGATGCGTTCTCTTATAGCCTGATTAGTTTTTGAGTAATGAATCCTCTTCTGATAACTTTTAAATATATCCGCTTCTGATAGCCAATACATAATTTTCGAACGTAGTTCCTTATCGCGCGGTACGGAAGGGGGCTAGACGGAAAAAATTAAGGAAACCGACCCTCGACACATTTTTGAAACCGACACTTTTTTGTTGAATGTGAATTTTGCATTGTGTTCGGTGTATTCCCTTAGAAAAAGGCGTCTGCATGGCCTAGTGGTAAGGGCAGTCGCCTATAAGTTCAACGTCGATGGTTCGAATCCCAGCTCGACAGACTGAATTTTTTATTTTAAATGATTTCTAAATGTGGAATTTTTCCCTAATTTTTTATTGTATAAATTGGATAGCGCCATCTGTGAAAAAACAGTAACTCCACCAGAGTAACTCTTTGGTTTTGTAACAGTGCAATAGAAATAAACTAAAAATAATTCATCGTAGTTAATCAATTTAATACTAGATGACACCACTAGTTTATTACAATTCCTTCACTAAAAGGAAAGGAAAGAAACTACGAAAAGGAACACTCGAAAGGAACTACGTTCAATCCGGGTGTCCCTTGACACCTCTCAAGTTTTTTTTTACATACGGTCTCCCAAGCCGGTCTACCTCACGCCTGCGTTGCACCGGCGCGGGCGGCGGCGACCGTGACCGCAGGCGCGCGCTGAAGGGAGAAATCCAAAACTGACAACAAAAAAGTTTGAATAAGGTGTGGTGTATAGTATAACCCCGGCTCCACACTATGGCCCCAATATTCGTACCAATATTCGCCCAACGTGTGGATGGATCGCAAACATATGGCCCCAACATTAGTTCGGGCCCGTTAGAGCATAGAGTAAAGGTTACACGCGAAAGATGGCGCACAGAGTGTTGCCAACTCGAGACCCGTGTTGCCAGTAAAAAACAATTATCTTGTGTGCAACAACGGCTATAGGAACCCAGACTAGTTTAATAGTGATCTGTGATAGGAACATTGTTATAAAACAACGCAACCACATCGAATTTGGACTCGCTTGATTTGTCTTGGCAAGGTCCTAGTCTAGTAATGAAACTACGTAACCCTATCAAGTCTGAGCTCGTTTGATTCTGTAAGCAGAGCAAATGCGACGCACAATGAAATCAGCGTGTTATAGCGAAGTTCACACTTGGAATTAAAATAAAAGCAATCAGCTGTTCTTTTCTATCACCACTATTTAATATATTCACTTGCACATTATTTCGTTAGATTATTACAAAGATGATCTTGAATTAATTATATAATTTAAACGAAGCCATGAGCCGCCTACAAGGGTCAAGGAAGGAGAGAGCGGTCTTGGTTGTCAGATCAACACAGACAGCTAAATTTCAAAATGACGTATTGATAGAGGATACAGACAAAATATACAAATATTTTAACAGATTCGCCTTGACAAGTACTCTGGTCCTAGAGGATATTCAGGATCTGATGATGGAGCTGAAAGGTGGTCAAGGTGGTTCCCTTTGGGCTCGTTTTGGGCACCTTTGCGCTTCTTCTTCTTCAACCGATACGCTGGACAAAGGTCTCTTGCATGGACTTCCACAGGCCTCGGTATTGCGCCGCCTGAATCCAGCGGCTCCCTGCGACTCGTTGATGTTGGTCCACCTAGTGGGGGGTCTGCCAACATTGCTCCGGGAAGCCTGCACTAGGTCGACTGCCCGCGAAATTCTCGCAATTTGTAAATTACTACTAATTACTACAGTCTAAGAAAATTGTCTACGTAACTTACTACCTAGTACCTACTCACCAGAAAAAATATCAAACTAATAACAGCTATCAAACACACATTAAATTTAATGGATAATATGCACGAAATATATGGACTCGAAATCGAAACGAAATTATCCATTTTGCCTTCACAACATTTGCTCGGATTTTGAATGAAAGAAATGAACATTTGTCAATATGTTTTTTTTAAATTTATTTATGTTCTCTTGTTTGCCACAAAGAGAATGTAATCACCGGGGGGGCTATTCAGTAACTCAATTTGAACTCGGTTGCTATCATTTATTATAATTAGTTGGCAACAAAAACTGACAAACTCGAATTTCTGATTCTTAGCCTTTGTAATCAGAATCACCTACTACACGTTCGTTTAAAATTGGTCCCTGCACCATAAAGTAAAGTAATCGACGTAGTCGTAATTCCGAGTTCCATGCCGACAGTACGGACACAGTATAGGATATGCAGTAGTTTGACGCCTTTACGGTACTGGCACAGACCGTAACTTTTTAACTTTCGCGTACCTAACTTTTATCGCTGTCCTTAAGGTGGGGGTAAGGTGGGTGGGTACAGTCGAGGAGCCCCAATATTCCTGGCACATTGAATTTGGCTTGAAACCCTAAAGCCACACTCCTCCGGGCTGATTCAGTGCCAAGAAAAAGTAACCATAACCCACTCAGCCAAGAGTCTGAAATTGATACTTAAGTGGTAAGTAGGTATATTTCATGTAGATGAACACTGGAGGTATAAATTTTTCAATATAATTAAAAAGTAAATGATTAGGTAGGACCTATACTTTCTATAAATGGATGTCAGAAACTGAGCAAGAAAACTGCTGACAGTAGTTTGGGCCTGGCAGATGGTGTGATCTTGCCCAATTTGTCTTTGGTACCCTCCATTGGCAAGAAATTGAATGGAGCACAAAACCTAGAATTAGATAATTCTTCAGTATCTGTACCTGTATTATTAAATTATACTACGGCCATTCAGAGAATGCGTTCCTGACTCGTCACGATTGAACTGACGACGTAACTTTGTAATGGCGTTGCAGTTACGATAAAAATATTATTGCTGGTCCAGGGGTTCTCCAGTGTCGTATACGTCTTGTATCCGGTCTCATAACAAAACGAGACTCATCAGAAAAGCACACGAAACGCCATTGTTCTTCTGCCCAATTTCTGTGTTCAAGAGCCCATTGATATCGAATCCTACGATTGTGCATTGCTATAGGTGGTACCCGTAGCGGTCTTCGGGAATGAAGGTTCACTTCATGCAAGCGGTTTCTGACTGTTTGGTCGCTAATTAAGTTCCCTGAAGAGTGATGAAGCCTCACGGCTAACATCATGGCGGTTATTGTTGGAGCTCTTCGAGTTAAGATTTGAATGTATCGGTCTTGTCTCCGTGTGGTGCAGCGATACCGTCCTCCATGGCGCTCAGCCACGGTACCAGTGCTTCGGTAACGTGTCCAAAGTCGACTGATAACACTCTGACTTGTATTCAGAGCTAAAGCCACAGTACGTTGCCGGGAACCAGCTTCTATCATTCCCACGGCTCTGTTAAAGGAGGGTACCCAAAAAAAAAGAATCCGAGCGCGCGCACGAGCAACACCGAGCGTGTCCGAGCCGTAACATAATAATTGTCCATTGGTTGATTTGTGCATTTTGATGACTACCCTCACGTTCAGATGGTGGTTTGTCTGTCGTGCTGTGGTTATTAGCTGAGTGGAAAGGGGCCGTTATTGGGGATGGTAGAGACGGCTTAGGTAGGGTTTCACTTTCAGCGTTTTAAGAGATGCGTTCTCTTATAGCCTGATTAGTTTTTGAGTAATGAATCCTCTTCTGATAACTTTTAAATATATCCGCTTCTGATAGCCAATACATAATTTTCGAACGTAGTTCCTTATCGCGCGGTACGGAAGGGGGCTAGACGGAAAAAATTAAGGAAACCGACCCTCGACACATTTTTGAAACCGACACTTTTTTGTTGAATGTGAATTTTGCATTGTGTTCGGTGTATTCCCTTAGAAAAAGGCGTCTGCATGGCCTAGTGGTAAGGGCAGTCGCCTATAAGTTCAACGTCGATGGTTCGAATCCCAGCTCGACAGACTGAATTTTTTATTTTAAATGATTTCTAAATGTGGAATTTTTCCCTAATTTTTTATTGTATAAATTGGATAGCGCCATCTGTGAAAAAACAGTAACTCCACCAGAGTAACTCTTTGGTTTTGTAACAGTGCAATAGAAATAAACTAAAAATAATTCATCGTAGTTAATCAATTTAATACTAGATGACACCACTAGTTTATTACAATTCCTTCACTAAAAGGAAAGGAAAGAAACTACGAAAAGGAACACTCGAAAGGAACTACGTTCAATCCGGGTGTCCCTTGACACCTCTCAAGTTTTTTTTTACATACGGTCTCCCAAGCCGGTCTACCTCACGCCTGCGTTGCACCGGCGCGGGCGGCGGCGACCGTGACCGCAGGCGCGCGCTGAAGGGAGAAATCCAAAACTGACAACAAAAAAGTTTGAATAAGGTGTGGTGTATAGTATAACCCCGGCTCCACACTATGGCCCCAATATTCGTACCAATATTCGCCCAACGTGTGGATGGATCGCGAACATATGGCCCCAACATTAGTTCGGGCCCGTTAGAGCATAGAGTAAAGGTTACACGTGAAAGATGGCGCACAGAGTGTTGCCAACTCGAGACCCGTGTTGCCAGTAAAAAACAATTATCTTGTGTGCAACAATGGCTATAGGAACCCAGACTAGTTTAATAGTGATCTGTGATAGGAACATTGTTATAAAACAACGCAACCACATCGAATTTCGACTCGCTTGATTTGTCTTGGCAAGGTCCTAGTCTAGTAATGAAACTACGTAACCCTATCAAGTCTGAGCTCGTTTGATTCTGTAAGCAGAGCAAATGCGACGCACAATGAAATCAGCGTGTTATAGCGAAGTTCACACTTGGAATTAAAATAAAAGCAATCAGCTGTTCTTTTCTATCACCACTATTTAATATATTCACTTGCACATTATTTCGTTAGATTATTACAAAGATGATCTTGAATTAATTATATAATTTAAACGAAGCCATGAGCCGCCTACAAGGGTCAAGGAAGGAGAGAGCGGTCTTGGTTGTCAGATCAACACAGACAGCTAAATTTCAAAATGACGTATTGATAGAGGATACAGACAAAATATACAAATATTTTAACAGATTCGCCTTGACAAGTACTCTGGTCCTAGAGGATATTCAGGATCTGATGATGGAGCTGAAAGGTGGTCAAGGTGGTTCCCTTTGGGCTCGTTTTGGGCACCTTTGCGCTTCTTCTTCTTCAACCGATACGCTGGACAAAGGTCTCTTGCATGGACTTCCACAGGCCTCGGTATTGCGCCGCCTGAATCCAGCGGCTCCCTGCGACTCGTTGATGTTGGTCCACCTAGTGGGGGGTCTGCCAACATTGCTCCGGGAAGCCTGCACTAGGTCGACTGCCCGCGAAATTCTCGCAATTTGTAAATTACTACTAATTACTACAGTCTAAGAAAATTGTCTACGTAACTTACTACCTAGTACCTACTCACCAGAAAAAATATCAAACTAATAACAGCTATCAAACACACATTAAATTTAATGGATAATATGCACGAAATATATGGACTCGAAATCGAAACGAAATTATCCATTTTGCCTTCACAACATTTGCTCGGATTTTGAATGAAAGAAATGAACATTTGTCAATATGTTTTTTTTTAAATTTATTTATGTTCTCTTGTTTGCCACAAAGAGAATGTAATCACCGGGGGGGCTATTCAGTAACTCAATTTGAACTCGGTTGCTATCATTTATTATAATTAGTTGGCAACAAAAACTGACAAACTCGAATTTCTGATTCTTAGCCTTTGTAATCAGAATCACCTACTACACGTTCGTTTAAAATTGGTCCCTGCACCATAAAGTAAAGTAATCGACGTAGTCGTAATTCCGAGTTCCATGCCGACAGTACGGACACAGTATAGGATATGCAGTAGTTTGACGCCTTTACGGTACTGGCACAGACCGTAACTTTTTAACTTTCGCGTACCTAACTTTTATCGCTGTCCTTAAGGTGGGGGTAAGGTGGGTGGGTACAGTCGAGGAGCCCCAATATTCCTGGCACATTGAATTTGGCTTGAAACCCTAAAGCCACACTCCTCCGGGCTGATTCAGTGCCAAGAAAAAGTAACCATAACCCACTCAGCCAAGAGTCTGAAATTGATACTTAAGTGGTAAGTAGGTATATTTCATGTAGATGAACACTGGAGGTATAAATTTTTCAATATAATTAAAAAGTAAATGATTAGGTAGGACCTATACTTTCTATAAATGGATGTCAGAAACTGAGCAAGAAAACTGCTGACAGTAGTTTGGGCCTGGCAGATGGTGTGATCTTGCCCAATTTGTCTTTGGTACCCTCCATTGGCAAGAAATTGAATGGAGCACAAAACCTAGAATTAGATAATTCTTCAGTATCTGTACCTGTATTATTAAATTATACTACGGCCATTCAGAGAATGCGTTCCTGACTCGTCACGATTGAACTGACGACGTAACTTTGTAATGGCGTTGCAGTTACGATAAAAATATTATTGCTGGTTGTTTACCGTTTTAACAATTGATGAGCATTAAAACAACATTGTTATATCAATAATCAATTAATTTTATGTTATGTTATGTTATAATTTTGTGACAGTTGTCGTGACTAACTGACAGGTGTCAGGAACGCATTCTCTGAACGGCCGAACTTTTAGTATTTTTCAAGTAGGTACCTACTTACAACTCCAAGCAGTAGGCATTTCCACTTACCTTAAGATGGGCGGGCAAGCTGTCACTGGTTTGAGAGTTCAAATCCTCGGCAAGCTTCACTACATATAAAGCCATCGGCTTGGAGATCCGCCAGAGCGATTGGAACTCCTCCATCGCTTACGTCGAATGGGCCACACTTAGGGTCACATAAATCCCTTACAAGGAACATAATATTATCCCTTATCCGCCTGCGTTGGATTTTAGGCGTCTCTCGTTCTTCTTGATAGACCGTTAATATATATTTACTAGCTGACCCAGCGAACTTCGTACCGCCACTACTTATAAATGAAAAATTAGTTAAATAAACATTTTCCAGTGGACCAAATTGTGAATCTAAACTAGGCCTTGCATTCGAATATTCGAATATTCGAATTATTCGAATAATATGCCTAGTCCGAATATTCGAATATTGAATCTGCTATATTCGAATATTCGACCAATTTTCTGAAAGCCAAACTCGGAATATTGATGTGCATGTCGCAGGCATTTTAATATGGGCCGTTTAAACGTAGCAGACAGGTAGACAGACACATTTCGCATTTATAATATCAGTATAGATTTTATTAATATTATACTTCTTATCTTCTGATTTCCGGCTAATGAAAACTTAAAGAAAAAATGGATGGATGGCGTGGCTATAGGCGTGGAATATTTAAATATATTGAAACACATCCCTCTACATAAAATATGAAAAGATCGTGTGATACATTTCTTTTCTGCGATAAGAGCAAGAGGCGGATTTAATAATAATCCCTGTGCAATTCAATTACAACAAGAGGGCTTACAAAAGATTACTAATTAATAAAAGCTGATATAAAAGATGGCAGAATTGAGAATTGCGTTCCTCTTAACAAATAAATATTCAATTGTTCTAGAAAGAAATTCTACTACTATGAGCCAGCAAGTTGCTCTTTTCATGAAAAGAAATAGTGGTTTTTAATTATTAACAAACGATTGATACATATTATAACTTATAAATGAGTACTTTTTTATATCTGCGTTCAATTTCACAAAACGGCAGCGAAACTGTTTGGATATTCCAAGATCTTTAAAAAACCAAAATCCACGCGAATAATATGTACCCGATAGAGTACAAACGTACGTTACGTAATTATTATTACCTATAAATACTACGTATACATAAATGCTTTATTATCGCTTCACTCCTTATCGATGTCGATAGTTTCGAAGCACACTCCCTAATGGGCGGCCATTTTATGAGATTTTTTCTGTAGGTATGCACCCCATTTTTGTAGGTAGGGCACCTCCATGTATTTCCTACCTTCATGGTTTCCACAGAATTGACAAGATTTTACTTGCTTGAAGTTAGTTTCAAGTAGTCGTATCTCCTAGTTCCATGGTTTCATTTAGGTTTGATTTCATTTTAACTTTATTTATTTGACAGAAAACGACCATACTGGCAAAAACTTATTAAATAAACAAATTACACTCAATTAATGTAAAATATATAACGAAAGGTAATACGTATTCAATAATAATAAAGTTAAAACAAATGTAACTATGTTATTGCTTGTGGTGAAACGAAACGTATTTGTGAAATAAGATGTGTTCCATATTACGATGAGATACCATAAAGCATTTTGCAATATAATCAATTTATTATTTATTCCGGCTCTACTAAAAAAAACTAATAGTTGTAATTAAGTAAATAAATAATCAACTATATTTTGGCATAGTATTTAGCCATGGACATTTTTATTTTTTTTTCAGGTCGAATTTGACCATCTTACGGTACGGTTCTTTACTCTCATAGCCCGATGGGGCGGAAAATTCGACACGACCGGACCGGAGAGAGATTAGGCGCAGGCGGAGAGAGATTAGGCGCAGGACCAACGACTTTACGTGCTCTCCAAGGTACGGGGGTGAAACAACGCCAACTTCCTAACTCCGGGCTAGTACTGAGAATTTCTTACGAAAAACCCCAATACTTGATATGGTCCGACCCGGGACTCGAACCCGGGACCTCGTCGGCCGCAGTCAAACACGAGACCAACGAGGCAGTTAAAATTAAAGGACATACTGCAGTCTCCACAAACAATTAACATTTTTTTCAATAAGGTCGTTATTTACACGAATGAGGAACGAAGACTTTTGAAAAATCATAACTTTTTATCCGGCACATTGACATACAATTTTTCTTGTGGCAATCAAAAGAACATAAGTTGCTACAGTTTTTAAAAAATCACCAGTGCTATGAACCTCTTTTTTTAATTTTTAATGGAATTTTAAAGTTTTCTGTAGATTTTGGAAGAACTTAATTTTCTTGAAATAATTTAAAATTTAATGCTCTTAAAACCAGCTAACCAGACTGAAATTTTTTTCTAAGACAGTACAGTTATTAGGTAAAGATATTCCATAAAAAAATGCGGAAATTATCACTGGAAAAATTAAAAAAAAATTAAAAGTTCGTCAAAGCAATGATATTCCAAAATTTTAAATAATTTTTTTTTTCTCGTAATCGGGTGGGAACCGATTTTTTTCCTTCCGGGTCCTGGTAGGCACCTAAGTGAACAATCTAAAAAAAATTTTATATCCACCTGGTTTGGCCCACCCTGTATAAATTATACTAAGAAAATGACGCTAACGAAGAAAAATTATTACCTATTTAATATTAAGAAAAATTATTACCTACACACATCAAAAGTGTCTAGGGATCAACATATATTTTTGCAATAACTTTTCTCCTGATTGATATTAATTAAAATTTTCTTTAAGGATTCATCAAATAAAGTGTTTTCGTTTGTCACAGTAACGATAAACCAAGTCACCTTTGCATTAATAAAGAAATTTGCCATTTTCCTAATAAAGGGATTTTTGACATTTGAACCACTAACATTAAAGTTCGAAAAAAAGACTGAAATAACAGTTTTCTTTAAAATTTTATTGGGTAACTTAAACAATTAATAATCCGTGTTTCTACCGCGAACACTAACAACACAAGAACATCGGTTTGGCATACTCAAAATGAGTTCATCCAAATCACGCTGTGGAATGGCCGCCCATGTTCGTTGCAACAACAAAAAAAGGTCTTCTTGCCACTGGATACCCTCCATATTCGGCAGAGCTCTTCTCTGTAGCATATCCCATGCATGCTCAATCGGGTTCAAGTCTGGCGACTGAGCAGGCCAGGGCAGGACATTGATGTTAGCTGCGGCGAGAGTCTGTCTTACAACTCTTGCGGTGTGCGGTCGTGCATTATCATGCATTAACTGAAATAAGGGACCGATTTGCACTTGTAGAGGAACGATGACGTCTGATACAATCGTCTCAGCATAAATTTGAGCGTTGAGGTTGCCTCTGATCCAAATCAACTCAGTTCTTCCGCCGATCCAAATACCCGCCCATACCATGATGGTTCCACCACTATAAGGATAGACTTCCTGGCAGGATTTTAATCGCTGTTGGCGTCCAGGGTTCTCCAGTGTCGTATACGTCTTGTATCCGGTCTCATACCAAAACGAGACTCATCAGAAAAGCACACGAAACGCCATTGTTCTTCTGCCCAATTTCTGTGTTCAAGAGCCCATTGATATCGAATCCTACGATTGTGCATTGCTATAGGTGGTACCCGTAGCGGTCTTTGGGAATGAAGGTTCACTTCATGCAAGCGGTTTCTGACTGTTTGGTCGCTAATTAAGTTCCCTGAAGAGTGATGAAGCCTCACGGCTAACATCATGGCGGTTATTGTTGGAGCTCTTCGAGTTAAGATTTGAATGTATCGGTCTTGTCTCCGTGTGGTGCAGCGATACCGTCCTCCATGGCGCTCAGCCACGGTACCAGTGCTTCGGTAACGTGTCCAAAGTCGACGTCGGTTCAAATGTCAAAAATCCCTTTATTAGGAAAATGGCAAATTTCTTTATTAATGCAAAGGTGACTTGGTTTATCGTTACTGTGACAAACGAAAACACTTTATTTGATGAATCCTTAAAGAAAATTTTAATTAATATCAATCAGGAGAAAAGTTATTGCAAAAATATATGTTGATCCCTAGACACTTTTGATGTGTGTATTTAATATTACCTATTTATTATTTAAGAACCTGGGAATGAAATATTACGATTAAGTTATGCCAGGTACAGAAACTACTGCAACACACTAATTAGAAAATTAAAAAAGTCATACGAGCAACAACAATTTCAAAAAGCTAACACAACAAAAAAGACATGGCAGGTTATAAAGACAATTGTAGATAATGATTCTAAAAAATCTATACCAATAGAAATTTTAGAATTAGCTAACTCACCCCTAGAAGCAGTTAATCTAACAAACGAATATTTTGTCAATATAGGTAAGTCATTAGCGGAAAAAACTCGAGCAAACCTTAGTACTGATATTAGTACGAATTACCTAGGCGGACCACCAAATTCTATCGTATTTTTAGAAACTGATATGAAGGAAGTTTTAACTACTATAAATTCACTCAAAACGGATAGTGCTGCAGGATGGGATGGAATACCAATAAAAATAATTAAAGAATTTAAAAATATACTAGTTAATGTTATAACCCACATATGCAATTTATGCTTCAAAAACGGCATTTTCCCTAGTATTTTTATAAAATCTATAATACAACCAATATTTAAAAATGGAGATAAGCACCAATTAACTAATTACAGACCGATTTCAATTCTACCGGCTTTATCAAAAATTCTTGAAAGATTAATTAATAAAAGATTGAATAGCTATCTAGAAAAATTTAAACTGTTATCTGATAACCAATACGGTTTTCGTAAAGCAAGATCAGCTAGTGATGCGGTACAAGAATTCTCCCAATTTGTGATTGATGCTCTGGACAATGGAGACAAATGCCTTGCCATTGCATTGGATCTGGCTAAGGCATTTGACACCGTGTCAATTCCGTCACTGTTAGCAAAACTAGAATATCCAATTGGAATACGTGGTTTACCCCTAAAGCTCCTGGAAGATTATTTAAAAGATAGATCACAGTGTGTCAAAATAGGGGAATATATAAGCAACTCTCTACCTGTAGAATATGGTGTTCCGCAGGGAAGTGTTTCAGGCCCTACCCTTTTTTCAATCTACATTAATGATTTGTGTTCCTTGCCTGTCAATGATGGCAGAATAATTGTATTCGCGGACGACACTGTTCTTTTAGTCCGTAACAAATCGTGGGACAGTCTATTTACTTTAGCCCAAGACAAATTCAATGAGATAAATAAATGGCTAAGATGTAATCTTCTAACTCTAAATACAGAAAAAACAAAACTAATTACTTTTTCTTTAACGACTTCCACACAGCCACCTGATGATTACAAAATTAAAGCCCATGATTCAGGCTGTAAAAATCAGGATACTGCTAATTTATGTGCCTGTCCAGTTCTAGAAAACACACCTAAATTAAAGTATCTCGGTATTATATTAGACCAAAATCTAAATTTCAAAGAGCACATAAAAGTACTAACACAACGCATAAGAAAACTAATATATATTTTTAAGCGTCTACGAGAGTCAGCGGACTATAAAACGTTACGTATGGTTTATTTAGCAATCAGTCAATCCTTAATAACTTATGGAATTGGAATCTGGGGTGGTGCACCCAAATCATACCTCCTACCATTGGAAAGATCACAAAGAGCGCTTATTAAAGTGAGCCTTCGACTCCCTTTCCGTCATCCCACCATTGAAATTTATAAACAGTTCAAGGTTCTTACTGTTAGACAGCTATTTATTTTAGAAACAATAATAAAACAACATTCCAAATTAGTTTATAATAAACATTATATGGATAATAAAAGAACCTTTTGGCGAGTTGCACAAATACCTAGATGTAACACCTTCGCTGCACATAAATTTTTAAAATTTTTAGGCCCCTATCTCTATAATAAAATAAATAAGAAAATACAAATATGCTCAGAAAATAAAAAGAAAGTAAGAATATTAACAAAAATTTTGGCAAATCTAAATTATGAGGATACGGAAAAGCTGTTAAAATCTTCACTTAACTAGCAAATAATATACATCAATACTCACGCACACACTTGCAAAATCATACATACTCAGATACACACGCACACATACATACACACATATTACATCACTCACACTACACATACACATACATAATAACATCAAAATAAGATAGTATAACTTTATAAGAAAATATTAGATAGACCGTCCTTAAAATTATATTTTGTGTGACTAGAGGGTAAGCTATCAACTGCGGACACAAGCTACGCTTAGTGCGGTTGATAGCGAAACTATTAATTAGTGAGACCTGTAAACCTTATATTATTATGTATATAATAATACTAACAGTTGATGTTGTTCAATAAATACACACATCAAAAGTGTCTAGGGATCAACATATATTTTTGCAATAACTTTTCTCCTGATTGATATTAATTAAAATTTTCTTTAAGGATTCATCAAATAAAGTGTTTTCGTTTGTCACAGTAACGATAAACCAAGTCACCTTTGCATTAATAAAGAAATTTGCCATTTTCCTAATAAAGGGATTTTTGACATTTGAACCACTAACATTAAAGTTCGAAAAAAAGACTGAAATAACAGTTTTCTTTAAAATTTTATTGGGTAACTTAAACAATTAATAATCCGTGTTTCTACCGCGAACACTAACAACACAAGAACATCGGTTTGGCATACTCAAAATGAGTTCATCCAAATCACGCTGTGGAATGGCCGCCCATGTTCGTTGCAACAACAAAAAAAGGTCTTCTTGCCACTGGATACCCTCCATATTCGGCAGAGCTCTTCTCTGTAGCATATCCCATGCATGCTCAATCGGGTTCAAGTCTGGCGACTGAGCAGGCCAGGGCAGGACATTGATGTTAGCTGCGGCGAGAGTCTGTCTTACAACTCTTGCGGTGTGCGGTCGTGCATTATCATGCATTAACTGAAATAAGGGACCGATTTGCACTTGTAGAGGAACGATGACGTCTGATACAATCGTCTCAGCATAAATTTGAGCGTTGAGGTTGCCTCTGATCCAAATCAACTCAGTTCTTCCGCCGATCCAAATACCCGCCCATACCATGATGGTTCCACCACTATAAGGATGGACTTCCTGGCAGGATTTTAATCGCTGTTGGCGTCCAGGGGTTCTCCAGTGTCGTATACGTCTTGTATCCTACCAAATATATACTCATACCAAAACGAGACTCATCAGAAAAGCACACGAAACGCCATTGTTCTTCTGCCCAATTTCTGTGTTCAAGAGCCCATTGATATCGAATCCTACGATTGTGCATTGCTATAGGTGGTACCCGTAGCGGTCTTCGGGAATGAAGGTTCACTTCATGCAAGCGGTTTCTGACTGTTTGGTCGCTAATTAAGTTCCCTGAAGAGTGATGAAGCCTCACGGCTAACATTATGGCGGTTATTGTTGGAGCTCTTCGAGTTAAGATTTGAATGTATCGGTCTTGTCTCCGTGTGGTGCAGCGATACCGTCCTCCATGGCGCTCAGCCACGGTACCAGTGCTTCGGTAACGTGTCCAAAGTCGACTGATAACACTCTGACTTGTATTCAGAGCTAAAGCCACAGTACGTTGCCGGGAACCAGCTTCTATCATTCCCACGGCTCTGAGCATTTCTTCCCTGCTTAAATGACGTCGCCGCTCCATAATAACGTTGGTTTTAATCAGTAGTAGGGAAACAGTAGCACTAATAATGTCTTCAATGCGTTGTATGTTTTTATAGGGAAAATATTGACAGCTGATTTTCATCTTTTACTCGAATTTGATTGACAGTTCCTGATTCAAATTATGAAATGCACCAAAAAGGATCCATATAAATTTATAAAATCATAAATTTATTACAAAGCCACATCTCAATCTCAAGAAATCCGCATAAAAATGCTTGATCCCTAGACACTTTTGATGTGTGTATTTTCATTTTTCATTTTTTATTTTCATATTATTGACTCGATTATAATTTTATTACCTATTATTGACTCGATTTCGATTTTTATAGTTACCTACCGTAATATCTACTATTTTGTTTGTAAAAATTTAAAAACAAAATTTATGTGATACAACTGAATTAATGTAATTTGTAATACTTAATTGGAATTGAAATTTGTAATAATTGGAAATAAAGGCTTATTATTATTATTATAGCCGTTAGCGGCTACTAAGTGCGGACACGTCTTCTGCATGGAGTGTCTGCAACGAGCGTTGAAGCAGAATAAGTTTTGTCCATTTTGCAGGCGTGCCCTCAGAGGGAGAAGGGCGTACCATCCGCTGTATTTGGAGTAATATTTTACATTCGTACAAATAATACCTAAATTTTTGTTTAGTTTTGTTCAATAAATGCTTTAACATGAATCATTGCATCATAGATTTAGGATTGGTGGTCGCTTCGCATCCACTAGATACCGTCGGCGTACTAGTAAATTGCGGCAATTCGTAGTACGCCTGAACTTTCGTAGCAACCAATGTTTGAATATCTGCTGCGCTGGCGCGGGCACAGGCCGAGGCCGGCGCGCGACACGCACGCGGCGCTCGCGACGCACAGCAGCAGCGCCAGCCCCAGCAGCGCCCAGCGCGCCGCCTCCACGTAGCCCAGCAGGGTGAGCGCTTGCTGCAACTCCTCCAAGAGCTCCGCCGGCACCGCCGGCTTAGAGATAAATTTGGTAGAGGTTCCTACTTTCTTAGAAAGTGAAATCAGGCTCGCTATCAGCTCTCTAAAATCAATGAAAAGTCCAGGTGAAGACGGTAGGTATTACAAACGATACGATCAAAACAATGATAGACCCTTTAACTCCCATGTTAACCCGCTTGTTTAACAATATCATGCTACAAGAGAGAATACCAGAACAGTGGGAAACTTCGATATTAACATTAATTTATAAAAAGGGTAACCCCCAAGATATCAACAACTATCGGCCTATTAGTCTTCTGCAGGCAACCTACAAACTGTTTACTAAAGTTATACTTTGTAGGCTGAAAAGAGAGATTGATTTCCAACAACCAAGAGAACAGGCAGGCTTTCGAAGTAATTACTCTACTCTAGATCATATTTTCACGCTAAATCAAGTCATTGAAAAATATGTAGAGTATGGGAAAACTTTGTATATAGCTTTTATAGATTACACTAAGGCATTCGATTCAATTTTCTATGAAGCTCTATGGGTTGCCCTTAGAGATCAAAGTATACCTGAAAAATATATAAACGTCCTCAAAGAAATTTACTCAAAAAGTAAAGCTCTTATAAAGCTTGAAAAGAGAGGTAGAGTATTCGACGTAAAACGCGGAGTAAAACAAGGAGATCCAATCTCTCCAAATCTTTTCACTGTTCTTTTGGAACATATCTTTAGAAAGTTAGACTGTCTGGCCTTGGAATAAATATAAATGGAGAGTATTTAAACCACCTTCGCTTCGCTGACGACATAGTCATATTAGCAGAAAACTACGAACAACTTTTATTTATGCTTAAAACTTTAAATCTCCATAGTAGAGAGTGTGGCTTAGAAATGAATCCTGAAAAAACATGTATCATGTCAAATGGTGATCGATGTTTAGTCCAAATACAAGGGAAAACAATAAACTATGTTGAAGAGTATATATATCTGGGCCAAACTGTATCATTTAAAGGGCACTACATTGAAGAAGTTGAAAGAAGGATTAAAAAAGCGTGGACCTCTTATTGGTCCTTAAAACACATCTTTAAGTCCCAGATGGACATTAGACTGAAAAAGAGGGCCCTAGACTCCGTTGTAACGCCAACATTACTGTACGGTTGCCAGACATGGCCAATAACTAAGGGCATCATACACAAAATACAGGTTGCCCAGAGGGCCATGGAAAGGAGCATGCTAGGCCTAAAACTTAAAGATAGAATTAAAAGTAAATTAATAAGAAATAAGACTAAAATTATTGACGCGGCAAAGTTAGCATGCCTCCTTAAATGGCGTTGGGCTGGACATATAGCCCGAGCAAATGATGAGCGTTGGACGGAGAAGCTGCTGCACTGGTGGCCGCGCGGCGAGCGCAGACCGAGAGGTCGGCCGCGGCGCCGCTGCAGCGGCCGCTTTATCAATATTATCAAAATCATTAATAATACCTACTAAAAGTGCTAGGAATTGAAGAAAACACTGCATGGCACTGTACTCGTTGTTTTCTTTAAATTCTTTAACTAATAACACCAATTTTCATTTTTTCTTCTTGAGGCTTGAAAAAAACAGGACCGTGTTTTTTTTTAATGGCTGGTGAAACCTGTCTGAATTTAAATTGCATTCCATTATGAATTGATCTCGCTGAAATGTTCCTCCAGACACTGTCTTTAGTAAACAGTTTGTAATTTCTAGAGGGGCAGCTTGCCCTGTTGAAATGTTAAACAACTGATCCTTATCAATTAAAGGAGAGAATGGGTTGATAGTCTGCAGGACACTGTTCGAAAAAGCTTCAATTTGGATGTGTTGTTTTTTCATTCTATCAGGGTGTAGATAGCAGTAATATCGTTTCAGCATTTCAGTATTAGCACAGTAATCGTCGTCGTCCGCTCTTACATATTGTAAAAGACCATAGACCAAATGGCCTGGGCCGCTTGTAGTTATGACTGTTTTGTCTTTTCTAGTCACGGTTTTTATTTATAATAACGACCTTTGCTGAATTATCAGGCATTTTCATTATTTATATTTTTATGTTATGTTTTGAAATTGTGATGGATATACTTCACGTCTGCGAGAACTGCTCGTGAAATTAACCCAAATAACGCATTAGTGTAAATAATCTTTGTATGAATTTCGTATTACTTAGCTATAAACTGCAAATTCCACAAGAAATTTTTTTGAATTTTTTTTGAATTATTCGATGGATTAGGTACATACGGAAATTTTGACTGGAATGTAGTTAAATTTTACCTTTTAAATACTCTTTTTTGGTCGGTTTGTTTCATTAGTAGTATTATTTAAGGACTTTCATAACCTTCGAAACCCCATTTCACCCCCTTAGGGCGGGGGGATTTCTGTCATATTCTGTTTTTTTTTTTCATATAAATATCAATCTTGTTATTTATACCTTTAATCCGAAGACCATTTTAAGGAACTGCTCGTAATGTATTGTTATGACGCCATCCTGATCAGTGTCGAACTGACGGAATGAAGAGGTTAAAGTCTGCAAAAAACAATATTTTAAGATAAAACTATATTACTATACTTAATAAGTATACTTAAGTAAAGTTACAAAACAATGTAAGACGAGATCTTACCAACTAATCAAAAGAGCAAGTCTAAACCAAGAGTATTATGAAATAGTGAATATATGAAGTTTAATTGATAATTTAAAATGGTCACTATCAAATACAATAGAGGATGTGCATGTTACTTTTTTGGAAGGCTCTTTAAAATAACCACTAAAAATAAGTGTAAATTAAAAATTTAAAACACCCCCAATAAGTGAATCTATATCCAGACTATGTATGATATACCTGACATCCTGTTACCCAGTGTAGCGGACATTTGATTGATGTGCTGACCGAGCATTTTGTCGATTGAGTTTTATTAAACGTTTTGAACTGGCTTCGAGTCAGTTGTCCCTTACCGGCCGCACACATCACACTGTTCCACTGTAGGGTTTAGTAATTTTGTAATTTAATATTAATGTGCAATTAATTAAATATTTAAAGTCCCGAAGCCTCTCTCCTTTAACAAGACCCCCTTGCATTAGTAAAGTGACCTCCATTCTCTAAACTGGTGACCACCGCGTCGGACTATCAAGGTTACACGTGTAAATAAATTTGCGTCGTTGCGTTTTTAAGGCGGTCGGTTCTACGAAAAGGGCAACTCAACTCAAGTGGACAGTGTTTTAAGTTAAATAAATACATTAATTAAATTCAGTGTAAATCGGCGAAAGACTTTTAAAAAATGACGCAACCAGCGACCGTGCTAAAACTTGAAGATTCGGGACTAGCATCCATATCGCTAGCATCCAAGATCCCGGAGTTCTGGACAGACCAGCCCAGGGTCTGGTTCATTCAACTGGAGGCGATACTGGCACCGCAGAAGCTTGGCGATGACACCAAGTACAATATGGTTGTAGCGAAGTTAGGCAAGGAGGTCATACAGCAGGTGACAGACATCCTGGTCAACCCGCCCGAGGAACGGAAGTACAAGGTACTCAAGGACAAACTCCTGGAAATTTATGAGGAATCCGAAAATAGGCAGATCCAGAAGCTGATAGGAGAGATGGAGCTAGGAGACCAGAAGCCCAGTCATTTACTCAGGAGGATGCAGGATCTCGCGAGAGGCAAGATAAGTGACGATACGTTAAGCGTTCTATGGCAAAAATTATAACCAGCAGCTGCCCGAGGAGTTCTAGCTGCAACCGAGGCCAAAATCTTAGACCGTCTAGCTGTAATAGCGGATAAAATTATGGAGAGTATGAGGCCGCAACCTGTCGCCGAGGTAGTGACAACAGACACAGCGTCGAACACTACGTCGGTGTTGGCGGCAGAAATAGCTAAGCTCAGCGCGAGGATAGACCAGATGGACCGTTCCAGGTCAAGTTGGCGAGGCAGTCGAGGTCGCGGAAGGTTCCGCGGACGTACACGTTCCCGAGAGAGAGACAGCAGCAGGTCGAGACGGACACCGGATAGCCCGGACTGGCTATGTGTGCACCACTATAGGTACAAAGGAAGGGCCAACCGATGCGAGCAGCCATGCAGCTGGAAGAAGAGTCAGGAAAACTAGAAAAGATGCAGGTAGAACCGGTGGGTACCTGCGTCGAATTAGGAAACCACCGCTTATGCGTCACAGACAAGGACAATGGTATGCGATATTTGATCGATACAGGAGCAAACATTTCAGTGTTACCTAAAGCTCATAGATCCGTGCGTAACAGTGCAGTGAACGAAAAATATAAACTTTACGCCGCGAACGGTAGTGAAATACAGACATACGGTACCAAAACTTTAGTGTTAAATTTAAACTTGCGTCGTGCTTTTAAATGGACCTTTGTGATAGCCGATGTAAAGCAACCTATTTTAGGAGCGGATTTTTTGTCTAAGTATAACTTGTTAGTAGATTTATGGAACAAACGATTGTTAGATCAAGAAACTAATTTGTACGTCGTTTCTACAATAGTTAACTCGGAGCATACGTCGATTTTTACTATAGCCGAGTCTCATCCTTGTTATTCTCTCCTAAGTAGGTTCCCTGAATTGACTAAGCCAGCGACGTTCAAAGAACCACCACGTCACAACGTGAGACATCACATCGAGACTACAGGTCCGCCAGTACATGCGCGCCCAAGGCCACTACCACCAGACCGATATAAAAAGGTAAGAGAAGAATTTCGCCTTATGCAGGAAATGGGTATTTGCCGCCCGTCGAAGATGGAAATATAAGGCCGTGCGGAGACTACAGATTGCTAAACGCTATAACAAAGCCCGATAGATACCCAATTCCTCACATAAGAGATTTTACGTTTATTTTAGCGGATAAAAAAAGTATTTAATTAAAACGTAAATGTTACTACTTTCAATACATTTTTTAATGTCTTTTAAAATTTCTACTGACTCCTTTGCGTCTAGTCTAGTCGGGAGGCTGTGGCTAATTACCACCCCACCATCAGACGTGCCGCCAAGTGATTTAGCGTTCTGGCACGATGGCAAACTCCGCGAGGCCTCACAAAGCTCAGCTTTTTTCTAGTTTATAATAATAGGTAACTTACTACTACTCAATTTAAATGTACCGCCCCGTATTAAGGTCCCTGTCATGTCTGAAAAATACAAATAATGAATGTATATCAATAGAAATAGATATGTTTTTATTCAAATAAAATTCAAGCGCGAGCTGAGCGGCCGCGCTATGGCGGTTATGGTTATAGCAATCCAAAACTGACAACAAAAAAAGTTTCAATAAGGTGTGGTGTATATAATCAAAGTATTCCCGTATGTTATATTTTTTACTGCTGTTTTTACTGCTGTTAGATCTTACTCTTCAATTTTGGCAAAGTGCCCGTTGGTCATGTTCCTGCGGCGGCGTATTCCATTCCTGTCGATCTCAATCCGCCAGCGCGGCGCCAGGAGCGCCGCCCGCGGTGCGCGGCGGCGGCCGCTTTATCAATATTATCAAAATCATTAATAATACCTACTAAAAGTGCTAGGAATTGAAGAAAACACTGCATGGCACTGTACTCGTTGTTTTCTTTAAATTCTTAAAACACCAATTTTCATTTTTTCTTCTTCTTGAGGCTTGCAAAAGTCAGCACCGTATTTTTTTTTAATGGCTGGTGAAACCTGTCTGAATTTAAATTGCATTCCATTATGAATTGATCTCGCTGAAATGTTCCTCCAGACACTGTCTTTAGTAAACAGTTTGTAATTTCTAGAGGGGCAGCTTGCCCTGTTGAAATGTTAAACAACTGATCCTTATCAATTAAAGGAGAGAATGGGTTGATAGTCTGCAGGACACTGTTCGAAAAAGCTTCAATTTGGATGTGTTGTTTTTTCATTCTATCAGGATGTAGATAGCAGTAGGTAATATCATTTCAGCATTTCAGTATTAGCACAGTAATCGTCGTCGTCCGCTCTTACATATTGTAAAAGACCATAGACCGAATGGCCTGGGCCGCTTGTAGTTATGACTGTTTTGTCTTTTCTAGTCACGGTTTTTATAATAACGACCTTTGCTGAATTATCAGGCATTTTCATTATTTATATTTTTATGTTATGTTTTGAAATTGTGATGGATATACTTCAGGTCTGCGAGAACTGCTCGTGAAATTAACCCAAATAACGCATTAGTGTAAATAATCTTTGTATGAATTTCGTATTACTTAGCTATAAACTGCAAATTCCACGACAAGAAATTTTTTTGATTTTTTTTTTGAATTATTGGATGGATTAGGTACATACGGAAATTTTGACTGGAATGTAGTTTGAATGAATCATGGTAGTTTCTGTCAAGCCCTGCACGAGTAAGTACATGAGATATGATTCTTGTTCGCGCTCCATGATTTTTAGTCCAACGTTGTCCAGCAGAAATTGAATTTGTGCGATTAACAATTCCAATAAGACGACGAGCAGCATCACCATTTATCGTCTGCTCTAACGTTAAATCCACAGGAATTCGTGAGAAAGGCTTCATGGTTCTTCTGATTCCAAACGAACCCTTAGCCATTTCAGTTCGGAGACCTGGATGTGTGTTGTCTACATGTTGCAGTAAATTTATGTAGTACACTAGCCATCGACTATAGTTTTGTTGATTGTAATAGAAGAATAAGCTGACGATTTTCGCAATGGTATATATGTACAAGTCTAAATCTCCAACTCTAATACTTTTAATGAATAAGTGGTAAAGATTTATAAAATCGATGTCAAATTGCGCCGTTTTTCCGTGCTTGCCGTCTAATTTGTCTTCTGTATATTCCTCATAAGATTGAATGAGACGTTGTGTTTCTGCATGCTGAACTCGAGGAGAGACATATTTATGAGCCAAAAATGTGGTGAGATATTCTAACACTGATTCGCCAACTGTCAATTGTTTGTTTTCCAAAAATGCTTCGAAATGTAATTGTTGCAGTACCAACGCCACGAGAGGATGTAATGTAATTCTGTACATGAAATAGATTCAAAAAAGGGTTTGTGCTTCTAATTGTGTTCAAGATACAGATATCAAAACAGAAGCTAAATTTTTTGTCTGTTTGTCTGTTTGTTTGTCCTTCTTTCACGTAAAAACTACCGCACAGATTTCTACAAAATTTTATACCGTGGTAGCTTATTACTCGGGTCAACATCTAGGCTACTTTTTATCCCGGAAAATCAAGGAGTTCCCCAGGGACTTTAAAAACTAAATCCACGCGGACAAAGTCGCGGGCATTAGCTAGTTAGTAATAAATTCAATCAGGCCCACTTGCAAAGACGCCGGGTTAAGTTTAACTCGGGAATAAAATTGTACTATTGACAGAAACTTTATACGAAATCTGTCAAAGCGGCAGCTAACTCTGGGTTAAAAGGATAACCCGGCGTTTCTGCAAGCGGGCCTTAAAATATTATAAATTTTACCTTTATTATGGTTTTCTTTATTTCGTTCGACTCATCTTCATCGTTCTTTAATTTCTTAACTGGTTGGTGTAAACTGTTACCTCAAGTTGTTAGCGATTTGCTTGAACAAATTCATCATCAGACAAAATGCATTCATTGTTGAACACAATCTCTTTTAGGTAGTGTCAACGTTGTCCTCATGTCTTTCGCATCCAATCAGGCGGCGCAAGAATAGAATAGAATATTTTTTTATTCAAATAAACTTTTAAAAAGTGCTTTCAAATCGTCAAGTGAAGCTATAATGATTCATGACTCGGTTGACAAGACCGAGATTTGTGGACGTCTATCGGTTGATAAAAAAGAAGCTTTTAGAAAATTACTTTTGCCCTTTGCCCTGCCTGTTACATATTATTCAGAAGTTCCAAATCATAGCTTGCGTGTAGAGAAGAAGTAGTGGTAATCAGCTTAATTGGTTAAACATGGCCTACCTTAAGGTCATAAACTTATTGCTTAGGAAAGACTACTTTTTATGGGATTACTGGTAGGTACCATTATTGCAGTATAGTGACTCCCGCTTAATTTTATGGTATTACGACAGCCTTTTGTCGTGTGGATGATTTGACGAAATCTCGTCATGTTTCGTGATTGTGTTTTGACACTTGGAAGAGAAATTTTAGAACGAGTTGTTTGCTTTTGAATATAAATGGCGCAAGTTCGTCAATTTCTACGTCGTACGTCTAGAAATGAAAAGGTAAAATTTTAATAAGATAATGTAATTTATTTCCAAAAATATTAGAGATCCTTAAGAAAATTTCATATATACAATACTATATTAAACCTAAATTTAATTCTAAAATTCTAATAAGATAATTTTTAAAATAATTTTTAAGATAATTTTGGATGTTAAACTTTAAAACTTAGATGGTTTGACTTAAATATACACGTTCTATAGGAAGTATTGGAGAGATTGAGTAACTGTTATAATCTAACTTATAATAAAACTGTAACTGGACGATTTCGTGTCTGTGTGTTTGTCCTTCTTTCACGTAAAAACTACCGCACAGATTTCTACAAAATTTTATACCGTGGTAGCTTATTACTCGGGTCAACATCTAGGCTACTTTTTATCCCGGAAAATCAAGGAGTTCCCGAGGGACTTTAAAAACTAAATCCACGCGGACAAAGTCGCGGGCATCAGCTAGTCTTTGAATATTACGGTTGAAGTGGGAGCGGGTGCGGTCAGCGGAGCGGGATTTTTATGAAATTGGTAGAAAAACGCGCGGACGCGACGTGTCCTAATCGAAGGCTGGTGCCGAGCGGCATGAAGAGCGGGTGGGGTGCGGATAGCGGCCAGTTTGAATTAAACGCTCAAGTGAAGTACGTAAAGGGCATGTTCTAGTTCAGTATGGAGTTCCTTGGTAATGAACTAAAATAGCCTCAAGTGAAAGAGACAAAAAATATAAAACTTAAAACTTGTTATATCATCCCCTCTTTGCTTGTAGGGGAGGTACCCAAAATAATAGTTTTTTTTTTCAAGATTTCATTATACAACTTTGTCTGCGTAATTAATATGTTTAATCTTGCCAAATTATAGCTCTTTAGTACATCGTTCCTTGTCGACTTATTTAGTCTGTGATTTTGTTCCTACTGTGCTAATAGTACCAGAAGTCCGAACTAGTAGTCTTTTGATCTTTTGAATGTACTAGTACGGAGCGCTCCTGAGTGACCAGTATCGATTCACTCAGTATCGATAATAAAGCAGCCCCCGGTTAAAACTTAGTGCGCGGCCGCCACAGGAGCCCGGAGCGCCCGGCGCGGCGCCGGCCGGCGCCGATCGGACACGTCTTCTTGAAGCAGAGCGGACATGCGCGCCAACGCTCAGCCGGATGCACTTTGGTGGTCGGATAAAGAGCCTCGCGCGCGTCGCCGCGCTGACCTGCGGACCATCAATAGGTCGGCTTTGTAAAAGTCACATGCGCGGTGGATAATACGGGCCTGCCCGCGAAATTCCATTTAGTTTTTCGAAATTTGTAAACTAATACGACAAAGTAGGCGTGCGACGATGGCAGTATCATCTTCACAGCTTTATATAAAAATCTTTACTTGAAACTGGTCACTTTCAAGTAAAGATTTTTATGTAAACCTGTGAAGATGATAATTCCACTGGCGCAATTAGAATGCCATAAGCCTACTTTGTCGTATTAGTTTACAAATTGCGAAAAACCAAATTAAATTTGAATTTCGCGGGCAGACCCTTGTCTTCAACCTTAAGTTTAATACCTATATCTACTATGCAGTTGGCTGTTCAGGCTGGTCTCCATAAAAATATGCCGCTATAACCAAACACGTGTGGTGTCAAAAAATAATTTGTCTATCCTTCACCGGCTGGAAAGAGCTGAATTAAGAACCATCCTAATTAAACCTTTCGAAAAAATCGCAGTCACATAGGTACCTACAGTCAATTCCACGACACGAACTCCCAAAGCCCTGCCCTTTCATTGACCAAATCATACCTTAAAGATCGGCTTACATGCCAGATTCTTCTCAGTTCTCAGTACAGTCACTACTCACAAGTCAGTAGGTTCATAGCCAAGAAAATATAACCACTACGTTGTTCATAGCTCTTGTAAAGGTTGGACGTGCGTGTTGATGAGAAAATATTTAAAATGTCTGATATTGTTAGCTTCGAAGTGAGAAAACGTAAAAGACGCTCTTTTTCGTCAACAGAAAGAATTATACATAAAATAAAAAATGATCTACGAAAAAGTTGTTTTATAAAAAAATAAATATAATGTACAGTAGTTATCTTAATATATATATTTCTTGTGTGCGTGTGTATGTCACTGAACTCCTCCTAGACGGGTGGACCGATTTTGATGAAATTTTTTGTGTTAGTTCAAGGGGATTCGAGGATGGTTTAGATTCACAATTTGGTCCACTGGAAAATGTTTATTTAACTATTTTTTCATATATAAGTAGTGGCGGTACGAAGTTCGCTGGGTCAGCTAGTAGTTGTATATTTTTTATTCGATGACAATATAGTCCTTGACTGCGATCTCACCTGATGGTAAGCGACGATGCAGTTTTAGGGTAAGATCTATAGCTGGCACTCTCACTCAGCTTAGACTCAAGACTGAGTTAAAATGAGACAGATTTATATCGGAACATATTTGTGTCTCATTTTAACTGTTTCTTGAGACTTGAGCAGAGCCAGAGTACGATGCACAGATCTCAGCCTAAGATGGTAGCTGGCTAACTTGGAAGGGGGATTTGTATTCAGCGCTAAGATGACCCAGACAGACTAAAAGAGGGGTGCTCTTTTTGCATCGAGGCTAGAAAAAGAAATTTTGAATTTTACCTCGTCTCCGTAACAGTTCACGTTGCACGTCCTGCACTAGGTCAAGAAGATTCCATCGCGCAAGTTCATACAAGTCCACTGAGTAAACCTTAATTAAAGGAAAAAAAATAGCTGCTGAAAACACAAGCAAGAGCATTACAGAAAAGATTGTTACATCGTCACTGTTGTTGCAAAACTGTTTCACACTGGGTATTTCCATGTCTAGCTTTTCTAAAGATAATAATTGCTTGAATGTTTATGTTTTAAAAATTTTGAATATTTTGAATTAAAATTTGAAAAAAAAAAGAATTACACTAGCGGCACGCTATGATGGCCGGTTTGACACATTACAATAGTGATGTGGAATGTCAATTTATTCTCGAACAAAAAACAATTAAGTTTTGTTTTTGTACCTGATTAAATAGGTTTAATAAAACAAAAATGTATATGTTTATTTAATTTATTTGAACGAACTGAATATTTGAATGAAAATGAATATACATACTTTATATGCACACAAGAAACATATGAATACAAAAGATACCAAAAAAGGTGCCACAAAAGGCCATAATTAATCAGATTCGTCCATACTACTATTTTCACTGTCGTCACTGCTATCATCACCTACATTAATAATTATATGTTCGTTTTCTATAATATTATCTATTTTCACATCTCTTTCATAATCTTCCCTTATTAATTTAACAGTTCTATTCACAACCTTTTCCCAGTCTCCTTTAGTCACATGTTCACAAGCTTCTTCTAATAATTTTAGCATTTTTTTTGTGGTAAATGGGGGTTCTGTATTGTGTCTTGCAGCATATCCCTTAATTTGAGCCCACACCAACTCAATCGCATTATACTCACAATGGTAAGGCGGTAACCGTATAACTCTGTGCCCATGTTCTAATGCTATTTCGTCAATGACGTATCGGATCTTGGTTGGTTTGTTTTCTTTTAAAAGACGTACTAATTCCGCTTTTAACCTATTCATGTTTGCATCTACGCCATTTTTACGAAGCCATGCGACGATATCAGCTTTCTTTTGGGATTGGGCAGGTGGCTTGTCAATTTGCATCGAGTGGTATGGGGCGTTGTCCATAATTATAATAGATGGTTCAGGGAGGCTACACAACATTGAGGTAAACCATTCAGTAAACTTTTCTCCATTCATGTCTTCATGATAGTCTCCAGTGGTTTTTGACGCAAAAGCCATGAGAGAACCTTCGACAAACCCGTTGATGGTTCCGGCGTGACAAATTATAAGTCGCGATCCTTTTCCTACAGGAACTTTGGAAGTAGATGCTGCTGTGTCATCGTTCCAAGAACGGCCTACAGTATGGTTAGCATTAAGCCATGTTTCATCCAAGAACACAACATTTTGCCAATTTTTGATTTCTTTCACTTGCCGTAAAAAAGTATACCTTGCCATCGCTATATCAAATCTTTCCATCAATATTTTGCGTTTGTTACATTTTTTGTATCGAAATCCAATGGTCTTCAAAATCTTCGTTAAAGAACTTTCCCCACCGAAGAATAATCCAGCTTCCTTCAGTGAATGCACCAACTTTTTTCTTGTTGGATACTCCTTCTGTAAATAGTAGCCGTAAACATGTCTTCGGATAGCATCGGCATCAAAGCTATCGATGCCTACGACTGGTTTTGCTCGTTTTCTCTTTTTTGGTGTGTGAAGTTTATTTTCTTCTGTGCCAGTCTCGCCATATTTTTTTTTAGTTATCCGTCTAACAGTTCGTTGTCCAATATTAAGCGCATCAGCTACGCGTTCAACCACTGACGTTATAGGTAAAATTGGCCCTCCATTTTGAGCTTCACGATCGAAATAGTTACGAAGGCGTATTACGAACTCACGTGTCTGACTATTTAGAACAGTTCTCTGCGTACGTTCGGTCATATCGACGAAATCCACAACAAAGGGCTTGAACAGAGTCCAAATTAACGAGCAAGGGTCAACAGTAATGCAGTATCAATATTTGAAATCCAAAGCCAGGTCAAAACTATATCACAATCGCATTGCACTGACAGTTTATACTTTTCGAAGCAACGTCAATTCGAAACTGCTTTGTTTTGCATTGAGCATTGACGCGAGTTTGCCGGAGGTAGTAGTTGTGCTAGCCAGCGATCCTATGTGACGATCGTATTAGATTCCATTTTTAAAAATTTTCAATTTAGAAAACCAAATGCCGAGTTGTGGTATATATCATATAAAAATAAAAATTTTACCTTTTGTATGAAACAGCTGATATTTTTTTGCGATTTCAGAGGTTTGTCCACATAGTGAAAATTGTTCATATTCACAAGTACATTCACCCCTTAAATGGTGCAAACTGATTTTTCTACACTTGTATACATTTTAGAAATCAATTTAATAAATAAATTTTGAGTCCTAAACCTAAAACTACATTCGATAAAATTTATGAATCTCTGCACATCACTATCGTCAATAAAGTAATACAATTATTTCCTTCAAAGTCGTTATCAATTAATACGGAACTTCATGAGCGGACAAACGTCAAACCGGCCATCATAGCGTGCCGCTAGTTTAAAATTATCGATTTTACTAAAAACAGATTAAATAAAATAAAACGTAGCGCTTATATTCTCTTTGTAAAACAATGCAGTTCAAAAAGTTTCAAAACAGCTGTTGAAAAGTTTAAAATCATAGACAAAAATAAGTCCAATATCTTTGGCATTAAAATTGACAAGCAAGATTACAGGCAAAGAATTAGGCAGTACCAAGTACCTAAAGGGTCAGAGAATAACCATTAATATGTATCTACGGATTTGCAACCCAGAATATTGTAATTCATGTTTTTGTTAAGGTTTTTGTATGGGAAAAAATTATGCAGCAAGTCTAAGAAAATAGTGAAAACACACATAATTATACAAACCTTTTACAAACGCTAAAAGGGACAAATTATTGTAACATGTGTCACACAGCCTCTTTTACATTAAGGTAAAGTGTAAAGTTATGCTGTCATTTTTATGATTGCCTACATTTTCTAACCCTTCTCTGCCCTCTGCAATGTCTAAACCCTAGAGAAAGAGTAATGCGCCCATGAACTTAAATAAAAAGTAAAATTTTATTTCGACCCCCTATAGATTAAATTTTTTTTTATTTGTTGTTAAAGCGCCAATAGAAATACACAATCTGTGTAAAGGAGGTTGGCGAATTTTGACCCAGCATTTTTAAAAAATCGGTCAAGTGCGAGTCGGGCCTCGCTCTTTTAGGGTTCCGTACCAATAGTATATGACCAAATCATTGTTTTAAAACTAGATACATATTTAGACATCTTAGTTCTTAGAAAGTACTATATTAGCATACTAGCTGATGCCCGCGACTTCGTTCGCGTGGAAAAAGTATTAAGAAAAGAACCGCTTTGTGCTAATTGCGAGGTTTTTACGATTGTCTTACGCCACTATATTATTTTTTTATTAATAATATAAATTATATTATTAATATTAAAATATGTATTAATTATTTGGTACCTACAAACCTACAATTACACACTACACAATCTAAATTTCGTAAATACCCATATTTTAGGTGGGCAGTACCCAGCAGCATCAGGATTGAGGAGTTGGTAACTGGTCTTCAATGTTGTAGTCCAGTGATGCAGGATGGGAGAGGGCGATTCCCAATACAAACCGAACGGTAGTGAAATTAGTTGTATAAGTCGGAGCAGGTGTCCTCGTCGGCAACAAAGTCAGATATGTTTGTCGCGCAACGAGGGAAGGTAGCGTGGAAAGATAACTTCATTACTTAGGATGTTTATTCTTCGAACAAAGTACCCTCAAAAGCCCCTCTTTTACATTTATTAGCCATGGACCAGAAGCGGGAATTACTACTCAAAACTAATCAGGCTTTAAGAGAACGCGTCTCTTAAAACGCTGAAACCCTACCTAAAGCCGTCTCCACCATCCCCAATAACGGCCCCTTTCCACTCAGCTAATAACCACAGCACGACAGACAAACCACCATCTGAACGTGAGGGTAACTATCAAAATGAACAAATCAACCAATGGACAATTATTATCGTGAGGGTAGTTATCAAAAATATCAAAGTATTAATTAATCATTTTCAATATTCTAAATGTATAGACAATACTTATTTGATTAGGGAGCGATTGCTATCGCAATCCCTCAATCAAATAGAACGACCTAGACGCGAAGGCATCTACTAGTCGAATGAGTCTCTGGGCAGAGACTGTCAAAGTATGAATTAATCATTAACACTAATCAAAGCGTGCAGACAATATTTATTCGATTAGGGAGCGATTGCTATCGCAATCCCTCGATCAAATAGAACGACCTAGACGCGAAAGCATCTACTAGTCGGATGAGTCTCTGGGCAGAGACTGCCTTCATATCGTCGAAACAGCCTTTTTATACTAATATTTCACAAGATGGCGTACCCGCGCTGTCAAAGTCAAATGTCAACTTGATTGAACTAATTTTAATAAATAAAAGGAAACGGAAGTCAAAACGATACTTTTAAATAATTAATATAAATTAAACGGAAAATCAATTGCGCCCACATATATATTGGTGGCATCTATACAAACACATAGCTACTGCAGGAAATTTTCGCGAGCGAAGCGAGCGCAAATTTTTTAAGGACTGCACTACTTATCTATGTTATTCATACTTGGTTACTACAACACCAATCCAGAAAAGACATTTTCGCGAGCGAAGCGAGTGCGAAATTTTTCGATTGCACTGTGTCTCTAGGTAGTTCATACTTGAAAACTGCAATAGCAATTTAAAACCGATATTTTCGTGAACAAAGCGAGTGAACAAAAACTTTCGATTGCACTACGCCTCTATGTGGAAGTGAAATTAGCTGAATAGATTGATACACACAATATCAATTTACAATTGATAGTTTCAAAATCCCCACCAATTTGGTGGACTGACCCAGCAGCACCAAGATTTAAGGGTTGGTACCAGCTTAGTCCATACTTTGCACCTACATAAGCAACATAAAACCGACGCTGTAGCGAGCGAAGCCAGCGCGAAATTTTTAAGACTGCACTACTTAACTGTGTCCTTCATACTTGATTCTTTCAATACCAATTAAGAAAAAACACATTTTCGCGAGCGAAGCGAGCGCGAAATTTTTTGATCGCACTATGCCTCTGTGTAGTCCATACTTGGCACCTACAACAGCAACGCTACAGTGACATTTCTGCGAGCGAAGCGAGCGCGTTTTTTAGGACTGCACTTCTTAACTTTGTACTTTTATACCTGCTTCTTACAATAACAACTAAGGAAAGACACTTTCGCGAGTGAAGCGAGCGCGAAAATTTTTTCGATTACATTGCAACACTATGTTGTATGATTTTCAGATAAGTGTTCATAAGCGAGGTAAAATAAGCAAATCACTTCATTAAGATTATCTTAAAATAATATATTTACTATGGTAATTAATGTTACTCACCATAAGAATATTATTAATGGTAGATTGTGATATCATTTTACTAATCATCTACGAAGACAGAGACTAGACTGATTTAAAAACCAAATTTAATAAATGCAGTTGGCTTTTGAACACCCTGTAGTATTCTTTCTACTCCTTTTCCTTTTGAATTTTGTACACTCGGAATTAGGTACCAAATGCATCGGAATAAGGATTTTTACATCGGAATAAGGTGCTCCGGACTATTTTCATATTTTATTTAATTTTACATATTAATTAAGGTTTAATACTTAATCAAACTTTTAGCCTATTTCAAGAGTAAATCAAATAACCCTTCTGATAAAAATAGCCAGTTCTGTAGAAAGGTATAATGAATGCTTAATTTTTGATGATTTTTCAAGTTTTAATGAAAATACCGCGGCATTAGGTGCCGTTACCTTACGTTTATTTGTGAATTATATCCCTTTTATCCTTTATTAAATAGCTGTTTTCTCGTGATGCAAATTTTTTTTCAATTTCGGTGTTTTCATTTCGGTTGATTCGGTGGCCTAAACTGGCAACCAAAATGATAAAAAAACTCACCGAAGTGTTAAAAATCCTCATTTCGGTGAGTTTTTATCGTTTTGGTGTAATTTTTTCATTTTAGGGGATTTTTTTGTCATTTCGGTTGGTTATTATTTCTTTTCGGTGAAAATCCAGGCCAGCAAGTGAATTTTTCAAAATCTTTGAATGCAGTTTTCTAATGTGTCTCCAAGATCTGTAGTTTTATGCGATATATTGTAATAGCTAATGCCCGCAACTTCATCTGCGTTTTTAAAAAACCGCCTGTGCTTGCACTGCGCCACTGTAGGTATAGTCCATACGTACCTACAATAGCAAGCCCCAATTTTTTTAGATTCTAAATCCCTACCATTTAGGTGGGCTAGTACCCGCAGCATCAGGATAGGAAATGATACCTGGAGTTCAATGATGTAGTCCAGTGGTTAATGGCTCCCCTACGCTGAATTATTATGTATTCCATTTTTGGTACCTATAATATCAATTCACAGTTAATCGATAGATTCTACATCCCCACCATTTAGATGGGCCGGTTTGCAGCAACATCAGTATTGAGCAGTTGGTACTTAGAGATCAATGATATAGCCCAGTGTTGATGGCTTCACTACGCAGATATGTATTCCATAATTGATACCAACAATACCAATCCCAACCAATATTTTGCGAGCGAAGCGAGCATGAAAAATTTTACTGCTGAATTACGCCACTATAGTCCATACTTGGTACCTACCCTAGCAATCCACAACCGACACTTTCGCGAGCGAGGCGAGCGTGAGACTATTACGACACTACGTCATTATGTAGTTTATACCTACTTGGTACATAAAATATCGTAGTTATCTAGTATATCTAGATAGTTTCTAAATCTCCACCATTTAAGGAGGGCCGTAAAAAATTTCGCGCTCGCTTCACTGCAAAATTTTATATATTTTTTCATATTATTTTGTATATTATTATAATTTTATAAATCGCGGGATTTTAAAACTAAATTTATGCGGATGAAATCGCGGGCTTCAACTAGTATTTTAATAATATAATATACATAAGCCATGTCAATGTTAAGCAGTGATAGCCTAGTGGTTTGGACTGTGGTCTCCTATTCGGGGGGTCGCTGGTTTGATCCCGGGTACGCACCTCTGACTTCTCGAAGTTAAGTGCGTTTAAGCAATTAAATATCACTTGCTACAACGGTGAAGGAAAACATCGTGAGGAAACCTGCACACCTGAGAGTTCTTCATAATGCTCTCGAAGGTGTGTGAAGTCCACCAATTCGCATTGGGCCAGCGTGGTGGACTTTGGCCTTATAACCCTTCTCTGAGAGGAGACCTGCGCTCAGTAGTGAGCCGTTAATGGGTTGATGATGATGATGATGATGAAGCCATGTCTGTATTCGTTTTCGGTGCATTTTAATTTCGGTGGACAAGGTCTTTCAGTTTGGTGGTTAGTTATTTCATAACGGTGAACAAATGTTTCAGTTCAGTGGCATCTAAATATCAAACACGAATTGTCTAAGGTTATTAAGATTTAAATCTTGATAGCATTACATAAGAGGTTAACCAATCAAGAAGTATAATATACGCAGCAAAAAAAACCTAATAAGTAGGGTAAAATTGGGGCTTCTGCATCACTCTCGCTGCGCTCGATGATGCAGGAGCCCCAATTTTCAGCCAAGAAGGTGTATGTAGGCTATTTTAATTTATTTCAAACAATTTGGATTCATCTTCATTTTACACAACAGAACTATTTTATTTAATACTTATATCTTGCTTATATCCAACCATTGTCGATTTGATTGTCATCATTCAGCTAAACTCTTTAGAATTTACTAAGTTTGACACATGGTGCAAGGTCAAAATATATTAGTTATTAAGACATTCTTTGACGATCGCGATATGTACCTACCTACTTTCAATATAGTTAAAATGATAAGAAATGGGTGGAGGAAATTTTAATAAATTAAACTAGCTTATTTAATCATCAATAACTTTATTGTTTAAACACCATCTATTTAAACACGTTACATTTTTTAATGCACAGATAGTTGGATGATAAATACAGCTATAGATATCAGAATTAGAATTATATAATTTATATAATGTTAACAAACTAGGACAGCCTTTATCTTCTAAATTATATACATTATCATTTTTCAATATATCTTTTAACCATGCCTGCTTTTCGAGACCTTTACAATAAACATCTTTGTTTTTAAGAAAATGTACTATATGACATTTAAAATTCTCATAAGGCACGACTCCTTCGCTCCAAGATATTTTTCTATTTCTTTCAATCCAATCAACCTGTTTCCTTTCCGTGTCTGTTAGCCATTCATAGGGATAAGGTGGTTTAATTAACAAAACTTGAATCCGATCATTGTACACTAAGGCAATCTCTTTAGGTATAAAGTAATTCTGATCATTTTTAAAACCTTGAACATCCACAATAATTTTCATGATAATTTTCGTACAATATTGCTCAGCGGTCTATACTCCACAAGACGATCGTTGATAATTAAACAGTAAGCGCTGGTATTACTCGGAATATCCTGAGATGTTTCAATTTCTAGGCGAACATCAACTGGACCAGTTTTTAAATTTTCATTTTGCCTGGAACAGTCTATGACAAATAAAGGTGCCTTTTCTTTAAATGTAAGCAGATCAAGCAATGGATCGATAGGATGGTTGTAAAACGACTGACGAAACTTAGCATACATGTCGTATAATATACTGTATTTATTTTCATCAAACTTGAGATTTAGTGCATCGTAGGGATAATAGTGTGAATTCAAGAATAGTGTAACATTGGTCAGTGTACAATGATCGAATATTGTACTGTCTTTCGTTTTAATGTTTTTTCTATTAGTCTGCAAACCAAATATAACATATCGAGGTTTTTCTAATTGAGATGCTGTCTTTACCGCCCATGAATGTTTTGTAGTTTTTGGTAGTAATGGATATTCATATAAATCCCAATTTCTAAATGCTATTTGTATAGGATTATCTTTCTCTAATTTCCTTAGAAGCATCAATCTTTGCTGGTCTGAAACTTTAATATGAGGCACTCGCCATTGTATTCTCTGTATATTGATGTCTACAATATCATCGTTACCTGTAATAACGCTATTTAAATTGGTACTACTTCTGTTAAGTATAAGTTCATGTTTACAGTTAATTATTATTTTATTGTAATCTTCAGCGAATCCTAAAATCTTATTCAGAGGCATCAAAGCATTAAAGTTCCCATTTTGATTTTTAAATCCTTCTATATTCCAGCCCCACACAGCAGCTGCTTTACTATCTCCGCTATTCATTGAAATGTAAGATTTTATTGTTGTAGTTATTCCAGCATTTCTAATACGATCAATTTCAACACCATTCATTTCATATCGGATATCTTGGAAAAGAAAAGCGAAAGCATTATTACTGAAATCAACGCTTTTTTTTTGAACTTTGCCTGCTTGATCTTTATAAGTTACTGAAATATTTCCTTCAATGTAAATAGAACTAGCTGATGGTAGCACATAAATATCTTGCTGGTGAATGGGTATCCGGATTTCATCATTTTCATTGAAACTATTATTGTATGGATTATATGTATGGATTTCATAACTCTCGATAGAGTTATCAAATTCAGGTAAATTATTAATTTGAAGAAGACTCATACTTTAAAGCCAAGTGCCTCAAGAAATTTTTTATTGCTTTGATTAATTTTTTTATGCCTTCTAACACGTCTAACTTGTTTTACACTTTTCTTTGTAATAACTTTCTTTACTCTTGGATTAGGTTCTTTATAACAATTATTACTTGTACTGAAGACAATCATTTGGATTTTTTCAAATGTAGGCACAAAACAATAGTTTCACCTCTGAAATTTATAGGGTTGCCTTCTAAATCCAAAATTTTTATGGTTATTGATGAAATTATCTTTTGTTTTACAGGAAAATATATAACGTTGCAAGGATTTTCTATAAATCTATGACTAGGTGGAACGTTTGGCACAAACTCGTAAATAATATGTGTGGGAGAACCGTTAGTGTACGATCCCTGCACAAGATTACATTCGATCCTTATGACGGACACCGGCAGAATGTTTACTGGAACTGATGATTCATGCCATTTATTTGCTGTTAACTTTCCTCTCGGAAAACCTAACATAGGGCCAATACTATTTTCTAAATCAAAATTTATAGTTTCACTACAGAACAAAGAACATGTCATCGTGTTGATGTTAGGTTTTATTTGTAATTCACAATTTTCAACTCTTTCTTTTAGATATTCATACAAATCTTGTAAATCGTAAGAACCTGGTGGAACATCGATTCTTTTTTTTTCTTCACCATATCCAAATACATTATTATTATAGTCCACATTTGGAATTGAATTAAATACCGAAAAATATATCAAACCGCACTCATATTCATCTTCCAAAATAAGAGGGGGGGTGTAATGAGATTCTATAATGGATTTATTTCCCACAATAGTTAAGGTAAGAGACATTTTGGTTGACTGAACTTTTATTTCATTGTGCAAACTATTTATTTAATAGTTTTATTCCAGAAATTTATAAGAAATCTGATACAAAGATGACCACAGTTAAAAGAGTTGCGTCCTTGAAAATTATCATAGTTGTAAGTAATATTTGATCCTACATACTTTAAAAATTCTTTCGGTGGTTTTAAATTACCATAACTATCAAAGTATTCAATATAATTATTTAGCTTTGCATAGGCTACCCAATGCGTTCCAGGATTTTGAGACACATCCAAGTTGATAACACCACACTCTTTTTGAAATGGATACTTAGGTAATTCATCCCTCATGAATACACCTCTGAAATAGGGAATTTCTTTTGAAAACTTTAAAATATCAATATTAGATAGAGCGCGATTAGGTAGCCGTCGAATCAGTTTTTTGTCTTTGCTGTGTATATTCCCAAACCATCTCCATAGGGCTTTATAATTAATCCTTTCCCAATACATAATGTTTCCATTTTTTCATTATGTCTTTTTAGTTCTTGAAATTTTTTTTTCATTAAATTTATAGCATTAACTGCTTTTACTATACTAGCAGCACCACCTGCTAAGCCGCCAGCGGCAGACAACCCCGCAAAAATTGGAATTAATGGTAATACTCCGCCTGTCTTCGGTATGGGTATAATCCGTGGTATATTTACAGATGATTTCTCAGCTAACTCCTTAGCAGCGGCAATAGCTAATTCGATTGCAGCCTTTTTGCATTTAGGTTTCAATTTGTGGATATGTTTCTTTGTCCGAGATACGATATCTTTAAAGTTTTTCTTCAAACCGGTACCAGATTTATTTATCTTTGAATAACTAGATTTTCTTCTCAAAGTCATTTTATGCAGAGGTGATTCCTGTTTTTCCATTTTTTTAAAAATAGGAGAGAACTCTGTCTCTGGTCGTAGACAATTAGAGACTGAATAATGTTGACATAATTTGTGCTTATAAAACACTCTGCTTATCTATCCAGCTATTTTCGCTAAGCGGCAGACCCAACCACTTGACATACAATTGATTTCCTTTTCTTTTTAAAACCTTTTCAATGAGGTATATGTCAGGATGATATGTTTTTTGTAATTCTTCAGCATAGAAAGCTCCTAATATAGGACGTTGTCTAGCATCTTTTAAAAGGTAGGTAATAGGGTGTGTATTTTGAATCTGAGCAATACGAAAAATTTCAGTTGACCAATTGGGAGTATATCCCTTTTCAAAAGTTCCTTTGTATTTGCTAATTCTAACATAATCTCCAATTTTAAATTTCGGATATTTTTGTATTGGTGCTGATACTTGAATCGATCTGTATCTGTTAAGTATTATTTTTTTATTCTTTTCACTAACTTTATCTGGAGCCATACCAATTGTTCTGTGAAATGTGGAGTTATATCTTTTCATTATGTGATCGAGGGTTCCATCATTCCATTTGTAATTGCCTTGTAAGCTAAATTGCTTATAAAGTTTTGTTTTTAGCGTTCTTATAAATCTTTCTACTATTGACGCCTTTTTAGTGGTATATGTAGAATAATGATGAATATTATACTGTCGTAATTTATTTTTAAAACAGTTATTATAAAATTCTTTTCCTAAATCGGTTTGTAGATTTTTAGGAACACGACCTTTTTCTAGTATCTTACTAAAAGCTTCAGTTACAGTTTCTTGATTTTTATGTTTAAGAGGATATGCCCAAGCATATTTAGAGAAAGCATCAATGACGGCTAATATATATTTATATTGCAAATTTTCTTTGGAAAATGATTGCATATCAACTAGATCAGCCTGCCATACATCATCAATGTCTTTCAATATAACACGTCGTCGAGGAAAATTCTTTCTTACATTCTTATGAATTTCATTTACTACACTAACTTTGCTCATTTTTTTAATTTACGACTAACTACATCTATACTTTTTTAAGACTACTTGTTTCTGAATGTAACTGTATCAATGTTTGTTCGACTGTTTTCAATCTTTTTATGATCTCATCTATAATTTTGTCAACATATAATTTAGTAGCACAATCGTTTGGGTCTATAGGCATACCAATATGTTTAATGATTTTATGTTGAGCATCAAATATATTTTCCAAGGAAGAATAATCCATTTTTAATTTTTTGTGCACATGATGACCAAACTTGTCGACATTCATGTTCGATAGTATTTATAGAACTAGGCTTGATAGAAAATAACTCATAATTTTATATAATTTATTTTATAATACCAGCTTCTTTAAGTTCTTCGATTATTGATATAATCTCATTATCATGACTAGTGTTGCCAGCATCTTTAGAAGCAATTAAAATTTTTAACCTATCTACCAACTCGTTAGGATCATCCCAATAAATGAAATCTGTATTCTTTTTGTACTTTTTTAATGTTGGCATAAAACCGCCTTGTTTTTCTACCTTGTTAGATTCAGTTTCAGAAAATAATGGTTTCACGATTTTAGTATATTTGACTCCTTTATCACCTTTTATCTGATTTAAAGGATTATAATCTCTCTTATGTACATTAGTGTTACATAAAATATCTTTATAAACTAACTTATCTTGTTCAGATATCACCTCTAAATCTGGCTTACTTTGAAATAACAATTCTGCTAATCCCGGGGTTACTTCATAGCTTCTAGTTCCTATCTTAGCTATCATATTTTTACTAGAACCATCTAAAAACATGACTTTTGAATTTCCAATCATCAATGTACTGTTTTCATTGCGCACACCAAATGGCACATTTAAATTTTTGCATACATTTTCTGGCATCGGCGAGGGAGTGCGAATTTCTTCATCTTTATCAGAATTTTCACAAGAAATTTTCAGTTTAGGTGTCAGGTAATCTTCATCTTTCTTGCCATCATACTTTTCGTTATGGATAAAATCAGAAGAAGAATATGAATCGTTTATGTCATTAAGAGTTTTCATCTTCGTGGAAGTTTTTTCATTATTATTTTCTGCATTTTTATGCCATACTAATGATTCTAATGGATCAGTTATAGATCTAAAAAGTTTGCGTCTCCTTAGTTCCATATCTTCTTCATCTTTTCGCATTTGCTTTGCTTTTTTTTTAATAGTTTCAATCGATTTAATTAATTGTTTCTTTACGTTTGCTTCCATATTGACAAAAATGGTTATCTTGATAGTTGCTTAATTTCAACTGAATAAATTTTCGCGTTGTAAGTTCTATATAATAATTTATTAGTCAAATTCCACAAATATGTCGAATGCCTTTCTATATCTGCCTTTGTTTAACTCACAATCCTTGTTTATTAACAAAAACGTATGCGGATCTTTCCAGATATTTGAACATAATTGCTTAAAGTCACGCCAGCTCATATCAGAGTTAACATGTTCTTGATATATGTGTTTTAAGTTTATATCATCTTGCTTAAATATGATTAAAAGATTAACATTATCTCGTATTAATTGCTTAGGAATTTTTGAATATGTCTGAGACAAATAAAAACAATCAACTTGCTTATGTCTACCCATCGAAAAATAATTTCGAATATTTACTTGATTTTCACATGCCACATCGTCAAAAATGAAAATGGAGTTTTTCATGATATCGTTAGGTGAAATAACATCTTCATGATTTTTAAGCATAATAAGTTTTACATCTGGGATATTTTGAAATACATTATATAAAAAACAATATTTCGATTGAAAAGTGGTTTTAGAGTAAATATAGACATTCTGGAACCTCAGACCGTTTTCATGTAATAATAAATTAATCATTACATTTGTTTTACCGCAATTAGAGGGTCCACAAATTATAGATCGAATCGTATTTGGTAAGAGTTTACTATGTCTGTTATAACATGTTGATGGTATTTCAGTATCTATGTAATGTATATCTAAAGATTCGGCTTGTTTGATCAACTTCATTGTTATTTGTGGCATACTTTTTAGATTACTCATTATTAAATACAGCAATCGTGTTTCGACTTGTCTGTCTTGTTTAGAATTTATGAATAAACCTTGTTAAATAGAATTAAAACCCTAGGTATCATAGTCTAAGTATCAATTTCAAATGCTTTCTGTATTAAATAGATCATAAATTGTTACTTGTTTACCATATACCAAATATGCTAACATGTTTTGAAAACTTGATGCCTTAAAGATGATTCTATTACATTCTTGAACAATAATTTAAATACTTAATAATTAAATATTCATTCTCAGTTCATCTCTCACAAGGAGTACATACAATTGAATTTTCTAAACATTGATCCTCGTCTCTCTGGCAAGTAATTAAATTTTTCATACATTCCGATTGTATTTTAAAAAAAAATGTTTTCTCAGAAATATTAAATTTTGTTTTGTTTCAGGATAATGGCGAACTATTATTGTATTGATGAAAACGCTCGAAGCATATGCGAAAGCATTGATCCATTTTCTTTAAATTGCGCTCAAGATGTGAATGCTATACTGGAGAAAGAAGAACAAGACAGGTTAAGTGAGCAAAAGAAAACAGAGTCACTTCAAAATATTAAAAAGTTGAATAAACTATCTTTGAAAAGAAAGCTTCCAAAAGTAGACCTGCAAACACTAATGCCAGATTCATCTTTTTTTATTCGAAAAAACAGGATGAAGGCGCATCATATAATCAAAATTGAAATCCTGGAAATCAACAACAGCGAGCAGGAAAATAGTGTGAATAGTCAATTAAGTGTACAATATGTAGTGACAGACAATTATGATAACATGATGTATGCAACGGAAGAATTAATTAATAAGATTATTCAGAAGTTAAGCATGCCAGAACCATTGTAAGTGATTGGAATAGATTTTATTAAATTAATCACTATTATATCAAGTTAATGGGGTTTTTAAATGTATACAATACCTAATTGTTTGATGGTGCAATAAATTATTTAAAAATTATAAATGTTTTTTTTTTACGAGTGTTTTAGATATTAGTAAAGAAAACTAAACCTACTTGTAAATTATAAGACTTCTTTTAAATATTTTACTATTTGAGAGCAATAAAATGAGAATAAAATATAATTAAAGAAATAATCATAATTGAGTCTGTTTGGAATGAAAAATAAAAAGACATAGAAGTTGTTATAATTGAAGTTTATTGTTTTATATGTTTAATATATTTACACATGAATTTCCTTATTACTAAATAAACATAAATAATAAAAGTACTTAGAATATAGTTACACAAGCAAATTTAAGTCTTATTTAGGTAAATAAGTAACTAGTGACAATATATTTTAAAATATAGTACTATAATGTCCCCAAGGTAAAGTATTATACTTTTTATAAATTTGTCGCTTATCATCATTTCCACTAAGAACGAGCTTTTTAATTTTTGTGTATACAATTTATGATTTTTAGATCGTATCACGTACATAGTGTCCCTGTAGGTTGTCTCAAGATTTAAGATATCTCTGTATTTATCAATAGTAAGTTTTTTTGTAACAGGCTTTTTAACACCTTTCGCTTTCTTAATAGTAGAATTTAAAGTGTTAACACAGTATAATTTTGCTTTTAAACCGACAAATTCTGTGATAATATCACCACCCATCTCATCTTTAAAATAACCTGGTATTTGTTTATTCGCGTTTGGAATATGGTATATATTATTTTCATGAAAATTACTTGTGTCAAAGTACTGAATATGATATTTCAAATCTTTATAGAAGTCTTCAGTGTGAATTAAATACAAAAGACTATCGGTATCAGTGTAACAAAGTTTGATTTTGTTTTTATATATATTTTTCATTACAGAATAGTGAAAATTGTATAAATGACTTTTTGCTAATTCTAATATAGTGAAACCCACATAAATTGGTCGATCTAAAATTACTCTTGTTGGCTGAAGTTGGATGGCCACGAGGCTCTCAGAAATAATTGCAAGATTTTTGAAATTAGGTGCACTCACATATTTTTCAGCACCACAGATTTTATTTGTACTATTACAATTATCTTTCCACACGTTTACTAGCTTTACGTCAACTTGTTTCCTCTTGTTTTCAATAGTTTTTCCAAAAATTGAATTATTTTGTTTTTTAAAAAAATCTCTTTCAAAATCTGATGTAGCTTTTTGTCTTAGTGATGTATTTAGGGATATATAGGGCTCTAAAAATTTTTTTTGTTTGAAAGCCAATATCCTGTGAATCTTCAGCAATATGAGTCCGTTTTTCAAACATTCTTGCAAGTGGAGATAATGGATAACATATTTGTATTTATCATAGAGATTTGCAATCAATTTTGTGTTCTTACCATTTGACATTATTGGGACTGTTAATTTTTCTGCTGCAAATGGTAAATCAGAATGTTCATCATGAATATCGCTGGGATAGTGAATATCTACTTCAAGTATGTATCCTACTTCACTATCAGGAGAAATAGAGTTGATGTCAAAAATAAGTATTTCATCTTCTTTTAAAAATCTAAAATTTTTATAGGGAAGTTGCTGCATCATAGCATAACCATACAAATTTACACAATCCAAATAAACTAAGAATGAATTCAGCTCTTCTTTATCATAATTCGGTAAATATTTGTTATTAGCCTTTGCATGTCTTAACGAACATTGTGCAAGACCTCCTCTAATACCATTTTCTAACATTTGATATATTTCTATATCAGATATTAAATCTAACTCAATATTTGTCAATAGGAGCATAGCATCCCAACTTAGTGAAGGTGATGAAACATAGTGACATGGATCAAGTCCATAATAATTTAAGCTCATGGATCTGAATTTCTCAAAAATGTCACACAGTAACAAGACATCGCACTTCAAATATAATTCAGTATATTCACCCAAGTTTTTAATATCAAATTTTTCCCATACAGTTAACGCATGATTATAATCATCGTTTGTTATAGATTCCGATGTGAGTTTATTATAAAAATTTGATTGATCTGGTAACTGAGTTTCTTCATATTTTTCCCAAGAATCTACATAGTCATAACAATATATTCCTTTTCTTAGACATAAACGGAATAAGGTATCGTCAATGAAGAATGTTCGCAAATGTTTAAGATCTTCAGGATTTAGAGTCTTTACCAAACGATCTAAACTTGAACTCAAAAAATTAAAGGAGTCTATAAACTTTAACTGAGCCACGTTCTTAGTATCAATTGGGAAAAACTTTGTAAAAGAAATGAATTTCTCTTTATTTTTTGGAATTAAATTAATACGACCGCATACATTTGAAAGTTCATTTATAAATAAATGACAGTCATATCCAGAAAGATTATGAAATATTATTGGTATGAAATTACATTTTTTATTATTTAAATTACATGAATTATGAGCAGGACCTCGATATTTACCTGTGAAATGGTCATGGTCATGAACTTTATAGTCAGTATGAGAAAATTTATTTTTACAAATATGACATAATATAGCGCTATTATAAGTTGTCTGCTCTTCATTAGTAAGCGGATTCATATCTTTATAAATATTTAAAATTTTGTATAATCTTTCTATGTCTTTCGAAATTGAATCGACAAATTTTTTTGCACAATTTGGTCCTCGATAAGAAACAAAGTCATTCAATTCAGGGTTGGATTCACAGCATATGTAATAAGCGAAACAAGTGGCTTCGTGAATCTGAACATTTTCTACATGCTCACTTTTACTTTTGTCAGAATATTCTCGAAGTAAACTTTCAAAATCGCCATAAATAACAATTGGAATTTTTTGGGTCCTTTCTGGATTCGAAAAACGAAGTTTAGCATTCACTTCTGGAAGAACTGTTTTCATTCGAGCGCATTCATGAGTATCTAATTTTGCTTCAGAATCAAAGTAAAGAAAACATTCATCACATAAATGAATTTTACATTTGTGTTTCGTAAGTTGCTTGTGGACAAGTTTTTCAAAATTTTTGATCAAAACAAAATGACTCTTGTTTTGCTTATTGATAAATAGTAAGTTAACATGCACAAGCTTTCTTTGTAAAGTTTTGTACAAAGGTCCTGTTACAGTATTATTTTTTTCTAGGCCGTAAATATTGACGCTTATATTTGTATTGTGTCTTTCAAAACATTTTATATCTTCGAATGTTGGAGGGAATGACATACCATTTATATTTAAAACTTTAGAATAGTGTGGATAAGATGAAGTTCTATTTGGATTACTTTTTGTTGGATACATTTGTGCTATGATACACCAAAGAAAGCAGTGACTGTCTGTATTATGAATATTAAGACATGACTTCGTTCTGATAATATTTTCTGGTAAATTAATGAATGTGCCAGCTCTCAAGGGATTGTATTTTGCTATATTTATTTCTAAATGGTTAATTGACTCAATTGTCCAACCAGACTCAGATAATTCGAACTCCGTGCATTTGCTTATCAAATTTTTGGAGTATTCTTCAAAAAGAGTGTGTAAGTCCGTGCTTTGAACTATAACTGTATATTTAGTATTAAAAGATTTTAAAGAAACTTCATCATTTTTAGGAAGTTTGTATAATACAAATAATTCAAAATTTACCTTGATTGATTTATGTTTAATAAGCAGTTTTTTAATTATATTACAAACAGTTCTAAAAACATTTGATAAAAAGAGTTCTGGTGAAATAATATCAGTTGAATGCGGATTTACCCTATAACTCGCAATCCTATTTTTGAAAGCACTGGCTATCAATTGCACATTATCAAACTCAGTTTTAAGTAAGCAATTAGTCTTATGAATGTTACTTTTCTTATGTGATGAATACTTTGCCACATGCGTGTTACATTCCTGACAGAATTTCATGTTAATTTTTTTTGTAATTGTTGAAAAAGGCTCTTTTTAATAGTTACAGTATTAATATCAAAATATTAAAAAAGATGATAAAAATGAAATATCATTTCTATATTTTACATGTAATATTTTCAGTTTTTACTTTATCACTATCAAACTAATGAAATTAAAAACTTAAATTTCAATTCAAACCTCTATAGTTTTTGTTACATATGCCGCAATGTAAAATAATAACAAATGTCTGACATTAATAATAAATTTCAGATTTTCAATTTTTTTATGTGGTTTCTGATTTCAGTACTTAGTTTTTCATTGCTGCAATTGCTGTAAGGAATGACAATCAAAATAATGAAAATATAAAATTTTAATGATAACCTCTAACTTATTTTGTGTCTTATGCAACAATGAAAATTAAAAAAGAAATATCTGAATGTTAATATTTAAATTCAGATTTTTGTATTATATCTGGTTTTTAGATTCTGATTTCAGTACTTAGTTTTTCATTGCTGCAATTGCTGTAAGGAATGACAATCAAAATAATTAAAATATAAAATTTTAATGATAACCTCTAACTTATTTTGTGTCTTGAGCAACAATGAAAATTAAAAAAGAAATATCTGAATGTTAATATTTAAATTCAGATTTTTGTATTATATCTGGTTTTTAGATTCTGATTTCAGTACTTAGTTTTTCATTGCTGCAATTGCTGTAAGGGAAGACAATCAAATAATAAAAATAATGATAACTTCTTTATTTTATGTCTTGAGCAACAATGAAAAAATAAAAAAATTAATATCTGAATGTTAATATTCAAATTCAGATTCTTGGTTTTATATCTGGTTTTTAGATTCTGAATTCAGTACTTATTTTTTCATTGCTGCAATAATTGCTGTAAGGAAAAGACACAGTGATTATATTATTTATGATGTCAAAGTAAAAAATTAAACTTGCTTAATAGATTATAGGGCAAACACCGCAATCAAAAAATTTAATATTAAAATAATTAAATCTGCAACATCATAGTATCTTTATTATTTTAATATATAATATTAAAACTATTTTTAGAAGACATTGTAGGGGTACAAAATAGGCTGAATAGATGAATATTCTTCTTTCACCGCTGTAACTAGCTTAGTCACAGCACGCCAAGTCGCACTATCGCCTTCCACAGCCGACTTACAGGTGATGAGCGCGCGCTTCCATCTATCGGTGCCCAGCGTCTCAGCCTCGCGCGTGTTATATACACGCAGTTCTATGTAATATTCCCCGGTCTTGGTGGGATCCGCTCTCTGCAGTGTGTAGCCCGTGCCCGCTCGACGGGAGAAAAAACTTCGTAAGGCCGCCGCTCTTATAGGCTCGTTTTCATCCTGAAATCAGTAAAGAAATAATAAATATTACATTATTTCAACAAACTAGACCTTTCATAAGGCTTCGCTTTATTATTTTTTTTAATGATCGATACTGATAGGATAAATAGCTATTAGGTAATTTATATGCATGATTTTGCCTTTATGATCTAAAGTCAATAATAACACAGGAAAAAGTATGTATTCTCGATTAATAAACGAGCACCAATTAAAACTGTTCATTCTACTCAAAAGTACCTAGGTACTTCGCAACCAACTCTATCAAAATCTACTTATTTTTCAAGTTACAAATCGCTATAGTTGTACAAATATGAATTGATTGAGAATTAAGAGATTACTTACTTCTGAATCTACAATTGGTCTTCTTTTCTTAATTTTCAATGATTCGGGTTCAGAATCGGAGTCCGAATGTATTGTTGTCTTCTTCGGCTTTTGACTAGACTTCTCAGCCCGAGGAGACTTCTCAGCCCGAGGAGACTTCTTACTTGATTTTTTGACTTTAGTTTTCTTAACTGTGCCGCTCTCGTTATCTGAGTCGAAAGGGTTTCCGCTTACAGTCGACCTGAAATCAAAGATAAATTAAATTATTGAAATATTATTCATAACTCCCACATCCATGTAAAATAAAAATTTTTACGAACCAAACATAAATACCTATTTAATACTTAAAAAATTGATAATTATTAATTAAATGAGCATTATTTTATTATATTATTATATTATTTCTACAATTGAGTTCACAATTATTAATACTATGTAAAAAAAAAGACACGTACATACTTACAGGTTATGTGCACTTGTCACTTCAGTTGAAAATAATAGAAATGTCCAATGTAGCTTCTGCATCTCTTTTTATAATAGGGAATCATAAACCCGCATTCACATTAGTACTTTAGTAAAAATTGAGTATTATTTTCATGAACTCATATTTGTGTATCATTCTTATGAACGCTCTAGATAAAGACTAAAATCCTTTAAATGAAGATTGACAATTATGATTATACCTTTACTTTCCTAATATGAAGCTGGCGTCAGTCCGTCGCAGATACCTGAGACGAAATTCTTTTAAGGAAGTTGCATACTTTTGCCATAAGTGTCATGGTTCTTGTTATAATAGTTTTTAGTGTTTATAGTATGGAAAACTGAAAACATTTGAGCTTTCCAAATTTAATTATTTTTTTAGATTTATCCCTATTTTGAAGTTTATTTATTGCATTGTATAAATGACATGTAATAATAATTTTAATTTCGGATTTAAAAAAAATCCTCGAGTATTATGGTTCTAATTATAATGGTTTCTTCTGTGTTTGCAGTAAGAAACAAAAAACGTTTGAGCTGTCTAACTCTTAATTTTTTGTTTCTTTCCATTTTTATGAATTTAATTACCTATTGGTAACACATACATACCTATGTTCAATAACTGTATAAAACATCATCCATTCATAAGCATAACATTAGTTTAAGGCTGAAAAGTGTTAATTGTATGCCTTTACTATGTAATACGCACTTAAAAGATAAAAAGTAGTATTTTTATAAGTATTGTAGCATATATAACATAAAATAATTAAAATAAAAAGCATTAATAGGCTAGACTTTCAGCTTAAACAACATGGGGTGCATACTATACCCGCAAAAATTTACAATTTTAATAATGGCCTACCGACTAGGTATATGTACAGAGATGTCACTTCATCCTGAATATCCTAGTTATTCTACTCAAAGCATACGCTTGAAGAGTTTTAAAACTTGGCCTCACGTTTATTTCAAAAACCTAAAGAAATGGCGAGAGCCGGCTTTTTTATACAGGAATAAATGATAAAGTAATTTGTTATTTTTGTGGAGGCAAGCTCAAGCACTGGAGTCGCGAGGATCTGCCATGGTCTGAACACGCTCGATGGTTTCAGTTCTGTCCCTATGTTTTACTTATGAAGGGCAAAGAATTTGTACAAAGTGTTATCAACGAGTCGTGTGAAATAACTGAAAACCGTGAAACGTGTGAAAATAACAAAATATGTTTAAAAACCGATGTCAATAAACCTGACAAATATATGAATGAAGCATCGATACTTTCTTGCAAAATTTGTCTAGTTGAAGAAATAAGGGTCTGTTATAGACCTTGCGGTCATGCTGTAACGTGTGCAAAATGCGCTCTTTCTTTAAATAATATGCTATGTCCGATATGTAGAACAGAAATCGTTAACGTGATTAGAATTTATTTCTCATGACTTATAAACAGCGAGAAGTTCTGTTAAAAATCAGCCTATGCCTTTATACACATTGTTTAAGTTTGCATCAACGGAACTTACAGTGTGTACCTAAAGAAATCTGATTTGAATTGATCAGATCGAGTGGGCATACAATATCATAATATCAATCAATGTAAACATATCGAGCGCATAGTATCTCTATTGTATGATTCAAGCATCTGACTAAACGTAGAATCAGATCATCGAATGCGAACCCGATGCGCCGCTCATGTGGTGCGCTAGCGCATGTGTAATGCGATCGACTATTGCGATGATTTATAAAACACGACAAAAAAATTGGGGCTCCTGCATCATCGAGCGAAGCGAGAGTGATGCAGAAGCCCCAATTATACCCTACTCTAATAATACGGAAGTTCACCGAAATGAAAGAAATACCATTTTGTTGAAATTGACCCAGGGATAATTTGTTGACTTACACATAGGAATTATAGTAAGAAGTCAGTCTGGAGACTAGATTTTGTAAATATTAATTGGATAATTTTTTATATTTTATTTTCTAAATTTCCCGGTTCCCGGGGATTCCCGGGAAACCGATTTTTTCCTTGTTTCCCGGGAACAGAATAAGGTCGGGAAAAATGAAACCCTAGTATGGAACCCTAAAAATGACTTCAATTATGTGACTGCGGTAAGACGGCGGCTCTTACTTCCGCTAATCTAAAAACTCTTCCCCCATCTCTCAGCCCATAAGAGTCATAAGACCGAGTGAGTCAGTGCTCTTGAACTAATGATTGTTCCATGCAATTGTTACGTTGAGAATATTATGTGCTTGTAAGGCCGTGAAAGCGTATTTTCTCATCTATCACTGCGATAGTGGTGCTTATACCGAATGATCCCACGATTGTAATCGTATTGTTAATTCATCCATCCACTTAACCTTTAGATTTCGAAGATCGCGACATAAAGTGTCTTTTATTATGCACAAGCTGACCCGCCCCGGCTTCGCACGAGTGGGGTTTTTGTTGCATTCCGTTTCCTTAAAAAATATAAATATTAAAAACAAAATGTGTAGCTTTATTTTTCTAAGATTAACCCCAATAACCAAAAACTTAGGTGTTATAGAAAATACCTTCTCCGATTTTGTCTGATTGTGCGCATCTCAAAAACTATAGAAAAAAATTTCCTTCAGTTTTCACCCATGGATAGTCTAATTATCTATACTTAGGTGTATTATTTATAAACTAGAAAGCCAAATTATGTTCATATATCTATACTAATATTATAAAGAGGAAAGATTTTTTGTTTGTTTGTTTGTTAAGCATAGCTTTTATCGCGGGCTTTGAGCGCGGCGACCGAATCAAGAAATTCCGTAACGAAAATAAACCTAACACCGTCGTTCAAGTTCGGCAGACTTCGGCACGGTTGATATGAGATTTCAGTAAGCGTTCAACATTTTAGAGGTTCACAAGTAGCTCTGTTCGGCGCAGTGGGCGAGCGGCCGCTTTCTTTGCCGTATGGTGTATGATGACGCAGGTTCGAATCTCACTCGCGAAGTAGTGACAGTGCGCTTTTCTTGCTTGTTTGTTTTTTAATTATTAGCAAAATAATTTAGTTCGGCGTGCAATCATTTAAAATTGTAATGTCAGAATTGAGGGCAGTTCCTAATTGACCTTGGCTATGGATGTACGGCTAGTTGTCGAGGAAACGCAACTACCGACTACCGAAATAATATGTGATAGTTACTGTGTGTAATTGTTGAAATATCAATTTAATTTTGTTCTAATCGTTTTGATTCCGATTAATGTGTTGTGGACGTGCAGAAGGGGTAAGTGCTAGGCTAATAGATGCACTATTAGGGCTTCTATTAAGTAGGTTCTGTGCTTGAGTCATTACAATACCTTCTTCTCTTTGTTGATAGCCTAACGTCATGCCCTTTCTGCCACGGGATAAAAAGGACAATATTTGTTAATAGAAGTCGATCCTGAGATCTTCTGAGGCTAGCTTTCTTGGGTGTGGCAGGGCACCTGTATTGTCACCTCAAACGAAAATCCTCCTGGCGCTCAACTGCATGTGAAGCATGAATAAATAGTGATACGAACTTGACGTGTGTTTCTTAATCTTTTCTTCAGCAATATATACTTTTAGCAACTTGAAGACATAACACGGTGTTTGTGTGCGTGCGACTAGAAAATGCTATGCAATAGCTTTACCGCGGCAGTCCCCGAGTGCCACACGTATTTTTTGTTTGTTTGTACCGAATAGGCTCTGTACTGGACCGATTTTAACCATTTTTTCACCAATAGAAAGCTAAGTTATCAGGAAGTAATCAGGAAGGCTATAATTTATATTCAAAAATAATAGAGATCCTTTAGCTAGTAGATCCTTTAGATTAGATAGTAACTTTTGTGTTCTAAAATTGAATTAGATTGCCTTTACTATCGTAGTATTAATTCTTCCTTACTAATACATATTATAAATAGTGTGTTTGTTTGTTGGTTTGTCCGTCAATCACGTTGCAACAAAGGCTCTACGAATTAACATGATTTTTTGGATAGGTATAGTTGAGAACCTAAAGAGTGACATAGGCATCCCGGAAAATCAATGAGTTCCGCGGGATTTTAAAAACCAAATCCACGCCGACGAAGACGCGGGCATCAGCTAGTACATTATACAATACAATACAATCCAAAACCAAACATTACTTAAAAATCTTCTAGCAGTAGTATGGAAAATCTTTCCCTTTGCTTTTCCATGATTGAATTTGGTAGGTAAGTACTTACATATTGGCGTCAGGTACTATTTTGGTAACTACTACTTCAACTAACGCTAGGAGTATCTGATTAAAAACGGTATTAGACCTTTTAGTCCGTAGTCGACAGTCATAAACTGAGAAATCTTTGCAAGACATCTAAAATATTTTTGATTATCTAAATTTTTACTATTCTTCAGTCAGATATGAACCAACAACATAGAACTTTGAATATGGTATTGAATATGAACTAAAAAATTAAAAAAATTGATATTATTACAGATAGTAATCAAATTAATATATTAGGTAAGTATATATATATTAATAAATAATCGACCGAGCGAAGCGAAGGTCTTTGAGTTAACTAGGGCGATTTGCACTTGTCCGTCCGTCCGTCCGTCCGTCCGTCCGTCCGTCTGTCAGAGCCTTATAACTTTTGAATTACTGAACGTAATTACTTCAAATTTAGATATAATATGTAAACCGATGGCCTCCAGCCGAAAATGGCTTAAAAAGTTATAAAAATCTTTATTTCAGGGGGGCTCTCATAGAAGCGAATGCGAAGTAAAAAAAAAAATATCGCGTTACATAAAATTGTTACGTATCATTTTAAAGATAATTTTGAACTGAGTACAAAAATATTTTTTTTTAATTTTTCCCTTAAAATTGACGAAATGGGGGGCTTTCAAAGTGGCGATTTTATACGCTCGCTTGAAGACGCTCTCTAGAAAAATCCGCTATGGATTTTCAAACTGATTTTATGTTTTTAGGTCACTTATATCCTGTACTTGAACAACAAATACTAAAATTATATGAATATTATAAAGAAACGAGATTATTTAATTTTTAATGGGCGTCAGTAATTCATATAGCATCAACATAGCTTCACAATAATGCTAATAGATGGCGCAGTCAGTAACTATTCCCATGGAACTACGAGTTAAATTCAATGTTTGATAAATAATTCAATGTTTTCACTAACGTTCCCTAACCTTTACGGGCTACCTATAAGTTAGGTGATTGATGTTTTCTGTCAACTTATTTATCACGATCCTGTACGGGACACCTAAAAGGATATTGGGACGGATGTTAGGACTTAGGATTGTATTTAGGAGCTACCTACGTTAAGAGACTCCTACTTAGGGGATGATTTAGGTATGTTTGGTGAAAACGGGCATAATAATAATGTCAGTTTTGGTTATCATGTATCGATTGAATGAATAATCATGGGATACCGTTACCGCGAGGTCTCAGTTCGGGGCGAACCACTAGTATTATTATTAGATATATTAGTGGACGACTATCGGTTGAAAGTACGAAGAAGATGAGATCAAAAGAAATAGGTAAATACCTAACAAAATTTTTCTATTCATGAAGTTTTATTTAATATATATCCAAAATCTAATATTACCGCAGACAATGTGCGGAATTAAAACCAACACCGTTCAGCACGCACAAATGTAAGTAGGTACCTACTTTGTACATATACATCCATCGCTAATTAGTGACCAATTAACATAACGCCGCATTCAATAACACTTGTAATAATGAGCAGGTTCCTTGTCGTTGCGATGTTTTTATTTGAACGACATAATTCCAGCGGACTATCTTCTATCTTCTAGATATATCTTCTTCTTCTTCTTCTTCATCAACCGATAGACGTCCACTGCTGGACAAAGGTCTCTTGCATGGACTTCCACAGGTCTCGGTCTTGCGCCGCCTGGATCCAGCGGCTCCCTGCGACTCGTTTGATGTCGTCGGTCCACCTGGTGGTGGGTCTGCCAACACTGCGCTTCCCGCTTCTAGATATATATAAAAATCAATTGCTGATCGTTTGTCTCGCTAAAACTCGAGAACGGCTGGGCTGATTTTGCTTTTGAAATGTTTGTCTTTGTCCAGGGAAGGTTTAAAAGGTGAGAAAAAAAGTAAAAAAAAAAACAACTTTTATTGGCGGTACGAAGTTCGCCGGATCAGCTAGTCAATAATAGTACATATAATGTAAAAAAATCAGGCAAGCTTCCGGCAATACTTACTTTCTTATTAATTTTATAACACCCAGAGTTGAAGTTTCACCATCACCGAGAAACGTTTGACCGAGAAATCTAGACTTTCTGACAGTTTTTTTACAAGCTTTTATTTAACTTGCAATGTATATGTCGCAGCAAGATAGTTGAAGCCGTGTTATAGCTATAAACCTAGGTTTATAGCGATATGCCGGAATGTATCTATACGAAAGCGATTCATAGCTATCTTACTAGGAATATAGCTATAATACGAACGCGATCTAGTAATATAGCTATCTGACTAGACTAATCTAGTAAAATGGTTATAGAAGTAAGTATTACCGGCCAAACCCGATTTCAGGACTAACTAGTTTTGCCTAGGCTAAACTAGTTCAGATACAAGTACTATGTTTGCCAAAATCTAAAGTTAGGTTAAGTTGGGGTTCAACCTGAACAGTCAGGTGCCCGGCCGAACCAGTGGTAGACTCATCGACGATTCAAAAGCACTTGTAAAAGTTTATTTGAATAAATAACCTTTCCATTCTATTCTATTCTATCCAGGCCGCAGGCCGCGGGCACTTAGGTTCCTTTTGCTATAATCAGATATGCGTGCATTATTGACCAAATGGAACCTAAGTGCCCAGCCTGCGGCCGGGCACTTTACTGTTCATGTCGAACCCCAACCTAACCTAGCTTTATATTTTGGCTAACATAGTACTTGTTAGGCAAGATTCGGTAATCAGGTGTTTGGAAATTGCGTGAGCTGATGGTCTGTAAACGCCTGAACAGATCACTCTAGTAATCGACTTCCAAAAAAGGAAAGGGGGTTCTAAAAGCGAGTTTGGTTTATAATTCTTAAAATCACTTCAGTGATTGTGCTGTATAAATAAAAGTAGAACAAGGGAGCGAAACGATATTAAAATCTCACATAGGTAGTAGGTAGAAGCTGCCAGTTATGATGATTTTATTGATTGACTAGATGATGCCCGCGACTTTGTCCGCGTGGATTTAGTTTTTAAAGTCCCACGGGAACTCCTTGATTTTCCGGCATAAAAAGTAGCCTAGATGTTGACCCGAGTAATAAGCTACCACGGTATAAAATTTTGTAGAAATCTGTGCGGTAGTTTTTACGTGAAAGAAGGACAAACAAACAGACAAAAATTAAATAAAAATCTGTTTTGGGCTCAGTATCGATAGTAAAGCATCCCCCAATTAAAATTTTCAAAATATATTAAATGTACAGAAATCTTCCAGTTACAGTTTTATTATATGTATAGATTTTATTGATATTCCAAATTGAAGTGATTTGGAATAAAACAAGATCAAGATCAAGCACAATTATACTATGAATACTAGTAATTTCACTCTGCTGCATATTTGTAGCTATTAAAATAATTAAGTAAAAGTATTTAGGTAAAACTTCGCATCATCAATTAATTCTGATCTTATAATTTCAGAATATTTTCTATTCTTCGCTAAAATTATTCATAGGTTGGCCATATTATAATATCCAACTACCCTCTACAAAAGGTCTTGGGTCCCTTCGAAACACATAATTATGACATTTTACTTAAGAGAGGCACCTAAGAATGTAAAGATTCATGACACCATTTATAGTCGAGATCAAAGTATAAGCCTAAAGTCAAGTGCACCATTGAATTCAAAATGTTCGTGACATAAATGTTAAGAGTAGCCATAAATAAAGCTTAATGAAAACAAATAGACAGGGAGCCGAGACCGTTCAGATCTTCGTCATTTTATAAAAGCTGAAAGTTTCTCTGCGTATGTTCCCAATAGAAATAAGAACGATCCCTGATTATGAAGTTTGGATCATGGTGGCTTTGGGAGATTTCAGGTAGTAAAGGTGTATAAATTCAGAGTATACTTTCGTCATAGTATAAAGGCTGAGTTTTATATGTATCAGCACAAGGTGACTCCGTTTCGACCTATTGAGGGGCGTCGCAAACACAAGATTTGTACCTTGCATGCGCCTAAATTAGCATTCACAAAGCGCTTTTTTTACTATCTTGGCCCATTCTTGTACAACAAGCTTAATGCAAAATTACCCATTTATAATCTCCCACTTACTCAGTGCAAAAAACTAGTAACATCTTTCTTGCTGGGTAAATCTTATGAAGAAATAGAAGACTTCCTTACAATCTGATACATATATAATTATATATTTTCTTTTATTAAAAACTATATTGTTACATAAATTAATTCACCAGTTATTCGTTCATATTATAATTTTTTATAAAACACATGCATCCACACTGAACACAAACATATACCCACACACTCAAACACACTCACACACACACACACACACACACACACACACACACACACACACACACACGCACACACACACGCACACACACACACAAACACACACATATTACACGCCAGTTATTAGATAAATGTAAAGTGTGTAAACTATCTATTAATGTTGTAATTGTATTGTATAATGCCTAAGGCTATTTATTTTTGAAAAACATGACGTGCTTGAAAAACAGTTTTGGCTATTCGAGGGAGAGGGCTGGCTATCCTTAACACAGATCTAAAAATCTAGCTAGGATAGCCAGTTCTTGATCTTGTACTCTTTGTAAACTTCTCAATTAGTATAGTAGTAGGCATCAATTTTGTAGATAGGTATCAAGTTTTGTTCAAGATCAAATTGATGTTTCTGTATAATGATGGAAATAAACGATTTATTTATTTATTTATTATTGACCGAGCGAAGCGAGGTCTCTGAGTTTACTAGAGCGATTTGCACTTGTCCGTCCGTCCGTCCGTCCGTCTGTCAGAGCCTTATAACTTTTGAATTACTGAACGTAATTCCTTCAAATTTAGATATAATATGTAAACCAATGGCCTCCAGCCGAAAATGGCTTAAAAAATTATAAAAATCTTTATTTCAGGGTGGCTCTCATAGAAGCGAATGCGAAGTAAAAATTTTTTTTTTGCTATTCATAGGTTTTCTGTGTATCATTTTAAAGACAATTTGGAACAGAGTACAAACGTATTTTTTTTTCTAAAATTGACGAAATGGGGGCTTCCAAAGTGGCGATTTAATACGCTCGCTTGAAGACGCTCTCTGGGAAAATTGGCTATATATTTTCAAGTTCCACTTATTTTCTTACTTCACTTGTATCCTGTACTTGAACAACAAATACTAAAATTATATGAATATTTTATAGAAACGAGATTATTTAATTTTTAATGAGCATCAGTAAATTTCACATAGCTTCACAATAATGCTAATAGATGGCGCAGTCATTAACTATTCCATGGAACTACTCGTAGGAGTTACGACTACGATCTATCCCAAAAACAGTTTTGCGTCGAGCATTATTATTTAGGTACATAATATAATAACATATTATTCAATTAAAATATATCAAACTTCAATAAACTATTAATTGCTGCATTTTGTATATTTTCTATTCGCGTCGATAGATGACGATTTGTACAGATGCCCCTAACCCGTTTTCACTCGTTAGTACCTACATAATAATTCAATGTTTTCACTGACGTTCCCTTACCTTTACGGGCTACCTATGATAAGTTAGGTGATGATTACTGTCAACTTCTTTATCACGATCCTGTACGGGACACCTAAAAGGACATTGGGACGGATGTTAGGACTTAGGATTGTGTTTTGGAGCTACCTACGTAAAGAGACTCCTACATAGGGGATGATTTAGGTATGTTTGGTGAAAAAGGGCATAATAATAATGTCAGTTTTGGTCGTCATGTATCGATTGAATGAATAATCATGGGATACCGTTACCGCGAGGTCTCAGTTCGGGGCGAACCACTAGTATTATTTATTTATATAATATGTTACTTGGGGAGCTATCAGAAGATGTTTCCTCAGCAGTCAGACACTTCCGATGGTTCTGAAGCCCTGTCAGACACTTTGAATATCTGCCGTGAAACCATGGACTTTTACGGAATAAAAAGTAACCTGCGTGTCAATCCAGGCTATAATCTATATCCATTCCAAATTTCAGCCAAATCAGTTCATTAGTTGTGGCGACGTAATACGTGAACTAATGAATCGATTTGGCTGAAATTTGGTAATTCAATTTCAGCCAAAATTGAATTACCAAATTCAATTTGGTAATTCAATTTTGGCTGAATTACCAAATTGAAAAATGAAAAATTCAAAATGAAAAATGGAGATATTTATAGCGTATTAACACGCAGGCTAATTTTTATCCCGTAAAAGTCCATGGTTTCATCAAGGTTCGCCTACCTACCTACCTACGGCAGATATTCAGTGTCTGACAGGGCTTCAGAACCATCCGAAGTGTCTGACTGCTGAGGAAACATCTTCTGATAGCTCCCCAAGTAACATATTATATAAAACTCAGCTTTTATACTATGATGAAAGTATACTCAAAATTTATACACCTTTATTACCCGATATCTCCTAAAGCCACCATGATCCAAACTTCATAGTTGGGGATCGTTCTTATTCTCTATTGGGGACATACGCAGAGAAAATTTCAGCTTTTATAAAATGACGAAGGTCTGAACGGTCTCGGCTCACAGTCCAAAATGACCATTAATTTGTTTGAAAGAATTCCTTCAAATATTGGAGTCTCTAACCTCACTTACCCAAATACCACGACTGAAATATGCTTATTGATAATGATGCACCAGTCAAAACATTAATAATTTAACAATCGTAGGAACTGAATTAAATAATTTCATTTTCCCCAATTAAATCGCAACATTTATCAGCTAACTTATAAGAAATAAAAACGGAAACAAATTAGGATGCCATTGTGACCGTAGTTTTACGAGTATATGCCGTTTACTTTCACTATTCAAATGACTAGTCCAAAGACCATCGAAATAGTTTGCAAGTTCATATTGCTTTACATTTAAATGCCAACATTGCATGACTTACCATCGTTGTCTATATCGATAGACACATTCACGACTGAACACAGGTCTCTTGCAAAGATTGCCACAGATCACGATTTTGGGCCGCTTGTTTGAACCAGCGGCTGTTAGCGGTTCAGTCGGGATCATCCGTAAATCTAGCTGAGGCTCTTTCAAAGTTTCAACGCTGCGTTTCTCGGTTCTAGGTATTCAGCACTTTTGGACACCAAAGTCTATCAGTTCTTTAAGCTAACACTTACCATAACTGTTTTTAGAGTTCCGTACGAAAGTGGTAAAAATGGAACCCTTATGGTGAGATTTTCTCCTGTCACAGTCGATTATTTTAGTAACAATTAAAGCTATCGACATGAAATTTGGAATAGTTGTGTATAATAGCGGCCCCACATCATTGGAATAAAAAAAAATCGAAAATTATTTTTAGTTTTAATAAAAAAGGCCTTTACCTGTACATTCTAAAACAGATTTTTATTTATTCTAGAATACGGAACCCTCGGTGCGCGAGTCCGATTCGCACTTGGCCGGTTTTTTATTATCACAATAATTGGTAGGTATTCTCAATAGGTACTTAAAATTTTCTTTTCTATTCTACATAACGCTTACCTCAATATTTCCTGCAACTAGTACTGTGAATTTATTTGTTATGTCACCAAAAAGCAAGCACGTAAAAGTTTGTGCCGCCTACTCGTGCAGTGCATATTTATGAACGTTTTATCAGACCATCACGTATCTTCTTTCAATATAATGTCTTAAATATATTGTCCATACGTAAGAGTTTCAAAATTTCTTCTCAATAAGTACAAGCACTGAATGATCAATTACTCTGCTACTTATTGTTTAGAGATTTTATTTTACAACTGGTCTTTTATCTGCCTCTGGTTGAATTACAGAGCACAATTGAGTAGAGAAACTTTAATCTCACGTTCAAGATTATGCAAGATACGTAATAAGCAGGAGGAAGGTTACGGAGTTCAAGGTCGTCTGTATTTCGGGACTTTCCCACTGATGCCAATTTATAAGCTTTTTAACGACCAAAAAAGACGTTTTGACAGTTTTTGTAACGGCAATATTTCAGAAGGTACTTATTCGTTGCCTATAAATTATAGAGTTCTAACCACAGGTTCTAACTATAAACTTTTTACATTAACCATCCTTTTTGAGGATGTTTAGTCTAAAAATAAATATATTATACTTTATGGTTTGCCTACATGTTGAAGGTTGTTTAGAAGTTAAATTAGAAATTGAAGAGAAACAAAGCACATCCAAGCTATTGTATCTGCTTCTCACGAGTTAGTATTCTTAGACTTTTCTCTTTAGAATTTTAAAATAAAAATATTGGAAACGTCAGAAGAATTCGTGATTTTAATACATAATATTGAATTTATTATTGTACCTACATCAAATTATTTAAATAGACATACTAAAACTAGGCAATACTATACTTACTATGTGAGTACTGATCTAATGATATATATTCTCTGTTTGACTAAGTTAATTAGAAAGTACTCAAAATCAGTCAAGAGTAAAAGTTGCCTGCTTTACTTCTTGAATAATTGAGGGTTGATTTGCTTGAATTTTTTAATCAATAGAAGAAGTTTGCGACATGGGTGAATTTTTTTTTAATTCCAATTAATCAATCATGCATCATGATTCTGGGGTACTGAAGCGGTCTCCTATTCGGAGGCGTTGCAGGTTCGATTCCGGGCTCTCGGCACCTCTGGCTTTTCTAATTTATGTGCGATTTAGCAATTAAATATAACATGCTTCAACGGTGAAGGAAAACATCGTGAGGAAACCTGCACATCTGAGAGTTCTCCTGAGAGTCAAGTCTGGTCTGACTTGACTCGGACAATCTTCGGAGTCTGAGCAGAGTGAGAAAGCGATCTACAGATTTCAGTTTTAGACTCCCAGGTCTCGATTATCTGCCGATAAACTTAATATGACTGGCGAACGTAAAGAATGACATGCATATGAGGACGCCTAATGGCTAATAATAATGTACTAAATAAAGGGCAAAGAAGGAGAGTCTACTAATTATTGGAACGTAGTTCCTTATCGCGCGGTGCGGAAGGGGGCTAGACGGATCGACACTTTTTTGAATGTGAATTTAGCATTGTGTTCGGTATTTTCGCGGTACAATATTGGGTCTCCGTAGCCTTGTGGCTTCTGCAGTCGCCTAACAGTTAAAAGTCGATGGTTCGAATCCCAGCTCGACAGACTGAATTTTATATTTTCAATTTTATTTTAAATAATGTCTACATGTGGAATATTTCCCTAATTTTATATAACTTATTTAAGTTATCGCGAAAATACCGAACACAATGCCAAATTCATTAATCGAAAGGAACTTCGTTCCATCCGGGTGTCCCTTGACACCTCTCAAGTTTTTTTTATTATTTATTTGTTTTAATCGGTGTTTTATTTGTTGCAGGTAATTCCGCTTCTACTAACTGCGGTGGTTGCGAAATGTAGATGTGAAGCAACACATGGATATAATATCTATAACAGCAATGATGCCTCCCGTTTTGGACAGCTATTAAGACCACCTCCACCGCCTCCACTGCCAATTTTGCCTGTGCCATTCAACGCCGGAGTAGGAAAACTGCAGAATCAGAATGACTTCGGCTACCAATACCAAACGCCACCGCCATTACCGTCTACGACCCCTCCAATTCTACCTCTTAAAGATTTCAAATTCCCCGCTCCATTTTACAAGCAGTACAGTTTCAATTTCGTGCCTCCGCCCCAACCTTTCACAACCACACCCTCACCGTCTATGTTCCAGAAAATATCTGGATGGCTCTTTCCCTCCCAACAAACATCGTCTGATCTACAATCACAACTCTATAATAACCATAATACTGCACAATTGAAGGGTAACTGCAACCCTTGCAATTTAGTACCGTGGATACCAGTGATTCGATATGATTTAGCGTCTAAAAATGGACGTCAAAATGCCCAGCCTACTTACGGTCCGCCGAGTCCAACAACTACTACTACTAATTTTAACTCACCTCATAATTTGCCTCAACCATTTAGCCCACCGCAAAATAATTACAATCCCCCAATTAAACTTTCCACACCTCATGCTATCTACGGCCCTCCACCTGCCTCTCAGATAAGTATTGGTACTTTCAATCCTCCAAGTTCAACGTATGGACCACCAAGTCCCACACATACCATAAGCGCCTCACATCAGGTACCTTTAAATTCTCCATACTCTATAAGTAGCAGTTCCTTTTCTGAACTACCTAATACACCATTAGCGCCATCTTCATCTTATGGAATACCTAGTTCATCCTATAGAGTTCCTGATTCAACATATAAAACACAATTTTCTTCTTTCGGCAGTCCGGCTATACCTTACGAAAATCATTTTTCATCAACTACGTATTCTCCTATTTCATCAGGCTATAAACCAGAATTATTGAATCATTATTTACCTTCTCAGAATGATGTTGAAATATTAAGTGAAATAGAGCCATCTTCAGAACAAAAATTGCCAAAAGTCACGTATCCTACAGGCTTCAGAAATTCTTATGGAGAACCAATACTTAATACGTATGCTTTAGATATTCCATATTCCATAACAGCAGCCGGTGCAGCTTCATCTAAAATAAAGACTGAAGCATTGCCAGACAACAGAGTAAAACCACATGGTTCTAATATGACCATAGAGTTAGCGAATCCAGCTCCATTTAGTTTAAATAGAGGTAGAAATATTCATACATTACAACCAGTTGCATTACCTAATCTTAGTGTTTCACCATTGCCTCCAATTTTTAATGCTCGACCGTTCCGTGTTATAACATCAACATATCCTTTTAATCACGGATCAGCAATAAATATACAACACAATGGAGCAAATAATTTTAACATAGCAAAAAGCGTACCGATTGCAGAATATACACATTCTGTTGATTATCCCACAACCATAATTCAGTCTCCTGTTATTGATATAGATGAGTTGACAAAAATTAATCATACAAAGGGTTACAGGAACATTCAAAACAGTTATGACATAGATGAAATTCGGGATATATCACCTCAAGCTTCAGAAGACCATATTTCAGCAACTAAATCTAACCAAGATGCGAGTTTTGAAAGCATTGGAAATGATTTATACGATGGCAATATTCCAATGGATTTAAAGCAGCCTTCTAATGTTCCATTTAACCATAAAGCTAATTTTGCTGACTTACGAGGTGTTAAAGATGAAGACGTTGATAAATATCGCACCGAAAGCAATTTACAACATATCGATTCACCGCTACTTTACCTTAAGCCAAGTGCACCGCACAAAAACTATAATAATTTCTTTTTTATGGTAACCACACCAGGCAAACAGCAAGAGTATGAAATATATGATGACATTTCCACGACAACAGAATCTAACCAAGTCTCTTTAACGAGTGGTTGGGATGAAAGTAGAAATTATTTTACTGAACATTCTTCTACTCCGATTGAAGACAAGGATACTGATCAGCTAAAAATTGTTCAAATTATCGTGCCTTATACAACGGCACAAAGAAGTGATCGTGATAGCGATAATTTTGCTGAACATCATCAAGATTCAATTTCTAGCGCTGAACAGAAATACCAAGCTCGTAAAATTCAATCTAATACAGAAAACATTTTTGTTGCTATTACAACAGAAGGATACAGTACTTTGAAAACAACAACTGAAGAACCTTTGCCAACTAATACAGAAGCATATGATTTAAGTCGACAAAAAACACCTACTGATTTTTATGATGTAAAGGAACCGCCATTTGACATAGTGAAATTACAGCACACAATAGATGATTGGACGGAACAAGAGTATTCAAAAGACTACAGTACACCACAGAGAACTCGTTCTAATGGTAAATACGCAAAACAAATTCCTGATGAATTTTTCACAACAATCAGTCCTTTTACAAATAATTATCCAACAGAAACAAATAATTACAATTTTGATTTATATGACCACGAAGGCGCGAGCAGTATTCATCACATAGTAACTGATAATATCACAAATTATGATTCCATAAAAAGAAAAGAATATAATACCATTGAAAGGTTAAAAAGCAACTACAACAGTGGCAAAAATGAAGAAGCAGAAGATATTAAAAAGTTACATATTTACACAGCCGCATCAACATTTAGAAGTACCACAACTACAACTCCTGCTCCCTGGGGCCAAATTCAAACATCAATATCACCTCTTACTAATGAAAAGATATATGTTGTAACTTCAAAACCATGGCGGGAAAAGAATGGGAGTAGAGAATATGATTATGAAATAAATCAATTTGAGTCTAATGATACTGATTCAGAGAGCGATGTTTCTGAATTAGATAACTTGCCATTTAAATCACCACGATTCACAAATAGACCTTCACATGGATTTACGGCGGATGCATTAGAGTCTATAAAACTCGATTCTCCTTATGGTTTTTCGAGAGGATGGTACCGGAGAAGTTAGTATAAAATAAAATATGCCTTTTATTCTGTTTCCATTTGAGTCAGGTATTTTATGTTTTTTTTTTTAATTTCAGTAAACAATCTGGAGTATCCCTCATCAATTGACAAAGGATCATTTGAAGAAGATTTTGAAAAGGTATTGCTATCATGAGACTATTTATAACGTCATATTGACTTTCATGTGTGTGGATTTTGAATTTTTATAACGTTAATTTTTTTTCAGGACTCAAAAACTCAAAGCAATTCCGAAGAAAATAATTAAAACAATATCAGCAATATCAGGAACTAGTAATAGGTTTTCCTAGTCTGCGCAGTAGATTTTTGGATAGGCGTTATTCAAAGTCGAGCTTCGATAGTGATGTGATCAGTACAATTTTTGTCTGGTTGGACATTAATTTTTTAAGCTACAAAGACATTGTGAGTTGAAACTTATGTTTCGTGTATGGAACGCCACTGAACATGGACAAAACACTAAAACTGGGAAACACAGAGTTGGAAGACCTCCACGAGGTGAATAGATGATCTCGAGTGAGTTGCCGGAAGACGTTGGATGTAGGCGGCAAGGGAATTAATAGTTAAAGAACTGTGTATAACTCATAAGATTGGTTCTGATTGAACTGCTGTAGTTGGAAAACTAAGTATTCTATAAATTTTTCCAGTTTATCGTTTTGAAGCTGAAAGTGTTGAGTGACATCAAAACAAAAACATTAAACAGACTGAAACAAAATATTATGTACCTAGTGTTAAGCCTACATAGGGCAATTAAGTATTACAAGAGCAAATTATGAAGAATAGAAATACGATTCTTCTTAATTTGATCAGATATTTTTAGGTATTAACTACAGTATATTTTTTACAAAAATATCCTTGAAATCATATAATTTCATTATAATTTTTACTTTTCTAAAATATTTTCATTAGACATACCTATTATATTCTTAAAGCTATCATCGGCAAAATGTACGATGTAGGTATGTGCAATTTATTGTATAATTATGTGAGCACATGTACATTATTAGTACAATATAATGTCGTGGTAGTAGCTATAGCCAGCCGTAGAGCTGTAGCTCAATTTTATTAGAGTGCACTTCGATAGATTGGCTCAAGGCACATTGGCTGATTGTCGAAGCGAAGCGAGGTTACGAGTCTTATCTTATATGTTTCTAAGTAGGTAAAAGGAGCTTCATGTATTTAAAGATTACCTCGTGTAAAGAAAATTTAAAAAGGTTTACGTTTTCGCGGATATCTTATTTCAGACAGACTTCTCTGATCTCATAGTCTGAAGGGACGATGGGTCCAATCAGGCAGTACTGAAGAGAAACCAAGCGCAGGATTGACGGCTTTAAATTGACTTCTTAACTACGAGTTGCTACTGAGATTTCTAAACAGAACAGCTCAAAAACGTTTCAGGAAAATATTTTTCTGAAAAGTTACTTAAAATTTTAGAAAAGTCCTTTTCCCCCAAAGTTTTCACCCATCGCCGTGCTTTTGCATTTTTGCGCCAATATGCCTTAAGCTGCTTGAGCCATAGTCAGTCAAAGGTTCTTGTCGTGTTAAATTTGTATGAACATGAAGCTATTTATATGTATATTAGTAATGCGTACCAAAGCTACAATTTCTGTTTTATTTTTCCAAACTGGGTCTTTATTGTTAAGGTTATTATAAATATAACTTACTGTTATTACTTACTATTTGATATCCAAAATGTAATTAACCACCAAACATAATTCTTATTTACATTTATTACAATTATTATCTATTCTATTACTAACAGCAATGTAAATAAATCTATTGTAAATAATTAATATTAGGTCATTGTATACGTACTTATTTACAGTATGAACACATTTGTATAAAGGTAACTTACTAGAATATTATGATGTAATTGTTTTTTGGAAATCATTTGTACATGACTGCTATATACTATTGAATGGCTACTCAAGTAGATACGTAGGTAAGTGATATTCAAACGATAAATAGTTTTCATAACTCTATTTTAATAGAAAAAAAACCGGCCTAGTGCGAGTCGGTCTCACGCACCGAGGGTTCCGTACTCCAAAAGTAAAAGTAAAACAATAATAATAAATTAATTTGCTTATTCATCGTTAATTTTGTTTGTAGAGGTTTATTGTTAATACAAAAAACTATGCTAGTTAGAGCGTTGGTTTTATTTTTCCTGTAAAATATACATAAACCTCTATTGACCATAATTATTTCTGATTTTTCGATTGGTAAACTTCGGAGATATGGGGGGGGGGGGGGCGGTATTTTTTTCGACATTTTGCTCTCATTACACTTAAACTGTAATCTACTGTCTAAAAATGTTACAAGATTTATCTTCGTCTTTCTGATATACAGATTGTTTTTCTCAAAGTACGAGTATATTGCAGTCATTTATATAAATAGAGACTTAATTATACAAAATAAATCGTTCATTCAGATGTATGTTGCTTATTTTTGTTCTTTATCCTAAAGTATAGGAACTCCGCACTCCAGAAAATAACCGTTAGCATCGTAACCAAGTTGAGAACTGTTATGGGTATCTTGTAGGAACCAGAAAAATCCCGTATCCGACCTGAAAAGTACAACAAAGTAATTATAATTTATAACCATCTTGAATGAATGAATGAATGAATGAATAAATTATCTTTATTTTACACTAAATAAACTAAAAATCCAATAAAAAGTGAACAAAATAGAGTACGAGTACGTAGAGGCGGCGGCCTTATCATTAAGAAGCCTTGTCTTCCAACAGGCAACCTACGTAAAAAAGGATCTTTCAAGCATCTTCTTACTAAGTAAATGATTTTAGAAGATTTTAGAGTGTATTAATTTGAGATATTTCAGATTTCAGGTGGATGAAAGATCTCTAGCGAGTGGCTGGCAGTCGCAGTATACGAGCGGCACAAGATCGTGTTTGTGGTGATCATTACAGACCTAAGACTATTAGTCAAGACAACTCCAGATTCATAGTTCGTGGTTGAAATAAAAGATTTGTTATTTTTAAAATTGCCTCAAAGTTATCATTTTCCAGTGGAAACGGAATCTGGTACCATACTGTGTATTTATGATAATACATAGGCATTAGGCACCTACACAATTATTATCACCAAACGTACTTTACAGTAAAAATTTCAACTCGACAATCTAAAATAATATTATGTTGATAACTTTAATTTATGATTGTAAAAAGATTAAAAATTCTTGCAACATTGATTTCTTTGGTTTGTCAAAATAATCAAAATGTAATTCTTACTGATAAAAACATTGTTCAACAGATTTCGATAAAATTTTAATGGGACCATCTGGGAAGTATACCATTTTAAGGCTTGGCACCGGAGGCTAAGCGGAGAAAACAGGTTTGCTAGATCAAATGGTTTAGGTATTTACTATTAAATAACGGACTTACAAAAAATATATGATATACCTTAAGATATTGTCTAAAGAATGTGCTAATTCGATACACGATACGATGTACTTCACTCGATCAAATAAAATCTTGAAAAATGCTAAAATAAAATTCTAAAACGAATTGTTTAAATATAAAATTTCTGAATTTGCACATAATTTTTATATGGAGATATTTCCCTTTAAGTACTAGATCGTTCAATAAGTCCCGAGACTAACTTGGAAATAGCGTATATATTAAAAACTCTTTTTGATTTTAAAAAAATACTGGCCTTCAATAAAAGATGTGTAAAATTTTTAAAAATGGAACATTAAAATATTGATTTTGCAGACATTTAAGTGACGCTACGTTTGTAGTTTCGATACAATGGAAAAAAACGAGTTTCGCGTGTTGATAAAACCTTGTTTTTTAATGGGAAAAAATACAGTTGAAGCACAGCAATGGCTTATAAAATGTTATGCGGGATCAGCTCCCTCTAAAGCAACCATTTGTCGGTGGTATGCCGACTTCAAACGCGGTCGCATGGACACAAATGATGGGGAACGCTCAGGTCGTCCAAATGAAGCAGTGACTCAACAAAATATTAACCAAGTCCTCAAAATCGTAATGGAAGATCGGAAGATAAAAGTGCGCGAGATAGCCGAGATAGTGAAGATTTCAGCTGGTAGTGTTTTCACTATTTTACATAAAAATTTGGCCATGAAAAAGCTTTTTTCGAAGTGGGTGCCGCGTTTGCTTACAACTGATCAAAAGGAACAACGTATCAATGATTCAGAGCGATGTTTGGCGCTGATGAATCGTAATAAAAAGGATTTTTTACGTCGGTATGTGACAATGGATGAAACATGGATACACCATTTTACTCCGGAATCCAATCGGCAGTCAGCGGAGTGGAGAGCGGCTGGTGAAAGCCGCCCGAAGCGGCCAAAGACTCAGAAATCGGCCGGTAAGGTTATGGCGTCTATATTTTGGGATGCGCATGGAATACTTTTCATTGATTACCTTGAAAAGGGGCAAAATATAAATAGTGACTATTACATGTGCTTATTGGAGCGATTGAAGTACGAAATTGCGGATAAACGGCCTCAAATGAACAAAAAGAAAGTGGTGTTTCACCAGGACAACGCGCCTTGTCACAAGTCTGTGAGAACGATGGCCAAAATTAATGAATTGGGCTTTGAATTGCTTCCTCATCCCCCTTATTCGCCAGACTTGGCCCCCAGCGATTACTGGCTGTTTGCAGATCTCAAAAAAATGCTCCAGGGTAAGAAATTTGACTCAAATAGTGAAGTTATCACAGCAACGGAGGCTTATTTTGAAGCCAAAGACAAATCGTTCTACACGCATGGGATAGAAAAGTTAGAAAAACGTTGGAGGGACTGTATCGCTCTTGGAGGAGATTACGTTGATGAATAAAAAATAATTTTATAAAAAAAACCTTGTTTTAGTACTTAGTCTCGGGACTTATTGAACCACGTGCTACTACAGAGAACCTGCTAAATTTTGGTTTTCAACTAAAGTTCTATATTTATTAAATTCAAATTTAACCCAGAACTTGAACGTTGCCCAACGTTTTCAGAACACGCCACGCTGCCCGCTACCCCGCCAGTCTCAATCGAGCGCTTGCCAAGGTTGGGTCTGTGTCAAATTTCTCCGTCCAATCTTACGTTTGCGCATCGCTAAAATGGCTATAGAAAAACAAAATTATAAAGAAATCAGTGGTTAGATCTAAAAGAAGGATAGGAAAAGAGAACTACATGAAAAGATATGGAAATTACTCTCTTTTTATGCCTAGTAAAATTATGTACATTTAATTGAGGCGCGCGCGGGCGGCACCCCACACCTCACCTCCTAAAATCTTGCCTCGCGTTGAAATGTATCGCCTTAAACAAAAGAAGAATTTATAAATCGGTTCAGGCGTCTTCGTGTAATCGGTGAGCATACATAAAAAAAACCGGCCTTGTGCGAGTCGGTATCGCGCACCGAGGGTCCCGTACTGCAAAAGTAAAAGTAAAACGATAATATTATATTAATTTGCTTATTCATCGTTAACTTTGTTTGTAGAGGTTTATTGTTAATATAAAAAAACTATGCTAGTTAGAGCGTTGGTTTTATTTTTCCTGTAAAATATACATAAACCTCACAAAAAAAGGAGGAAAATCAGGGGTTTGAAATTTCATGGGGTATCATATGAAAGGCCTTTACCTGTACATTCTAAAACAGATTTTTATTTATTTTGAAATATAATAGTTTTTGATTAACCGGGCAAAATATCGAAGAAAATACCCCCCCCCCCCCCCCATCTCCGAAGTTTACCAATCGAAAAACCAACGCTCTAACTAGCATAGTTTTTTATATTAACAATAAACCTCTACAAACAAAGTTAACGATTTATAAGCAAATTAATATAATATTATCGTTTTACTTTTACTTATAGAGTACGGAACCCTCGGTGCGCGAGTCTGACTCACACTTGGCCGGTTTTTAAATTAAACTAAACTAATTATCGCGTTGGTTTTATTTTTCCTGTAAAATATACGTAAACCTCTATTGACCATAATTATTTCTGATTTTTAGATTGGTAAACTTCGGAGATAAGGGGGGGAACGGTATTTTTTTGACATTAAATTGCCTGATTAATCAAAAACTACTACATATAAAAATAAATAAAAATCTGTTTTAGTGTCTGTGTTTAGTCCCACTCGGTATATTTATCTTACTTTTAAATTTTTATTCCAATGATTTTGGGTCACTATCATACATAACTATTCCAAATTTCATGTCGATCTAGATTCTAGCTTTAATAGTTACTAAAATAATCGACTGTGACAGAAGGACGGACGGACCGAGAAAGTCTCACCATAATAGTTCCATTTTAACCATTTTGGTACGGAACCCTAAAAATATTCCGACGAATTTGAAGTCGATTAAAAATAAGAGAGAGTTTACCTAAAAGAGATCCAATAGTGATGATTATGATTCCATTGAAGAACATCTGGATACCAGAGGCGAAGGGTAACCGTTCTAAGGGCACATAGCTTGGTATTATTATAGTACATATTTATGTACACCGTCCTTACGCCCTTAGTAACACCCATAGCCAGTGCTACAAACAGCATACCACTGAATGACGTTGTAAACAACATTACTGAAATCAAAAAGTTGAAGCAATATTATGTAATACCAAAAACCATGGAAGTAGGAATAGTTAGTTCCAGGGCGAAAACCATTAATAGATGTCGAAACTCGTAACCTATTCAGAAATATTAAGTGCAAATTAGAAAACAATGTAAGTAAGTATATTCAATGAAGATAAACAAAGAGTCTTTACTCTTAATGCTAGAAACTAAGGTTTAAGGTTAAGTACTATTTGACATGCTTATAGATAAAATGTATTATAAGATTAATGATTACCTAATTGAAGAGTTAAATTGATTTTCCGTATTTTACTGACATGTTTTCAATTATTAAGGATTGTTTTTTGCACGCCAAGCTTGGCAGGATATGTTGACGCTTTATAATTGTAAACTTAACATTTATGTAAATATGTCTATATTTCATGTACCATATTCTTGCAAAATAAAATGATAGATTGATTGATTGATTAAATATTAATAAAAAACACAGCAGCTTAATTAGATCTGTGTAAAATACATAGTTTGTGAAACTTTTATTTGAATAATACAGCTCTTATTATGTCGGTTACTGGTACATTTGAAGCCGCTCTATTTATATTAAGGCTGCAGGTGAATAAATACAAAGATTGTCATTCAATAATTAGCTTCAAACTATTCAAATATATGCAAATAGGTTGTTAAAATAGCATTTCACACATGCGATGATTTGCTGTAGCTAAGCTACTTGTTTAAGTAAAACTAAAAGTATTAAAAGACCTTTGCTCTGTTACGAGTTTAGAAGCAAACTAATTTCATTTTAATAAAGGACGGGAATGGGTTATATCTATAGAATTTTTAATATTTATTACCAGTTATTTTAATTTACCTAATTAGTCACACTCAAATAACAACTTACTCGTTCTAATAAAGATGATTATGATCAGGCTGACCAGGTACATGACTCTAGGTGGTTTATGACACCATTCACCAATGAACGGCGCCACAAATCGGAAGAGAGTATCAGAAAACCCTATAACGGCCATTATCTTCGCGATATCTACCGTCTCGAATTTCAACATGTCTTTCAGTATTATTGGCAGCAAAAGAGAGAAGTTCGTCTCAACACAGGATGCCACCGATAGCCCGAACAAAATATTTACAAATATCGGGTCACGTAGGAGCGTTAGATCAAAAAAATCAACGAATCTTTCGGATAAACTTTTCGATTTACCATCTAACTCAAGTTTATCCTCGTCTTTCTCTTTTCTATAGGTCAATTCTTTCTCTTTAAATATGTTAATGGAACTACCCAAATTTATTTCTTGAGATTCCCACCACTTATATTTAGATTCAGCTAGAAGAGGATCAGGTGTGCTCTTTCGAATATCTGGATGCGAGATTGCATTTCTGGCTTGAAGACCATTTGCGATTGTAAGAGATCGCATGGATACACTCTTTGGGGCTGGTACTCCGTTCTCTATCGATTCTTCTAGTTTTGGATTCGATTGGATATCTGAAATTTTTAAATAATATTGATAATTAAAGCAGATCCTACGCTTTTCAAGACCGCCTTAAACGACACTAATGAATTAATACACTACCTGTATTCTTTGATGATGTTGAAACACTACCATTTACTAGTTCGATACCAGCTTCTTTGTTTAATGGAACTTCTTCTTCAGAAAGGACTGGATCTTTTAAGTACCATTTAGCAGGTCTAAGTAAACAGGCTGCCATAAGGGAATGGAGACAGATAGCAGCCAATATTAAGACGGCGTACCTCCAGCCATATGCATAAATAAGTACACTCATTAATAGAGGCATGTAAATGGCTCCGAGACTTGTGAGTGACATGCCAATACCTATCGCTCGTCCTCTCTTCTCTCTAAAGAATGAATTTATTGCTAATGAAAAAGCTGCCATTACTGCCGCTACTCCCATTGCTGAAAAAGTATTAGAAATACATAAAAAAGTAGAAAAATTAGAATCCGAATAAATTTTGTACAATTATCTGATTAATATTATTTAATCCATATTTTGGTTGCAACCTGTTTTGTGTAAATAAATAAATAAATTTCTTTTCACCTCTCATGCTCTAAAAAGATGTCATTATAGCTTAGTGTAGAAGGGACTTAATCTTTTTCTATTATGTATTCTGTACCCAACGCGAAGCTATTTGGAAGCTATAATGACTCATTTTAGCCCCTAGGACAATAAAGTAACTTTTTTATTGTTGTTCATTCCTCCGTCATCAGGACAGGCAACTGGCAAAGATCCATGACCACAAGGTGTCTTGATTTTTTTGTCGCATTCCACAGACTACCAAATTAATGCGATCCTATACAAAAAAGACTCTGACACGGAATTTATAGCTACTATACTACACGTTGGCTTCAAATTGGCCGCTACCTCCCGTCTCATTTATAGCTACTATACTACACGTTCGCTTCAAATTGGCCGCTACCTCCCGTCTCATTTATAGCTACTATACTACACGTTCGCTTCAAATTGGCCGCTACCTCCCGTCTCATTTATAGCTACTATACTACACGTTCGCTTCAAATTGGCCGCTACCTCCCGTCTCATTTATAGCTACTATACTACACGTTCGCTTCAAATTGGCCGCTACCTCCCGTCTCATTTATAGCTACTATACTACACGTTCGCTTCAAATTGGCCGCTACCTCCCGTCTCATTTATAGCTACTATACTACACGTTCGCTTCAAATTGGCCGCTACCTCCCGTCTCATTTATAGCTACTATACTACACGTTCGCTTCAAATTGGCCGCTACCTCCCGTCTCATTTATAGCTACTATACTACACGTTCGCTTCAAATTGGCCGCTACCTCCCGTCTCATTTATAGCTACTATACTACACGTTCGCTTCAAATTGGCCGCTACCTCCCGTCTCATTTATAGCTACTATACTACACGTTCGCTTCAAATTGGCCGCTACCTCCCGTCTCATTTATAGCTACTATACTACACGTTCGCTTCAAATTGGCCGCTACCTCCCGTCTCATTTATAGCTACTATACTACACGTTCGCTTCAAATTGGCCGCTACCTCCCGTCTCATTTCTCCGCGCCGTACCTCAAGTACGTCATACTAATACCTCTATATTCTGTGCCTGAAGTCAGACAAGGGTAATACAGATAACAACGCACCGCTCGCCATCGTCACTACCGTGTTTTTCCAAACTTTTGTTATTGTGTTATTGTTCCGTTTTAAAAGTTTTTGATAAGTTTTGATTAGTTATTTATATTCTTGTTTGATTAGGTACTATTGTTTGTGTGTCGCATCGTCGATGAGTTAAAAATGGAAAAGTTTAGCAGAGCGCAGAGTATATTTTCTTACTTTAATTAATGACTTTCTTTGAAGAGGAGAAAATAAGAAATTAAAAATCACGCCCTTCGACATTCAAGACATCATTGCCATGAAAGGCATTAACAGTAAAAAATTACACTCATTTTTTTGTCAACGGTACAGTATATAACGTCATTTTGTAACGATCGTCGACGGCCAACTTGAAGCGAACATGTAGTACCTATTAATATTAATAGGTAGGTATTTAAAAAAAAATAACAAACAATATACGTTTTCATTTAAGGTTCTTTTATATGTACACTTTCTCTTCGAAGTACAAATGTATAGGTAAGTATATTCTTTGTTTTTAAATATACCTAACCTTTTTTAAATACTTACCTAAACCTTTCAAAAGCTAGGTATTTAACTATTAGAGACCTATTGAATCTATGAACGCTTTTTGATGTTCCATTTTTAAATTTAGAAAATAAAATAAAGAACATTACTTTTATGTTGTATGTACTATGTATGCGTCATAATTGATGAAGATTATCTAAAAAATCATTCGTCGCGCGTCGTCTCTTTAGAGCATTTAATATCAAAAATTGTTCCAACTGTACTTTTCATTAATTTTTGTTATTATTAATGCACCGTTTTTTGAATTTTGTACCTGGTAATTTTATTTTCTCGCTTTCGAAGTGAAAAGCAGAGTATTTAACTCGGGACTAAACCCATTACTACTCGATTCTTTATCAACCCTCGCTGCCGTTCGGGAGCTAAGCATCTCGTATAATATATTATATTGGGATCGTTTAGTCGCTCGATAAACAATCTACTATTATAATGGGCATAATAATATGGCTTTATAAAGACATTGAATTCTTACGACTAGATTTTTAATGAAGTCGTAATAAAAAGTAAGGTTATAAAGGAAGGAATACTTACAATTAATAATACTGTAGGATAGTACAAATAACCAGAAACTAGATGAAAAGGCTGTTAAAATGAGGCCGGATGTGATTAACAAAGCGCCGACAGCTGCCACTTTTCGGTAGCTGTACCGATGCAACACGGGACCACCGAACAGCGATAGCAGCATACCGAGTCCATGGTTTAAAATAATTACTAGAGTCCCTTGTGTAGCCGATAGACCCGTTTCATCAAACGCTTCTTGGAAAACCAATCCGAAACCAGCGATGAGAGGGAGAACCACTACCTAGAATCAAACAGTAGGTAAAATTATATCAATTTAGGTACAAGATGTGTACGTACATTCTTAAGTTGATTTCTTTTCCATTTAATTGTCTTGCTCATTTTAATCAAGTAAAATCCAAGTTAAGAAATAGAAGAAGTCCTAAGAAAATCCCTAACGCTAAAGGGGGTTTGCGGGCGGCGCAAGTTCGTGGCATGTGAAAGTCCATACAAAGAGACCTATTTCCAGCAGTAGACGTCTATCGGTAGATAAAGAAGAATAACTATATAGAGATACGATACCTACATAGACTCTATCCTGAACTTGACGAAACTAAGTATATTTATCTACGGAAGCCAAATCCTTACCTACTTATAATACAAATGTGAAAGTGTTTGTTATTGGTTTGCCCTTCAATCACGCAGCAACGGATCAACCTTACTTTTTAATATGGGTATGTCCAGCAGTGTCTATCAGTTGATAAAGAAGAAGAAGAAGAAGAAGAAGAAGAAGATGAAATACTTATTTGTACCCATCGTTTTTTTGGTGAGGACATAATACGAATAGGTATATTAAAATTGTACTGATGTATTCAAATGTATTCAAAATTGTCATCATTTACGAGTATGCATGGGGCAAAATAATGAAACTTGTACCAACTAACAGCGACCATTGTATTCATTAAATAATTTTATCATTATGTCCTCAATTTACTCTGTATCTAACTAAATATTTGCTTAACTGTTCAATAAGGCACACACACAAGTAGGTACATAATATTATGAAGAAGGAAGGAAGATCAACGTTAGTATTTTGTCAATTTCAGACGAGTAGGTACGCCATCAAGTTAATTTTTAGGTAAACTTTGATGTAATCAAAAAAAAAAGAAACTAGAAATAGATAATAATTAATTGTCTATGAGAATCATAGTCAACTTTAACCTCTCTGTCCCCCGGAACATAATAAAGAATCAATTGACAACTCATTCATCAGAATCAGCCTTTGAATCAGCTCAGTAGTTTTAGAGCTACGGGGGAACATACGTAAATACAAACATACCTAAATAGACCGCCATAACACAACCCTTCCTTTTGGCTTTGCCTTAGTCGGGTAAAAAAGAAAGCTTTAGACATTTTTTTTTCATTTTCATACATATTATGAAATATCTTCCCCATAATATGTCTATGACCTTTCTACCCTCTTACCCTTCATATACCTACTAATCTACTTACATTATTTAGCGCGTAGGCGAAAGTAACAACCCATCCATATCCTCCATCAGGTGGCACCTTATTCATTGCACCAGACATCGTGAAATATCCAGGTGTGAAAGTGTCGCATTTCTTGAGAACCACTAGAACCTCATCACTTTCACTTATTCATCAGCATCCTTATCTATAGTGTAAAGTTTACATTAATCACAGACACTTAATGGTTTATTGACATAAAAAGAAGCTGTAACACTTTATAATGGTACTCCAATCCAACATACGCTCAGCCCGCATGTGGTGATATAAGCTAACGAATGGCAGAAAAGCAGTTAGTGTTACGACCGAGCGGCCCACCCCTCCTATCGTGATCGCACTATGCCTAGGAATTTGCTAAAATTTGCAGAAATCGAATGGTCTTATCGAAAAAATTGCAGAAGCAACAATAAAAGAGTTATAAGCTCCGAAGCGGGCCGCTCGGTTGAACAACGTTTCTACGGAGCGGCCCACGAGATCTCGAGAACCACACGGTGGAACCTGGTGAGACTTGGCAGAAGCAAAGAGCTGAATTCGCACAAATTTGCTAAAAAAGAATCAGCTCTCTGAGTGCAACAGTTTTTTTGTAACGTCGTGTCAAAAATGGGCCGCTCTGAGCACAATCGTTTTCCCCTTATTACTCAGCTGGCTTGTGTGCTACAGAAATTTTTCATACACCATATTTTAGTAAAAAACGTGCAGATTAACACACAGTTTAAATCAAAAACTAATATGCAAAACTATAAAAGTCATCGGCTCCGAAGTATTTCTTCAAAACGATTCGTAGGAGCGGCCCCATATTTCAGCACTTATCTCAGCTTAGACTTAACCTACTTGCATGATTTAAACACTAAGTTTTAGCAAAAAACTTCTGCTAAAATTTTACATATAAATTTTCTGAAAACCATCAGTAGGAAGTTAAATAATTGCAAATTAAGTAATCATACCGTTTCGTCCGAGCGGCCCAACCATTGTGGCGCTCGTATAGCTCGTATCGTGATCGCACTTTGCCTAGGAATTTGCTAAAATTTGCAGAAATCGAATGGTCTTATCGAAAAAATTGCAGAAGCACCAATAAAAGAGTTATAAGCTCCGAAGTTGGCCGCTCGGTCGAACAACGTTTCTACGGAGCGGCCCACGAGATCTCGAGAACCACATGTCGGTGGAACCTCATGAGACTTGGCAGAAGCAATGATCTGAATTCGCACAAATTTGCTAAAAAAGAATCAGGTCTCTGAGTTCAATACTTTTTTTGTAATCGATATGTCGAAATGGGCCGCTCCGAGCGAAATCATTTTACCCTTATTACTCAGCTTGCTGGTGTGCTAGAGAAATGTTTCATGCACCATATTTTAGTAAAAAACGTGCAGATTAATACACAGTTTAAATCAAAAACTAATATGCAAAACTATAAAAGTCATCGGCTCCGAAGTATTTCTTCAAAACGATTCGTAGGAGCGAGCGGCCCCATATTTTAAGCACTTATATATATCAGCCTTGAATTAACTTACATGCATGGTTCAAACGCCAAGTTTTAGCAGAAAACTTCTGCTAAAAAGTGGTACAAATTGTTTCTGGAGACCATCAGAAGATCGTGAAATAATTTCAAAATAAACGAATTATAGGTATTGACACAATATTTAAGCGGGCGGTAATGAGTAGTGGGGTAACCACACGGGTAACCACACTGTACCTACTTATATTTTCCGAAGATTAAGTATATTATAAGAGTTAGGGTAATATAGGTACGTACATATTTACAAATAGGTTCATATTTAAAGTACCTAAGTATTTTTTAAGTATGTAGAATATAAACTACAGGTAGGTTTGTAAATCCTTACTAATATTATAAAGGCGATAGTGTTTGTTTGTTGGTTTGTCCTGTAATCACGCCACAACAGAGCTACCGATCGACGTGATATTTAGCATGTGTATAGTTCAAGACCTGGAGAGTGACATAGGCTACTTTTTATCCCGGAAAATCAAAGAGTTCCCGAGGGATTTTAAAAACTAAATGCACGTGGATGAAGTCGGAGGCATATGCCTATGTCACTCTCCATGCAGATCCTCAGCTATACCCAAAAATCACGTCGACCGTAGCTCTGTTGTGGCGTGATTGTTTAAGGACAAGCAAACACACTTTGGCATATCACAAAATCCAGCTAAATTAATCTCATTATGCAAAAATTCCTTAGTTTCCGTAATTGGGTGTTATGCCGTTGTAACTAACTTTTGAGCAATGTTAATTTCCCTGGCCATTATCCTCCTTGTCACCCAGTAGTACGAGATGAGTATGAGTAGATATATTATATGGAACATCATAACATTGACAATTGACATAAATGATTTACTTATTTACTTTTTATCCCGCTATATTTAGATCCCGGGCGCGCATAATATATAAAAAAATGATAATATAATATATTGTAACGAAGCCACGCGCCCAGGACTTCACTAGCAGGGTACGAGATGAGTATGAGTAGATATATTATATGGAACATCATAACATTGACAATTGACATAAATGATTTACTTATTTACTTTTTATCCCGCTATATTTAGATCCCGGGCGCGCATAATATATAAAAAAATGATAATATAATATATTGTAACGAAGCCACGCGCCCAGGACTTCACTAGCAGGTGACTTCGTACATAAAGGGATAGGGGTTACTCGACAATTAAACACGCATCACACACAACGTGGGCTCTCGGCCTTTATTTACAAGCACATTCGTTTACTTAAGGGACTAGACCTTACGACTACACTTATTCTATTACGGTACGACTCGGAGGGAGTCGTCGGACAGTCTTTTTACACTCGGGTAGCACTTCACGATTCCGATGGTATACCGGCGGCAAGGTTACGATATCGGTGACGCGAGCATCGCGAGCGGAGGAAAGAGGTGACGCGGGAGGGAACCGGGGGTTACGGCGGTGTTGGGCGTTTCTGGCCGAAGCCTGGATTCGACCAACACCTCCGGCGTTCAAGTGCTGAGCCGTTCGCCCGTCGAGCCCGAAGTTCCACGAACCGACGTACGACAAGGTAGCAGGCGAACTGGTTGCGGACGCCGGCCGGGTTGTATATATAGGCCGCCGGGCGGAGGTGGCAGGTGACGGGGGGACGGGAGCGCCTTCCTGCGCGCTGATTGGTGGGTTGCTATCACGCCACTCGAATCACGTTGTCTCGAAGCTTGTCGAATGTTCTAGAAGGCCGCGCGTTGAACCGCGTGCGCGTCTTGCTTTTCTAGGTTTGTGACGTCTTCGTCACAATATAAATGATTATTTTATCATCTTCGGAAAATATAAGTAGGTACAGTGTGGTTACCCCACTACTCACTACCGCCTGCTTAAATCTTGTGTCAATACCTATAATTCGTTTATTTTGAAATTATTTCACGATCTACTGATGGTCTCCAGAAACAATTTGTACCACTTTTTAGCAGAAGTTTTCTGCTAAAACTTGGCGTTTGAACCATGCATGTAAGTTAATTCAAGGCTGATATAAGTGCTAAAATATGGGGCCGCTCGCTCCCACGAATCGTTTTGAAGAAATACTTCGGAGCCGATGACTTTTATAGTTTTGCATATTAGTTTTTGATTTAAACTGTGTATTAATCTGCACGTTTTTTACTAAAATATGGTGCATGAAACATTTCTCTAGCACACCAGCGAGCTGAGTAATAAGGGTAAAATGATTTTGCTCGGAGCGGCCCATTTCGACATATCGATTACAAAAAAAGTATTGAACTCAGAGACCTGATTCTTTTTTAGCAAATTTGTGCGAATTCAGATCATTGCTTCTGCCAAGTCTCATGAGGTTCCACCGTGTGGTTCTCGAGATCTCGTGGGCCGCTCCGTAGAAACGTTGTTCGACCGAGCGGCCAACTTCGGAGCTTATAACTCTTTTATTGTTGCTTCTGCAATTTTTTTGATAAGACCATTTGATTTCTGCAAATTTTAGCAAATTCCTAGGCAAAGTGCGATCACGATACGAGCTATACGAGCGCCACAATGGTTGGGCCGCTCGGACGAAACGGTATGATTACTTAATTTGCAATTATTTAACTTCCTACTGATGGTTTTCAGAAAATTTATGTGTAAAATTTTAGCAGAAGTTTTTTGCTAAAACTTAGTGTTTAAATCATGCAAGTAGGTTAAGTCTAAGCTGAGATAAGTGCTGAAATATGGGGCCGCTCCTACGAATCGTTTTGAAGAAATACTTCGGAGCCGATGACTTTTATAGTTTTGCATATTAGTTTTTGATTTAAACTGTGTGTTAATCTGCACGTTTTTTACTAAAATATGGTGTATGAAAAATTTCTGTAGCACACAAGCCAGCTGAGTAATAAGGGGAAAACGATTGTGCTCAGAGCGGCCCATTTTTGACACGACGTTACAAAAAAACTATTGCACTCAGAGAGCTGATTCTTTTTTAGCAAATTTGTGCGAATTCAGCTCTTTGCTTCTGCCAAGTCTCACCAGGTTCCACCGTGTGGTTCTCGAGATCTCGTGGGCCGCTCCGTAGAAACGTTGTTCAACCGAGCGGCCCGCTTCGGAGCTTATAACTCTTTTATTGTTGCTTCTGCAATTTTTTCGATAAGACCATTCGATTTCTGCAAATTTTAGCAAATTCCTAGGCATAGTGCGATCACGATAGGAGGGGTGGGCCGCTCGGTCGTAACACTAACGAAAAGCATGCGGTGACACTTCTTATCGTAATGTGTTTAATGTAGGTTTTATCAAATAATGTAGTTGGCCTAAAGATTAGTATTCTAGTGTCTAATTATAACACGGTAGTCTTTAATAACAACTTACCAATAAGCAAAGCTTTAATGACTAATTATTGATTACTTTCATGTCTTTATATTATATTCAAATCCAATAGGTCTATTGAAATCGAATACCTATTTAGATATCTTAGTTTTTAGATATTAGTGGCCTTAGGATTAGGTAGATAGAAATACGTGTACCTAGCTATAAAATTCACCTTCTTTTTCTTATCTGAGCCATCCTAATGTTTTCTAATGCTATAAGTACCTACTCGATTTTCACCCTGTTTTCGAATTCGGTTTTCTAGATAAGACTTATGTATAGACACTTAAATTGTAGGTATGTACATAATTACTGGCACCTACAATAATTTAACGCATACCTACAGTAATAATATCTCTATCTCCGATTTCACCAACGTAAAATAAGTCTTATCCGAGCGTAACTTTGATATTTTGACAGTATTTTCAGTACAGAAACTGTCAGAACGCCCAATTTATTGCTAGGATATACGTCACTAGAAATTGGTGAAATCGGCACTAAGCAGTATAAATTAATATACTATATCATCTGCGTTTGTCTATTTATACGCTTATCACCCAAAAACACCAAAAAGTCTAAATAATAATTAATTGTTAAAACTCTAGTAATGCTGTTAGGTTAGGTCACGTAGGTAGTTAATGGATAAACGTTATCTATATTGTAGGCTCTGGTTTTATCGTAAGATAGATATTTCGACAATCTTTTTTGTTTTAATCCTTTCCTATATAAGTTATCTTATCCTTACTCAGGATGAACAGGATGAAAATTATTTCCTTGCCAAATATCGAAATCGGTTCCGCCGTTTAGGTATGAAAAAGTAACAGAGTAATCATACCTACTAAATAGGGTAACTTTGTATAAACACCTATTAAAATAGTACAGAATGATTTATATATCACAGATAGTACAACGGCAACGGTCACGCAGCCGTCTTATTTTATCATTAAAATTGATAACATAGAAAACATGTACCTACCTAATTTAAAAGATAGGTAGTTATCTACTGATATAAATATTAGAAACATACATCGAAACAAGTAGTATTAAAATCTTAACGCCTATTTCATGTGCAAGTCACAGAATACATCGACAGTCGACACCTCGGATTACAAAGGGCGTAAAGGACATTTTGGCCAAAATGACTTTTTAAAGGTTTCATACTTAGTTTTTTACGCTCTATCGATCTGTCCTATCCACTTCTCAATATTTGCTTAAAAAAATTTATTTACGACCTAGATTCTTTGTTTTCTTAAACTAATTTTCAATTATAATATAGGTCCTAACCTAAAGGACACTTACACATGAAACAAATATTTATAGGGTGATTACGACCTTATTAAGAGTCAACAATATTCGGTAGGCTGATGACATGGTGCTGACAGCAGATTCTAAAGACGGCCTTCAAACACTACTGGAATACGTGGCAGCTACTGGGGATGCGATGGTACTTAATATTAATATTAATAAAAAAAACCCGGTTATATTAAAAACCCAGATGCCATTACCCAATATAAAGCATCGCGGTACTGAAATAACAGCTGTCAGTAAATGAATATTTAGTCCGGTATTTAGATTAGATTTAGTTGTAAAATTGGGTAAGCTAAGTCAGCATTTTACAAAATGACCAAAGTAATATGTGATAATTTGACCCCAAAATTCCATTCCCAACCAGACTTGTTGTTCTCAAGTGCTATGTTTAGTCTACTCTTTTATATGGATGCGAAATATGGTTATTGAAAAAAGAAATCTGTCGACGGTTGCAAGCGTTTCAGATGTGGGTATAAAGAAGAATATTAAAAATATTATGGAGAGACTTTCTCAAACGCTCGTGTACTAGAAAGAACAAACTGCAAACGGATGCTGATGATAACCGACACACGAAGTAAGGTTGCTTTTTTGGGCCACCTGCAACAAGGATTCCTCTATGAGATGCCACAGTTGATCCTCAAAGACAATATAGCCAGAAGAAGGGCACCGGGAAGATGATGGAAGTGGTTTGACGGTATTAGGAAGTGGACTCGACATACGTATCAAATAATAAAGAAAATACAATAGGGACAGGGGATGCAGGGACTTCTTTTGTGTACTATTGAATCTAAGATACCACTGACTATAATTGTGCCCGATAAAATGCAATAGGCTCTCATCTTTCCCGACGTAATTTGGGAATTTAGAATTTTTTTTAATGTCTCTTGTGTAATGGTTTGGTAGGAGCCTTCTTGTGTGGCTAGTTACCGCCTTTCTGGCCAAGACGTGCCGCCAAGCAATTGAGCGTTTCGATAAGTTGCTGGATCATAACCAACTATGAATGTGTTTAATAAAACTCCTACACCCTTAAAGCTGTTGTTGGGATTTGCGAGAAGATTTCTGACAAAGTACCATCATCGGGCGAGGGGCGAGTCGTGGCATTGCAGTGCATGTCAGGCAATAGCAGTTTTATATATAAAATAATAAAAACTTGAGAGGTGTCAAGAGACACCCGGATGGAACGTAGTTCCTTTCGATTAATTAATTTAGCATTGTGTTCGGTATTTTCGCGGTACAATAATGGGTCTCCGTAGCCTTGTGACTTCTGCAGTCGCCTTACAGCCAAAGGTCGATGGTTCGAATCCCAGCTCGACAGACCGAATTTTCCATTTTCAATTTTATTTTAAACAATTTCTACATGTGGAACCTTTCCCTAATTTTTAGGGTTCCGTACCCAAAGGGTACCAACGGGACCCTATTACTAAGCCTACGCTGTCCGTCCGTCCGTCCGTCTGTCAGCGGGCTGTATCTCGTAAACCGTAATAGGTAGATAGACAGATGAAATTTTCACATATTATGTATTTCTATTGCCGCTATAACAACAAATAATAAAAATTAAATTAAATTAAAAAAATTAAATTAAAATATTTCCATGGGTACATGGAAATATTTTAATTTAATTTTTTTTAACGGAACCCTAAAAGAGCGAGGCCCGACTCGCACTTGGCCGATTTTTTATAACTTTATAAGTTATAAAAAATTAGGGAAAAATTCCACATGTAGAAATTATTTAAAATAAAATAGAAAATAGAAAATTCAGTCTGTCGAGCTGGGATTCGAACCATCGACTTTTAACTGTTAGGCGACTGCAGAAGCCCTAGAGGCTACGGAGACCCAATATTGTACCGCGAAAATACCGAACACAATGCCTTCAAAAAAGTGTCGGTTTCAAAAAAGTGTCGATCCGTTCCGAAGTTCCGAGTTCCGCACCGCGCGATAAGGAACTACGTTCCAAAAGAAAAATTATAATTTTACTAGATGGTGATAGTGAAATTAATATTGTAAATACCTGCCTGCCTGATTTTTGAATTTTTACCATTAAAAACGTTGATTCTACAAAATAATTGTGTTTTTTTATACTTAAAATCCAATCTCTAACAACCTAAACTAACGTCTATAGTTAGTTGTAGTATTAATAAATTGGCTAATACTCCGCAGTAACCAAATTTTTAGTAGATTGTTACACAAGGGACGTAAGTAAGCTATTACAGAACAAGATCCAATTTGGCGCCAGTGCGAGCGCAGCTCGCATAGGGCGCTAATGGATCGCGTGCACCCGAGATATTTAGTCACACGAGCGAGCGCAGCGAGCGAGGGTGAATATAGTTCGAGGGTGTAATAGCTACTTGCAACCGAGGTAAGCATTCTACTTTATATCATTCTTGCGAGGTAAATAAAACATTTTTGACAGCATATTGAAATAAGAAAGCAAAACACATTCTGCCAAAGATGTAATTCCTTTCTTTGCACGCCATTTGTTGAATTCTTCGTAAGTTTTCACGTAGCGCTCTTTGGACTTATCCGGCAAAAGGTTTTGCATCATTTGTTCTGCTTCAAGCAATCTCCTCCTTTTTCATCATCTGATGAAGTGCTTGACATTGTTGTAAATAACTTAAATCCCTTTACGAACAAACTTCACAAACTTTCAGATCAAATGAAATGCCGCCATTTCCATTTTTTTTTCGTAAATAGTTTTCTATTTTTTTTTTACGGCTCTGAGTTCCAAGGAGTTTTGCATAGTTTGAAATGTATGGAAATTAAATGCCGCCATGTTCAGTGTTTTTTTTTCAGTAAAAAGTTTTCTTACCATTTTATATGAAAAGAGATTGTTTACCAAGGAGTTTTGCATAGCTTGAACTGTAATGTGAACATTACAATTCAAGCATAGTGCGACGTAATGTTGCCTTGAATTGCAAACACCAACTTACAAGGAGACTTTCCACCATAGTAATCCCTAGTTACTGAGCAAGTATGATATAATAGTTATTTATGCAACTGTTGTATAATACCTAATTATCAACAGTTGCATACAAGACTTTATCTACTCCCATAATATGAATCCTCTAAGGTTCTGAAACAGTTAGCTTACTGCTAATATTAAAACAGCCATTCCTAGTACCTAACCTAATTAATATCGTCCAATACTGACTATATACAAATAAACTAAGTATTAATGACAGAATTGTTTATTGTAGTAGTAATTAACATTTTGTATAGTGCAATTATTGGAAATAAACTAAAAGTACTTCTTCAGAAAATGATTTACTTCCCTTTGATATAAAATTTTCCAATTGATAAAATCTTGATACGCTTTTTCATAATGCTTTCTTGATTTTTCGGGTAGTAATTTGTTGGAAATTTCTTTTGCATCGTTTAAAATATTTGGCGGTGTGCTGTCGAAACTTGAATCGCTCATTTTTTTGTAAATTAAGAAAAATGGCAGGGATTCGAATAACCTATTTTTTTTACGGCGCGCGGCGTTCGGTACTGAAACGCGCGTGAATGACAATGTTCTTTTTTTGAAATTCATACAAATGTTTTTTTTTTTAATTCATAGATACCACGCATCGAACAGTAAAAATGTGGCTGTCTGTGGAGTAAACCTTTGCTCAGAAGGGATCGAAAAAAAAACAAAGGAGTGTTATTATGAAATTCAGTACAACATTATACCATCCGTTTGGATGACATTAGGTATGGTTATTAAGACATTGGATGTTTTAATATTGGCAATAAGCTAACTGTTTCAGAATCTTTTATAGAGGATTTAAAGCATGGGAGTAGATAAAAGATAATTAAAATTATTTCTTTGGGTGTATAGAACATCTATTTTTTAAATTATTGACCAGAGATAAGAACAGGTCATAACTGAAATATGCATCGTTACATTCTAAGCAACTTCTTCCTAAATGAAATCTTTATAGCTTTTATAGCAAAAAGTTATGTTCAAAAATTATTTTTATTTTCTTTTTCGCTTCTCCTGAAAAGTCATGTTTTATCCTTTACGCCGTTTGTAATCGGAGGTGTCGATATAATAGTACTACTAAATAGTGGCCAAGTGCACTCAGAGACGCGACGGTTAGGGTTCGTTGCTACGAATAAAGACGTTTTGACAGATTTTCAGTACAAAAATGGTGAAAACATTAACATGATGATGATGATGATGTAGGTATAAGATCCTAGCTCGTATTTACACTATTTATTAGAAAATCCACCTAATTTTATACTTATGATTCTAAAATAAAATATATAAAATATAATATTATTAATATTGTCTTATCCAAAGGTCTTATCTAACAAGCGCGAGTGATGTATAAATATCTTTTTCACACAATTTTTTCCAGAGACCTCTTACTGACTGGCACTTAATTACTGAACATATAATTGGGATTTGATAAAAGAGGAGTTCTCTAAGTTTAGAGCCCCTAAGAGCCAATTGAAGCATGTTTTGCTTGGCTAAATAAATAATTATCCAATTATTATAAACTAGCTGATGCCCGCGACTTCGTCCGCGTGGGTTTAGTTTTTATAATCCCGCGGGAACTCTTTGATTTTCCGGGATGCCTATGACACCCTCCAGGTTCTGAACTATACCTATCCAAAAAAATCACGTCAATCCGTAGCTTTGTTGCAGCGTGCTTAACGGACAAACCAACAAACCATCAAACAAACACACTTTCGCATTAATAATTTTATTAGTAAGGAAGAATTAATAATAGGTCTTTACCTATGAAATTGCCGTTTTATATGCAATAAGTGAAAGTACTTATTTTTTCAAACTTTTTTATTTCTGTTATTCGAAGTAATCACCCATGCAATCGACGCATCTTTGCCAACGCATTGGCAGTTTATTGATGCCCTTCTTGTAAAAATCAGCTGGACGGGAGGCAACAAACTCTTCAAAAGCATTTTGTACTGCCTCTCGGGAATTGAATTTTTTACCCACTAAAAAGTTGTCTAAATTTTGGAAAAAGTAATAGTCGGTAGGTGCAAGGTCTGGTGAGTATGGCGGATGAGGGAGAGCTTCCAACCCCAGCTCTTGCAGCTTGGAGACTGTCTGTTGCGCAGTATGGGGTCGCGCGTTGTCGTGAAGGAGCAGTGGGGACGACCGATTGACCAAAGCTGGTTGCAGATGTGCAAGCTTCTCCATCATTCTCTCCAGTTCTTCACAGTACACATCTGCATTAATGCTCATGCCGTTTTGTAAAAAGCTGTGGTGAATCACACCCGCACTAGACCACCAAACAGTGACCATCACCTTTTTAGGGGTCATTTTTGGTTTAGGGCATTGCTTTGGTGCTGAACCAGTATCTAACCAACTTGCTGAGCGCTTTCGATTGTCGAACAGAATCCATTTTTCGTCGCACGTAACAATTCGTTTCAAAATTCCTTCATTTCTTTGCCTGTTGAGCAGCGCAAGGCAGGTCTCGACGCGTACGTTGCGCTGGCGATCGTTAAGGTCGTGGGGCACCCATCTATCAAGCTTTTTTACCTTGCCAATTTGTCGCAAATGGATCAATATTGTTTTGATGCTTACATCAAAAGCTGCTGCTAGCTCAGCTGTAGATTGAGTTTAGTCAGCTTCCACAATCGCCTTCAATTCATTATTGTTAACCAAAGTCTCCGGACGACCACGAGCTTCATTTTTCAAGTCAAAATTTCCAGAACGGAACCGGGAAAACCAATAACGGGTTGTGCGATCGTTTGTACAGTTCTCTCCGTAAACGTTTTTGATGTTACGGGCCGTTTGTGTCGCGTTGGTGCCACGACGGAACTCATATTCCATAATTACACGAATTTTTAAAGTATCCATTATGACGAAAAATGTTCAAATGTAATGAAAATACAACGCTAATCAAAAAACAAAAGACTGAGTTTGTAAATAGAATGTCATGGTTTTAAAACAAAATTAATTTGAATTTAGAATACAGAGCCATTACAAACTTTTTTTTATTTGAAATGACCAGTACTGAAGAAAGGCAATTTCATAGGTAAAGACCTAATACTATACGATGATAAAGGCGATCTAATTTTTTAGAACACAAAAACTACTATTGTGACTTAAATATGATAGTTAGATATATTAGCTCGGGCGACTTTTTTGTAGAAAATAATGAGTACTTTAATCATGTAGTCGATCATTTTTATGTATCATCAATAGTTTTCTCAGCACACGCCAAATAATGCATTTTATAGGCAAAATTTTGCTACTTTGGGTTACATTATTGCATTTTTCTTAAGGGTTTTCTATTTTTTGGAAATAAATTATAGCCTATATTACTTACTTCCTGATAACTTAGCTTTCTATTGGTGAAAGAATGGTTAAAATCGGTCCAGTAGTTACAGAGCCTATTCGGTACAAACAAACAAAAAAATCTTTTCTCTTTATAATATTCAGTATAGATAAATAATTATGTATGTAGTATGATTTTATCCTTCAGAGAGGACTAACTGCATTATTATCTGATAGCGATTTCAAAGTCTGATTACGTTAGGTAAGTAGGTACTCAGATACTAGATAAAATTTAATTCTATTGCCTAAGTTGTTGTCGAAATTAAGAAAGTAGAGGAATGTCATGGGATAGATGCCTCGGATAAAAAATGCTTCATAATTAATGAGCTTTTTTAGTGTATCTAAACTTTATAATTAGTAAGTACCTTAATTATACATACTTTATACAGACTATATTTTATGAAAAACATAAAAATAATGCATAAGTGATGCATAAGCTCAAGTGATTTTATTCATGGGCGTAGATAGTTTTTTTTATAACAAGTGTTTGCTTCATCTATAATAAAAAAAGTTTAAAAACTGTAACCTGACTACGGAAAATTCAATGTAATAAAGTTCATATAAATGTACATACCTATATATAATCTAAAATAAAAATTCTGTTTAAAAAACCGACTTCAAACACCCGCGCCACTACAAAGTATATAATATACTTAATTTATTTATTGTTGATTTTTAAAAACCACTCGGCCGATTTCGATTAAAAAATGGGACCACCTGGGAAGTATTTGAAAGAAAAAAGAATTTTCAAAATGGGTTCAGACTTCAGGCGTCTCGAGTAATCGGTGAGCATACATAAAAAAAAAAGATTCCGATCAATTGAGAACCTCCTCCTTTTTTAAAGTCTGTTAAAAATGTAGCCTATGGCACTCGGACTGCTAAAATCCTTCCTTTTGGCTTTCCAGTAGTCGGGTAAACATAAATAGAATTTTAGTGGCTGTCTGTGATTTAGAAATAACTTTTTATTTGAACGATTGCTTCAAAAATTTTGGTCAATCTGTTTGAACGGGCTTAATCCTCGAGACGGTTGAATTGATTTTGATAGGACTTTTTAAACTGATATTTTGGAAAGCATTTTTACTTATCGGAATATCAAAGAATTTCCATGGATAATTATATTTACAAAAACTAAATCCAAGCAGACTTGCGCGGGCTTCTAATAAGTAAGTATAACATCTTATGCACCTTACAAAGAAACGATAACATTTCTCATGTTCAAGATTATGCTCTTCGAAATTTTCAGGCGTTTAACAACAAAAATTTTACGTTCCCAATTATAGGTATTTACAAAAAGGTACCACCAACTCACAAAACTTGTAAATAAAAAAGTTGTCCTTTATTATACTTAGGGCTGATTTCATCAACGTAAAATAAGTCTTACCTATCCGAGCATACAAAAACTGTCAGAACGCCCAATTTACTCCTCGCTTAAACGTCACTCGACGTTGGTGAAATCGGTCATTAATTATGTACCTATTTAAAATGACAAATAGGTACTTATGTTTTGTGGGTTGGATCCTTTTTGTGAAATTACGTCCAATTATTTACCTATTTATTTATGTATTTACTTATTTATTATGGAAAGTGATTATAGCTACCTTTAGTCTTGTGCTTGAGCCTTGACAGCAATCAGTCTGATTGCAGTCAAGGTATGTAACTAATTCGATGGTATTTATTTACCAAATAAATAATTAAATCTAGACAAATGGGAAAATAAACTGTGTGACAGTGAAGTGAAGATACAGCCTAGAATTTAGTGCACTTGCTTAAGAACAGCTTATTCACTCTTGATAAGGTACATACCTATCCTATTTTACTGTGCCTACATTAATTATTATCATTAGGTATAATTCTGTAACGCGGCCTTAGATTATATCACAAGGATTTTCTATAATAAAACCGTATCACACAGCACTTTAACACTTTATTAATCTTTTATAACATTATTTACATACCTACTTAGAGATAAAATTTGGTAAATTCGTTTACATACAACATTATTCTATCACGACACTACAAACGCATGGACGCTACTGACTGTATTGACCCCAGTAACCCGGTTGGCTTCTGATGAAACCTAATTGGTTAATAGGGTTCTTTTATTCGGGCATTATTCATTTAAAACTTCAGAAGTGAATATTTAGCTATGATATATTAAATTTACGAGCCCATAACCTAACTGCGAGAAAGTTCGTATATGTATAATCAGAGTAACAACCTGCTGCAAAAGAATCTAATTTACTTTTAATTTTACGTTTTACATATTGATTACGATAATAAGTAGTCCAAACAAAAATAAAAGAAGCACAAGATCGAAATATGTCTTCTAAACAGATTTGCGCATGTTCAGAACGGGCTGCTTATAGCTTTCTTTCGATGGTAGCTAATGATATCCCACAAGTTATATGAAGCTCCTTTAGTACTACTCTCTCTTACTACTAAGTAATTACTCGTATCCCCACATTGATAAGAACAAAAGTAGATAAGTACCTGTCTTTTTAAAAGATAACTTTCAACTCTCATACTCAAAAGAATAGCTAAAATTATAAAATTTAAGGAATTCAGTATTTTTTTTAATTTAAAATTTATTATCAACGGTGGATTGTTCGAATTCGACTGCATTTCACTGCTTTTGTAAGTAGTAGGTGTAAAATTTCGAAACATCATAGGTCGAGTAAAAGTTTTATAATCTTCATTCTTCTTGTTTTCTCTCGCTCAATAACTTAGGCGGGATGATAAGTACACAATTTTTGTCTATCATGCTTTAATGGGGTCGTTTTCTATTTTGTCTTTCTGCCTTCTCGAAGCTCTCGAGGTGAAGTATTTCTCTAGACCCCACGATATCGCTGTTAGCCACGTGAAGATGTTTAAACAATGCAAAGTTACAGCAGTTGATGCACTGTCTTTGATCCAGCCTGAAATACAAGAAGTTTTTAACTATTATTATAAATATCTTGGAAATGTATATATGGAAAAGGTGACTGATTGTCTGATTGATCTATCAATACATAGATAAAACCACTGGACTGATCGAGCTGAAGGCATTAAGATAGCTATTATGACGTAGGCTAAGAAAGTATTTTTGAAAATTCAACCCCTAAGGGTATAAAATAGGAGTTGTAAAAATCTTACTTAACGTTAGCGAAGCCGCAGGCAAATACTAGTTTTAATATAAGTTGTAAAATATTTCAACTGAGTCAATTTTAAAAATAATGTTATTGATACAGTTTAATGCAATAAAACAGTTTTGATAAAGCAACATAAAATATCGTAAAAATATACCAGTTGCAGAATTTGTAACGGTAATAATTCGGCAATAAAAATTACTCGTGTGAATAGATAGATTAGAATAATCCTTACCTACAACAGGCCCTAAGGCTAAGTAAACAATTCCAGCAGTTATTAATTGTAAACCGGATGCTCCCGGTAGTTTATGAAGAGGCACGTGTGTTGGTATTACGAGTGCCATGAATACCGTTCGTAGACCTTTTCCAAATCCTATAATTACTGCTACCATTAGTACTACACTATAATCCTGCCAATAGGCTAAAACTGAAAAATAAAAATAAAATATGTTGTGTTCAAATGTCTAAGTCATTCCAAATTTTAATATTTATTCAAATAACGGCTTAGTAATAATTTTACTTACCAACTCTTCCTGCAGCCATAGATAAGACACCGAACAGAAAGAAGGAATTATTATCCCACCCAATCCTGCCGGCGACGAATGGTATGCAAAATCTTACGCAAATATCTACTCCTGCTAAGAGAGACATAAAAAATGCTACTTGTGGTTTTGTCAATCCATAATCACCCAGGATAAAAGGTGTCAAGATTGAAAAATTTAATTCGTTAAAATTAGCAAGAGTAATTCCCAACATTAGGTTTATAAATGTAAAATCTTTCAAAAGATCTAAATCAAAAAACATTGCAACTTTTTCACAGAAAGTTAATTCTTTCTCATTGTCATCCTCCTCCTCAAGTTTTTTATCTTTAGCATTTTCAAATACGTTATCATCTGATGGACTATGTACTATAAGTTTAAATTTTTCAGCTTTATCTTCACTTTCTTTTAAATATTCTTCTAATTTTAGAGAAGCCTGTTTAAGAACTTCACTTTCATAATTAAAGTTATTAGATTTTCGTCTTTGTCTTGTTGTTCGATATGACTGATTACTATGATTATCTTTTAAGTATTTTCGTTCTTCTATGTCATCTTTAAAGGAAATATTGCTGTGATTGTCTTTATTGTATTTTTCACTATATTGTCCATCCATTTTAAAGGATTTTATGCTTTTTGTACCAGCTAAATGTTGTTCTGCTCTATCTGCAATGTACTTAGCCTTTTGGGGATCTATTGTTTCTATTGCTACTTTTTCATCAGCTTTTAAATCTTGAGGAGCTTTTAGCGTGGGACAATCTTCTATTTCAGATTCTGGGATCTGAGTATTGAGTGTAACTGATGTTTTACGTTTAGCTTTATTTGTTGGTTTTGAATCACGTTCTTGACCCAGAGCACCTAAGTTAGCGGAGGAGTTTTTCTTAGATTCATTGAGGTACAAAGTTGATGATTTCCGTGATCGATTTTCTAATAAATTTGACATCGAAGGCTTTTTGGAATTTAAACGAGAGGTTTTGGCAGAACCATCTCTTGAAGATAACCTACTTCTTGATTGTCTGGATTGACTAAAGTATCCATCATTAGCTCTTACCATCATAGGTATTCCAGGGTCTGTTATCTCGTAGCCTGGAGTTACGGGATCATCTTCGTTATAGAGATATTGGCTTGAAAACACACTTAGATTCTTAAATTTCGACACCTGACTAAAGTAACCACTATCTTCGTTCATTTTATCAGTTAGCGGACTGGATGCTGTTTTATTTGGCGTTAACAATTTCTCTTCATCTTGTTGCTTAAAGCTTGGCGACTTAGAATGCCATTCTACTGGTTGTAACAAAAGTGCGCAAGCAACAGCATGTAATGCAAAACCACTTATAATGAGAGTAGCTCCTGTTTCGCCAAAAGCAGCAAATAGTGCAGTTATTATTTGCGGCCATAGTATTGGCCCAAGACCTGTTGTCGTCCATGAGAGACCCATCGCCAATCTTCTTCTAGTTTTCCAATATGTGTTCAGTGCTAGAGCATTAGCTGAACTACTTATACCGTATCCAGCACCTGAAAATTTAAAAATCATGGAGTTATTTTTAATTCTTTGTTTGAATACCAATTTCGGTACTGTATGTTTACAAAATGATATCTTTGTCATTGGTAGACTAACCGTATAAAATCGAGAAGGATATCAGGTATGTCGCAAAATTATTGGAAAACGTGGTACATAACAAAGAAATAAAAACAACGATTGTTCCTGTGAGTGAAACTTGACGGTAAGTAAATGTTTTGAATACAGGTCCGTTCGCCAAACCTGGAAAAAAGGCATACTTTAGAAAACTAGTTATTTAAAAACTATTTAGCACCTACTTAAATAAGAAATACATACTAAGTAACATAATATTATTATAGACCTATTGCAAATACCTAAATTCGTTTTTACATAATAATAATGAATATTCATTGAGTTTAGAACTAATTAAACTATTATAAAAAGATTAAATTGATGTGATAGCCTAGTGGTTAGGACTGTGGTCTCCTATTCGGGGGGTCGCAGGTTCGATCCCGGGTCGAACCTCTGACTTTTCGGAGTCAAGTGCGTTTAAGCAATTAAATATCACTTGCTTCAACGGTGAAGGAAAACATCGTGAGGAAACCTGCACACCCGAGAGTTCTTCATAATGTTCTTGAAGGTGTGTAAAGTCCGCCAATTCGCGTTGGGCCAGCGTGGTGGACTATGACTTATAACCCTTCTCTGAGAGGAGACTTGCGCTCAGTACTGAGCCGTTGATGGGTTGCTGATGATGTTACGGTCAAAACAGAAGAAAACTACTTTATGATCATCAGTCATCGTAAGCCTCCTGAGTCTGGAAAAGTTTATTTAGTTAAGACACTGAAATGCAAAATTCTCACCGTTTAGACTTTAGACAATATTTCTGTTCCTTAAATTTTATGCTATTGGCAGTCTCCAAAAATGCCATGATAGTAACCATCTTTACTATCATGGCATTTTTCAATTGATGCCTATTTCTAATAAAAGCGAAAAATCGATTTTCAAGTCTCCTGAAATTCCATAATCTTCCACGTCATCAAAACCATAGTGTTCTCCTAAATTGCTATCGTCAAAAGAAATAAAACAGATTGGCCGGTATGGTATCAAAGAGTTACCATGCAAGGCGCGTCACGCACCGACGCAAGAGGTCAGGGCGGAGTTCATGTTGATGATGGTGGTTGTCTCCGAGCTGCTGATGCCGAGGGTTGAGAACTTGTCCCGGAATAGCAGGCCGAACTGTTGCAGCATTGGCAGCTGCGACAACTGGAAAAGATAAGGTTTGAGATTATTAAGAGAAGTTGCTACATGTGTCACATTTTATTTTTTGTTTTTTAATCTATGCTTATAAAAAAATACGTGTGGCACTCTGGGACTGCCGCGGTAAAGCTATTGCATAGCATTTTCTAGTCGCACGCACACAAACACCGTGCCGAATTCTGCCGAACTGAAACGATGTTAGACGATGCACGGCTTTCAAATTCAATTCAAATTCAAAATTATTTATTTCATGTAGGCCAACCTGTGGCTCTTATGACACGTCAAGATTCTACCACCGGTTCGGAAAGCGGATTCTGCTGAGAAGAGCCGGCAAGAAACTCAGCAGTTGCTCTTTTCAAAATAATCATTTTACAATATTAATGAGTAGCTATTACATTGTAATAAGTTTTTATACTATCTTGTGGGCAGCTGGATGCCAAGCTGATTTAACCCGTGCATCTTTGTTAGAATAGAATATGACATTTCCACAAAACGTACTACAATTCAATTCATGTCAAAGACTTTCAACTCCGCACCGCTGTGCCGGTCGGAGTGGGGGGGTGTTAGGTTTATTTTCGTTACGGAATTTCTTGATTCGGTCGCCGCGCTCAAAGCCCGCGACAAAAGCTATGCAATAGCTTAAAAATTAATTTGCTCTGACTGATTGACTGATCTATTAACACACAGCATAACCCACCATAGGAGTTAAAAACTTGAAATTTTGACAATAGGGTTCCTTTTAAGACGTATAGGCACCCAATAAGAAAAGATTTTTTGAAATCATACACCCCTAAGGGTTCATTTCACCAACGTAAAATAGGTCTTCTCCGAGCGTAAATTTTATATTTTGGCAGTATTTTCAATACAAAAACTGTCAGATCGCCCAATTTATACCACGGTAAAACGTCACTCGACTTTGGTGAAATCGGCCATAAGAATAATACATTTTAAGAGGCATAAATAGGGGATGAAAGATTGTATGAAAATGCGTCATCTTTCAAGTTATATCCATGAAACTTGGTATTTGCTAAATTGAGTAGACCTGCTAATTTAGTTAAGAGATTATAAACAAAAGCATATTAGCAACATTATCATTAGTCGTTGCTGAGAGGAACGACGCACGCCGAAACGGAAACCTAGAAAACCGATAAAATAAAATACGATTTTCGCAAGTCTTTGAGACAATTTCAGCCTTGACCTCTGATTACTTGGAGCTGTAATCACTTATCGGCATGAGGTAGATACAATAACAAAAACAATGTCTGGCAAATTCATTAGACTTAAGTATTTCTACGAAAAAAATGATTTCATATCTTGCGATTCAGTATAAGTACGTAGTACTAGATATTATATATTCTGTGGTATATGGAAGTCTTAAATATATAATATAGCAGTAATTAAGTAGGTATTGTATACATATTTAAACTTTATATTGTTTGTATGTAGACGGTATACTGATATATATTGCTAGTTGGTGTCTTGGTTGCTATTGCTACTAAATAGTAATGTAATATAGCTACTTCTTTTTATTTAAAAAATAATTCTTAAGTATTTTCTGAATACGGAACCCCAATCTTTATTATTTGTAGTTTTAAGGAATATGTAGGTACTAAAATCTGACCTATTATCTCTATTACCATTTTTTAAGTAAAACACTCTAATTAACTTAATTTAATTCATTATATGTATAATATATGTGTAACCTTTATTACCTACTTGTGTCACCATGAAATCATCAATGGAAAACTTGAACAGATATAATAATATATTCCTGGTATCTTCATCTATTCATATGCAATTCGTCATCAATCATCATCCATCATTATATTATTATATTATTTTTATCTGTGTCAAACCAAAAGTAGGTAAGTATTCGCTATCTTTCTTTATACATGTATATATAAATTTCGTGTCACGATGTATGTTCGGGATAAACTCGAAAACTACTTACTGAACCGATTTTGATCAAACTTCGTAGCCATCTGTAATTTGGTCCAACTTAAAAGATAGGATAGTTTTTATCTTAATTATTGACATAAATATTTTGTTATTGCAAATTAAATTACACGACAGTCATATACATATTATTATACAGTTCGAGATTTAAATTGCTAGGCAACCTAGCAACCTAAATCTCATACCATGTTAGATTGCGAGATAGTCTTAAGGTTGTTTATACGGGTCTGCCCGCGAATTCAAATTTAATTTGGTTTTTCGCAATTTGTAAACTAATACGTAATACGACAAAGTAAGCTTATGGCTGCATTCTAATTGCGAAAATGGCAGTATCATCTTCACAGGTTTATATACGAGTATAACAATCTTTACTTGATTGAAAGTGTCCAGTTTAAAAAATTAGTTAGAATATCGAGTTGGACGTGAGTAATTACTCACAAATTAGTCGATATTCTGATTAATTTCTTAAACTGGACACTTTCAAGTAAAGATTTTTTTATATAAACCTGTGAAGATGATACTGCCATCATCGCTGTGTGTTTGTTTGTTGGTTTGTCCTTCAAACACGCCGCAACAGAGCAACGGATTGATTTGATTTTTTGCATGGGTGTAGTTGAGGACCCCATACCCCATATGAGGCTGGATGATGAGGATGATCCATAGGCTACTTTTTATGCCGGAAAAATAAAGATTTCTCGAGGGAATTTAAAAACTAAATCCACGCGGACGGAGTCATGGGCTAGTAATTTTATAAGTATGTTTTTATTTACAAAACCTAAATTTTTTATGTACCTAAGTAATAATTATGAGATTATAGATGTAGAGTAAATTAAAACGTGATCATTAGTAGGATTCCTACTTATGATCACACGATTTCCTACTGTAGGAACTCGTGTGTATAATAGATCAATTCGCGTAATCAAATACATACATAGTATAACCCATAAAATGAATATACCGAGGTTACCATAATGTGCCGAGGTTACCTCTACCTCAGGTAGAACAGGTCACCTACCTACCTTTATCCATAGCTTATCTTCTTCTTCTTAATCAACCCAGCTCCGTCCACCGCTGAACAAAGGTCTCCTCCATAGACTTCCAGTTGCTTATAGTTCCATAGCTTATCAGTTATTATTATTAAACAAGATACAAATAGAACACCTACGTTAGAGAACCCTGCAGCGACTACAATCATCCACCCCCATCCACCATCTGGAGGGATGAAGTCTTCATCTTTCTTCACCTTCGTCTTTATAGCTTTTGAATTTCCCATCGTCTGGAATTAAAAAATAAAAACTTTATACACTATTGATAACTTTATTAAAAAGCCATAATAAAAATATTCCTAGTCTAGAAGGCCTAGAAGCAGTGATAGCCTCGTGGTTAAGTAGTACTGCGGTCTCTTATTCGGAGCGTCGCAGGTTCAATCACGGGCTTTTTTTAAGTTATGTGCGTTTAAGAAATGAAATATTATCACAAACTTCAGCTGCGTAAAAAAACATCGTGAGGAAGTCTACACATCTGAGAGTTCATAATATTCTCAAAGGTATGTGAAGTCTGCCAGTGTGCATTGAGCCAGCATGGTGGACTATGGCCTATAGCCCTTCTCTGAGACTCCTCTCAGAGAAGGGCATACCTGCATACCTGCGCTCAGCAGTGAGCCGTTAATGGATTGCTGATGATGATGATGATGATGATGATGATCCATATTTGGCCAGCGCGGTGGGCTATGGCCTAAACCCTTTTTATTCAAGAAAAGCTACCTGTGTCCAGAAGTGATCCAGCAATGAGTTGAGATGAAAGAAATGAAAGAATAAATTCCTATACATATTGCAGATACTAATTCTAAGAAAAGTTGATCGCGGAAATAAATAAAAAGAATTTTTAGGAAATAAACTAACAGGAATCCAGAAGGTTTCTCAATACAATTTTTTAGGAAATAAACTACTAGGGAATCCAGAAGGTTTCTCAATACAAAATCGACATAAGAATGAAATAGAAAACAACCGTATGTATTTTTTTTTTTCAAATTAACTTTTGCCAAACGTTTCGGGTTTAACTCCCCTGGCTCTTTAGTAAAAAGAACCAGCCTAGAAAGCATCCTTATATGTAGGGCCGTCTTTACCCGGGGGTGCAAGGGGTGCGTTTCACCCGGGCGCAGGAACCTAGGGGGCGCAAGCTGATCGTCCTATTATAGTTATACACATACCATGCGTAATCTGCTAGTTTTGCAAATAATTTAACAATCATTCAATAAACCTTGATTATACCAAATAAAAAATATAGGCCACTAATAATGATTTTAGTGTTTGTTTTTTTTTTGCTTAAAATGGATGAAAACTTATCTAAGATCTAGGTACCTACCTTAAGAATTATAAATTTGACGCCAATTTTATCGAATACGATTACGATGTCCCTTGACATGTTTTGACATGACATCCGGGTGTCCCTTGACACCTCTCAAGTTTAGATACGGTCTCCCAAGCCGGTCCACCTCGCGCCTGCGTCGCGCGTCGCACCGGCGGGCGGCGGCGGCGACCGTGACCGCAGGCGCGCGCGGAGTTTGGGAGAAATCCAAAACTGACAACAAAAAAGTTTGAATAAGGTGTGGTGTATAGTATAACCCCGGCTCCACACTATGGCCCCAATATTCGTACCAATATTCGCCCAACGTGTGGATGGATCGCGAACATATGGCCCCAACATTAGTTCGGGCCCGTTAGAGCATAGAGTAAAGGTTACACGCGAAAGATGGCGCACAGAGTGTTGCCAACTCGAGACCCGTGTTGCCAGTAAAAAACAATTATCTTGTGTGCAACAACGGCTATAGGAACCCAGACTAGTTTAATAGTGATCTGTGATAGGAACATTGTTATAAAACAACGCAACCCCATCGAATTTGGACTCGCTTGATTTGTCTTGGCAAGGTCCTAGTCTAGTAATGAAACTACGTAACCCTATCAAGTCTGAACTCGTTTGATTCTGTAAGCAGAGCAAATGCGACGCACAATGAAATCAGCGTGTTATAGCGAAGTTCACACTTGGAATTAAAATAAAAGCAATCAGCTGTTCTTTTCTATCACCACTATTTAATATATTCACTTGCACATTATTTCGTTAGATTATTACAAAGATGATCTTGAATTAATTATATAATTTAAACGAAGCCATGAGCCGCCTACAAGGGTCAAGGAAGGAGAGAGCGGTCTTGGTTGTCAGATCAACACAGACAGCTAAATTTCAAAATGACGTATTGATAGAGGATACAGACAAAATATACAAATATTTTAACAGATTCGCCTTGACAAGTACTCTGGTCCTAGAGGATATTCAGGATCTGATGATGGAGCTGAAAGGTGGTCAAGGTGGTTCCCTTTGGGCTCGTTTTGGGCACCTTTGCGCTTCTTCTTCTTCAACTGATACGCTGGACAAAGGTCTCTTGCATGGACTTCCACAGGCCTCGGTATTGCGCCGCCTGAATCCAGCGGCTCCCTGCGACTCGTTGATGTTGGTCCACCTAGTGGGGGGTCTGCCAACATTGCTCCGGGAAGCCTGCACTAGGTCGACTGCCCGCGAAATTCTCGCAATTTGTAAATTACTACTAATTACTACAGTCTAAGAAAATTGTCTACGTAACTTACTACCTAGTACCTACTCACCAGAAAAAATATCAAACTAACAGCTATCAAACACACATTAAATTTAATGGATAATATGCACGAAATATATGGACTCGAAATCGAAACGAAATTATCCATTTTGCCTTCACAACATTTGCTCGGATTTTGAATGAAAGAAATGAACATTTGTCAATATGTTTTTTTTTTAATTTATTTATGTTCTCTTGTTTGCCACAAAGAGAATGTAATCACCAGGGGGGCTATTCAGTAACTCAATTTGAACTCGGTTGCTATCATTTATTATAATTAGTTGGCAACAAAAACTGACAAACTCGAATTTCTGATTCTTAGCCTTTGTAATCAGAATCACCTACTACACGTTCGTTTAAAATTGGTCCCTGCACCATAAAGTAAAGTAATCGACGTAGTCGTAATTCCGAGTTCCATGCCGACAGTACGGACACAGTATAGGATATGCAGTAGTTTGACGCCTTTACGGTACTGGCACAGACCGTAACTTTTTAACTTTCGCGTACCTAACTTTTATCGCTGTCCTTAAGGTGGGGGTAAGGTGGGTGGGTACAGTCGAGGAGCCCCAATATTCCTGGCACATTGAATTTGGCTTGAAACCCTAAAGCCACACTCCTCCGGGCTGATTCAGTGCCAAGAAAAAGTAACCATAACCCACTCAGCCAAGAGTCTGAAATTGATACTTAAGTGGTAAGTAGGTATATTTCATGTAGATGAACACTTTTTTACATACGGTCTCCCAAGCCGGTCCACCTCGCGCCTGCGTCGCACCGGCGGCGGCGACCGTGACCGCAGGCGCGCGCGGAGTTTGGGAGAAATCCAAAACTGACAACAAAAAAGTTTGAATAAGGTGTGGTGTATAGTATAACCCCGGCTCCACACTATGGCCCCAATATTCGTACCAATATTCGCCCAACGTGTGGATGGATCGCGAACATATGGCCCCACCATTAGTTCGGGCCCGTTAGAGCATAGAGTAAAGGTTACACGCGAAAGATGGCGCACAGAGTGTTGCCAACTCGAGACCCGTGTTGCCAGTAAAAAACAATTATCTTGTGTGCAACAACGGCTATAGGAACCCAGACTAGTTTAATAGTGATCTGTGATAGGAACATTGTTATAAAACAACGCAACCACATCGAATTTGGACTCGCTTGATTTGTCTTGGCAAGGTCCTAGTCTAGTAATGAAACTACGTAACCCTATCAAGTCTGAGCTCGTTTGATTCTGTAAGCAGAGCAAATGCGACGCACAATGAAATCAGCGTGTTATAGCGAAGTTCACACTTGGAATTAAAATAAAAGCAATCAGCTGTTCTTTTCTATCACCACTATTTAATATATTCACTTGCACATTATTTCGTTAGATTATTACAAAGATGATCTTGAATTAATTATATAATTTAAACGAAGCCATGAGCCGCCTACAAGGGTCAAGGAAGGAGAGAGCGGTCTTGGTTGTCAGATCAACACAGACAGCTAAATTTCAAAATGACGTATTGATAGAGGATACAAACAAAATATACAAATATTTTAACAGATTCGCCTTGACAAGTACTCTGGTCCTAGAGGATATTCAGGATCTGATGATGGAGCTGAAAGGTGGTCAAGGTAGTTCCCTTTGGGCTCGTTTTGGGCACCTTTGCGCTTCTTCTTCTTCAACCGATACGCTGGACAAAGGTCTCTTGCATGGACTTCCACAGGCCTCGGTATTGCGCCGCCTGAATCCAGCGGCTCCCTGCGACTCGTTGATGTTGGTCCACCTAGTGGGGGGTCTGCCAACATTGCTCCGGGAAGCCTGCACTAGGTCGACTGCCCGCGAAATTCTCGCAATTTGTAAATTACTACTAATTACTACAGTCTAAGAAAATTGTCTACGTAACTTACTACCTAGTACCTACTCACCAGAAAAAATATCAAACTAACAGCTATCAAACACACATTAAATTTAATGGATAATATGCACGAAATATATGGACTCGAAATCGAAACGAAATTATCCATTTTGCCTTCACAACATTTGCTCGGATTTTGAATGAAAGAAATGAACATTTGTCAATATGTTTTTTTTTAATTCGAAATAATTTAAAATTTTTAATTTAAAATAATTCGACTTTATAAATCATTCGAACTGATCGCTTATTAATAAGTCAATGCTACGTAACTTAAATACCTACTCACCATAAAAATTAGGAAAATTGTTACTATTAACACATTACCTAGAAACCAAAATCCATCCATGTTGATGGTTACTACGTCCATTTTGACAACTTTATTTACACTTGACAACTGTATTTGTTATGATTTTGAATGAAAGAAATGAACATTTGTCAATATGTTTTTATTTTTAATTTAAGTTCTCTTGTTTGCCACAAAGAGAATGTAATCACCAGGGGGGCTATTCAGTAACTCAATTTGAACTCGGTTGCTATCATTTATTATATTATAACAAAAACTGACAAACTCGAATTTCTGATTCTTAGCCTTTGTAATCAGAATCACCTACTACACGTTCGTTTAAAATTGGTCCGTGCACCATAAAGTAATCGACGTAGTCGTAATTCCGAGTTCCATGCCGACAGTACGGACACAGTATAGGATATGCAGTAGTTTGACGCCTTTACGGTACTGGCACAGACCGTAACTTTTTAACTTTCGCGTACCTAACTTTTATCGCTGTCCTTAAGGTGGGGGTAAGGTGGGTGGGTACAGTCGAGGAGCCCCAATATTCCTGGCACATTGAATTTGGCTTGAAACCCTAAAGCCACACTCCTCCGGGCTGATTCAGTGCCAAGAAAAAGTAACCATAACCCACTCAGCCAAGAGTCTGAAATTGATACTTAAGTGGTAAGTAGGTATATTTCATGTAGATGAACACTGGTGGTATAAATTTTTCAATATAATTAAAAAGTAAATGATTAGGTAGGACCTATACTTTCTATAAATGGATGTCAGAAACTGAGCAAGAAAACTGCTGACAGTAGTTTGGGCCTGGCAGATGGTGTGATCTTGCCCAATTTGTCTTTGGTACCCTCCATTGGCAAGAAATTGAATGGAGCACAAAACCTAGAATTAGATAATTCTTCAGTATCTGTACCTGTATTATTAAATTATACTACGGCCATTCAGAGAATGCGTTCCTGACTCGTCACAATTGAACTGACGACGTAACTTTGTAATGGCGTTGCAGTTACGATAAAAATATTATTGCTGGTTGTTTACCGTTTTAACAATTGATGAGCTTTAAAACAACATTATTATATCAATAATCAATTAATGTTATAATTTTGTGACAGTTGTCGTGACTAACTGACAGGTGTCAGGAACGCATTCTCTGAACGGCCGAACTTTTAGTATTTTTCAAGTAGGTACCTACTTACAACTCCAAGCAGTAGGCATTTCCACTTACCTTAAGATGGGCGGGCAAGCCGTCACTGGTTTGAGTTCAAATCCTCGGCAAGCTTCACAACATATAAAGCCATCGGCTTGGAGATCCGCCAGAGCGATTGGAACTCTCCATCGCTTACGTCGAATGGGCCACACTTAGGCCTAGCGCAAACATACAACTTTTAGTTGTGTTTCATAAGTTTATAGGAATGTACTGCGATCATAGAATGTGCACAAACTATCAACACGATAGTTATTCGACAAAAAAATCAAAAAGCCGTATCGATTTGCTTTTGATTATAGTTTAAATGTGTGGAATTCACGAAAAGTACACAACTCGACTAAACAGTTTAGTCGATGTAGAAGTTGTATGTATGCGCCTTACCTTAGGGTCACATAAATCCCTTACATGGAACATATTATCCCTTATCCGCCTGCGTTGGATTTTAGGCGCCTCTCGTTCTTCTTGATAGACCGTTAATATATATTAACTAGCTGACCCAGCGAACTTCGTACCGCCACTACTTATAAATGAAAAATTAGTTAAATAAACATTTTCCAGTGGACCAAATTGTGAATCTAAACCATCCTCGAATCCCCTTGAACTCACACAAAAAATTTCATCAAAATCGGTCCAGCCGTCTAGGAGGAGTTCAGTGACATACACACGCACACAAGAAATATATATATTAAGAAATAATTAACAGCCATCGTTAAGTTCGTATTAATGAGTTTAATTTGTTATAAATTATAATCTTAGAAAAGTTAGAAAATATAATATCGAAATCTATCTCGTCCACAAGAAAGTACGACGAGAAATATCTCGTTTATAAACTTCAAAAATCGAGAACAAATCGATAAACTTACGTCGCCATGTTAGAGTTCGTAGAGAAAAATAGAGAAAATAATTTTATCTCTACTTTTGACGTAACGAGAAGAATCAAGTCGCATGCTTAATGGAACACTGACCCAATAGTAGATAGGTCAAAATGGAGTTACGTATAGAAACAGGCTTCTAATAATATAATAATAATATTATTATTATTTCTTTCCTATTCTATTTAAAAATAAGTTTAATTTTATGCGTCAAACCGTTTTATAATAAAATTCCACAGTCGATCTTAGACTTGCCTTTACACAAGTTTAAGAAATCAGTTAAAACTAATCTCATGAAAAAAGCATATTATGCAATTGAAGACTATTTAGATTTTAGATGATAAAAAAGCGTGGACATAATTCGTTCCAGCGATTCATGAGACAGCAGGTGGTAATTGAACTGTATAACTATTCTATTGAATTGTAAACTTATTTTGAAAAGAGCAACTGCTGAGTTTCTTGCTGGTTCTTCTCGGCAGGAACGGCATTCCGGACCAGTGGTAGACTCATCGACGATTCAAAAGCACTTGTAAAAAAGTTAATTTGAATAAAAAGCATTTCTATTCTATTCTATAAATTATTTTTGCAATTGAAAAAAAAAATTTTCATTCATTCAAAACAACACATTTAGGGTATGAAGTAACAGAAACAACGATTTATAATCATCACATAATTATATTATAAAATGATTTAATTACATAAACAAGATAATCATACTTAATGTACCTACACTACGAACAACTTACATTACGCAAAAGCGGACAGGATGTACTCTTCTCATATTTACATTTGTACATTGAGCGCTAGATTCGTTCATCGTAATACTAATAGGTCCTTTGCGTCGGTGACGATGTCCTCGGCTGACAATAAATAGTGCGGGGGAGGGTCGGGGGATGGTCGGGGGAGAGGGATAGGATAGGATAGGGTGAGGTCGAGGTCGAGGTCGAGGGCGTGGCGCGCGGCCGCGATAGCTTATATGTTACAGGGCGACCGGGCGCGCCTCCACTATGTACACTACAACTGCTCCACGAACTTGGTGAGCTGGTCCTGCGGCGTCATGGGCGTCATGGGCGGCAGCTGCTCGTCGGGCGGGTGCGGCGCGGGCGGCGCGGGCGACTGCCGCATCATGAGCAGCTCCGAGGGCGTGGGCGGGCGCGGCGAGGGCGTGGCGGGCGGCGAGCGCTGCAGCACGGCCACGCCGCCCACCGCGCCCACCGCGCCCACGCCGCCGCCCGGGAAGTAGCGCGTGGCCAGCCGCGGCGCCGCGCCCACGCCGCCCGCGTACGCGCCGCGCATGCCCATCATGCCGCCGCCGACCGCGCCCACGCCGCTCGCCGGCCCGCCGCCCGGCTTGTACCAGGCGGGCGCGCCGCCCACACCTGACACTCCTCCCACTGCTCCCACTCCTCCCACCTGCCGCACAGACCATACCGTACAGTTACAATATGTGCGTAACACAATCATCTATTGATCTAAATATATAAAAGGACCGACTGATCCATCAAGGCACAGCTCAAACCGCTGGACGGATCGGGCTGAAATTTGGCATGCAGATAGCTGTTACAACGTAGAGATACGCTCTTAGAAAGGATTGTTGAAGATTTAACCCCTAAGGCCCGCTTGCAGAGACGCCGAGTTGGTTAACCCAGGAATAAATTTGTAATTTTGACAGAAGCTTTATACAAAATCTGTCAAATCTGTCCTTTTAACCAAGAGTTAGCTGCTAATTCTGGGTTAAAAGAATAACTTGACGTTTCTGCAAACGCGCCTAAGAGGGTAAAAAGGTTTTTGAAAAATCGATCTTAACGTGAGTGAAGTCGCGAGCAAAAGCTAGTAAAGACTATAAAGCTGTATTTTTGTTAACCGCGCATTTTCAGATCAAACAGTAGATTGTTGCGTTTGTATCGATACAAAAGCGATGTGCTATGCGTGCTCTACATCAATACAAACACGACACAGAATTTTAGACGTCTGCAATGATGGCTGTATGGTTCGTTTGTATCGCGTCATATGCGCATTGAACTTTGCGGTTCGCGTAAGTTCTTATTTGTGATTGATACATTAGCTAAGCTGACACTGTAGTGGTAATCACCTGTGACTGTTGGGGCAGCATCTGGTGCATCTGCTGCAGCCGCTGCTGCTGCGGCTGCATCATGTGCTGGAGCTGCTGCGGCTGCTGCTGCTGCTGCTGCACGCCGCCCAGCCCCACGCTCACGTTGCCCACGCCGCCCACACCGACGCCCACGTTGCCCACGGGGACGCCGCCGCCGGCCTGTTGCTGGTTTTGGGCATTCTGTGAACAAACAATACAAGGAATTGCTACTAATTTATACTGAACAAAAATGTATTGCGTGAATCGAATATGTACATAACCAGGAACTGAAACTTCGTTCTTTGGATTCACACGTTGTATTGTATATTATGGAGACATCGTGAGGAAACCTTCACAACTGAGAGTTCTTCATAATGTTCTCAAACGTGTGTAAAATCTGCCAATTTGCATTGGGCCCGATGGCGGGCTATGGCCTATAAACCTGAAAGGAGACCTGTGCTCAGCAGTGAGCCGTTGGTGGGTTGCCGATGATGAAAAACATTCTGACAGTTTTTGTATTAAAAAAAAAATTGTGAGCCGTCGCGGGACGCCTGGCAGATGTTAAACATCGAAATTAATTTGTAAAGGTAATATCGAGCTTAGTACACACATAAATGCACACTCTAAATAATTTGCTTTCTTTGCAAGAGGCTGCTCACTTTTACTTTCTAAACTATCACTATCACTACATATCTTATTGTTAAAATTATTTCCTTTAAGTAAGACCCTGGATACGTGTACAGTAGTAAACAACACTGTTTCGTACTACATAGTACATACATACATACTGTATGTGGTTATGGTCTGACCCGCCACCATAGAGATGTTTCACATCAAAATCTGCAATACTCGACTATGGTGAAATAGACACCAACTCAAATGTTCATGATGTGTCGGTAGTAAGTAACAGGTGATCGTACCTGTACACATAGTTCGAAGAGCTGATGGTCATTGGGGTCCCAAGGTGTTGGAGTGGCGACCCCGCACCGGTAAACGCAGTGTTGGCAGACCCCCCACTAGGTGGACCGACGACATCAAACGAGTCGCAGGGAGCCGCTGGGTTCAGGCGGCGCAAGACCGAAGCCTGTGGAGGTCCATACAGGAGACCTATGTCCAGCAGTGGACATCTAAAGGTTGATAATGATGATGATGATGATCGTACCTGTGCTCTCTGTTTGATGAAGGCGGCCATCAGTGGCGGGTTTGATTTGAGGATCTGTAGGATCTCCTGCTGCTGGTTGTGGCTGGTGGGGGAGCGCAGCGTTGCCATGAGCTGCTGCAACGCCTTCTGCTGCATCGCCGCCGCGGGCTGCTGCTGCGGCGGCACCACCGCCCTCTGTTGCTGCACGAGAGACAACACTTTCAACACACAATTTGAAGTATGGTTACTGACCTAAGCTCAAGGCATATCGCCGCAAAGCAAAGTTACGGAAAGCGTGAAGTTAGCACGTCTGCTGATTATATGTGTACTCTGTTTGCAGTGAATTTAGAAAAGGGATGACACTAATCTTGGTTCGCTTACACAACAAGCAGGCATATGGCATGAAAGAGAGAAAAAGCGTTTAGTTGGACCCTAAATGTATATCGCTGGTGTAGTGTGGTCCAAAAATGGACTCCATTTGCTTTGCCTGTGGTGGGACCACAAACCAGGGGGCCGATCGCGCTATTTTTTTACGACTGAAACGTAACTGAACTGCAAACGAACCGCAACTTTTTGAACGTTTCGTATCGCGCTAACAATTTGACAGCTAGGTGACACTCAGTTGAACTTGAGTTGGAACGCAACTGCTGTCAAACGAACGTTTTTGCAACAGTTCGATAGACGCTACTTTTTTAAAGTTGAAGTTCGATCGCAACAGTGCAATACAGTGTTTACAAGTGTAGTGTTTATTTGGATTAGATATTTTTATATTAAGATATTTTTATAAACTTTAGCGCAATACCGAATGCGATAAAGTTGAATTGTACTTGCACCACAATCGCAACTGATCCATAACTGAACTGTAAACGTTTCGTTGACAATGCAAATAGCGCGATCGGCCTCCAGGTGTTCTAGGTTTAGTCGGTATGGAGTGGTTGGCGGTTGCACGCCTGTACGGGCAGGTGAGAGCGTGGCACCTGTATCTGCTGCGGCGCGTGCTGCGGGTGCAGCTGCTGGTGCGGCGCGTGGTGCGGCAGGCGGTGGTGCGCGTGGTGGAGCGGCGGCGGCGCCCGGTAGCGAGCGCCCCACTCGGCGCCGCGCGCGCCCACGCCCACGCCGCCCACACCGCCCACCACCGGCGGGCCCATCGCCGCCTGCTTGCCGTACGATGGCGCTTGCTGCCGCGCCGCTTCTTCTTGGACCTGCAACACCACGCACCACGACCGTTACAATCAGTGTCAATTAGAAAAAGAACAAAAGTGAGTTTGACAGATGATTTTTTTTTCATTGTGATTGCTCAGTTACACAAGGAGAGTTTCTCGAATGCGAGCGAAATTTTCGTCACTCGTGTTCAAGCTGAATACGAGTGTCAACGCTTAACTGATACGAGTTTTTGTCATAATGTAAATAATGTAATAATTATAATGAAATGTATAATCGCGGGCTAGAACTGTACGGAGTGGAGTGTTGTCGCATAGGATAATCGCGAACGACTTCTTGCCGCTCGAATTCGAGAAAGTCTTCTTGTGTAACTGACACCTACGAGATATTCAAATTTGAAACACTTGGCAGGGGAACTTGAACTGCATTATCTGATGCGGTAAATGACGGTGCGCTCACCTGCTGCAGCGCCTTCTGCACGTTGTGCGGCAGCGCGTGCGCCGCGGGCTTGGCGGGCGGCGGCGAGGCGAGCGCGGCCGCGGGCGGCGGGCTGGGCGCGGGCGCGGCGCCGCGCGTGTTCATGGCGGCCATGCGCCGCCGCAGCAGCTGCTGCTGCTGCACGCGCTGCTGCACCTGCTGCTGCTTCAGCTTCTGCTTGATGCTGCTGCAGAACGGCACCGAGCACTTGGTCTCCTGGCAGTGCTTGGCGTGGTAGCAGCACAGCGCGATGAGCTGCTTGCAGATGGGGCAGTCGCCCTTGGTCTTGCGGCGGCACGTCTTGGTGTGCTGCACGACGCGCTTCATCTTCTGGCACGAGGGCAGGCGGCAGTTGGCGTCGCGGCACTGGCACGCGTGCACCAGCGACTGGATGCAGCGCTGGATGGACAGCTTGCGCGCCTCCTGAGGGTTGTTCTGCTTGAGGTCGCCGGGCGAGGCGCCCACGTCCAGGTCGAGGCCCAGCTTCTCCATCTTGTGCGGGTGGCCCTCCTTGTCGTGGCACGGCACGCACAGGTCGAAGTCGTCGCACACGGTGCAGTGGTAGCGCGTCTCCACGTGCGCCTTGCAGCTGTTGCACGTGTACACGAACTTGTCCTGGCCCTGGTTGTGCAGCTCGTACAGCATGCACAGCGTGCTGAAGCGCGCGCGCCGCGTGCTCGAGAACTCGTAGTGGCGGTCGCGCGCCATCGTCAGGAACGCGTCGCGCCCGTCCATCAGGTCGCAGTTCAGCAGCGGGTCGGGGTCTTGGATGGGCTGCCGGACACCAACGTGTATTAGTGTACTAACTAGCGTGGTATCATTAGGTGAGGTACTAATTATAGTACGTACATAGATACCAGTAGATTCTGGGATTGCAAACATACCACCTAACATTTAACCCAGACTTTCTGTAGCTACGTGATGTCCGAACATCCTTTAGTATGGTAATGGTAGACCAATAGTTAGTTATTATAATTATTATCATCATCATCATCATCAACCCATCAACAGCTCACTGCTAAGTGCAGGTCTCCTCTCTAAGAGTTATAGGCACGACACTGGTCCAATGTAAATTAGCAGACTTCACACATTATTGAGAACATTATGGAAAGCTCTCAGGTGTGCAGGTTTCCTTACGATATTTTCCTTCCCGTTGAAGCATGTGATATTTAATTGCTTAAACACACATAACTATGAAAAGTCAGAGGTACATACCCAGGATCAAAACTATGACGCCCTGAACCATATTTATTTTGTTTGTGTGAAAATCATAAAGCTCAAATCCCAAAGGCATTATTTTGTTCATTCATCTAGTTACTAATTTATGCCAAGTTTCTTGTTAAATGTTGATGCAGGCGATTTTGACATTTAGGGATAGTAATAACTTGATAGATTTGACGCTCACAGCGATTCCAATAGACTTTTCCTTACTAATATTATAAATGCGAAAGATTATTTGTTAGTTGGTCTGTCAATCACGCAACAACGAAGCAACGGATCGACGTGATCTTGTGCATGGGTCTATATAATCTATTAGTCAAGGACTTGGAATATTTACTAGCTAGTAAAATGATGGAGCGGGAGTACTCACAGCTAAGCTAGCGGCGGACTGCGCGGAATGTAGCCTGATAACGAAGAACACCTCCTTGTGCTTCTCCATGGTGGCGAATATCTTCGCACTGAGATCGCTGCCCTGCTGCTGGTCGCTCTGCTTCTTGCTGTTCTTGCGCTGCGCCGCCTTCGACTTGTTGGACTTCTTCGCCTTCTTCTGCCCCTTCTTCTTGCCGTCGGGCCCTTGTTCGTTCTCCTCGGAAGACTGGAATATCTAAAACCATGTTAGAGATATTCTCTCACGTGACCCTCATTTGTTTGAATTGATGGGTTTTCGACGAGTGAGAAAATGTGAAGTGATAGGTCAGAGAAAATGTAGGTAGATAGTGAGATTTCATATTTTGAATAAATTAAAAGCTACTAAAATCAGGACATGATTTGCACTGTTTTTGTGTAGTAAAATATAACAAGCACTTTGTGACAACAATGTGGTTTTTTTTGTCACTTGTTGTTGTGTTTGTCTGTTATTTCACCTGATGGTAAGTGATGATGCATTATTAGATGCTAGGGGGCTAATTTGGAAGGGGGTATTGTAATTTTCTTTTACGTCCTTACCCCCCCCCCCCCCCCCCCCTAAACAATTTCTACCCTACCTACCATTCTATCAAAATGGTGCGCTAAATAGCTTAGTCTTTGATGGTAGAGTGATAACTAGGCCCAGCCTAAGCCTCCTACCAGACCAGATCTATTTCAGAAATCAGAAAACGTGAATGATATATTTTTTTGGAGGCATAAAAATATTTTCATTCTAGATAATATATTGATTTTCCATACGGATCATTATGGCGTCCACTGTACGCAACAAGGCCTGCATTGCATTTTGTGTATACCCATGTTTAGTTGGCTAAATTATTGACTATACTATACTTTTGTCGATGAACCTTAAAAAAAAAGGTTTTACTGAAACAATAAGTTAATTTTGAAAAAAAATTTTGCAGGTTAATTACCACCCTATCGTCAAAGGCGTGCCGCCAAGCGATTTAGCGTTCCGGTACGATGGCGTGTAGAAACCGATTAAGGGTTACGGGTTGAATGTTCACTGCCATACCCCTTCCAAGTTAGCCCGCTACCATCAGGCGCGATCGTAGTCGAGGACTATCATGTCATCGAATAAAAAAAAGGCGCAAAATTGCGCCTGTTAGCATTAATTGAATCATACTAATGTTATAAATGCGAAAGTGTGTTTATTTGTTGGTTCGTCCTTCAATCACGGTGCAACAGAGGTACGTATCGACGTGATTTTTCGCATGGGTATAGTTGAGGACATGGAGCCTGACATAGGCCACTTTTCATACCGGAAAATCAACGAGTCTCCGAGGGCTTTTAAAAACTAAATCCACGCGGACGAAGTCGCGGGCATCAGCTAGAGGTAGAGTTACATGCAAGCAACGATGAATACTGACCACTGCCTCGGCGGCTTCGGCCTGCTTCCTCTTCTCCTCCTCCTCTTGGTCCAGCTCCTTGATGGACTCCTCAAGTACGTTGGGCCAAAAGTCCCCCTCGAAGTAAGGCAGCTCGGCCGCCGACAGTATATTATCTTCTATAGCTTGCTTAAGAATATCTTTGTAATCTAATATTATCCTTTCTATGATCCCCTTGTCCAGCATCTTCTTGTACCACTCCTGCAGCCTCTTGGGCTTGGGGATCTTCTGCTCGGGCGGGTGGCAGTGGAAGATGTAGTCGTCGCCCTCGGAGGGCGGGCACGCCCAGATGTGGGCCATGGTGTAGCCCAGTTGCTTAGCGTAATCCAAATATCCTAATAAAATCTCGTGGTACACGGCCGTCCTATACTGCCTCGGTTGGAAGAAATGTACAGAATCTAAATAAGCTATATATACACGCCTCGTGTTTGGCGAAGGACTCTCGCTACCGTACTCCTGAAACAATGTTCATTTTATTGTTATTAAAAGTATACGCGAACGGGTGCCACCGGCGGGAATGTGGCGGGGCTACTTTATGTCCGCCCATCTTAGGGTATATTGCAATGTTAGTACGTATGCATTTTAGGAACTTCCCTCATTGTGCAAACACAAACAACAAGAAGTAAATTATCGAAATTTATATATGGCCTCAGGGAGTTAAAAAGGACTACTAACTTAAAAACCGCATTAGCCGCGTATTACGCTTATGGGCACGCATTTTTGCGATACGGTATTATACTCTGGGGAAACAGTACAAATGTCCACGATCTCTTTGTATTACAAAAAAAGTGCATCCGCATTTTAGTAAATATAAAACCTACAGACACGTGCCTACCTCACTTCAAGGAACTGAAAATCTTGACCTTAACTTGTATTTATATATTCGAAATGTGTAAATTCGTAAGGAAAAACATACAATTTTATACTAAAAAAACCGGCCAAGTGCGTGTCGGGCCACGCGCAGTGTAGGGTTCCGTAGTTGAAAGTCTCAACATACATTTTGAGTTCCATGGTTTAAATACTATAATATACTACAAAATATGCAACTTACACTACGTGTAATATCTAACTTAGAAAAACCGATATAACTCCTTCACTAATGAACCCTACTAAGCCGTGATAGTTTTCCTTTAAAATTCATTATATATACTACTGCTGTGAATTTTTTCTTGTATCCTATATACAACCATTTAGCTGGCAGAGGGGGGGGACACTTGACTCTAATAAAATTTAGCACTTTAAAATATCATATTTCACAAACGGATCCCTGAATTGAAAAATGGTGTTCCCACACCCACAACGTTTTTGAAAGACCTATTCAACAACACCCTACACTATGGGATAGATGAGAAAAAAAAAATTCATCCCCACTTTACATGTAGGGGAGGTACCCTAAAAAAAAATATTTTTCACAATTTTATTTCACCACTTTGTCGGCGTGATTGATATTTATACCCTTGTCAAATTACAGATTTCTAGTATCAATAGTCTCTGAGCTAAACCGCGGACAGACTGACAGACAGACAGACAGACAGACAGACAGACGGACGGACATGGCGAAACTATAAGAGTTCCTTGTTTACTACGGAACCCTAAAAAGAAGACAAAACTCGCCGATTCCCCGAGAGACATACAAACAAATTAATTCTCCCACTATCAAAATTAGCACTGCACAGTTCGAGCCCCTACATAATGTCAATAAAAATCTACAATAATCTACCTAACAACATCAGAAACATTGAAAAGGAAATAAAGTTTATAAAAACATTAAAAACGTACCTAATTGAAAAGTGTTACTACGCAATCAATGATTTTTTTAATGATACGGATAAGCATAATATGTAAAATCGGTCTCCCTACCACAATAAATTACACTATTGTTGCTACACCCAAACTGGGTATTCAAAGCTTGTAAATAAATAAATAAATAAATAAACACTGCATACATAGCATATTATTTATTGTATTATAAACTTGTTTAGAAAAGAGCAACCGCCGAGTTTCTTGCTGGTTCTTCTCGGCAGGAAGGGCTTTCCGAACCAGTGGTAGACTCATCGACGATTCAAAAGCACTTTCTCTAACATAAACTTTTATCTTCATCGAATATCGAAATCATCGAATATTCATGTGGAGCGACACTATGGACGTATATAGAAATAGATGGTAATAATATAATCATCATTAGCAACCCATCAACGGCGCACTGCTGAGCGCTGGTCTCCTCTCAGAGAATAGTTATAGGCCATAAGTCCACCACGCCGCAATGGATTAATGCAAATTGGCGGACTTCATACACCTTCGAGACCATTATGGAGAACTCTCAAGTGTGCAGGTTTCCTCACGACGTTTTCCTTCACTGTTGAAGCATGTGATATTTAATTGCACATAACTCCGAAAAGTCCCAGGTGCGTGCCAGGATCGATTGTGCGACCCCCGAAAAGGAGACCACAGTCCTAACCATTAGACATTAGGCATGGGTATCGTTGAGGATTTGACTTGACAATGAAAAAGGCTACCTTATATCCCGAAAAAATAAAGGGTACCTTTAAGACTTTTAAAAGCCTTAGTCCATTCGGACGAAGTCGCCGACAAAAGCTATTTATTTTTATCCCGGAAAGTATAGAATAGAAATATTTTTTATTCAAGAAAACTTTTACAAGTGCTTTCGAATCGTCAAATGAATCTACCACTGGTTCGGAATGCCCTTCCTACCGAGAATAACCAGCAAGAAACTGGGCGGTTGCTCTTTTTCAATACAGTTTACAATAGGTAATATGTTATGTATGCAGTGTACGAAGTGTTTTCACAATAAGGGGAAGTTCCAAAAATGTTTAGGCGACGTTTTCGCACAGGCGAATCTCCGCGCGACGCTCGCTCGCTCTCTCGCGCCCTCATACCTTGGCCATATCGCGCGCCGGCTCGCGCGACACGCGGCGATTCGCCTATGCGAAAACGTCGCCTAAGGCCTAGCGCAAACATACAACTTTTAGTTGAACAACTATTTAGTTGTGTTTCATAAGATTATAGTAATGTACTGCGATCATAGAATGTGCGCAAACTATAAACACGATAGTTGCTCGACAAAAAAATCAAAAAGCCGTATCGATTTGCTTTTGATTATAGTTTAGTTGTGTGGAATTCACGAAAAGTACACATCTCGACTAAACAGTTTAGTCGATGTAAAAGTTGTATGTATGCGCCTTACCTTACAATTCAATACATGTTAAGATGGGCAGACAGAAAGTAGCTCCATTCCTGCCGGTGGATATCAAATAAATAACCTAAATCCGCGAATGCAATCCTTACTAATATTATAAATGCGAGTGTTTGTTTGTTGGTTGGTCCTTCAATCACGCCGCAACAGGGCTACGGATCGACGTGATTTTTTGCATGGGTATAGTTGAGGACCTGGAGATTGACAAAGGCTACATTTTATCCCGGAAAATCAAAGAACTCCAGAGGGATTTTAAAAACTAAATCCACGCGGACGAAGTCGCGGGCATCAGCTAGTAATAAAATAAATATAAGTCTGAGAATACGTACTTGCACATGCATCCCAAAGAAACAAATATCAGTCCCATCCACCTCCTCGAAAGCAAACAACGCCTTCGCCCGATACGGGAATTCGCGGCACAGCTCCCCGTGGTCCACGAACCGCGACCGCATGCCGGGCTTCACTTCCACCATCTGGAACAATGCTCTAGTTTTATAAGAGGCCTTTAAAAAATTTTTGGAGTTTACTCCTTAAGAATCGATTTTAGGCGCCCGGTATGAGAAAAATTCGAGGAGTAAAATCTACTTATCAATGACCTCGTTACGTTTTTCACAACGATGCAAATTTCTACCCTAACGTTGAGTAAATAAGGTTGGTTTTCACATAAGTTGTGGAATGCCCTCGTTACGTTTTTCACAACGATGCTAATTTCTACCCTAACGTTGAGTAAATAAGGTTGGTTTTCGTGCGAAAGAGCTTTCGCTTCGGGAAGCCGAGCGCGTACCGATCGGGTCCGAGCGGCGCCTAGACGCAGCGAGCGCCGCGATACATTATGACGTTGTAAGGAATAAACTCCAGTCGTGCGTCGGAGCTGACTTTTTTTTTTTAATAAAAAAGAATATTAGGCAAATTGAAGTTGACTAATATCCTCCTATCCCCTCTAAACGGAACTAAACGGAAAGCTTGTGCTAGGAGTGGGTACGACAATAGTGCAACGGGTGGGATTCGAACCTGCGACCTTTCAGATATCAGTCCGCACCTTTAATCGTTGGGCTCATTTTAGATATGCGTTTATTCTTGTTTAACCAGGAAATATTACCCATTACATTTATTAAGACATTTTTCCGACATGTTATCCTGAGATTTACCTACCCTAAAATATCTCATGTGCGTCTAGTCGACGTCTTGTCAATCGCGCCCTCCCCCATCTCACCGCCCACATACCTCAGGCGGTGTCTAGCTCTTGCGCTCATACTATAATAGCCCAACGGTTAAAAATTTTGAAACAATTCAATTGTTTCAAAATTGAAGTTTTTATACACGTAAATAAATAGCCAGCAAAGGAGCAGGCGGGTCACCCGATGTTAAGTGATTACGGCCGCATGAACATTTGGAGCACCGGAGGCACCACTAATGCAACAATGCAAAGGATCTGTCTGTGATATTAAAATAATTGTTTTTCTTAAGACCATGTTGGCTCACAAGTAACTTAAATCCACTGTTTAATAAAATCTTTGGAACAGCTGAACCGATTTTGAGAGATCTTTTGAGACAGGCAGAGACCCCCCCCCCCCCCATAAAAAACAAAAGGGTTCGGGCTAAATCTCTCATATCGGATTGAACAAATGTAAACTAAAAATTTAAATCACCCCTGACGTGTGTGATCTATCATCAGACGAATCAAATAGGTACTAGTCAAGACTAGTAGAAGAGCTGATAGCAATTAAATGGCTGGTCAGATTTCCATCAAAACTAGCTTAGAACCCTCTCAATTAAACCCGCTTTCTAATAAAAAAATCTCTTTCAAATCGGTCCATCCGTTTGAGCGCTGCGACGTCTCACATAGACAGACAGACAAAGCAGTCAACCCAATAATCTTTCATTAGTCTTAGGGTTAAAGGTGCACTGTAAGGTCGCAGGTTCGATCTTCGCCTGTTGCCCTATTGTCGTACCCCCTCCTAACGCAAGCTTTCCGTTATTTGGAAGGAAGAGGGGAACATTAGGTCAAGTTTACCATAAAAACTAAAAAAAAAAATAGCCGAAGGTAAAAAAAAAACGTAAGTACACGCGGACAAAGTAGTCGCGCGCTGCACACAGGCGAAAAATCAATAAAAGTCGGACAAAACCTAAACATTCATTATTATTATGGGAATTGTGTTTGTTAAGGTTTTTTAAGTAATGAAAACAACATATTGATATTCTATGACATTTTTATTCCATGTTCGTATTAACATCGGGTTCTTCCAACAAATTTAAAACATTTTGGCACATAGGAATCGATTTTTTAGGAACTAATTTTCGTAATCCTGTTACATAAGGATCGGAAGACACTAAAAGTCTTTTGAACGTGTCTTCCATAGCCAATTGCCTAGAGAATTTCCTAGAAAATCGCTCCCTGTAATTTCTTACGTCCTTATTCCTGCTTTCTTGCGCATCTTCGCTCATTAATCCTATGGCTACTTCGCATTTTTCTATCAGACTTGACCCGTGTAGAAGTATTTTATGAAGCGTGGTTGGCATATAATACCATGGGTAATTCCAAACAAAAACAGCCGCTGTTTTGGTGCAAAATGTTTGGAATTTTGCCAGATTGATTTTATGCCCGCAAGACATTACTTTCAAAATTGTGTGAAGTCTATTTATGAGCTGAAGACTGACACCTGTTATATCAGAAACCTCTTCTGCGTGCTGAAAGATGGCACGCGCAGTATTGCCATCAGTGGACGTACCTCCACCGTGTCTGGGTTTGTCAACATGCAAACCCAGTTTTTGCCAAAATTCACTTTGTATACGTCGCTTTTTAGTGGCTATCACGGCTTGGCTGTCAGCATCTCTAGCTTGCCATTTTCCAATTTTTAATTTGTAGCCTAGATGCAAAATGAATTCCGCAAACCTTATCCAGGCATGTAATGACGAAACGCCATATATAAGTTTCTCTTCAGGGATCGGCTTGGAGATACAGAATTTTATCCTGTTAAAGTCCTTTGATGTGGCTTTACAAATAAAGCAACGCATGGCAGACTTCGTGTCAGTTAAGGCGTTTATCATTTTTCCATCAACCATAGTCATTATTAACTGGTGCTTTACTATACATTCTTCATTAATTGCAATTATTGTTGATGTTAAATTTTCAATTTGAGTTTGAACATTTTGTGCACACGCTCTTGACAGTTCTGGCGTTTCATGAGCCATCTCTAACTTCAACGGACGGCAATATCTTGGTGATGAGGGGCGAGGATTTTGCCAGATGACCGCAGTTTGTTCATGGTCACATAACAGTTGAATCGGCACTACTGAAGTTATCACCATATTTGTGTCAGACTGCTCGGCACTTTCGAATTTCTGTTTGTACTCCGCATGGCAACCTGATCCATCACACCCCCATTTTGAAATCAGGCGAAGATTTTTTAATTGGTCTGCTGTAAGTGATTGCAAAACTTCACTCAAGGACAAGCACAGTCTTTGTGTAGTGTGGTCCATTAGACTCTGAAGCGGAACTTCGGCATATGTTTCCGTGAAAATAATACCATCAGGGTAGCACCTTTTTTTTTGCTTCAGTCACACTTTCATAATTTGGGTACAGATTGCAGTTCATTTCCATTGCTGTGGTCCGCAAGGTGTTGTACTGAAATTTAGTCAGCTGCCCTTCAACCACCAATGACAAAGATTTGTCTGATGAAAGGCTTCCATGTTTCTCGGGAACGCTGACAAAGCTACTGGGACCAGCAAGAGCCACTTGTTTTATTATTTTCGACGCTTGGATATCACCGCGTGCACGATATTCCACCTGGGCTGCAAAAGCCAGTTTTTTCAGGTTCTAATTGTTTCCGAACATCCTCCGTCTTTCTGCGTTTTGTACGTTCGGTACATTCTTCAAAGCTCTTGGTAGGTCGTCCACCACTTCTCTTTCGGATACAAGTTGCAACAGAAAATGTAATGTACTTTTCAAACCAGTCCTTGTTTCTGCTAACACATCGAGGAAAATTACGATGTGCTTGGAGAAGCTTCGTCTTATAATCGCTGACTAATCTTCCTAGGGAACGTTTTATTTCGTCGTTAAGCTCATCCACTTTCAAAGCGCTTCGAACTTTGTTTAGCAAATAGAACATTTTATCTTGCTCCTTTCGAGAAGCTTCCTCCCTATAGAAGCCGATTAAGGTCATTCTGCTGAAACTCACTTCCTCGTCAGTCGACCCTAAAACAACATTAAATAACATTTAGAACTAAAATTAAATTAAATTCCAGCAAAAAAACGCTTTTTGATGCTAAGCGACCATGTTTAATTATACTAAGTCATCCATTAAAAAGAGATTTTTGTTAAAGCGTCGCGTATGGTCGCATAAATTAAAGTGAGTATTTTCAAAATCGAAGTCTGTAGTTTCTAAAATTGTTAATATCAAAGCCGGATCTATCAGGAATATGTACTTTTTCTCTTCGAAAAGTTAAAAAACATGCAAAAAAACAGCGTCTTAGAAATATGTTTTTATTACAAAAAAAAACAAGCATAGCTAAAAAAATAATTAATAAAAAAATAGGTTATTACCTCCTGGAAGTGAATCCATAGCAAAAACCAAAACTTTCACAAAAAAAATTATGTATCAGCAAGCACTTAACTAACACTTCAACAACAGTAAACGCATCCGCCGTTGAACAAGTCGAACTTTGGAATGGGACGGAGACGCGTAGATGACTCACGAGTCGCTTTACCTGTACGGGAGGGTGCGCATTGTTTATCGGATTAACCGTTACGACTGGTTTTTGCTTGTTTGGGGTACTTTTAAATTTTATGGTTTTGTCCGTTTTTAGGGTTCCGTACCCAAAGGGTACCAACGGGACCCTATTACTAAGCCTACGCTGTCCGTCCGTCCGTCCGTCCGTCCGTCCGTCCGTCCGTCCGTCCGTCCGTCTGTCAGAGGGCTGTATCTCGTAAACCGTAATAGATAGACAGATGAAATTTTCACATATTATGTATTTCTATTGCCGCTATAACAACAAATAATAAAAATTAAATTAAGTAAATTAAAAAAATTAAATTAAAATGGGTAGGTGGGTAGATGGAAATTTTTTAATTTAATTTTTTTAACGGAACCCTAAAAGAGCGAGGCCCGACTCGCACTTGGCCGATTTTTTATTGATTTTTCGCCTGAGTGCGCTGGTATAATAATAATGTTAATTGCTTTTATTACTGAACTGTTTACATCTTATTATACAAACCGTTGTTACATTAAGTTTGACACTAGTAAATGTGTTTTATTTATTCAGTTTGCCCATGGGCATAGGCCTCCTCCAGGACTTTCCATAGCCACTAGTTCTTTGCCATAGACTGTAACCACATCTGTGCGCATCGATTCGCATTTTGTCCATATAAAACTATCATTATTCATAGTCGTGTACGCCTCCAATCGGCTTTTCAATGCATACACGTAACATGACTCTATGACAAATGACAGTTTTGTATGGACAAAATGCGAATAGTTGCGCACAAATGTGGTTCCAGCCATATGCTTCCTGCTGTACCTTTTATGTCATCCTCCCATATCTGGCATGGCATGTCAATCGTAATGTTATTGGACTTAGTTATGCAAAAACGTTCCAACCCACAAGTCTGTCAAAATTGTGTTAAGGTGGAAGACACAGTTTTGCCCGCGAAATTCAAATCAAATTCAAAATCGACTAATTTGTGAGTAACTCACGTCCAACTCAGTATTTTGATTAATTTCTTAAACTGGTCACTTTCAAGTAAAGATATTTATGTAAACCTGTGAAGATGATAATTCTACTGGCGCAATTAGAATGCCATTAGCCTATTTTGTCGTATTAGTTTACAAATTGCGAAAAACCAAATTAAATTTGAATTTCGCGGGCAGACTCGTATAATAAGTGATCAAACGAACTTACCTGAAGTGAAGTTCGATCATTATTATATGAGTTGCTTCATCCGAAGATATAATTATTACAAAGGTAGTCACTCCAGTCGCCAGAGATAAGTCCGCGTATTTTACAGTTATACCCTATTTTAAAAATAAATCACCTTGGCAGCACCGTCTTAAGTTTGCCCATTATTTTTAGAGATGTAGGTATACGGTTCAAAACTTTTTTATTTGGGCAGTCAGGGAGGGTGGGTAATTATATCTTCGGATGAAGCAACTCATATAATAACGATCGAACTTCACTTCAGGTAAGTTCGTTTGATCACTTATTATATTTCTTTGCTTCATCCTTCAATATAATTATTACAAAGGTAGTTGTTTAGAGTAAAAAGTTTTGATAAACATGTACGCAATACAGATTTTGTAAATCGTGTATTCTTAAGCACTTTCTTACGGAAATACTAATTAATTTGCTTGCATACACTTTAACAATATTAAAATTTATTTATGATATTATTATTATAATATTATTTAATACTATAAATTAGAATATATTTATTTTTATGATTAGGTATAATTCATAAATTGATTCACTATTAGATGTGTTAACGCAATTATTATTAAGACCTGTCTTGGCAGGGTCTGGCATAATCTCCCTCATCCGCCATGGATCTAACATCTAAGCAGCGAAAGAATGAGTTCGATGTGTTAGTCCAACCTGCCGTTTTTCTAATTGCCTCAACGCTCGCCTGAGCGTGAGGTGCTGTGCGCTTGTGTCAACGCTGCTCCCTGATAGCGTTTACTTGATCCACCTGCTGATCGATTGAGGTTCGGCCTTTTTGTAAGGCTTCTTGTAGGTAAATAGCAGGTTATTTGTCCCCTCAGATCTTATATTTTTAGTTCTGGAAATATAGTCTGTGGAGGGGTGTAGCAGGGCAGATGCTCAGATTTTCTTGAAAGTAAGGTAGGAAGAGAGAGAGAGAATAGGCTTGGTATCTGCCGCAGCGTATGTTTTTTTTTTTTTTTTTTAATTTACCGTTATTCTAATTTAAACCCCGATTTCGAAAGTAATATTGGTTTCCAATTTAATTGATGGAAGAGTTTGTAGTCTATGAGCAGTGCAAATTGCTAGTATACTGAAAAGTTTCTTAGTGATTTTTTCTAAAGATGAGTTAGTGACTATAAGGGAACCAATTTTTAATATAGTTTAAAACAAGTTGAGGGACCCAAGTACGGGAGTAATAGGGTTTGGTTGATCTTAACTTATAGACACCTTTGAGGAGACGTTTTACGCTCGCTCCAGAAACAATGCTGTTTCTTAGCATAAATTATATTGCAATTCGATAAGGGTTCAAACTCCGTAACAAACGCTGTAAGAGAAGATACCTAATGCTGGTCTTTGACGGTTTAAATACATTTTTATTATTAATTTACACAACTGCCACCGAAACTAGAGTGTGGTATTATATTGTTTTAAAATACTGTCAGAGAATGATGTTAACATTAGTGACGCTGAGTCTGGGTCGGCGCCTTGTTTTAAGGGAGAGAGAGAGAGAGAGTCCGGAGAGTCTCGCGACACCCAGGGTAAGTTACTTGTGCAAGGAATGGTGAAATGAGATTGCAATAAGTATTAATGAGGATTAACATTAAGTAATATCCGAAACTACCAAGCTTTGTAGGAGAGAGTACCACGCTTGTGGTAACCAATTTGAAAAAACTAGGATTCCGTTTGCCTCGTTATCAATGATTTTCCTCAGACACTTTAAAATTAAAGAAAAAGGAGGAAACAAAAATCATAGAAAAATATAAAAGCCCCACATAGCGTAAATGCATCGACAGATAAAGCGTCCGGATCTTGTTGTCAAGGCACGGATTTTTTAAATTTAGTATTGTTATTCAAGCAAAAACGGACTTAAAGCCTAGGTATCTCAAATAGGTTATAACTTCTTTTATGACCTTGATTAAAACACCTGGAGTCACTGATAAGACGAACAGCCTAACATTAGGTTTAGGCATCAAGAAAATAAAACTCGGAACTAATAGCTCCTATTTGTACGCCCCCCCCCCCCAGTTCATGACGAGTACCGACGAGGCGCTCGCCAGTTTTCCTGGTTGCCGGCTGATTTTTTTTTTATTACACATTTTCTACAAAATCACGATTACACATTTTCTACAAAATTGTCATAAGGATATGGCTCATAACTCACAGACGGAGACGGAGACTCACACACGGAGTCACAGCTTTAGCAGCTTTAGGATATGGCTCATGAGTAGCTCGCAGCTAGTTATGTAATCGCAATCGACTCGCAGTCAATACCGTTTTGTTTAAGGAATCACAGCTTTAGTATGTGATTTATGAATAGCTCGCAGCAAGTTGTTATCGCAATTGATTCGCAGTTAATCCCTTTTTATTGTGGTGTTACAGCTTTAGGATTTGACTCATGAGTAGCTCGCAGCTAAGAAGTCACATCTTTAGGATATGAACCATAAGTAGCTCGCAGCTAGTTATGTTATCGCAATTGACTCGCAGTCAATCCCGATTTGTTTGAGGAGTCACAGCTGTAGGATTTGACTCATGAGTAGCTCGCAGCTAGGAAGTCACATCTTTAGGATATGAACCATAAGTAGCTCGCAGCTAGTTATGTTATCGCAATTGACTCGCAGTCAACCCCGATTTGTTTGTGGAGTCACAGCTGTAGGATTTGACTCATGAGTAGCTCGCAGTTAGGAAGTCACATCTTTAGGATATGAACCATAAGTAGCTCGCAGCTAGTTATGTTATCGCAATTGACTCGCAGTCAATCCCGATTTTTTTTGTGGAGTCACAGCTTTAGGATTTGACTCATGAGTAGCTCGCTCGCAGCTAGTTATGTTATCGCAATTGACTCGCAGTCAATCCTGATTTGTTTGTGGAGTCACAGCTTTAGAATATGACTCATGAGTGGCTCGCAGCTAGTTATATTATCGCAATTGATTCGCAGCCAATTCCAATTTGTTTGTGGAGTCATGGCTTTAGTATATGACTGATGATTAGCTCGCAGTTAATCATGTTATTGCAATTGGTTCGCAGTCAATCCCTGTTTGTTGTTTTTTAGTTTCTCGGATAAAGCCAATCCAAATAAAGTTTTGTCTCCTTCCGAATCTTATAGCACTTCTTGTTGAGTTGAGGCATTAAGAGTTTAATGCTGCTTTGAGTGATTCCGAAGTTTGAATCACATAGGATCCTGCAGCCATCTTCCTGCTTAGGTGTTTCATGGCCTGCACCCTGTTTTCACTCTCTTTTAATAGTAGGCCCATTCCTTTAATAACGGCCGTGATACTCAGGACGAGTAGTCTTTGTCGCATTCCCTTTTTTAATATAAAGAGCCATATTATGGTTGGCATGAATATTTTCACCATACTTCGGGGAAACATGCGTCGATTTCCCAAGCGCCGAGTGTAATTTTGAGTCAATTTCGAGTTGACCGACCTTTTATAAAGTAACTTTGAACCCTTTGTCAAAATGACCATTCAGTATCTGGATTAACTGTACTAGACTCGGCGTCGGCTTGATTTTCTTCGGTGTTTACGTATGACGCAAAAAAAAAACAAAGCTCACATTGTTCACACCAATGCCAACTGGTTCTAGTTAACTTATTTAAGTGAGGGTATTGAATGCCTCTCTTTCAATTAATATAACTCATTACCGTCGTAGTGTCGACACGAACATTGCACAGTTGTTTAAGTTACGAGCAAGACTTTCAAACCGAGGAAAATGGCCATTATTTCTTCGAAATATTTAATATCTTCTATAATATCTAATAATATGCTACTTGCTCTGCTTGTTCATCTACTTGCTCTGCTTGTTCATCTACCATTGCTTTTAATTTTACGTGTTTCGTAAAAATTAGTGTTTTCAGATAAATCGAAGAAAAGGTGGGTAGTTAGTTCCCTTACGCTTCGCTTGGCTCGTCTTGGCAGGGACACTACCGTCTCTCCAGATAAATAATATTATATTTTTGTTTACAAGTAGGTACTCGAATATAGTTAACGGTTGGGCAAGCTACTAAAGCCCCGTTGAGCGAATTTTACGAGCATAGTTGAGTGAATTCGTGAATTTTATTACATTTTTCGAATGTATAATATGATATGTAGAAATAATAATGATAAATTACCTAAATAAATCCGAGATACTTGGGGGGTAGGTACTAAGTTAATTCAATCGTGATTGATGACAAGTTGTAACAATAGTGTTACCATAATAATCGTTATAGTTGTGTTTTAATTTTTATTAATTTTCGTAATAAAACACTTCCGCAAGTATTTGCAGAGTAGGTAACGTAATATTTAATTCAGAATATTTACGTTTTCTCTGATACCTCGTAATCGATGAAGACTCACAGTAAACCTCGATACGAAAAGTGTACCGTTTTTATGTTAATGCAAAAACAATAATATAGTAGGCTATGTGGCGGTACGTAAGCGCAAACAAGAGATCGTTTGAAAACAGAAAAGAGCTCGTACCTTTTTCCTTCGATGATGATGATGATGATGATTTCAGCCGATGAACAATACTGCAATCACACTATCCTACAATATCACTCGATCTTCTGCACTTCTGGTTAAATTATTAAGTGCGGCGCGCTGAGCGCGTGCGGTCCTTATCTCGCGCGAAAAAGTAATGAGCAAACTTAAGACGGTGCTGCCAAGGTGATTTATTTTTAGGGTAGGGTATAACTGTAAAATACGCGGACTTATCTCTGGCGACTGGAGTGACTACCTTTGTAATAATTATATTGAAGGATGAAGCAAAGAAATATAATCATCCTTAATAGCGCTAGGCTACTTTTTTAAGACACCCTTCATCATATACTAAGAACATTCCAGTCCTTACAGTTCGATTCAAACTTCATGTCCACACGGATGTTAGCCGCGAGTGCGGGTCCGCGCAGGTTCGCCGCCTCCCGCGCGCCGCTGATTGGCTGCTACCGATTATTGAATTCTGCGCATCGAAACGCACGAAGTACGAGAGGTCATAAAGTTTGAATCGGACTGTCAGTACGTCATTATTCTTTTATTTCCATGTTCCAACCCACAATGCGTAACATATTCATAGCTAAAAAAAATTCAAACAGCATCAATCTGACTGAAAACTTGCCGTGGATTGGAACGTTTTTGCATAACTACGTCCAGTTGATAGTAAATTACAAACATATATTATATTATTATGTATTTATGTAATAGGTATTATTTATATATCAATATCTAAGTATGTATATGTTACTTATTATATATTATTATTATTGCTTTTAATTAAGTTTATATCGTTAAGTTTATTAATAAGATTTGTTTATCTCATTTCTGTACCTACCAAAAGCATATTTTTTCTTAATTGTTCTCACATCTAGGGCATCTGGAATAGATCCTCTTTTGTAGCGATAAGATGTCCTTGTACACGTCCTTTTTATATTTAGGTTTAGTTTTTAGGGTTCCGTACCCAAAGGGTGCCAACGGGACCCTATTACTAAGCCTCCGCTGTCCGTCCGTCCGTCCGTCTGTCAGCGAGCTGTATCTCGTAAATCGTAATAGATAGACAGTTGAAATTTTCACATATTTTGTATTTCTATTGCCGCTATAACAACAAATAATAAAAATTAAATTAAATTAAAAACCTCAAATTAAAATATTTCCATGTGTACATGGAACCCTAAAAGAGCGAGGCCCGACTCGCACTTGGCCGATTTTTCTTAATTGTTCTCACATCTAGGGCATCTGGAAGTGATCCTCTTTTGTAGCGATAAGATGTCCTTGTACACGTCCTTTTTACATTTAAGTTTAGTTTTTTAAGTATTAAAATGTGCAGAATAAATAAATAAATAAATAAATACAGACCTTATCAGACGACGCCACCACCCTGATATGCACCTCGCCAGCGCCGGCCTCCTTCTTCTTGAGGAAGTTGTTGACCCTCGTCTCGATGTAAATGCCGAGCTTGGACGTGGGCAGCTTCTTGGCGCTGAACTTGTTCTCTTTCCGCTTGGCGCCCTTCTTCTTGATGCAGTTGTCGCAGCAGAAGCCCAGCGGCCAGATCTGGTCGTGGTGCAGCACGCAGATCTGGTGCTGCTTGCGCCCGCAGTCCATGCACACCACGAACGGCTCCTGCTCCAGGTGGTCGTTCTTCATCTCCTTGAATTGGTCCTTCTTTATTGCTCTAAAATCAGATTGTTAGCGTCAGTACGATTCATCCGCTGTGGGTTTGTCCAACAATGATTGCATCAGTTTGAAGAACGCAATAGGCTCGATGATTTTGAAAAACTGTTAGATGATTTTTGGAATTAAGGTGGAAATTGCAAAAAACCAAATTAAATTTGAATTCCATAGGCAGAACCGTGTAATCAACCTTAACTACTTACTATTTCACAGACCTTTGAGAACATTACGGAGAACTCTCCAAGCGTGCAAGTTTCCTCACGATGTTTTCTTTCACGGTTAAGCTTGTGATATTTAATTGCATAACTGTATCAAACCGCTTTACTGCAACTGTCTCTTTTTAAAACGAAATTTTATATGGAGGCTGCTGTCTTGTGACGTCACACTTCAGTAACGCTCTCTCTGTCTAACAGGAAACTTTTAAGCTCTATATTTCCGAGACTAATTGAGATAATTAAAAAAGAAAAAATGGCATTGTGCCATTATATGTATATGAAAACTAACTTGAAATATATAAAAAAATATCAGTCGAATGCCCTATTGTGGAGAGACACATAGATTGTCCCTCATTCATCATTAGCAACCCATCAACGGCTCAAAGAAGGGTTATAGGCCATAGTCCACCACGTTGGCCCAATGCGAATTGGCGGACTTCACACACCTTCGAGAACATTATGAAGAACTCTCAGATGTGCAGGTTTCCTCACGATGTTTTCCTTCACTGCTGAAGCAAGTGATATTTAATTGCTTAAACGCACTTGACTCCGAAAAGTCAGAGGTGCGTACCCGGGATCGAACCTGCGACCCCCCGAATAGGAGACCACAGTCCTAACCACGAGGCCATCACTGCTTCACCCCTCTTTACAGTGATCGTATGCTTCGTCCCTCATGACAGTGATCGAATTAATAACAGAAACACAAGTGTATACTCACGTCTGTGACTGCAGCGGGTCGTCGCCGAGCGTGACGGTGTCGCCCTGGATGTCGTTGAAGCATTTCTGGCAGAAGGTGTATCTATCGGACACAACCCCATACGCTTTTAGACTATGCACGAGTCAAGGCGAACGGCCGATGCGTGATGAAGCGTGCGCGGGAGGGCGTGCGGGCGTGCATGGGGCGAGCATGGAGGCCAAAACAACATTAGTAAGCCACGTACCGACAGGATTAGTAGTAGACAGTGAGACAGTGGGGGGGGGGGGGGGGGCCTATACACCATCCATTTATAATATGTAACCATTGCCTTATAACCGGTTGCTATTTAAATGTGTTGCTTATCCGTCGATTTACTAGCGGCGGGTTGCGGAAAATTAGTTTAAATTTGATTATACGGGTCTACCCGCGAAATTCAAATTTAGGGTGGAACCACATTTGTGAGGATCGTTTCGGATTTCGCCCATACAAAACTGTCAAATTCCATAGAAACGTGTACGGATCAAATCGGCTTTTCGATGCGTACACGAATGTATGGAAAATGACAGTTCTGTATGGGCGAAATCCGAATCGATCCTCACAAATGTGGTTCCACCCTTAATTTGGTTTTTCGCAATTTGTAAACTAATACGACAAAGTAGGCTTATGGCATTCTAATTGAGACAATGGCAGTATCATCTTCAAATTCAATTAATCAAAATATCGAGTTGGACGTGGGTGACTCACAAATGAGTCGATATTCTGACTAATTTCTTAAACTGGACACTTTCAAGTAAAGATTTTTATATAAACCTGTGAAGATGATACCTCCATTGGCTCAATTAGAATGCCATAAGCCTACTTTGTCGTATTAGTTTACAAATTGCGAAAAACCAAATTAAATTTGAATTTCGCGGGCAGACCCGTATTATCCACCTACACCATAAACTTTACTATTTACTACCGTAATATGACATTCAAAGGCGAAGGGAAAATGGCAGTTTCCATTCCTGTTATTTTACTTTGTTCTTATATATCATTTACATAGTTACGATAATGGTTACAGAAAATGGATTTTGTTTAGGCCCGATGTTTAGCCATCATACGGTTCGGAATGACCTTATATGCTCAATCGCGTACGTAAAAAATTATATGCGACTATCAGAAGCTGTGCCTAAGTTTGTTAGTTTCCAGACTGTATGATAGCTAAGCTGTGATATTAGAGAGTGGTGTATGAGCCGGAATACTTGAAGAGACCATGGCGGTGGAGAAACTTTAGATATCTATTTCTATTTCCTAAGGAATAAACAAATTCTTTTAGATCACTGAGTAATTACAATCTTAAAAAACCGGCCAAGTGCGTGTCGGGCCACGCGCAGTGTAGGGTTCCGTAGTTGCTTTCAACTACGGAACCCTACACTAAAAATTAATATAATCTCAAATATTATTGCTGACCTAGGATAGTGATTTTATTTTATTTATGAATATTGAATACATTTTGAGTTCCATGGTTTAAATACTATAATATACTACAAAATATGCAACTTACACTACGTGTAATATCTAACTTAGAAAAACCGATATAACTCTTTCACTAATGAACCCTACTTAGCCGTGATAGTTTTCCTTTAAAATTCACTATATATACTACAGCTGTGAATTTTTTCTTGTATCCTATATACAACCATTTAGCTGGCAGAGGGTGGGGACACTTGACTCTAATAAAATTTAGCACTTTAAAATATCATATTTCACAAACGGATCCCTGAATTGAAAAATGGTGTTCCCACACCCACAACGTTTTTGAAAGTCCTATTCAACGACACCCCACACTATGGGGTAGATGAGAAAAAAAAAATTCATCCCCACTTTACATGTAGGGGAGGTACCCTAAAAAAAATTATTTTTCACAATTTTATTTCACCACTTTGTCGGCGTGATTGATATTTATACCCTTGTCAAATTACAGATTTCTAGTACCAATAGTCTCTGAGCTAAACCGCGGACAGACAGACAGACAGACAGACAGACAGACAGACGGACGGACATGGCGAAACTATAAGGGTTCCTTGTTTACTACGGAACCCTAAAAAGCGTCATTAAGAACGCGTATAACGCCAAAAAAAAATCAGATTTCGCGATGAGATAGAACATAGCCGCAACCTCATGTGAGGCACGACAAAAGAAAGCGTTTTGCGCGGAATAGGAGTGTAGTAAGCGCCAAATACTTTGTAACTCGTAAAATATTCATTTTCTTTTCAATTCAATAGGCTAATAGGCTCTTGATAATATCAATCGGAATTTAAAGTAAAAATTTTGGCTCTGTAATATGCAACACATTGAAAATAATTAATGAATATTGGTTAAAAATTAGACCTAACTTCGCGATTTTTTGTTATCGAACAAATTTCATCATTTTATGTTTTTGCCCAAGCACGTCCCTTGGCAGTATGATGTAATTTTTGCGTGTTTTTTTTTTCGGATAATTGAAACTTGATCTACTACTGTAAAAATCAAATCTGTTTACTGTTAACGAGCGCACACCCACTCTTAAACATTTTTGTAAAATAAGGGAGAGGGCAGACTGACTACCTCTAGCGGCAGCGACCGGCGTTTTTATGGTTTTAGTCGCTGTTCGGATGCTCGATCCCGCGTCCGAACGCTATCGTGGGCACACAACAAACGCCAGTCGCAGCGATCGAGTTGCGTTTTAAGCATCCGCGTTCTGTGATTTTCAAACGCTGGCCTTCGCTACTTTTCGCATCGTATCGAACGATATTGAGTCGCGAAAACGCGCCGCCAAAAGTAGCCCGTCTACCCTCTCCTTAAATTTTGAATCTTCATCATCATCTCAACCCATCGCCAGCTCACTTCTGAGCGCGAATCTGAATTCAAATTCAAAATTATTTATTTCACGTAGGCCAACCTGTGGCTCTTATGATACGTGATGACTACCACCGGTACTACTCACAGAATGAGAAGGGTAAGTTCGTACGTCGTGAACGATCTCACCCGAAGTTATGTACGTGATAATTGCATCAGATATGCGATCGTCTAAAGTTATTCCATTGATCGTAATCGTATTTGATGACATTAGCGTCAAAGTAAAATAAACCATAACTGCATTGAATTAAGAGCTCGATTTCGTATAAGCATTCGTAAGTAAGGTTTATACGTTTACGTATGTATGGGCAAGTGCTGTTCCTATGGACGCTTGTACCTGTGGACACAATCGATTCCGTCGAAACTAGCAACCCTAAAGCTCCAATTTGAGCACGACCTTAAAGCTTTGTAATAATGGTTGACAGGTTGCTTTCAAGTTAGAATTTTAGTTGCTAGTTTCGACGGAATCGATTGTGTCCACAGGTACAAGCGTCCATAGGAACAGTACTTGCCCCTACCTATGATACGCTCTCACTCCATATTAAAATCGGTTGTACTGAATTTGTGACTTTAAATCAATACAAACAAGGATTTTTTTACTTTGACGCTAATGTCATCGAATAGGAATACGATCAATGGAATAGCTTATAGACAATTGGTACCCTAATTCCACAATTAATTAACAATTTACATTTTTATAATAAAAATACTATAGTAAAATGTCGCGATTATAGTAAATACGATTTAAGGATAGTTTTTTTTTATTTATGAGCACGTTTGTGAGACAAAAGAATGCGATATTAGAAAACATAAAATCACAGTCGTATTTTTACCTACACACATCAAAAGTGTCTAGGGATCAAGCATTTTTATGCGGATTTCTTGAGATTGAGATGTGGCTTTGTAATAAATTTATGATTTTATAAATTTATATGGATCCTTTTTGGTGCATTTCATAATTTCATAATCAGCGATTAAAATCCTGCCAGGAAGTCCATCCTTATAGTGGTGGAACCATCATGGTATGGGCGGGTATTTGGATTGGCGGAAGAACTGAGTTGATTTGGATCAGAGGCAACCTCAACGCTCAAATTTATGCTGAGACGATTGTATCAGACGTCATCGTTCCTCTACAAGTGCAAATCGGTCCCTTATTTCAGTTAATGCATGATAATGCACGACCGCACACCGCAAGAGTTGTAAGACAGACTCTCGCCGCAGCTAACATCAATGTCCTGCCCTGGCCTGCTCAGTCGCCAGACTTGAACCCGATTGAGCATGCATGGGATATGCTACAGAGAAGAGCTCTGCCGAATATGGAGGGTATCCAGTGGCAAGAAGACCTTTTTTTGTTGTTGCAACGAACATGGGCGGCCATTCCACAGCGTGATTTGGATGAACTCATTTTGAGTATGCCAAACCGATGTTCTTGTGTTGTAAGTGTTCGCGGTAGAAACACGGATTATTAATTGTTTAAGTTACCCAATAAAATTTTAAAGAAAACTGTTATTTCAGTCTTTTTTTCGAACTTTAATGTTAGTGGTTCAAATGTCAAAAATCCCTTTATTAGGAAAATGGCAAATTTCTTTATTAATGCAAAGGTGACTTGGTTTATCGTTACTGTGACAAACGAAAACACTTTATTTGATGAATCCTTAAAGAAAATTTTAATTAATATCAATCAGGAGAAAAGTTATTGCAAAAATATATGTTGATCCCTAGACACTTTTGATGTGTGTATTTTGATCCACGTTTTGAATAGTCTAGAAAGTTCGTCCACCGCCGTGATTCTGTGGCTTCACTATCTTATTATTACATAGGTTCTACACATTATATGATTCATATCTGAAAGTCGAAACACAAGGTAATGTATGGGCGTAGCTAGGATTACTATATCTTTGATTCTATATTTTGACGGCTCTATATTATTCCAAATGTTTATGCTTAAAATACAACAGTGAAAACTAGAAGTTTCTCGAATTTAATTATAATGCTGCAGCGAAAGTTAAAGCAACAACGTGTATGGACGTCTGTAAGTTGTTTTTTATCACCTAGAATGTTAACCCTTATGTGTATGGTCACATCGAATCAGAATTTAACGCCCCTGATTGGCTCACAAACACATTATGTTGTTTACGTCACATTTGTTCTAACCAAATGTGTGTGTGTGTGTGTGTGTTTGTGTGTGTGTGCAATTTTGACAGACCCACGAATAATTCGGACTTTTGTTAATTTGATATGATTTTTTGTCAATAAAGATCACGAAAAAAGGACATTCGGACCCAATGTAAACTACAATGCATATTATTCCTTAGAATAATGGAACTAACTTTTCAAAAAACTGTTTTCGTAAAAAAGGGTTCCGTACCCAAAGGGTGCTAACGGGACCCTATTACTAAGCCTCCGCTGTCCGTCCGTCCGTCTGTCAGCGGGCTGTATCTCGTAAACCATAATAGGTAGACAGTTGAAAATTTCACAGAGTGTGTATTTCTATTGCCGCTTTAACAAGAAAAAATAAAAATTAAATTAAATTAAAAAATAAATACATGAAAAAGGAATCGAAATAAAATTTTATTTTTTACCCTGGCACACATGCCATGCAAAAATATATTCACACTTCAATAACTGACCTCTAGACAATGACACCCTTTGGGGTGTCATTGTCTAGAGGTCAATGACACCCCACAGGGTGTCATTGTCTAGAGGTCATTAATCGAAGGAAATATATTTTTGGAGTTTACTCCTTAAGAATCGATTTTAGGCGCCCGGTATGAGAAAAATCCGAGCAGTAAAATCTACTTATCAATGACCTCGTTACGTTTTTCACAACGATGCAAATATCTACCCTAACGTTGAGTAAATAAGGTTGGTTTTCGTGCGAAAGAGCTTTCGCTTCGGCAAGCCGAGTCGCGCGTAAACTCCAGTCTGCGTCGGAGCTGACACACACTTTTTTTTTATTATTTTTTAACTTCAAAAATGAAGAAGTGTGGGGTCATCAAAAAACGAGATCTAACAACTAAGATATCTAAATAACTAGTGGTTCGCCCCGAACTGAGACCTCGCGGTAACGGCTTCCCATAATTACTTATTCATTCAATAGATACATGACGATCAAAATTGACATTATTATTATGCCCGTTTTCACCAACCATACCTGAATCATTTTACGTAGGTAGCCCCTAAATACAATCCTAACATCCCAATGTCATTTTCACCTTTAGTTGTCCCGTAGAGGTTCGTAATAACAAAGTTGACAGAAAGTGTCAACTAACTTAACATAGGTAGCCCGTAAAGGTTAGGGAACTGTTATAGTGAAATCCTCAAGGCATCAATCAAACTTAGGTATAGTTTTATGGAACATTCAAATTAAATTACCTACTTGTACACAGCGTCATATATCGACACGATCAGAAAAAATGTAAAAACATACTGCAACGTGAAGTTTTATTGATGTTTGCTAAATGACTAAATAATAATTTTAATTGAATAATATTACATATAGCTGCATTTGCTATATGAGATGAGAGCGCCATCTATTGACATCATTGTGAAGTTCTGTTGTTGCTGCTCATTAAAAGTTAAATAATTTAGTTTCCTTATTACATTTATCTAATTTTAGTATTTGTTGTTCAAGTACATGATATTACGCTAAAATTATAAAACTTGCAAGCCCCAGCTTTCAATGGTTATTCCGTCCGTTCCGACTTTGAAAGCCCCCCATTTCGTCAATTTTAGGAAAAAAATTAAAAAAAAAAATACTTTTGTACTCTGTTCCAAATTATCTTTAAAATGAGGTACTGTAACCCTATGAAATGCAAAATTTTTTTTTTATCTTCGCATTCGCTTCTATGAAAGCCCCCCTGAAATAAAGATTTTTATAACTTTTTAAGCCATTTTCGGCTGGAGGCCATCGGTTTACATATTATATCTAAAATTGAAGTAATTACGTTCAGTAATTCAGAAGTTATAAGGCTCTGACAGACGGACGGACGGACGGACGGACGGACGGACGGACAAGTGCAAATTCACTCAAGTAGACTCAAAGACCTTCGCTTCGCTCGGTCGAATATGTATGTATCTAGTTAAAAAAAAAGTGATTTGGTTATATGTACGGAACCCTAAAAGAGCGAGGCCCGACTCGCATTTGGCCGATTTTTTTTATTCAAAGTGTAAAAACGTGTGTTTTCCTTGGGTGTGTTAACCTCAACTTCGCTTGGATATCTACACCACGCTATTTACTATCCTAGCTACACCAGAATGACTGGAAAAGCGTATTAAAGATTTAATGGCAGTAAGTAAGAACCCAGGCTACAACTAATATAATCTAATTCTCCACAGAAAGCTAGAGGAATTTGAGCTGCAATTTATTGATCCCTCAAATACTTCTAGGTTTCTTTGCGACCAAACAGACTTAGACAAAGTGTTAACGCAATTTTGTCTATACAAATGTCGATTTAGCATGTTTGCACCGAGAAACGTCTCATATTCTGGTATCCTTTTCAGCTACTTAAGGTCCCCTGAATTGTGTGAAAGACAGCGTTATTTTTAGACTGTGGACAGGAATGTCACAACCGTAAAATATATAAGTTGGTACTAGGTAAATGACATTGAAAACAGTTACATCTCGCGACTTACAATTTAATATACAGGGATTCCCAAACTATTGTTGGCAAGTGACCCCTTTTGAAAAATGAACTGATACCTATATAGACCCCCATAGCCAAATTACTTTAAAAATCCTATCTCTAGTTTCTTACCCATTGATACAAAATACCAATTTAAAAACTTTGGGATTAGTGAGGAGAAAACTTGACATCATTTTCTCATCAAAATTTAACAAATTAAATAGACATAAAATTCAGTAAATCCGAGATTTTCATGTTGTACCTATGAACTTGCACGTTTATCGAGATGTTGAGTTTTTTAAAAAGTAAACTAAAATATTAGTCATTCTTATAATAAGTTGGTACGCGTAACATATGTTATACAGTATCTTGAAAGTTTCATCTAAAAGAACTTGTGTTTAATTAATAGGGGTCGATTTTTAGACCTCGTCGACCCCCAAAATCAGTTTCCGTTTATGTGGATCCCTGGGAAATCGATGTCGACCGCTTTGGGAATCCCTGAGATACCTTATGTGTATTACAACAAATTAAGGACTTTAAGTAAATTTTCTTCTCCATGAAATGACTATTCGATTTTGCACCATGTCTAAGGCTGCAGATAGAAAAGCAATAGAATACTATTTGTTATACTACTACACAATGAGTCAAACTATCGATATGTAATCCCAACAAAGCCATACATGTCGCATATCGGCAATAAAAGTGACTCATCCCATAAATGATGTTACGAGTTTACATTAGATTTACAATGTCGAACTGAATCGGTCAAGAAATTAGGTACTTGATTTATAAACAAAAAAAAATCGGTCAAAAAACAAATAAGTAAGTTGGCTGTTTTACTGCGGATATATCTGTCTCTTTCTAAAACGAAATTTTCTATGAAGAATGTATGTCAATAGCGCTTTCTTTGTCTAACAGGATACTTTAAAGCTATAAACCGAAACTAGTTAAGATATTTAAAAAAGAAAAATGGCATTGTGTTATAATATTTAAAACTTTTTTGTATATTTAATATACAAAAAATATCAGTCAAATACCCAATTATTATGTATCCTTGCAGAGAGATGTCAAGGAAATATCAATCTACAATTTTGTATTGAGTCACATTTGTTGTCGATGTGATATTTATTCTTTTTATTATACCATAATGTTATTGATAAAAACGGTTTTGGTTATTACATTAAAATTGTTAACACAATGGAATAGGATTATACAGAGAAAATACAAAAACGTAAATCTGTAATCTAAGGCATGTAAAGACATGCTGCAGATTACAGGTTTAGTTTTAAAGTCCCAATATAGACCAGGGTAGAAGCCTTAAAAAATAATAAAAAGTGAAAAAAATAATAGTAGGATGAAACCCATTGGAAAAGGCTCTTCCTTTTAGGTTAGATTAGATTAGGTTAGGTGGAGGTTATGTGAAAAAAGTCTAAATATTAACTTTTTTCCATAGGACTTGTAGTTTTTCCGCAAATCGAGATAAACCGTTTTTACAATAATTACGTATGCTTTTGTGGACCTTTCCCTCATTGTGGAAACTCTGCATACATAGAATATCTGTTAAGTACACACATCAAAAGTGTCTAGGGATCAAGCATTTTTATGCGGATTTCTTGAGATTGAGATGTGGCTTTGTAATAAATTTATGATTTTATAAATTTATATGGATCCTTTTTGGTGCATTTCATAATTTCATAATCAGCGATTAAAATCCTGCCAGGAAGTCCATCCTTATAGTGGTGGAACCATCATGGTATGGGCGGGTATTTGGATCGGCGGAAGAACTGAGTTGATTTGGATCAGAGGCAACCTCAACGCTCAAATTTATGCTGAGACGATTGTATCAGACGTCATCGTTCCTCTACAAGTGCAAATCGGTCCCTTATTTCAGTTAATGCATGATAATGCACGACCGCACACCGCAAGAGTTGTAAGACAGACTCTCGCCGCAGCTAACATCAATGTCCTGCCCTGGCCTGTTCAGTCGCCAGACTTGAACCCGATTGAGCATGCATGGGATATGCTACAGAGAAGAGCTCTGCCGAATATGGAGGGTATCCAGTGGCAAGAAGACCTTTTTTTGTTGTTGCAACGAACATGGGCGGCCATTCCACAGCGTGATTTGGATGAACTCATTTTGAGTATGCCAAACCGATGTTCTTGTGTTGTTAGTGTTCGCGGTAGAAACACGGATTATTAATTGTTTAAGTTACCCAATAAAATTTTAAAGAAAACTGTTATTTCAGTCTTTTTTTCGAACTTTAATGTTAGTGGTTCAAATGTCAAAAATCCCTTTATTAGGAAAATGGCAAATTTCTTTATTAATGCAAAGGTGACTTGGTTTATCGTTACTGTGACAAACGAAAACACTTTATTTGATGAATCCTTAAAGAAAATTTTAATTAATATCAATCAGGAGAAAAGTTATTGCAAAAATATATGTTGATCCCTAGACACTTTTGATGTGTGTATATTGTAAAAGTATTTTGAAAAGAGCAACTGCCGAGTTTCTTGCTGGTTCTTCTCGGCAGGAACGGCATTCCGAACCAGTGGTAGACTCATTGACGATTCAAAAGTACTTGTAAAAGTTTATTTGAATAAAAAAACATTTCTATTCTATTCTATTACCCTTAAACCCCCCCCCCCCCCCCCCCCCCCCTCCCCCCCACTTCCCGACCTCAGATCGCCCGTAATTTATTTTTCCTTTAATTTTTATTGTATTCTCTTCCTTTTCCAATGGGTTTCATCCTACTATAATTTTCTTTGTTTTCAAAAATTATCTACCCTGGACTAATATTACATTGCAACGAAATGAGATATTTATTGAATGTGTGTTAATAACATTGAGGTTATATCTACGGCTTCCACACACATTTGGGCTAATAATCGGCATGGATGAATCCAGAAAATATTATGGCCTTTATGAAATAAACGATTTTTTTAAATCAAAACCAACTTAATTCTTGAGGGGAGGAGTTTGGAATTTGTTTATTGATTGAACAATATCAAAAGATACCGACCTGAATGCATGTGGAGATTGCCAATTTAACAATAAGAACAATCACGCAAGTAATGTTACATTTTGGTCCAAGTCAGTGTACAGAAGTCAAGAAATCTTTCGAAAAATACTTAATAAAAAATCATTATTCAAACATTGTTCGCGCGCTAGTTTTCGATATGAAAGAATTCTGGTCAAATAGCGAACAGTGGAGTACGTACTAATGGCATACTCAATCTTTAAGGTTAAAAAATGCGTGAATGCCGTGGAACACCCGGTTGGAACGAAGTTCCTTTTAATAATAAAAATAAAAAATAATAATCTGAAGTCAGGATTCGAACCCACGAACCGATAGTTTCACTCCTTCGTTTAGCCGCTACGCCACCAAAGTTATGACGAAACGTGTGTAATAAACACAAGCGTCGTGACAGAAAAATTCTTACACTTTTTTTCGTCTAGCCCCCATCCGCGAAGTCTGTACCATCCGATAAGGAACTTCGTTCCAAAATAATGCATACACTTTTCAAGATCTATCTTGTAATGTACAATGACTTGACCCAGACTCCAAAAAATTTCTTAAACATTGGTGCCGATTCGATCGCTAAATTACTGTAGTTTTTTTAGACATCCTCCAGTTTCGAGAAAGCCCATCAGAATCGGCACCAAGTGACGTGTGTATAGTGAAGTATAGACTATATAATCACCTGTTCTGGTAGCTGAAGTACTTGGCGTCGCGCGGGATGGTGCACAGCTGCTTGCCGTAGCAGCACAGCACCTGCGGGTTGAACGTGTACTTGCGCCCGCAGCAGTAGCCCAGGCTCTGCATCACCGGGTCGATCTCTCCACCTCGAACACCTCCGACAGCTGCCGATACCAACACACGTGAGTTAAACCCATCAACGAATGTCAGTCCCATAGAAATCATCTTTGTCAACCGATAGACGTCCACTTCTGAACAAAGGTCTCTCGCATGGACTTCAGGCCTCGGTTTTACAAATTATATTTATTAGGGTATTTGACAAGCATATCCAGTGCGTCTTTTCAAGCTTTTATCTACGACTTCGTCCGTGTAAAATTGGTATAAAGCAGCCTATACCACTATATAGATTTTCAACTATACTTATGTAGAAATCACGTAGATCCATTGCTCGAAAAACAGACAGACGACAAACAAACACGCATTTATATATTAGTAGGATTTATTTATTTGGGCTTTAAGCTACCCGGAGCCTCCTGCACCGGGAAGCGCAGTGTTGGCAGACCCCCCCACTAGGTTGACTGACGACATCAAACGAGACGCAGGGAGCCACAGGATTCAGGCTACGCAAGTCCGAAACCTATGGAAGTCCATGCAAGAAACTTTTGTCCAGCAGTGGACGTCTTTCGGTTGATAAAAAAATTGGTTGTCTGTAAAGTCGGTTTACAGACGATAGTTTTACGTGACAATGTCATAAAGAAACAGAACTAGTTCGCGACGCATTCGCTAACCACAGCGCGCACGCGATGACTGGCGGGCGGCGGCGGGCGCTCTTCACAAGCCAACGCTTGCCTCTCTATCGCTTGTTCCGCGCTCTCACTTGCATGCTCAGGCTCAGGCGGAACATGACACATTTTCGTGCGTGCAACCGTAGTTCATCGATTTATGAGACGCTATCACGTCAAAAGAAGAATTAAAAGTAGTCATGTAATTACTGACCTTAGTGCAATATCTATAGACGCGCGAGTTCTTCCTGTTGTAAAGCCATGCGTTCTCGAACATGAGCCACACGTCGTCGACATACTCCCACGGGTCCTTGTACTGGCCGCGGTCCAGCTTGGACTTGATCGTCGACAGGTCGATGGGCTTCGTCACTATGTCGAAGTAGTCCGGGATGCCCAACGCCGTCGCATCCACTGGCTGTCTGAACGGCAATGACTCCGGATCGAGCCTGAAGAGCTTCTCTAACGTTGGCAGTAAGGCTTGTCTCAGCTCCTCGGGTTTGAAGACGAACATTTTCTTGGGTCCTCGTTCGGTCGTCCCGTCTGCCGACGTGGCGCCTTCCATGGGCTCCTCCTTGATTTCCCTCTTGATGTCTTGTATTTCCTGCTTGATCTCCTGCTTCATGTAGGGCTCCTGCCTGTCGAAGCGCTCGGCCACTTCCTTGTCCTGCGGCTCGTCGCGCATGCCCTTGCCCCCGCAGTCTTCTTCCGGCTCCTCCTTGATGCGGATGTCTTCCGGCTCGCGTTTGATATCGGGCGGACTGTCTTCGGCGGCTGCATTCTGTAATAAAGTTGGAACTTTGATTAAAATATTTCTTTCAATTATTGCACATACGGTTTCATCATCATCATTCATCATTAGCAACCCATCAACGGCTCACTACTGAGCGAGGTCTCCTCTCAGAGAAGGGTTACATACGGTATATTTATATTCTATTTTTGTTACGCGATGGAAGAGTTTTCAAAGGGGCCGAGCTATATTTTCAAGGACAAGGTTTTTAAGTCTTCGCGTAAATTTTTTAAACTGCACAATGAGAACCTCAATTTACCAAAGCTCAATTGGTTTGTGAATATTTTAAGTAGCTTTTATGTATAAGAAAAAAATGCGTTAGTGTCGTGAAAAATGCGTGAGTGTCGTGGAACACTCGGTTGGAAGTTCCTTTTAATAATAAATTCATAATAAAAATAAATAAAATAGAATATAATAATCTGGTCAGGATTCAGTTTAGCCGCTACGCCACCAAAGCTATGACGCAACGTGTGTAATAAACAAAGACAACACACAAAGGTCGTGACGGAAAATTTCTCACACTTTTGTTCGCCTAGCCCCATCCGCCAAGTCCTTACCGGCTCGATAAGGAATTTCGTTCCAATAACGCCTTTTCGTTTTTGTCAATCGTCGTACACGATTACCAAAAGAGTGATAGAGGGAATCGTAGAAAGAGAATCGAACTTGAGATGGAACAACTCGATTCAATATAGACAATCGAAATTGTTCCTGAAATCATTTGATAAAAAGAAGACAAGACAAATTATGTCACAAAGTAGGAACAATATTGCATTGGTAATAGGAATAGCAACGGGACACTGTCTGCTAAACAGACATCTCACAATAATGAGAATACAAGACCCATCCTGTCCAGAGTGTGGTGAGGAAGAGACCAGCTTCCACTTTATAGCTGAGTGCCCTATGTACTCATTGGTAAGATGAGAACTAAAAGGTAAGGATAGATTAAGTGAAGAAGACCTAACAAACGTTTCAATAGGAGACATCGTTAGGTTTACGAAAGCTACAGGTAGGTTTGAGGGGGGTGGGCTGCCTGGGCACCAGTAACCTGTGTCCAAACACGGGGAATTGGGTGGAATAGTTCCGACACAGGACTGGTCACCCGCCTGGCGTTAGCCGGCGTCCCCTCCACACATATAATACAATGCTCGGTACGTCACCTGTAACGCGGCCATCTGCGCGGACACGGGCGCCGCGGCGGAGGGCGGGCGCGAGGCGGGGCGCGGGTCGGGCGCGGGGCTGGCGTGCGCGAGCGGCGTGGCGGGCGTGGCGGCGCCGCCCCCGCCCGCCGGCGACGCGCCGCTCGCGTCCCCCCGAAACGCGCCCGAGTGGTTCATGAACGGGCTGGACACGCTGCGCTTGATGTCCGCCGCACTGAGGCCCGGCGACGCGAGCGGGGGCCCGTTGGACGTGAGCGGGTATTGCGGCGCGGGTGACGTCATGGGCTGCCCAAACGGCGACATGCCCGGGTTGCTCACGCTGCCCACGCCGCTGACGCTGCCCACGCTGCCTCCGTTCGGCGTTTGTGGCATCTGAATGCAACATTGACATTACTAATGGTTCCAGGAAATGTCTTTTGTAAAATTACACTCAGTAAATTTTATTACCACAATGTAAGTAATATACTATTTGTAAGAAAAAATATCAACAAATCGACGTATGCCTATTAGCGTTAGTGGCTCATTTTTATATTCAAAGGAAAACTTGTACCGAAACAGTCAAGATTAAAAAAAAGTTTTCGCAATTAGAATTATTAAGAATTAAATTACGTACTAACAATAACAAAATAATTACGCACCTGATTTGGACTAGGACCAGGCGGGCCGACGAGATTAGGTTGATAAGTCATCCGGCTGCCCTGCATCGTCAACGGCATGCCGGGGGAGGGGATGCGCATCGTGGACAGACCGGGCTGTGTGGGCAGGTTGGGCCGCCCCACGCCCACGCCGCCCACACCGCCCACGACTCCCACGCCAGGCGCGTTGGGCCTGACGCCCATCACACCGCCACTAGCGAGCACGCCAGGCTGTTGCTGCAACTGATTCTGCTGCTGCTGTTGTTGCTGCTGCTGCTGCTGCTGCGCTTGCAGCTGTTGCTCTTTCCTCTTCTGCCGCTTCTCCTCCAGCTCCTTCTGTATCTTGTATATCTTCTCCGCGAGCAGGTGGTAGTACTCGGAGCGCGTGCTCGCCATCTCGTACATGTCGCCCTCGACCTTTTTCGCGTATGCCACTAGGTTGTGCATCCGCTTGTCTTGCATAGCTGTCGGATCCGGCGTCGGGAAGATAGCTTGCACCCTTTTAGGGAAAACATCATCATTCATTTTCATCATTAGCAACCCATCAACGGCTCACTACTGAGCGCAGGTCTCCTCTCAGAGAAGGGTTATAGGCCATAGTCCACCACGCTGGCCCAATGCGAATTGGCGGACTTCACACACCTTCGAGAACATTATGGAGAACTCTCAGATGTGCAGGTTTCCTCACGATGTTTTCCTTCACAGCTGAAGCAAGTGATATTTAATTGCTGAAGCAGTGATAGCCTAGTGGTTAGGACTGTGGTCTCCTATTCGGGGGGTCCCAGGTTCGGTCCCGGGTACGCACCTCTGACTTTTCGGAGTCATGTGCGTTTAAGCAATTAAATAGGGAGAACATGAGAGAAATTAAATAAAAGGAAAACTACACGTGAACAATAGTAACCAAACAACAATAACTAAGTACCCAATTAAAATTTAACAAAACAATTTAAAACGTAACAAAACAAAAGTTTGAAAAAACACGGTACTGACAATCCCGAGCAGTATGTTGCTTTGTGTACTAAGTGGTGCGGGGCCGTAGAGAATAGAATAGAAATATTTTTTTATTCAAATAAACTTTTACAAGTGCTTTTGAATAGTCGATGAATCTACCACTGGTTCGGAATGCCTTTCCTGCCGAGAACAACCAGCAAGTAACTCGGCGGTTGCTCTTATCAAAACAAATTTACAATACAGTAAATACTATGCTATATATGCAGTGTTTCCACAGTGAGGCAAGTTCCAAAAATGCATACCGACTAACTTCTATCTTAAGATGGGCAGACATAAAGTAGCCCCATTCCCGCCGGCGGCACCCGTTCACGAGCATGACGCATGACCCAGCCATTGCTTCGCTCAACCATATTTGAGAGAGCGCGAGGGAGGTAGGTAGCGGCCAACTTGAATTGAACGTGTAGTAAGTACTCACAGTTTATGAACAAGGTGGTTTCTGAGATCGGGTGTTATAGACTGGTGCCACTCCTTCGTGCCGGACACAGGGTTGGCAGTGACGGGCCCCACCGGCAGCTGCAGCGTGCTGCTCATCTGTGCACAGAAACTCTCACTTTAGAGTGGGTGCTAAAACGATCCTAAATTGTTTGGGTCGTACGAGTGGGATAGAGCTATATATTTTGCAGTGCTAGGAAAGAGATGGAAATTATGGATTCAGGGGTCGGGAATTGAAAAAAATCTTTAAAATTGATTTATAAAAATTATGGATGCCAATAATCAAAGAATTTTTCTCACCGCTTTTAGTAATTATTTATATCAACACTAATAAAAAAAATAGCAGGAAAGAAACCTACCGTTTCTGTTTAAACAAGGTTTAAACCTAAAAAAGGTGATTATTCGATCAAAGTTTGGGAAAACTTTCTATCGAGAATTTTTTTTCCAATCGTGTTTCTATCTCTAAGCGAATTTAGTTAAGATACCCAAATTACATATTGCATTGAAATTATTCAAATTGGAATTATAGTTTTCAATTTGTAAGCTCTGTGAGCTCACTGAAAATCGCCTGTCGCATGCTTTTACCACCTTAATTACATTTTTTGTTTAGCGGACAGTACAACAGCGCGCCTGTTTCGCGTTACTTCACTATTTGGCCGCGACGGTTCTCTCTTTAAACAGAATCTACTAGACACTTGGCACTACTAGAGTCTAGTAACTAGACACTTGGCATTTATATATATTGTATACCTTGGAGTACATGTGATCCAAGTGACATTTTGGTCAAAATCAAGTCATTTGCATTTTCGCTTTCTTAGAATCGTTATATAGGTTTTTGTAGAACATGGCAGATTTCAGACACCTTTGAGAAAATTATGGAGAATTCTCAGACGCGGAGGTTTCCTCACGATGTTTTCCTTCACCGTTAAAAATTGCTTATCGTATAAATTATTGTTGTAACGGGGCAATGTTTAAAACTAGATGATGCCCGCGAATCGTCAAGACGTCCGCGTGGATTAATTTTTTTATTCCCGCGGGAAATCTTTAATTTTCAGAGATGAAATGTAGCCTATGTGTTAATCCTGGGTATGAGCTATCACTATTCTAAATTTCAGCCAAATCGGTTCATTTGTTGTGGTGTGAAAGAGTAACAAACACCCATCCATTCTCACAAACTTAAGCATTTATACATATAATAAAACAGAAACGAAACCAATTCTGTACATGAAATAGATTCAAAAAAGGGTTTTTGCTTCTAATTGTGTTCAAGATACAGATATCAAAACAGAAGCTAAATTATTTTTGTCTGTTTGTCTGTCTGTTTGTTTGTCCTTCTTTCACGTAAAAACTACCGCACAGATTTCTACAAAATTTTATACCGTGGTAGCTTATTTCTCGGGTCAACATCTAGGCTACTTTTTATCCCGGAAAATCAAGGAGTTCCCGAGGGACTTTAAAAACTAAATCCACGCGGACAAAGTCGCGGGCATCAGCTAGTTTATAATATTAGTAGGAAGTAGGATGCATGATTCAAATGAAATCGTCATTAGAAAAGCGACAAATCAGCGTGGATTTATGTTGAGGAAAGCCACTTGTAAGAATCGCATAAATACAAAACCACAAATAAACCAACATTCATTTGTTCATTCACTCACCAGTTGCTGCTGCTGTTGAGATTGCTGCTGCAGGTCGGGCTGCTGCTGGTGCGTGAACAGCTGCATGGACTGCTGCTGCGGCAACACGTCCGACAGGCCGGGCGGCCGCGGCGCGGGCAGCCGGGTGAAGGGCGCTCTCGCGAACCCGCCGACCATGCCCGAGACGGACGTTGGGCACGCAATCCCCAGAGCCTCGTACGCCCGCTTCATGTCCGCGCCGCCGCCCACGGTGCTCACGCCGCCCACACCGCCCACCGCGCCCACGCCGCCGACTGAGTTGCCCGTGGGCGCTGATGTCGCTGTGACACCGCCTACAAATACTTGAACTTTAATAACCCTGCTATGAGTGTTTAGTTAAACCCAGTACCCATTAGCAAGACACCGTAACACTTAAAATATTACACCTGTTAGCGAGTTAAATACCTTATATTATAATTATGCTTTGTCCAATTTAGGATGATAATTTTGGCAGATCACGCACATGAAGTTTCGTATTTTTTTGTTCGGTAGATGTACTACAGTTAATTTCGTACTTCATTGATGGGCACCGCCCACTTAGTAAAGTGCCATGCCTCTCGGACAACCACAGACAATAGAAAATCGATTTTGAAATGAAATAAATCGATAACCATTGTTTAGGTTGTGCACCGTTGTACTACTAATAAATAGCCTTAAATATTTATTCCTTATTTCATTTCACCCTAAAGGCCCTCTCACAGCAACAATTTCGACTTACGCGTATTCCACGCTAAAAAGGTTGACATAAGGGCTATTTGTAACGTAGGACCATTAGAGTTGCAAACCCTTATTTAAAAAGTTGGGTATTCTTCCATTAGCATGCATTGTATTTGTTATTAGTATTATGTTATGTTATTAGTTAGTATTTGTTAAGCGATATCCGAAGTACTTTAAGCGAAATCATGAAATTAATGTGAACAGATCTCTTCGGTATCCAAATAAGATATTAATTTCAAAATGTTGTACCAGGACATATATGAAAAGTCCCTACTGTATGGAGTCCCTCCTGTACTGGAGGTCAGGTTATATAATAAACTGCCAGCAGATTTTCGAAAATTATCTTTAAATAAGTTTAAAAGAAAACTCAAGGAATGGCTATTGGAGAAAAGTTATTATGATATAAAAGAATATTTGGTGTAACAATTAGGTACCGAAAAACATAAATATTGACATTTGGAAATTTGTTAATTTATATTTTTTAATCTTGACTATAATCACTTTCATTTTATAATTAATATTGTATTTGCACACGATTAATTTAGTTGAATGTTATGGTCTGACAAATATATTTTGATACTACCATCCCACTGTACAAACATTCTGGCAAATAAATAATTATTATTATAATATATTATTATCGAATATCCATGCAACTATTGATTCTAAGTTCTATGGGAATATTAATCGATAATCGAATAAGTTCGATAACGATTACACACAACCTTATCCCTACTGTGAGTTGTCAAAATTATCATCCTAAATTTGACAAAGCATAAAATTAATTGCATAAAGTCTATTTTAAGTTTAAATATAAAAACACAGATAATAATTTTTCTACTATGAAATACAACTAATTCCACCGAAGATTCAAAACAATTTTAAAGGTCTATGTTGGTAGTATTTGTAGTTTGAATTTAACTTTATCGCGATCAAGCGAACTGTAGCCTAAGCACGAATATTTTCACTTTCGAATAGTTAACGTAAAGTTAACGCCGACAAGATACACACATCAAAAGTGTCTAGGGATCAAGCATTTTTATGCGGATTTCTTGAGATTGAGATGTGGCTTTGTAATAAATTTATGATTTTATAAATTTATATGGATCCTTTTTGGTGCATTTCATAATTTGAATCAGGAACTGTCAATCAAATTCGAGTAAAAGATGAAAATCAGCTGTCAATATTTTCCCTATAAAAACATACAACGCATTGAAGACATTATTAGTGCTACTGTTTCCCTACTACTGATTAAAACCAACGTTATTATGGAGCGGCGACGTCATTTAAGCAGGGAAGAAATGCTCAGAGCCGTGGGAATGATAGAAGCTGGTTCCCGGCAACGTACTGTGTCGACTTTGGACACGTTACCGAAGCACTGGTACCGTGGCTGAGCGCCATGGAGGACGGTATCGCTGCACCACACGGAGACAAGACCGATACATTCAAATCTTAACTCGAAGAGCTCCAACAATAACCGCCATGATGTTAGCCGTGAGGCTTCATCACTCTTCAGGGAACTTAATTAGCGACCAAACAGTCAGAAACCGCTTGCATGAAGTGAACCTTCATTCCCGAAGACCGCTACGGGTACCACCTATAGCAATGCACAATCGTAGGATTCGATATCAATGGGCTCTTGAACACAGAAATTGGGCAGAAGAACAATGGCGTTTCGTGTGCTTTTCTGATGAGTCTCGTTTTGGTATGAGACCGGATACAAGACGTATACGACACTGGAGAACCCCTGGACGCCAACAGCGATTAAAATCCTGCCAGGAAGTCCATCCTTATAGTGGTGGAACCATCATGGTATGGGCGGGTATTTGGATCGGCGGAAGAACTGAGTTGATTTGGATCAGAGGCAACCTCAACGCTCAAATTTATGCTGAGACGATTGTATCAGACGTCATCGTTCCTCTACAAGTGCAAATCGGTCCCTTATTTCAGTTAATGCATGATAATGCACGACCGCACACCGCAAGAGTTGTAAGACAGACTCTCGCCGCAGCTAACATCAATGTCCTGCCCTGGCCTGTTCAGTCGCCAGACTTGAACCCGATTGAGCATGCATGGGATATGCTACAGAGAAGAGCTCTGCCGAATATGGAGGGTATCCAGTGGCAAGAAGACCTTTTTTTGTTGTTGCAACGAATATGGGCGGCCATTCCACAGCGTGATTTGGATGAACTCATTTTGAGTATGCCAAACCGATGTTCTTGTGTTGTTAGTGTTCGCGGTAGAAACACGGATTATTAATTGTTTAAGTTACCCAATAAAATTTTAAAGAAAACTGTTATTTCAGTCTTTTTTTCGAACTTTAATGTTAGTGGTTCAAATGTCAAAAATCCCTTTATTAGGAAAATGGCAAATTTCTTTATTAATGCAAAGGTGACTTGGTTTATCGTTACTGTGACAAACGAAAACACTTTATTTGATGAATCCTTAAAGAAAATTTTAATTAATATCAATCAGGAGAAAGTTATTGCAAAAATATATGTTGATCCCTAGACACTTTTGATGTGTGTATTTTGTATGAAAACGACGCCGCCTGTCACAGGGCGATGCAGTCGGCTTCTGATAAGTGTCGAATAGCCTAACCGTAATTTTTGTCACTTTTACTTTATGTCAAGTGACAAAGACAAAATATGCGAATAAGCTATCCAACACTTATCAGAAGATGGTGAAAATGGCCCTTACTGTTCTCCAAGTTTTATTCTCCTTTAATTTATCTACATTCCTTAAGTGCAATCGCATACCTAATAATAAGATTAATTATAGAAGGTGGTGCACCATTTGCAATATTATTAGTACCATAGACACTAAGATTAATTATAGAAGGTGGTGCACCATTTGCAATATTATTAGTACCATAGACACTTGTATGTCAAATGTCATAATTAAGCTGTGTCATTTGTTTATGGACAGCCAATCCAGTGTTAGTCATAGATTATATACAGAGATCTTCTGTTGTATGTAAGCTGATGACAAATATGTACATAATGTAAATGGGTGAATCAACTTTTTTTTGTTTTCACCTGTCCCTTGTACTTTTATAATTTTATACATTAAAATTGAACTCAATAAATTATTTTAACAACGTTAACAATAAATTAGATAGTTAAGTAATAAACTAATAACATTTTTGTTTCATTTTTACTTATATTTATTAGATTTTTGGTTGGTGACCCAAAAGACAATTTGCAGCTCCCATACAAATATTGGCTGTCCCAAGAAACGACTATCATTAAACTTTGTTATCTGGATTTAAAAAATCTCATGGCCGTTTTAAATTTTAAACCTTCAGTGGTAAGAATAAAGTCTATAATTTACATATTTAAGGTTTTCGATACATAATGAAAATACAGTGATTTAATGTTATTTTATGCATTTTTATTGAATAAAATACGGTCCGTCACCCAGCATATTTTATCACCCAAACACATACTTGGCCTCAAAACTGACTATAATTGTATATTAAGTTCGCGGCCATACTTTAAGTAATTAACTTCAATAATTATTTTATATGAATAATACAGAAAAAAGTGTAATATTACAATTAATTTATTATTAAAAATTTCTTCGCCACAACAAAAAATAGTTGATTCACCCAAATGTGGTGCTACATATACGCGGCTTACCTGGCAGCGGGTTGACGGACGGGAGGGCGTTGGGTGCGGGCGCGGCCGCCACGTTCACGCTGACGGCGCCCACGCCCACGCCGCCGCCGCCCGCCGCGCCCACACCGCCCACACCGCCCACCGACCCCACGCCCGTGCTCGCGTGGGACACCGCGGCCGCTAACAATGGACAAACACACTCATTGCTGCTCATTCGGCTGTACACTCAACTCGCGATGCTACACCATTCCCACCTTTCCTATGTACCCGGTGGTTTTTGCATTAGTCACCAAACCACGTGATCACGGTCAAGATTTTTTTTCATGGCAAAACAAACTTTACTGTTTTATTCCTTTTTAGGGTTCCGTACCCAAAGGGTGCCAACAGGACCCTATTACTAAGCCTCCGCTGTCCGTCCGTCTGTCAGCGGGCTGTATCTCGTAAACCGTAATAGATAGACAGTTGAAATTATCACATATTGTGTATTTCTATTGCTGCTATAACAACAAATAATAAAAATAAAATAAAATTAAAAATAAAGGGGGCCTCCCATACATGGAAAAGGAATCCAAATAAAATTTTATTTTTTTACCCTGGCATGAGGGGTGTCACTGTCTAGAGCTCATAAGTGGAGATCAAATATAGGTATATTTTATTATTTTTTAACTTCAAAAATGAAGAAATGGGGGGCCGTTAAAGTTTTCGGTTTAAGACCAATTTTGTTAGGGGGTCTATCTCAAAAACTAAACTAGTTTGGAATTTGAAATTTTGGTATATTATGTATTATATAGTGTATTTGAACAACAAATACTGAAAACACCGATTTATAATGCGGTTTGTAAGTTGTGACCAAAACAAACGAGCATTTTTTCCCCCTATGCTAATTTAGTACTTTCTAAGAACTAAGATATCTAAATATGTATCTAGTTAAAAAAAATGATTTGGTCATATGTACGGAACCCTAAAAGAGCGAGTCCCGACTCGTACTTGGCCTTTTTTACTTAATTATTTTAACCCGAAAACCTGTACCCTGGACACATCAAAATTATTTATTTCATGTAGGCCAACCTGTGGCTGGAAAAGCAAAGATTCTGTCACCAGTTCGGAAGCAGAGGTGCTGAGAAGAGATCGATCGATAGTTATTAATAATATATAGATTTTGTAACTACTTATTGCAACCGCTAGGAACGAAGGTACCTACTTAATCAAGAAAGAAAAAAAAGGGGAGGGGGGGGGGATTGACAGTACAGTATAAAGGCGGTAAAGGCTAAGATCCCATCTCTTACAACATTTATAGAAAAAAAAATGGTTGACTATAGTGCAAATAACCGATTATTTTGTCTTCAGTTATTGTAAGGCCAGAATAAACTTTTACTTTTAGGACTTTAGGCTAACTGTTTTATAGTGACAAATTATGAGCTCACGAATTCCGTCGTTTGTGGGAGGAAGGGGGAGGGAAGGGCTGTATATTTAAGGAAGAACACATTAAGAAATTTAGTTTTCATAAATTAAACTACGGCCGTTCAGAGAATGCGTTCCTGACACGTCGCGATTGAACTGACGACGTAACTTTGTAATGGCGTTGCAGTTACGATAAAAATATTATTGCTGGTTGTTTACCGTTTTAACAATTGATGAGCATTAAAACAACATTATTATATCAATAATCAATTAATGTTATAATTTTGTGACAGTTGTCGTGACTAACTGACAGGTGTCAGGAACGCATTCTCTGAAGGGCCGAACTGTAGTGCGCTACAACTACACTCTAAAGATATTTCAGAATTAATTCTAAATAGATATCAAACGTTGTGAAACACAATAAAAAAATAATTTCCTTTTTTTGAAGTCGGTTAATAAAAAATATTCTTTTTCGACTTGAACATGAAAATATTCTTGGTAGCTGTGCTCACCTCCAACAAGAAAAAATTGTGCCACTAATGATGGTTGGCACCTATCAGTCTAGTCTTTGTGTACAACCGAATTGGTCCCAATGACTTGCGACAAACTTCACTCTACATACATGACAAAGACCCTTTTGTTCGTTCACAAGCATAAAATCTATATTTTTGAGGGAGAAATTAGTCGAATTTATATCACATCGAAGACATTATTTTCAACATACTAAACTTGCGTGCAAAAAAAATCGACCCAACAAACGCTTTTCTTTTATTATTTCGTTTTAAGCCTGTAAAGTTGGTAATCAATTTTCAGTTCCAATTTTCAATAAGGTTATTGAAACCTTACCTTTTTATCTATAAAACGGTAATAAAAGTTATTTTATTATTTACAGATATTTTCGAGACATTTTACTCCAAATAGAAAAGCGCGGGGTGGGTCATTTTTTCTGCACGCAAGTGTTTGTACATGTTGTTATCCAATTTTACTGTAAAGATCTAATTTACTATGATCTGGGTATAGCTAATTGTTTAAAAACTAATTTGTTTGAATGAAGATGAAACCATTGTTATTTTATGTTAAATTATATTTTGCTCAGAGTATAATAATTAAAATGTTGTATTATTGACACCATTGAAATGTTACAATGAAAACCCCAAATTAACCTACTATAGTAGGTGGATTATATTTTGACACTTTTGGCTTTTAAAGAACATACATTACAAACAAACAAACAAACTGTCACGCCATACTGACATCCAAAGTACCACACAAAAATGTTAACACAAAAGCAATCAACGTAAATAAATGGATTAGAATAGTTAGACAAAACGCCCTTCGCCCAAAAACATCGTTTCTCAACTTGATGGTCACAAACACAAACCAATAAGGTAGATGCCTCTGTAACAACAAAATACAGAAATACAGTACAAAAAAAAAATTCTTCAAAATTTTGCATCCATTGTAGTGTTAGTAAGAGCGTAGCTTAATGAACATCTCACTAAAATGGCGGTAGTTCATCATAATTTGACACTATTTGATATAAAAAACCTTACTGATTTCAAGTTAAATTATTTATTTTTGAGCAGAATTATAGTTACAAGAAATCGAGTCATCTACTCTATTGTCAAAAACATTCAAAAACATAATAAATGTTGTATTATGTCCTCCTAAGTGCCAATTTTACCATTGCCGAACAACGCTTAACCCGCGAATTTTGACGTTTTGACAGATTTTCAATACAAATACAGTCAGAACGTCGCTAAACGCTACTCGGCGATGATGAAATCAGCACTATGTTTTCAATATTTGGCGGTTGCAACACAAAAAGTTAGAGAAACGATGGCGAATAAGTATGTGTGAAGTAACTCACGGTTCATAGTGTTTGTCCTAGACCGGTCCGCTTGTTTGAGAGGTAAGCAGACTGGGCAGTCATTCTTGTTGCAATGCTTCCAGTGGTTGATGATTTGCCTCGACGACGAACAGTGTGGCACCGCGCAGTTCTTCCCCGCCTGCAAATTAAACACTCATTAGAAAACCTCTTAAAACAAAGCACTGTAATATTCTTCTTCTTCTTCTTCTTCTTTATCAACCGATAGACGTCCACTGCTGGACAAAGGTCTCTTGCATGGACGGCCTGTGGAAGTCCATGCAAGAGACTGTAATATACATAACTATAATTGGACGTAGTTATGCAAGAACGTTCCAACCCACAAATCTGTCAAAATTGAGTTAATAGCACGAGGCCACTTTTTTAAAACACCCTTCGTCATTTAGTAACAACATTCCAGTTCTTACATCATTATTCTTTTATTTCCAATGTGCCAACCCACAATGCATAACACATTCGTAGCTAAAAACAATTAACTACGTCCAACTAATCAATGATTAACACTGGAAAGGCTTTTTCATCATACCTATTCGAAAAACGAATATTGGCTTCAGAGGATAGCGGGAGCAAAATTTAATTTTAACCCCATGGGACTTTTCATTTCTCTCTTCTGATTGGTCCGCGATATTGCTTTAGCATACTAAAGCACTAACGCGGACCAATCAGAAGAGAGAATTCAAAAATGTTTGAGAAGCTGTTGTCTTCGATAAGTCACGTGATCAAATTTGTCGAATAGATAGTCGCCTATACTTCCAACATAAATATTAATGTTTAATTATTTCATAAAAATTTATTTTTTGTTTTATTTAAACCTTCATTATACGTATTGATAATGTCTATACTCTATACATATGATGAAAAATAGTGTGTGTCATTCAGGGCCAAAATTTTTTGTTCTCGGGCGGCGTATATTGAATCCCTCGCTGCGCTCGGGAGTCTACTATAAAATCCTTCACTTCGCTCTGAATTCAAAATAACGCCCTCGGGGAACAAAAAATTCCTTTGGCCCCATATAACACAAATAACTATTTTCGACCTACTTGATTGACGCCATTTTGGCGCTGGAAACATTTACGAGTGTCCCAGGAACTAAAATTAGTGAGGGCACTGGTTGACAACTGATAGTTGATACTATTTGGTACTTCTCGTATCCCTATATTATTTGGGTGAATCAACTTTTCTTTGTTGTGGCGAAGAAATTTTAAAAAATAAATTAATTGTAATATTACACTTTTTTCTGTATTATTCATATAAAATAATAATTGAAGTTTATTACTTAAAGTATGGCCGCGAACTTAATATACAATTATTGTCAGTTTTGAGGCCAAACACATACGTGTTTGGGTGATAAAATGTGTCTCCTGGGTGACGGGTATTTTATTCAATAAAAATCCATAAAATATTATATTAAATCACTGTATTTTCAATATGTATCGAAAAACTTAAGTTTACTCATATCAAATGCTTAAAAATATTCGTACATTTCCAAGAATTAAAACGGCCATGAGATAAAAATCCAGATAACAAAGTTTAATGATAGTCGTTACTTGGGACAGCCAATATTTGTATGGGGGCTGCAAATTGTCTTTTGGGTCACCAACCAAAAATCTAATAAATATAAGTAAAAATGAAACAAAAATGTTATTAGTTTATTACTTAACTATCTAATTTATTGTTGACGTTGTTAAAATCATTTATTGAGTTCAATTTTAATGTATAAAATTATAAAAGTACAAGGGACAGGTGAAAACAAAAAGAAGTTGATTCACCCATTTAGTTCCGGAGATACTAAATGTGGCGCTTCAAATTGGTCCATAATTTAAGCTGTACTTTGTATAGGGACAGCCAGTGCAGTGTTTTAACTATAGATTAATTATATTGGTCAGTGTTAGGAATGCATAAAGGCAGTCAACGACGTTACACGGATACTATTAGAGAAGCTGTGAGTGAAGTACTAAGAAAACTTCTAGTCAGGTACGGTTAATTCTCCATAACTATATAACTTTGCAATGCCCTGACGGGGCCTCATGTAATCTAACTATATAATTAAGTGTAAGTGGATACATGAATGCAAATAAATAAATAAATAAATAAATAAATAACTTCATCAGTTGATAGCGATTCATACATCAGTGCTTTGTTTTGTGAACCCCGAAAATTTTCATCAAGGAACACCGATTTTGTTTTATGCAAGATACAACGCCGTTATTATTTAAACGTGTGTACTTATAACTATGAGATTAGTAATTTATTTCATGTATTTTTTTGAAGAAGATTTTTATACTAACACATTGTATCACGGGTGTTTACAAATTGAATCATCAGGTAGCACACTGTATTGCTCGGTTCTTCTCTCACTGATGTAATGTAACGAACAGCTTCATTACGGGTTGCGCACATTCCAGTTTAACCCACTTTCAAATAAAAAACAGCATTCAAATAAAAAAACCGCATTCAAATCAATCCATCCCTTTAAGCCCTATGGGACACAGATCAATAGACAGACAGACAATACGGTCAAACTTATAACACCTCTTTTTTGCGTGGGGGTTTAATAAAACACAACTGCCATGTTAATTTATTGTCTCTCTTCTCTTACTCTTTCCCAGGAATAAATTAGAGCGAGCGATACTATCATCGCGTTGACATATTAAGTTGTAAGACGTATCGCTTAATGTATCTATAATTTAATGTCAGTTTAGAGATTAATTTGTTCTATCTACATAAGTACATGAAATTTATACCTACATAACAACTGTAGAAATTTTTACTTGCGACATTGAATACGTGGCATACACTGTGAGACAATTTAGAAGGTAAAAAACCATCTAGAACCGCATCTGCATAATCTTAACATATTATACGGTACATTATCTTGAAAAACTACCAATCACTTGTGGGTAGGTACATTATACTTCCCCCCCGCGCGGCACTCACCTGACAGGACATCATGTGGTTCAGCACGGTCTTCATGGTCTTGCAGTGCGGCAGCGTGCACTGCCACGTCTCGCCGTTGGACTGCGACTCGCGGCGCTGGCACTTGTGCGCGTGCAGCAGCAGCACCAGTTGCTGCTGGATGAGCTTACGCTTCTCGGGGTCGGCGATGGAGCCCGAGCCCGGCTGCGCCGGTGCCGCGCCCGCCGCGCCCTGCGTCGCCGCTTGCGGCTGCGACTGCACCGCGTATACCATCAGTCAACATTGTAACACGGGCACGGCATTAACTGTGCAGTGTGCTTCGTTCGTGCAAACGTAACGCATAAACTGGCCGTGGAAAAACTTCAAATACTTCACTTTGCTCTACTTCATTTAGTTAAGGTTAGAGGCCGTTCATAAAATACGTTCGCATACAAGGGGGAGGGAGGGGTCTTGCTGAGTGTGACAAGATGTGACAAGGGGGGACGGGGGGTCTACGGCAATGTGACGTTCGCCGTTCATTATTTTTCGACAGCTGCAGATTTTCAACAAATTCCTTACGATTGGTTTTGTCCGTCAGTCCACGATAAATTGGCGAGTAGAACATGCAAAGAATGTGGCCTATATCACACATCGAATAAAACCTTACTACAGCATTTAAAAAATTTACATCCAAAACAAAAAAGTTGAAGTAGCTCGGCGTATACAACCAACTTGTATCGCAGCTCGGCGAGCTCGAAAGCTGTTATGTATATTAGGAGATGAAAACGCTGGTAAGGAAGATGCAGAATGGCTAGATGACGATGAAGAGGACGGTAGTTTTGAAGATGAAGAAGAAGATGCTGCAATACCGATTATAGATATTTCGGCCCATTTACAAAATCCTTGGACTTCAGATTAATAGAAATATTATTTATGTGTTCGTTATAAAAGATGTTTATATTTAAAGCTGATTTTAGCGTGACGTATTTTATGAACGGCCCCTTATGTAATAGTTCTTATAATATTAGACCAAATCATGGTAGTAATTCAAGTCGTGGCCGAGCAGTCAGCAGGGTATTATAACTATCGTGAGTAGAGGAATAGCGAAGTGAACTGATCGCCGATTCGGCCACGGTTGTAGACTGTAGAGTAGTACAATACCTGTCCGCCGGAGGGCGCGCCCGGCGTCTGAGGGGAGGGCGCGGGCGGCACGGCCTGCGCCGCCCCGCCGCCGGCCTCGGGAGGCGGCCCGAAGCGCACGCCGGCCGCGCGCTGCGCCGCCCCCGCCCGCCGCCGGCTGCCCGTACGCGGGGTGGTACGGGGCTAGGGGGTGTCCGCCGCCGCCCGGCGCGACCATGCGCGTGTGCCCGTGGCCCGCGTGCGCGCCGTGCACCGCGTGCGCGCCGTGCGCCAGCCCCGTCCGCATGGTGGGCGCCTGCATTCCCACGCCCACGCCTACGCCCACGCCCCCGACGCCCCCCACTCTCCCAGCGAGAGGGCCGTTCTGCATTGCCTGCAAACATGTTTCCTTACACTCCGCGAGTCTCATTACGGCTTAAGACGGACTGCTGAAATTAATTATAAGTTCGGCCGTTCAGAGAATGCGTTCCTGACACCTGTCAGTTAGTCACGACAACTGTCACAAAATTATAACATTAATTGATTATTGATATAATAATGTTGTTTTAATGCTCATCAATTGTTAAAACGGTAAACAACCAGCAATAATATTTTTATCGTAACTGCAACACCATTACAAAGTTACGTCGTCAGTTCAATCGCGACGTGTCAGGAACGCATTCTCTGAACGGTCGTAGTTTACTTGTTTTAATTTGAATGTAGTCCGCGTGGTCTATGTCGGAGCGGACGAGACACCTTCCCATTGCAAACATTTTTAATGAGATTATATTTCAAGTAGAAACCAACCACCAATGAAAGTAGGTTTTGAAAATGATTGGAACAATAATGCAACATTTTAAACTCACATCTGGCACTTGGGTTTTGGCAGAATATTTGTAAAGCTGTGAATTGGAATGACCATGAATACGAATTTTTGAACATTTCCGGTTGATCTCTTATTGAAAAATAAATCGATTTCATCATTGTTACAACACTGGGTTATGACATAAGCTCCCATAAGCTCCTTACTCTGGTGAGCACTAAGTAAGGTCAGCGTGATTTAATAAAAGCGTGTCTGGTGTAAACAAAAACCACAAGACAAGCACAAAATCTCATCGGTTAAATCAGCCATTAACTTAATGCAGATTTAATTAAAGTAAAAAAGCAGAGGAAGGTGGAATATTAATCAAAAATCATGTCGTAGTAATTAAATAAAATAAAAAAGCTAGCCAAACATCCTAGAACTCAGGGCGATTTTTGGTATCTAAGAACTGGGTATCCACATTCGAAAACCTGTATTCGTCAACATGCTACAGAATTGCTATTGATTTTATGATGAACGAAAAATTTTATGAAAATTGGTTCGAAAATCATTTTCCTGACCCCGGCGCAAAGGGGTGTTATAAGATTCACTGCATAGTATTATAATAATTGTTAGTGAGAACCATTTGTTAGTGAAGTAGGTACAGTTTTAGCTTACGAACTAATGTATGTTTTTAATTCATTAATGTAATGTTATAAACAAGTATAAATTTGCTTTTGCTATGCAAACTCTGTCTGTCTCATTATAGCGCTTAAATGGATGGATCGATTTGAATGCTGTTTTTTAATGATCCTATGTTAGGATTAATTAGTATGATCCTTAGCTGTGTAGTCACAGCTACTGTAGGTCTCTCTTTATGTTCATTTGTCCTAAGAGTACTGAAGGGGCAATTTTCGGACTACCCACACTTTATAGCGTATTTTTTTAACGCTTTGTAGGCTTATTGATTTGATCAAATCGATCGATTTGAATGTTGTTTCTTTGTGATCCTATGTTAGGATTAATTAGTATGATCCTTAGCTGTTTGATTTATCAGCTCACAGCTAGTGTAGGTATCTCTTGATGTTCATTTGTCTAAGAGTACTGAAGGGGCAATTTTCGGACTACCCACACTTTATAGCGTATTTTTAACGCATTGTAGGCTTATTGATTTGATCTTAATGAGAAGTTGACTGGCAGGCAATGACAATGTTCTGATGATGAAGCAAGATGCGGTGGTTACAGATGTACACCCTTATTGAACATAATATATCCACTAATTTGCACAGACAATAAGTAAAAGCTCACTCATCGGATTGGGCTCGATGAGGAGTACAAATAAGCGGCAGCGTAAGCAGCATGCCAAATTAACCAAACACAAATAGGGGGTGGTGTGAAAGTTGTAGAATAGGCACAGGTAGGAAATAAAAAAAAAACAATTAATTAAAAAATTATAATTTACATTGTATAATTAGTTCAGATAATCTATCAAAAATACTTAAAAATAGTATCTATAAAACCAACATTATAAATTATTAATTGTTATTCAAAAAGCCCACCCGGGGATGTTTCCGGTGCAATTAATAATTATTATGAATTGAAAAAAACATTAATAATATTTGCAATTCATACACTCGCGTTAATATAACACAGGGTATTACAGCTATAAATAATTTTTAATGTTGCATTTTTAATACAAGCTGGTGCCCGCGATTTCGTCTGCATGGATTTAGTTTAAAAATGAAAAATTAACTAATGAAGTGTCATCTTTTTACTATTAGCAATTTTTACCCAAAAAAAAAATTTGTCATGAAGATTAGTTCCAATGAAAATAAAATATGCTGATCAGTGGTGCGATTGTCTAAAAATTGCCGATCAAAATCTTATTCATTTCATGGCATTAGCGTCAAAGTAAAATATTCCTAGAATGTATTGATTTAAGGTCACAAATTCAGTACAACCGATTCTAACATGCAGCGTTATGGAGCGTATCGTACATACCTAAACGTATGAGATTTCGCATACACGAAATTGAGCTCTAATTTAATGCTATTATGGTTTATTTTACTTTGACGATAATGCCATGAAATGAATAAGATTTTGATCGGCAACGTTTAGAAAATTGGGGGCTGATGATGAAAGTGGCAGGTAATAGAGGATTATTATATAAGCTACCTCGAGTCTCGTTTTGATTCGTTCTGACAAGGACTTGCATCATTGTTCCGAATGTTTTGAAGTTTGAAGAAGGTTTTTAAAAGAAATTTTTATTTGCTGAAACCTTTATTATATGTTTGAAATTTGGGTTTCGGTTCAAAAATAATAAGAAAATATTGTCTTCTTAGAAGTTTTATTACAATAAAAACAAAAAATAGTTGTCCCAGGTGCAAACATTGGTGAGCCAAGTGAGGGAACAAACCGGGGACTTTTACATGAAGTTGGAAAAAAAAGTATTATTGTCGTTAATGGTGGATTCACGTTACGCCGTGCTAGGATTGGGATGACCACGGGCAAAGCACTGCTGCCAAACCTTTTTGTATGAACTTGCCAGGGCACGTGAATTAGGTCATCAATAGGCCTGCATTAGTATCCCGACAACTTTAGTAAATTCTTTTTTTTTTTTTTTATTTAACAAGCTAGTCCTTGACTGCGATCTCACCTTGATGGTAAGTGACGATGCAGTCTAAGATTGTAGCGGGCTAACTTGGAAGGGGTATGGCAGTGAACACTCAACCCATACCCCTAATCGGTTTCCACACGCCATCGTGCCGGATCGCTTGGCGACACGTTTTTGACGGTAGGGTGGTAACTAGCCTCGGCCAAAGCCTTCCACCAGACCAGACCAGACCAGAGACAATTCAGAAATTATAAATTCCCAAATTGACCCCGCCGGGAGTCGAACCCGAGACCTCCCAGTTATTATAAGGCAACAGCGCTCACCACTGAGCCAGAGAGGTCGTCAAAAAGTTCCCGACCCCAATAGAATAGAATAGAATAGAAATATTTTTTATTCAAATAAACTTTTACAAGTGCTTTTGAATAGTCAATGAATCTACCACTGGTTCGGAATGCCTTTCCTGCCGAGAAGAACCAGCAAGAAACTCGGCGGTTGCTCTTTTCAAAACAAATTTACAATACAGTAAATACTATGCTATATTATATGCAGTGTTTCCACTATGAGGAAAGTTCCAAAAATGCATACGGACTAACTTCTATCTTAAGATGGGCAGACACAAAGTAGCCCCATTCCCGCCGGTGGCACCCGTTCACGAGCATACGGTAATATGAATGAGCGTTGCCAGTCAAGCACTTACCTGGGCGTGCGGATGGTGCTGCGGCGCGTTGTGGGCGCCGTGGGCGGGGTGGTGGCTGTTGGCCATCAGCGTGGGCAGCTGCTTGTTCACGTTGTTGATGATGCCGCCGCCCAGCATCCCCGGCCCGGACATGTTGCTGTTCGTTACCACCATGTTGCCCACGTTCGCCACGTTCATCCCACCTGTGGACAGTTATCGTGGGTTATGGAACATAAAAGAAAACGAGTGTTGACATAGTGACCTTTTCCTTCGAAAACTTGTTCCGGCCGATTTATCTAGAACGCATAAAACACACGCGCACAATTCAAAGCATCTTAATGAACATGCGTCATTTCAATGGTGTTGTGAGTGTAGCTTGACCCTATAAAGTAGATGCCAGCTCTGCATTTTTGGTGGAACGCGGTGAGTGTTGTGTCCAGACTCCAGAAACTCGAAACGTGCACGAAAATCCCAATCCTACGGCGGATGTCGTCATAGTGAAAAATCATCAGGCTGTCATGATGTATTAACTGATATAATTTTGAAATCTGTTGGTGGGTGGGGACGATTTTTTGCGTGGTCATTTCAAAGATTTAGGTACGTACGTGTTGCGACAGTAGGTTTGGTGTGATTTTATTTTTATGAATGATAAGTTGGGATCTTCCCCGTTGGTGAGTGAAGACACAGTCTAAGGTGGTAGCTGGCTAACTTGGAAGGGAGTATGGCAGTTTTATGGAGTTGACTAAATAAATAAATCATTTATTGAACAAATTATAGGTAGAAACCTATACCTATTAGTTACATCTGCATTTAAATGTACAGTGCGACAAGTATAACTTGGAACGGCTGTGCGCCACTGTGCTCAACATTAGTGTGGCCATTTTATAGAACATAAGGCTTAATTTGGGAAAAATCATTTTTATAATCAATTATTTGCGTTATCGTAGTCTAAATGATAATGTTGTCTTTCGTAGTTTAGTTCACAAAAAGTATAAAAATTTGATGACCGAATTAGTTCCTCAAAACGCCACTGCAAACTTATACACAGAAAACCAACTGTCTCTAAAAGCTAGGTAGCGGTGTTGCAGACCGAAAACTAAGCTAACTAACTTAGTTTAAGCTTAACTCGCATAGCTGACGCAGATTTTCATACTTTTGAGCAGACTGCAAACTAAGCTATGTGAGTTAACCAGTATGAAAAACTGCGTCAGCTATGCGAGCTGAGCTAAACTAAGTTAGCTTAGTTTTCGGTCTGCAACCCGCTTAAGGGTGCATTTCCACTGAAGCGGAGCGGAGCTGAGACGTGTTCAATAGATCAATCAGATTATTGTTGGACGACGTGATAAAATTATCACGTCATATCTCAATAATCTGATTGGACAAAAACATACGTCTCCGCTCCGCTTCAATGGAAACATGGAAACGCACCTTTAAACATGTGTTTTAGGCGAAATACTAGACTAGAGTGGCATATAATGATTCTAATTGGGTAGTCAGTGCCTTTGTGCTCGTATGAAGTTCATAAACTGTGGAATACAGTTTATAGGCCTGCTGCAATGTTATTTTGCGGGAACGCAAACAAAAAATCTCGGATGTCCGATCCGGAATTGTTTTTAGTCGCGAATAATCGATCAATGTCAGCCTGAGGTGCAAAAATGGACGATTCAAAGAGTCAAGTATCAGAAATTAGACGCTCATACTAAGCTATTGTTACAAAATGCCTTTTCAGCATCAACAACTGTTGTAAATTTATTCTTTTTTAACAGACTTCCAGAAAAGGAGATTCTAAATTCGGCAGGTATCTTTTTTTTTCTCATTTTAATTCATGATTTTAATAAAAATCAGATCAAAATAATAACGGATTTATTATTATCTTGATCAAATTTTAATAAATGAATGGAAATATTTTCTATCTTACTCGTGAAAGACGCACGTGAGCAAGTATAGGTACATCAAGACAATGGTGGTCAAGCATTTTAAGTAAATTATTATTTTATTCGCACATGACTGCATGATATAATCAAAGCTTTTAGAAAATATTCATTCCTCTAAATAAAATTTTAGATAAATGTTTAAAAAGATGGTTAAACTGATGTTTTACATTTCTAGAAATATGAACAGAACTCACTGCAAAGTTAATTTTGTGTACAACACTTGATAGTTGTCCTTTTTTTGCTTTAAATAAATGTCTGTACCAGATAGCAAAATTGCAGTTTTAATGCAATTTTATTGCAGCAAACACAACATCACAACTGCCGACATGCCGCGCAATCTGCGTGCAGTTTGTTATCTACGCCACATAACTGTACCGTGTACCGTAGAACCATCCTACCGACTGCGCCAAATAGAGCAAGGGGCAGTTGGGAGTACACAAATAAGTAATATAAATTGCCTTTAATAATCCTATCCTACTAATATAATAAATGCGAAAGTTTGTGAGGATGGATGGATGGATGTATGGATAGATGGATGATTGTTACTCTTTCACGCCTACAACCAAATGAACCGATTTGGCTGAAATTTGGAATAGTGACAGCTCATACCCAGGATTAACACAAAGGCTACATTTTATCCCGGAAAATTAAGGAGTTCCCGCGTGAATTAAAATGCCTTAATCCACATTGACCAAGTCACGGGCATGATCTAGTAATTTATACAATAATCAAAAATGTACTAACCTTGAATGGAGCTCATTGGCATTGAAGAATGCAATTGATTTGGATGGCTTGTATTTGGTATGAGTTGTTGATGCATGCTGCCCATAAGGTCCTTTGACACAGACACGTTGGGCGGCGACTGTAAATTAGGACTCTTACTGCCTAGACTCAACCCTAATGGATTGTTGTGGCCAACTAAGCCACTCTTGTTGCCCTGTGAAAAGACCAGCAAACGACATAACACATCATTAGTATATTACTCTTCAGTTTTCACTTAAAACTAATTATTTATTTGTTTATTAGTATAGAATAGAATAGGAATATTTTTTATTCAAATAAACTTTTTACAAGTGCTTTTGAATAGTCTGACTCTAAGAATGCCCTTCCTGCCGAGAAGAACCAGCAAGAAACTCAGCGGTTGCTCTTTTCAAAACAAGTTTATAATACAATAAATACTATGCTATGTATGCAGTGTTTGCACAATGAGGGAAGTTCCAAAAATGCATACCTATTAACAATGCACTATATCTTAAGATGGGCAGACATAAAGTAGTCCCATTCCCGCTGGTGGCACCCGTTCACGAGCATTATATTGATAATGAGGATTAAAGATATCTCATGTCCACTTCATAATCATAAACATACTCTCTTTGAAAAATTTTGTCAACATGCTTACAACAATTAAACTATGAAAAGGGAAGGGACTGAGTAACTTTTTAATTCTCAGCGTAATTGATCAAAATTTTGGTTCACGATTTGGCCCATATTTTTTTTTTGTTATTTCTTTGTCCTTTACAAATAGGTTAACCTTAAGACTAAAAAATATAAACTACCCTTAACCAAAGCATTAGTAAATTCGTCAGTCCCAGATACTCACTTGTTGTATAAGATGATTGCTAATTTGTCTCTGCATGGCAGCCGTTGGGTCATCCCCATTTAGCTGCTGCGGGGCCATCTGTCCCCCGGGGCCGGGACCCTGCGCCGGGGGCTTCGGCCCCGCTACACCGGGCTGTTCTCCCCAGGAACCCATCAACTCATCTGGTAGGTCCTTTTCGAGATCGAACATGTCCAGGTTTGAGAAGCCTGAATCTAATGAAAATCAGGAACTAAGATTAGTCTATATGTACTTCTCTACCCCAAGACTATAAATACTAATAAACTTTTATCATGTTTCTTATATAATATGGCAGAAAGATCTGTTCCCAATAATGTTTATTGTACATTTTATGTTTTGGAATAAAGCATGCAAGAAAAAAGTGCATTTATATTTCTATTTTGACTGAGCTGATTGTGAGTGCCGTCTATATCACGATCATAGACAGAGATCTATATACCGTACTTTGGCACTACTCAACACTCAAGATAGAGTTCTAATGAGACATAAATATGTCCCTACATAAATCTATCTTGTTTATGACATTGTCTGGACATATTTGTGTCTCATTTTAACTCTATCTTGAGTCTTGAGCAGAGCCAGAGTACGATCTATAGATCTCAGCCTCACCCTCAGAAAGACCTTCGCTTTACTCAGGCCTCAAAAATGACAAATATTTAGTCTTAAAAAAATTTTTTGATAATGCACATGTTCATGAAAATAAAATTGACAGCTTAAATTTTGTAACAAATAGGGGTTGTATTGTTTCTCTGAAAATTTTTCTGTTATTTGTTTACCTTTTAAGACAGCTAAAGAAAAATAGTTTTTGAGGAGTTGCAAGTTTCTCAAACTTAATGTTTGGTCTATTAAAAACTTTAACCAACATTAAATTATTAGAATATTTATCATAGATGGTATTTTACTGGTGAATTTTTAATCTTAACTAGAGGTCGCCCATTGGTCGAAATTCAACCCGTTAATGTTCTACATCCAGGTATAATAAAAGTAGAAAAAACTTTCTTTATGGTTATGTATGACATTGTGTGTGTGTGTCAAATCCATGGTAGTGTGTGTAATGGTTTTTTTATTCATTTAATGTATTTTTTTACGCATAATTTAAAACAATATTAGCATTCTGCGCTCCTTCTCTATATAAACTACTAGATGATGCCCGTGACTTCGTCCGTGTGGATTAAGGTTTTTGATTCCCGCGGGAACTCTTTACTTTTCCGGGATAAATTGTAGCCTATGTGTTAATCCTGGGTATGAGCTATCTCCATTCCAAATTTCAGCTAAATCTGTTCAGTAGTTTTTGCATGAAAGAGTAACAAACATACACACAGATACACAAACTTTCGCCTTTATAATATTAGTGTGATAGTGTGATAAGTGTGGGAAATTTCATACTCCTCCGTCTGCCCAATTTTCATAAAATGATGTACAAAGTTTTTGCTTCACATATTAATATTAATAAATTATAAATTATTAGAATATTTATCATAGATGGTATATTACTGGTGTTTTTTTTAATCTCAATAAAAAGCTTAAAATGCAAATTTCACCAGTTTTCATCCACTAAATCTAGAATCTGTCCACTTGTATAATAGTTTTGTATACTGTATAATGAATCTCTCCATAAGAATTTGTAAATGACAATGCAAATGTGCGTTCCTACCCACCAACAGATTATAAACCTATCTCAGTTAATACATCATGGCAGCCTGATAATTCTTTACTATGACAGCATTCACTGTAAGATTTGGGTTTTCTACATTTTAGTGAAACTTTTTACAAGCATTCTGTAAATTGAACTCCAAATGGACTCAAACAGTGCACAGTTTTATTATTGCTCTATGCATTAATGTTTGCACATGATACATTTTCTTAATTTGCGATTAGTGTTCTAATATTTTAATTTTCAAGTATGTACCTGGTGGGAGGCTTTGGCCGTGGCTAGTTACCACCCTACCGTCAAAGACGTGCCGCCAAGCGATTTAGCATTCCGGCACGATGGTGTGTAGAAACCGATTAGGGGTACGGGTTGAATGTTCACTGCCATACCCCTTCCAAGTTAGCCCGCTACCATCTTAGACTGCATTGTCACCTACCATCAGGTGAGATCGCAGTCAAGGACTAGCTTGTCATCGAATAAAAAAAAAAGACCAATACACACACACAAAACTATGCTACACATTATCAAATACTATGTTATTTCAGTATTTTATACTAGGCTTGTGAACTGTGTTTTAAGCTTTACACCAAATATGAAAAATGAAAACTATAGCAATATGAGAGAGAGAGAGAGAGAGAGAGAGAGAGAGATGTTAACAGGTGGGAAACATGGCGCTTATCTCAATTATTTAAGCTTCGTATAACAGTGTAGTCAAATTAATTATTATCTGTTACATGTCAACCCTAGAATAATCTTTAGAAAAAGTTACAAAATATTTAACTAAACCAAAATAAGCATAATAAATTATAATAAAATAGTAATATTAAAATGTAATATTAAAATAGGGAAAACTTTTTAATTATAATTATGGGAGCATCTCACACGCTGTGACTTGAAATCTTATATGAACAAAATTAAGGGCTTAATTAATTACTTATATTCAAAGGGACTTATATGAAAGTAATGATAAGGATTTCAATGTTAATCATAATAATTTATTAGTGCTTAGTGCTTAAGAACATGTGTAGACATTCTATAATGCTTGAGCAAATTAAGTTCATATTTAATATTTATCTCACTTTACTCCACTGTACATCATTTTTGAATGATTTAAAGTATTTTTAAATAATGACTGAATTTCAATCAGAGATAAATGTTACTATAATACTAAAAATTATGATATTAACTTATGAAGAAAGTATTTAATTGTAGTACAATAACTAAAGTTAAATTTAGGTCACCCATCATTGTTAACAATCAAATGTCAATATCAAGTTTAATAAATAAAACTTTCCTTCCAGCTATGATAGTAGGCGTATAAAATTATTCTTATGCAGATTTTAGGGAATTTAATTGAATATTGAGAGTATTATAAAAATAATTGGAGTAGAAGGCCTGCCGTGATTTTATGTAAAACACTGGCTAAATGTGGCAATTGTTTGGTAATTTTTAACCAAAGAATTGCCATATTTTGATAGTGTTAAATTATATTCTCGATTTTTACTTCGCTTCCTTTATTTAGTTTGTTACAAAACTTTTTGACTGACGTGAAAACGTAATATTTGGTACTCACTAAGATTCAACAAAATGTACCTATCGTAATATTTTATCATAACACAAATATATTAAAAATTAATGAAATAAACATAAAGATATCATTATTTAAGCGTTTTATTCAATCCCTGCAGCTAAAGATACAATAATACGACGCAAAACTTGCACGGCGCTAACAAGAGCGACGGCAAAATGTCAAAAACCACAGTATTGTAATAATGACAGCAGGGTTTGAGCACCTCAAGAAATTCATAAAATCCCAAAATTACTGACCTCCGGTGTCCGAGGAACCCTGGAAAGGGTCCCGCATCATCTTGGCCCGCTTGTTAGGCGGCTCGTCCACATGATGATCGGCCATAGCTCTGTTTACTAAACGTAAGCCGTCGTGAATATTTCGGCCCGCCGATTCAAATAACACTTTTATGTCTTATATCTTCAAGAAATAACATTTTAGAGCGATTTGTCATCCATCACAACGTAATTCACCCACATCCCGATCGTTCGATGTCCTCCAAACCATTGAAGGCACATATTAAAATTTCTCACTCAAGTATTCGCCATTACAAAGCTCCGAATCGAAGAGCTACACAGACCCTCTCACCATCTTCCGACGGAACTAGCACAATAAATGAAAACAATATCACCAGATTTCGCTACTTATTAGACCTTATTTTACCGATCGAACTACACAATTTCACTTAACACTTTAAAATATACGGAATGGTAAAGTTTATGATAAATGATGTAAGAAAAAACAGAAAATTTACACGACAAATTCCGAAATACTTCTCAGTCTCTCCAGCGCAAAATGGCGGCTGTTGATGAAAACTTTTTCTACGCTTGTCAGAAAATGTCGGCCTAAGAAGAGACAAATCGCTGTGATTGGTCCGCGAATACCACGTGATTGCCGGAAGTGCCGATATGACGCAGAATCGGTCCAATAATTCTGACGTCAACGCGTACAAATCCGAAAGGTAGCGGAAACATCCGAACAATTTTTTGCTAAAATAAAATATAAAAACGCAGTGAAATCATTGCTTTTCGATATTAAAAACTCGAAAAGTTATTAATTAACGATATTGAGGTTCTTTTTGATCCTTTTGCCAAATTACAAGACGTAAATAAAAGATTTTGTGAAATTATTTAAATTTTCCCTCCTAATCGGGAGGGGTCTTCGTCAATACGACGTGTCTCTAGGTCTATGGTTTCGAGGTCAACATAGACAAATATATATTTTTCTTAAGCCCCCAGTACACAATGGCGTATGCTGGCCCACTTCAGGCCATCGCCATTGTGTACAGGGGGCAATGGTTTTAGTGGCGGACAATAGGGTATTTGACTAAATTAAAAATATCGTTTCATCTGGTGTCCTCCTAAAAGATTATTATTAAGAAAACGTTCTTGAATCTCGAATGACGTCACAGTTCACGCCACCTTTGGGCTTTGGAATTGTCATTGAACTGTGTGTGAACTGTGACGTCATGTAAGTAAATGGAACGTTTCCGCGGCAATTTATTTTTTTGAATTTATTTCTTGATTTTTATGAAAAATACTGAGAATTCTGCCGAAATATACGTTTTGTTAGCTTCAGCATAGCATTATTAACAATTTAATATGATTTTCTAAAAGTAGTCAAATACCCTATTGTCAATCGTGGCGGGCAATCGGGATGTTGTCGGTTTTTGGACACACTTCAAAGGAATCGTGGCGTAGCGAGGCCTGTGGTGTTCACAGTTTACACAATGCCATTGTATGAACTGTGAACACCGCGCATGGCCCATGCGCCATTGTGTGAACACCAAGTGATCGTGGCCTACAGTTGTACCTTGCAAAGCATGGCCCATAAGGCCATTGTGTACTGGGGCCATAACACCATAATATCATGGAACTAGGAATAATTACTTCCTACTTCCATGTACCATGAATATATTACGATAAAAAACTAAAGTCTGAACCGAGAAGACTTTCAAACCATAGATCGTTCTATGCAAGTTCTAAGCCAAGCCTGTATAATAGGGCATGTGGTCCTTAGAGATCATAGAGTAGACCAGTTTTTTTTTTATCTCAACCGAACCGTTTCGAAATGAACCACCATGGTGTGGGAACACCCTTCCACCTATGATTTGGATTTGAGTACCTTCAAGGCAAGAGTGAAAAGGCATCTTCTAGACAAGCGCGCGCTCCAACCTAAACCTCATCAATGCTTGGGAAGTGTTGATTGTCGTCAAGCGCAGCTTCTATGTATTATTAAAAAAAAGTCAATTTAAAGTACAAAGAACTCGTTATGAGGTTTAACAACACCAAGAAGATTATAACACCTTTGCCCTACACCTAACTGTGTAATGCAAAAATTCCAATCAAAATCGGTCCATTTTGTAATGATTTAATTTGTAACAACGGTTGTATGGTTCTATGCAAAGATTTTATGTAACCTGTGATTCGAACTCCCGCACTACCTGAAAAGGAGACCGAAGTCATAATCACTAGGCCCACTGCTGTAACATTGCTGAAGCCTGAATTTATTAAACCATTGAAATTTGAATGGTCTAAGCTGAATAAAGCTGTACCGTGTACAAAAATATTTTTATACTTTGTGTAATGAGTAATGACGGTTGTAGTGGGTAGGTATTTTATAAATGAATTTTTATATTCTTGAAAATCTAAGAGGAAAACTTAAATCCGAACACAAAGTCGCGGGCATAGTCATAGATTACATAAGATAGAATTTAGTTGGTATGCATTTTTGGAACTTCCCTCATTGTGGAAGTGGATCGTTTTGAAAAGAGATTTTTTGGAAAGGTACACAAAACAGGTTGCAACCAAATATAAACGTAATACAATAACATCAGATTTGGGTTCCAGGTAACAACCCTTAATATGTGTACACAGTGGTTATAAAATGTATGCATAGAATCTATAGAGATTATAGTTAGAATTACACAGTTAGTAAAGATAACATAAACATTTAAAACTTAATAAAACTTAAAGTGCATTTTTGAATATAAATATAAATATGCCTGTCTAAAACTAAAGTTGTAAGTTGCTTGATTATGAGGTCAGAAAAAGTTTATTCTTAACAAAAAGTTTTTTCTTAAAAGTTTATAACTTTTACGGGCTAGAGTCTCATGAAAATCGGTTCAGCTTTTTCCGATTCGCCTGTACATATTGGCACAGACAATTTTAAAGTTTGGCTTAGGCTTATTCAAATAATAATTTTATGTAGATACTTACCTATAAAAAGAAACAATCATTTTGAATTCACACTTATATACATTTCAAATATTTTATTTAAATAATAATAATGACTTTATGTATTACACTTAAATAGATAAAAAAATATCTTAAAATTAACATTACATTACATTTCATACAAGGGTTTTACTCCTAAAACTTCCAAAGCTCTTTTGATTGTGAGCCTAGCTGCATGAAATACAAGTATTCTTTGTGCACCAAGATCAACATCAACGTTTTTTACTTTGAGTTCATTAAACATTCTATTAACATGTCTTGCGAGTCTAAATAAGTAGTTAACAATTATGCATGCTTCATTTTCTAGAAGAGCTCTATTAAGTATGTCTTCGAATCTTGCCAATTCGCTCACAACATCTCCTATGACTTCTTCAGTCAGGCATCCAGGATCACAATCACTTGGGAGGACAACTCCAGAATTTGATTCTAGGCTCCATAGTCTGCAGTGTAAGTACTGCAACTTAATTCCACTATCTCCTTCACTCTGTAAAGCTTTGTCCCAGTCAAAAGTGTAGTCTTTTTGTCTACGTTGTTTCAAATCGTTGATTATAACTGCTGTATTACCCAATATTTCACAGGTTTCTTCATTTATAGCTGAACTTCTTGTGTCTGAAATGTAAATTTAAAGTTTACATTACAGAGTACATGGTTCAAAGAACTGTTGTGCATAATGGATCTTTTGCCAAGCAAAATGTAGAGTTGATTCAGACCCCTACAAGGTGGACTGACAATATCACATGAGCTAGATCCTAGGCATTCCAAGACCATAGCCTGTGGAAGTCCGTGAGGACCTACATTAAGCAGTTGATGAAGATGATGAATAACAGATCAAATTGATTGTTATAAATATGTTGTTACGCTGCATTTCTATTACAATTTACATTCATACTCTAGTTGCACAGTTTATCTGCTAAATATGCCCCAAATAGCAATGAAGTTTTACTGTATTGCTAGGAAACTCAAATTAAATATATGCATTTAAATGAATACACAGCAAGAGTATATTGGATATATTTACTTTTAGATTCTATTTGTTTTTCAAACATTTTTTCTTTGGCTTCATCTAATATATCGTTTAGAAATACAACATTACCACTTCTTGTGCTCATACCCTTTATCCTACCAAATTTTATATGCTCACAGCCTTTTATACAACCTTCATCAAGTCTTCCAACTATATCAAAAACATTGGCAAAATGATCAGTCTGTGCATTATCTACAACATAAAGCATTTTGTCAAATCTGTATCTCTTATATCTGTCCAACAAAGCTGCAATATCTCTTGAAAGGTACAAGGTAGAATTATCACTCTTCATAACAGTAACAGTTTTGTCTCTTACTTTTGCCACTTTTTTCCCTGAAACATCTGTTGTTATTATATTAAGTTTCTCTAAGTTTTGCATTATATCTTGTATAGCTTCACCATTATAATTCGATTCCCAATCGTATTCATCAAATTTTATTCCTAGTCTTTGGTAAACTTTATCCAGCTCTTTGACAGTTATTGCTCGTATTTTCCTCCAATTGTCCAAATTAGTTCTGCCTTGTTCTATGTCAGAGAAATACTGTTTAGCCTTTTTCTGCACATTTTCATCGCTTGCTGCAAGTTTGTTTGCATCAACATACACTTCATATAACTGTTTCATAGGATCATCCAGCTGGTTGATAGCAATATTTCTAGATTCTAAGCCAAATTGCAGGAGGCCAAATTGTGTGCCCCAATCACCAAGGTAATTTAGTCTGACTACATCATTGTAAAAATATTCATTTATGTTTGCTATGAAATTACCAATGATAGTTGATCTCAGGTGCCCAACATGAAAAGGTTTTGCTATATTTGGTGAACTAAAATCTATCACTATTTTCTTTGGTTTACTACTCAAATGTGGTTTCTCATTGATATTTTCCAAAACACTTTTTATAAATGTATCTCTATCAACATCAAATGCAATTTGTTCAGTTTCGTTTTGGTTTAACTTCAAATTATTTTTTTCCAAATTCTGAATGGAATCACATGACAAATTCACAGTAAATATACTTTCTTTATGTTTATAAGAAATGTGCATATTCTTGTAATTCCTAGCAAGTTTATTTATATCAAATGAATGGTTTAAAACCTGGAAATGAAATTTTAATACAACTCTATTCAAAAGGTTACAATGTTCACTTTTAATTTGTATCACTTACCTGGTCTATTAAAATGTTTAATAATCTGGAAGTTATTCCCATTTTTATGTAATTTAGTTTAAATTTTAATTTCCTAACAAAATCTTATTTGTAAATAAATAACATAGTTTTTGGTTTCACTTAGGCTTAGCATATAACCACAGATTAGGTACTAGCATATAACATTAATCTCCCTGTGAGTAATGAGTATATTCTGTGTTCTGTGTATTACGTCATGAAGGTAAGAAATACCATAGACTTAGAATTTTTTCGCTACGGGAAATACTCTACCTACCTTATAATCTGGGCCCTGATTCTGTCAGATTCTGTAACTCAGTTGCTATCAAAAAATGATAGCCACTGACATATATTTTTTATCCATTGAAGGTTTGCTAAGAAAATTATACTTTTATTTTCATAGCAAACCTTCAATGGATAAAAAATATATGTCAGTGGCTATCATTTTTTGATGGCAAACGAGTTCTTCTTCTTCTTCTTCTGCTCAGCGGCTCCTCGTGTCGAGCGTTTGAGCCATAGTCCAAAGTGTTTATTAATTTTACAATTATTATAATTAGTGCATTGTATTGATGAGTTTTCGGTTTTTCACAAAATTATCCTCTTCAAAAACATTGTAAAAAATTTCCAAAACTCTGGCGGCGGCCATTTTCCATAGTCAAATTCATTTAGTAGTATGGTTTTCACAAAATGATCCTCTTCACTGTTTTTCCAAACAAAATTATGTAGCGTTTGAGCCATTCAAGTTTTTTTTTAAATTTCAATTAAAAAGAATATTTCAATAAATAATTATTTCTAACAAAACATTGTAAAAAATTTCCAAAAGTCTGGCGGCGGCCATTTGTCAAGTCTATTTTCCGGCAAACGAGTTAAAGAATCAGGGCCCTGCAAGTCCTGCAACCGCAAAGATTAATAATCTACGGTATGAATCAGAATATCCTCTTTCTACGCGTTGTATATGGTTGTATTATCGTTCGTAATAATTCCTGCTTCCATGCGTTGTATGAAGGCATTTTTCTTTGTCATAGAGAATAGGGAACTAGGAATAGGGTATTTGACTACTTTTAGAAAATTTTATTAAACTGTTAAAATAATGCTATGCCACTGAACAAACGAAGAAGAAGAATAATGCTATGAAAGCCTTTGACAAATGAACCACGGGACCAGTAACGCGCCTAATGCTACGAACAAAAAAGTCTGCCACTTTTGATGCGGGGGGGGGGGGGGGGGAGGAAACACTACATACACAGAACTGCACACTTAATCAATTCAATTTGTGTCATTATGGCAAACAAAAGACTAAATCTCCAACACTATTACATTTACTCACACATATAGGTTAAATACAGTGTAAGACAGACAAATTAATTGAGATGCTACCATAGATATCGATACTTTATTATATCGATAGTTTTCCTAGGAAAACCAGAAAATTTTCTAAGCACAAGCAAAACGCACTAGAACAATTCAAATCATCTGACCTCTTTATTTGGTCAGCGTATTAGGTCTTTTTCATACTACTTTCCTTGTCTTAAGAGACTAGAATTTCCTTTCTTATTTCTCCGCATCACATGCCCATACCGTGACAACTTATTCTTATTTTATTAACTTATATGAAGGAAAAACTATTTATTTAAAAAATAATGAACATATTTTTTAACTAGCAAAAAGCTGAGCTTTGTGAGGGCTCGCGTAGTTTTCTAACGGGTATTAATTTTTAAGTTAATGGTTATAAAATGATATTTTTTCTTGACAGATAACACATCTGGATATGAAGTTAAATTACTATGTTAAGTCACAAATCTATAGGCGTGATAGTTTTTCAGTAAAGTGTACCACAAAATGTACAGGTTGTGGGATATGATAGGTCTCGCTCCGCTCGCCCTAATAATTACAGTTTTTAGGGTTCCGAAATTAAAACGGAACCCTTTTAGTTTCGCCAAGTCCGTCCGCCTGTCCACCTATACGTGGTTTAGCTCAAAGACTCTTTATTGGTTCTAAAGATCTGTAATTTATGTGGTTATACGTATTATTCACCCCTAAAAATGTCAGATTCGTGTTTAAAATTGATTTTTAAAATTGATTAGCGCTAGATTTCTTAAACTGGTGTAAAGTCAAGTCGAAGATTGACTGTGGAATTTTGGAAATTTTTGTGGTTGAATAATGACTAATTTGTGAGTAACTCACGTCCAACTCACTATTTTGATTAATTTCTTAAACTGGTCACTTTCAAGTAAAGATTTTTGACCGAGCGAAGCGAGGTCTCTGAGTTAACTAGAGCGATTTGCACTTGTCCGTCCGTCCGTCCGTCCGTCTGCCAGAGCCTTATAACTTTTGAATTACTGAACGTAATTACTTCAAATTTAGATATAATATGTAAACCGATGGCCTCCAGCCGAAAATGGCTTAAAAAGTTATAAAAATCTTTATTTCAGGGGGGCTCTCATAGAAGCGAATGCGAAGTAAAAAAAAAATATCGCGTTACATAAAATTGTTACGTATCATTTTAAAGATAATTTTGAACTGAGTACAAAAATATTTTTTTTTTAATTTTTCCCTTAAAATTGACGAAATGGGGGGCTTTCAAAGTGGCGATTTTATACGCTCGCTTGAAGACGCTCTCTAGGAAAATCCGCTATGGATTTTCAAACTGATTTTATGTTTTTAGGTCACTTATATCCTGTACTTGAACAACAAATACTAAAATTATATGAATATTATAAAGAAACGAGATTATTTAATTTTTAATGTACATCAGTAATTCATATAGCATCAACATAGCTTCACAATAATGCTAATAGATGGCGCAGTCAGTAACTATTCCCATGGAGCTACGAGTTACGACTAACGACCTATCCCAAAAACAGTTTTGCGTCGACCATTATTATTTAGTTACTTATTATAATACAATAATTGTATTGTAATTTTTTTTGTACCATATTATTCAATTAAAATTATTTTTTAGTTAAATTTTAGTTAAATATTGTATATTTTCTATTCGCGTCGATAGATGACGATTTGTACAGATGCCCGTAACCCGGTTTCACTCGTTAGTACCTACATAATAATTCAATGTTTTCACTAACGTTCCCTAACCTTTACGGGCTACCTATAAGTTAGGTGATTGATGTTTTCTGTCAACTTATTTATCACGATCCTGTACGGGACACCTAAAAGGATATTGGGACGGATGTTAGGACTTAGGATTGTATTTAGGAGCTACCTACGTTAAGAGACTCCTACTTAGGGGATGATTTAGGTATGTTTGGTGAAAACGGGCATAATAATAATGTCAGTTTTGGTTATCATGTATCGATTGAATGAATAATCATGGGATACCGTTACCGCGAGGTCTCAGTTCGGGGCGAACCACTAGTTATATAAACGTGTGAAGATTATACGGCTACTGTCGCAATTTGAATATCATAAGCCTGCTTTGTCGTATTAATTTACAAATTGTGAAAAACCAAATTAAATTTGAATTTCGCGGGCAGACTCGTATAGTCATCCTTAATTCACATGGATAAAGTCGCGGGCACGATATACATAACAAATAAAATAATTTAATATATTTTAAATATAAAAAATGCGTGAGTATCGTGGAACACTTTATTATTAAAAGTTCCTTTTAATAAGTAATAAATTAATAATAAAAATAAAAAAATTAGGGAAAAATTCCACATGTAGAAATTATTTTATATAAAATTGAAAATAGAAAATTCAGTCTGTCGAGCTGGGATTCGAACCATCGACCATCGACCTTTATGCGACTGTAGAAACCACAAGGCTACGGAGATCCAATATTGTAGTGTGAAAATATTGGACACAATGCCAAATTCACATTCAAAAAAGTGTCCGTTCAATTTAGTCTTAATTTTTTCCGTCTAGCCCCCTTTCGTATCGCGCGATAAGGAACTACGTTCCAATAATCGAAAGAAACCTAATAGTGTTGGTTTATTACTCAAAGCCTTTATATAGACATTATTTTAATGTAGAGACAGAATTGGTTCTTTTACATGTCGCGTTTTTAGATGCGAACAGGTAGGTAGGTAGGTATTCTAGCCAGGAGATGAATCAAAAGCAAAGAAGGTTTAATACATATTATATTATAAAATTAAATTCTAATTCTAAATTACAAGCGAAGGTTCATTAATGAGGTAAATACAAATAGAAATGCCTTGGTAAAACGGTAATCAGATTTAAACAATAGAACTCAGCTGGAGAGAGAGAAAGTCGTGGTCCGTACCAGAGGTAGGCACAGCGCTAGTTTAGAGGTTCACAGTAACGAGTGTCACTATAACTACCGCACGTAAGAATACTGGATTTGGCTGGACGTAGAGGTGTCGGTGACACGACGCTCAGGCCGTGGGTAGCAGGACGTAACTCGAAGCTAGTAGCACTGGCCGGGGCAGATTTTTTTAATAAAAAGAAAGCATGGATTACATTAAAAATACTTACATATGGAATTTAACACCATCTTTTTGTAAATTTGAAGTATTGGACGTATTCTTGCAGGAGTATAAAAGATGGAAGAGTGGTTTCTTGGCAAAAGATGATCAGGACCCAAAGGTCTATTTGATGAATAGAAAAAAATCCAAGATGGCGGAATGTTTTTTCTCCATACAAAATATATTATGGCGAATATTGAAGAGACTAGAAGTTGGGAACTATTGATACGGTTTCATTTCGGAATTTGTTTTTATAGAAGAATCCTTATACTGACAAATGATGAGATATGATGATCGAGGGTTTAGAAGGTGGGTGAGGAGCACGGCCAGAGTATTCAAGATAGGTGGGGGCTGCTCAAACAAAAAATACTCGAAACCTCATCCAAATGGCAGTGAAATGAAAAAAATTCGAAATGGCGGATTCAAGATGGCGACTATACAAATTTCAAAGGTGAAGATAGGTGGGAGGTGCTCAAACAAAATATACTCAAAACCTCATTCAATTGCCAGTGAGCTAAAAAAAATTCCAAAATGGCGGATTCAAGATGGCGGCCATACCTATCTCGGGGAGTATAAAAGATGGAAGAGTGGTTTATTAGCAAAAGATGATCAAGACCCGAAGGTCTATTTATGAATGGAAAAAAATCAAGATGGCGGAATTTTATTTCCATACAAACTATGCAAGACGAAGGTTGCTTTTCAAAAGTTTTTATAGAAGAATTCTCATCCTGACTAATGATTCAGAGAAAAAATATGGAAAGTAATGCTTATCGAGGATTTGGAAGATGGGTGAGGAGCATGGCCAGGGTATTCAAGATAGGTGGGGGCTGCTCAAACAAAAAATACTCGAAACCTCATCCAAATGGCAGTGAAATGAAAAAAATTCAAAATGGCGGATTCAAGATGGCGACTATACAAATTTCAAAGGTGTCTTTCTCAGAGAATATAAAAGATGGAAGAGTGGTTTTTTGTTAGAAATGATCAGGACCTGAAAGTCTACTTGACGAGAAGAAAATACGCGGTCCGCTTGCGGGCCGCGCACCCACGCGCCCTACTAGTTAATATATATATAGCTGCTCGTGCTGATTCACTGATTCACTCATTGATCACCTCTCCTGTAAAATTTTGTATGAAAAATTTTTTTTTCACTGATGGTTTCGTATAGAGGAAAAAAATTAATTCGGAGGAAAAATATGGAGAGAGCTGATGATTGAGGATTTCGGAGACGGGTGAAGAGCACGGCCAGGGTATCGAAGATAGGTGGGGGTGCTCGAACAAATGTCACTCGAAACCCATTTTACAGACCATAGCGAAACTCTGATCGACTTAATTTGTACAGATGCTAAGGTTCGGGAAACGTCAATAAATTATATTCCAGACCTAGGCAGTCATGCTTTTGTTGCTGTCACACTAAATCTAAAAAAAGAAAAAAGCCCTCCCCGTTGGTTAGTATCTAGGCCTCTAAGTGATATAAACATTAAAAAATTTAATCAAGATTTAAATAGCATACCCTGGTCAGACATAAACCATATGAGAGAGGTAGATAATATGGTTAGTGCTTTCAACTCTCATATTTTGAAAATATTTGATTATCACGCCCCCTCGAAAAAAATCCTTATAAAAGAGAAGATGTACCCTTGGTTAACATATACAATAAGGGCTATGATGAACTTGAGGAATGAGAGTTATAAAAGATATAAAACAACTAAAAAAGATACACATAAAAAATATTATAAAGATTTAAAGAAAGTGGTGTGTGAAGCATTAGAGGCCGAGAAACGGGCTTACTATAAATATTATATAAATAGGTACATTAAAAATCCTAAGTTAATGTGGAAAAACCTTAAGAAACATTTAGTTTTTAATAATAAAAAAGATCAAGAGATACCTACTCCCCTATGTAATCCTGACCTTATTAATACGCACTTTCTAGATATTCCTTATATCAGCACTGCAAAAATGTCAACTTTTACTTATTTTGAATTCCACCGTTTCGGGCCTCACAGTTTCAATTTGAAAACAATTACTGAAGATGAAGTTATAAAAATTATTAGGGAGCTTAAATCTAACGCAATCGGAACTGATGAGATTTCTTTAAACATGATACAGTTGTCACTTCCGCAGAGCCTTACTACCATAACAAATATTATAAATAAATCAATATTGACATCAACCTACCCCAGTTCATGGAAAACAGCCATAGTTAAGCCGTTGCCAAAAGTTGAGAACCCTACTAATTTAAGGGACCTTAGACCGATAAGTATTCTCCCATGCCTGTTCAAAGTCTTGGAAAAAGTGGTTTGTAGGCAGCTAACCAAATATTTAGAAGATAATAACATTCTACCTTCATTACAATCTGGGTTTCGTAAGAAACACAGTACTACCACAGCTATTATGGATGTAATTGACAACATTCTTACTGCTCAAGATCAAGGCATGGCCACAATTTTGGTATTACTTGATTTTCCAGGGCATTTGACTCCATAAATACGTCACTACTTTTGTCAAAATTATCTTACTACGGGTTTGCAAATAGTACAGTTAATTGGTTTAACAGTTACTTCCGTAATAGGAATCAATACGTCGAAGTAAATCAAATCAGCGGTAGTCGGCTGGTCTCTGCGATGTCACCAGTTCTCAGGGGAGTGCCACAAGGTTCAATCCTTAGTCCTATACTGTTTGCACTGTACACGGCAGACATGACCCGCCGCATCGCGCACTGTAAATACCATTGCTATGCAGATGACGTCCAGCTATATTACTCTTTCCACCCAAATGATACAGCGGAAGCTGAAATAAAAATTTGTCATGATCTAGAGAATATAGCAGCTTAGTCAGAGCTTAACTCTCTCAATTTAAATCCCAAAAAAACTAAGCTGATGATATTAGGAACCAAAAATACTGTTAGTAAAGTAGAAAATCGTAAGCCAACCATCCATGTCAGGAATGACGTAGTTGAAAGGGTGTTTGAGGCACGAAATCTGGGTGTCATTTTTGATGCAAAATTACGTTTTGAAGCTTATGTAAAGAGTTTAGTGAAGGGATGTTTTTATCGGTTAAAGGTTCTTTACAAAATGAGGTCATACCTGAACATTGACATCAGGATTCGCCTATGCGAGTCTCTAATATTGTCCAAATTAAATTATGCTGATGCCGCGTATGGGCCTTGTTTGTTGGGTAGGTCAGCGAAACTTCTTCAAAGGGTGCAAAACGCTTGCGCTCGTTTTTGCTTCCCTATTGCTCCTCGCACACACGTCAGTCCGTATATAAATAATGCGAACATGCTAAACATGGAATCTCGCCGGAAAGTACATCTAGCTACTTTATTATTTGGAGTTATTTCCACGGGAAAGCCTGCCTATTTATACTCTAAAATAAAGTGGATTCATGATAATATCAATCTTAGACCGAAGTCAGCTCCCCGGATCTCAATGCCTAGCCATAGATCAGCCGCTTTCAGGGGGACGTTTAAATATGCAGCCTGTAAAATATGGAATGATTTGCCTCCTCCGATTCGTTTGATAAAGTCATTATATTCATTTAAGAATGCGATTAGGAAATACTTTTTGGGAAACAATAATATTGAAATCAAACTTGTAGTAATATTATTAAGGTAGCTTTTCAGACTTCATATGGCTCGAAAATATATTAGGTAAGGTTATACTCAATGTACTCAATATATCTGTTAATTATTAGGTTGTATATAATATATGTAATTGGAATAATATTTATACATATATATCTATAATTGGAATGCATAGAAACTGTTAGATCAGTCCGTGACGTCACTGTGAGGGTCATGCCTGAAAACCAGCGCTATGGTCTTTCTCGACTGTAGCACATGCTGAGGCAGCGCCCTGTTCAGCAGCAATAAGCACATTTTATAGGTACTTAAATATATAAGGATAATATATAAGGATATTGTTTGGCGCCTAGTTTTCCAGAGAACCGATTATTGGGTTTCTCTTTTTCGGTTCTTTCGAAAGCTTAAGGGGCCTTTCTTGTTTGTTTAACTATAAGTTTTTAAATTTGTGTTGTATGCTTGCTGAATAAATGTTTTATTATTATTATTGTGCTATAAATTTTGACTCTCACACCCGCGTACAAAATAAATACATACAAAACCAAAGAGAGATATAATAAACATAAATATATATACATATAATAAACTTACATATAGATTACATAAATAAATACTTGTAGCGGGCGGAGGATTACGCCCCGGCAGGGGAGACCAGACGGCCGGGGGTCAGGGCGACAGGCTGAGAAACCGACGGACTATCCTAGCCGAGTCAAGCAACACCGCTTTCTGCATCTTGGCCGCGAGCGAACTGCCACGGAACCCCAGTCGCCTCAGATGGTGAGCGAGGCTGACTGGGATCAACCCATTCGCAGAAATGACGATTGGGATGGTTTCAGTGGACTCCACATGCCACATGCCAGTAACCTCGTGAGCCAGATCTAGATACTTTCGTTTTTTCTCTGTCTCCGCTCTCACGAGGTTCCCGTCATGTGGGATGGTGATGTCCACTAAAAACACCCTCGACTGTGCCCGGTCCATCAGCACGATGTCAGGCTTATTCGCCAGAATCGTCCTGTCCGTGATGATGGACCGGTCCCAATAGAGCCGGACTCCGTCACGCTCAAGTACCGGCACCGGTGTGTACCTATAGTACGGCACTCTCTCATCCAGGAGACCGTACTTCAGAGCAAGCTCTTGGTGAAGGATTTTGGCCGCTTGGTTGTGTCTGTGCAGATACTCAGTGTTAGCAAGAGCCGAACATCCCGAGAGCACATGCCTGAGTGACTCACCGGGATGGCGACACGCTCGACAGATGTCGTGAGTGCCATCCTTCAGGATGTACTTTCGGTAGTTCCGCGTCTTAACCACCTGATCTTGTATTGCACACACAAAACCTTCGGTTTCCCCAAAGAGGTCACCGAAGCGCAGCCATTGCACGGACGCTTTTTTATCTACGTGAGGCTCGTTAAGAGCTTTAAAAAAGCGTCCATGCAACTCCCTCTCCTTCCATACGGTCTCCCGGTCAGAGGTGCTTAGTACCACCGGTTTCTGCCACTCGAGTTTAGCCAAAGATAGGGGAGTGAGTCCTTTATCACATTCTATGACGTCTCTATGCATTGGACACTCCCTCTTCGTCTCAAAGTAGGTTCTGAGGCTGGATATCTCCCGATTATGCATGGTCTTGACGCTTAATACGCCTCGACCACCACATTTTCGGGGTATATACAACCTCATAACAGACGATTTGGGGTGGTGCTTGCGGTAGAGAGTCATAGTCGTGCGGACTTTTCTATCCAGTGCGTCTAGTTCGGTCTGAGTCCATCTGAGTACGCCAAAGGTGTACATGAGAACGGGCAAGACCCAGCCGTTATATGCTCGGACCTTATTGGCGCCCGACAAATAGCTTTTACAAACTTTTGTCAGGCGGCCAAAGAAGACCTCGCAAACTGACTGTTTCACGTCCGCCTCCCTCACCCCCACGGATTGTGACATACCCAGATACCGGTATGACTCAGCTTCAGAGAGGGTCCTGATGTTGGATGGCTCGAGATTGATCTCGGCCGAATGAGTAACCTGTCCCCTCTCCACATGTAAGACCGCACACTTTTCTAGTCCAAGCTCCATCCTGATGGAGTTACTGAACTCAGTGGTGATATTCAGCAACTCCCTCAGGCGGGTGGCATTGGGTGCTAGCAGCTTGAGATCATCCATGTAGAGAAGGTGAGGCACTTTTGTCCCTCCTCTCCGAAACTGAAAGCCTGTCCCTGATCTCTCCAGCAAAGAGCTAAGAGGGTTCAGCGACAGACAAAACCATAATGGACTCAGACAATCGCCCTGGAAGATACCCCGCCGTATCTTGATCCGGTCACCCGCAGCCGCCAACCGCTCGCCATGGAGACAAAGGATCGTACTCCATTGCCCCATACACTCTCCGAGGAAGTCTTGAACTGTACTATCGACTTTGTACAGCTCAAGGACCCTCAAGAGCCATGAATGGGGCACCGAGTCGAATGCCTTCTTATAGTCAATCCAGGCGGCAGAGAAATTCCGGCGATTGCGTTTCACCAGTTGGCCCGCGACGGAGTCGATGAGAAGGAGCTCCTTAGTACCACGACCACCACCCCGACATCCGTTCTGGGCCCCAGACATGATGTTGTTCTCGTCTACGTGACGGGAAATCTTAAGGCTCAGAACGGATGTCAATGTCTTATAGATGGTAGTAAGACATGTGATGGGGCGGTACTTGGCTGGGTCTGTGGTATCGGTGGACTTAGGAGCTAGATGAGTGATCCCGGTGGTGAAAAGGCTCGGGAGTGCCCTTTGCTCGAGAGCGTCTTGGAATTGTCGAGCTAAGGTAGCATGGCAGAGCGAAAAACCCTTCAACCAGTAGTGATGCAGTCCATCGGGTCCCGGACTTTTCCAGTTCGGGGCCCGGCGCACCGCACCAGCTACATCCTCCGAAGAGATGGTGACGGGGCTCATCGGCTCTATTGAGGCACATGCTTCCTCTACCGCCGCAATCCAAGGGCCCTCCTCATGCTCCACCTCTCTTGACCATACACTTCGCCAGAAGGCGACGAGGTCAGCCGGGCTCGGCCGCTGAGAGGTAGAACAGACTGCTGGGCGCTCCAGTTTTTTATAGAACCTTTTCTGATCACTCGAGAAGAGGCGATTTTGCTGAAAGCGCTCGACTCTTTCCGAGTATCGTCGAATGCGGTTCCCCCATGCAGCGATTTTCTGCTTCAGGTCGTCGATGCGCTCCGTTAGTTTTTGGGTTATATCGGGCTGATCGAGCCGCACCCCCAGTCCGTTAAAGGCTATTCTAACGGAGCGCACAATCCTTGGCCTAGTGTTGCCCGACCTGAAACTCTGCAGTCTGCCAATAAGAGCTCTGGCCAGGGTGATACGGTGTTCTATTCTCCCTTTCCAAGCTGGTTCCGTGCTGCGCCTTAAAGTAGCGTGTCCACGTTCCTGGGTCTTGACACCCATGAAACGGTGAACAGCTAAGGCCGCACCAAAGAGAATAGAAGCCGTATCATCCAGGCCAGTGCTGCACTCAAAGTATTGAGGCAGCATTTGGTTTATGGCCTCAATGACATCCCGCGTCGCTACATTTAATGTGAGTCGGGAGAGCCGCGGACGGTTCTCTAGAGGAGCACTGCGGATCTCAGAAATCGCCTCTTCTAAAATCCTTCCCATCCGCTCTATGTCAAGGGAAACTGTTTCCTCCGTGTCCTCCTCCACAGGCAAATCTTGCGCGTTAGCGTCGGTCTCTTCGCGGACGGGTTCCGCCAGAGAGACAATTTGCTCTGTGGTTGGGGTTGTCACCTCGGGAACAGCCTCACGTCGTAACCGTTCGAGCTCGGTAGCGCTAAAGATGTTCGAGCGCTGAATATACCGAGTCCGGTCTGCCAGGTTTTGCTCCGTGACAGTTAAATTCGGCTCAAGCAGCAAGAACTCGCGGTACATTGCCGCTCGGTAGCCAGTCCGTCCGGTTTCCCCTCCCGTCGCCCTGTAGTACGCACGCATGACATTCTCGTTCATTTGAGATGTCCATCTCATGCGGCGCACTCCACCAGCGGCGGGCTCCGAAGATTGGGTCCTTGAGGACCCTGTCGGTGCCAAGCCCTCTGGTGGGGATGATGGATTGGCCAGCCGCCGAGATGGTAGTGGCGGCCGGCTGGTGTGACTGGCGGTCCGCATGCTGTCACGTCCAGCGCCAGTCCCAGACGCGCCCTGGCGCCCCCCAGGCAGCGGCCCTGTTCGCGCATTCTCGTTATCTTTGTCCATCATCATAAAGGGGGGTGGGGGGGTGAGTGGCAGTTACGTCACTCGGGGTCCACTCAGGTCCCCAAGGAGGCTGTTTTAGAGCCAGCTCGCTCGGTTTAGGGGAACCTAGATGTTATTTGGTTCCCCAATTCCCTTAGTCGCCTCTTACGACACCCACGGGATAGGAAGGGGTGGCAATTATTATTATTATTTTGCTATAAATTTTGACTCTCACACCCGCGTACAAAATAAATACATATAAAACCAAAGAGAGATATAAATAAAATAAAATAAAATAAAACTTACATATAGATTACATAAATAAATACTTGTAGCGGGCGGAGGATTACGCCCCGGCAGAGGAGACCAGACGGCCGGGGGTCAGGGCGACAGGCTGAGAAACCGACGGACTATCCTAGCCGAGTCTAGCAACACCGCTTTCTGCATCTTGGCCGCGAGCGAACTGCCACGGAACCCCAGTCGCCTCAGATGGTGAGCGAGGCTGACTGGGATCAACCCATTCGCAGAAATGACGATTGGGATGGTTTCAGTGGACTCCACATGCCACATGCCAGTAACCTCATGAGCCAGATCTAGATACTTTCGTTTTTTCTCTGTCTCCGCTCTCACGAGGTTCTCGTCATGTGGGATGGTGATGTCCACTAAAAACACCCTCGACTGTGCCCGGTCCATCAGCACGATGTCAGGCTTATTTGCCAGAATCGTCCTGTCCGTGATGATAGACCGGTCCCAATAGAGCCGGACTCCGTCACGCTCAAGTACCGGCACCGGTGTGTACCTATAGTACGGCACTCTCTCATCCAGGAGACCGTACTTTAAAGCAAGCTCTTGGTGAAGGATTTTGGCCGCTTGGTTGTGTCTGTGCAGATACTCAGTGTTAGCAAGAGCCGAACATCCCGAGAGCACATGCCTGAGTGACTCACCGGGATGGCGACACGCTCGACAGATGTCGTGAGTGCCATCCTTCAGGATGTACTTTCGGTAGTTCCGCGTCTTAACCACCTGATCTTGTATTGCACACACAAAACCTTCGGTTTCCCCAAAGAGGTCACCAAAGCGCAGCCATTGCACGGACGCTTTTTTATCTACGTGAGGCTCATTAAGAGCTTTAAAAAAGCGTCCATGCAACTCTTTCTCCTTCCATACGGTCTCCCGGTCAGAGGTGCTTAGTACCACCGGTTTCTGCCACCCGAGTTTGGCCAAAGATAGGGGAGTGAGTCCTTTATCACATTCTATGGCGTCTCTATGCATTGGACACTCCCTTTTCGTCTCAAAGTAGGTTCTGAGGCTGGATATCTCCCGATTATGCATGGTCTTGACGCTTAATACGCCTCGACCACCACATTTTCGGGGTACATACAACCTCATAACAGACGATTTGGGGTGGTGCATGCGGTACAGAGTCATAGTCGTGCGGACTTTTCTATCCAGTGCGTCTAGTTCGGTCTGAGTCCATCTGAGTACGCCAAAGGTGTACATGAGAACGGGCATGACCCAGCCGTTATATGCTCGGACCTTATTGGCGCCCGACAAATAGCTTTTACAAACTTTTGTCAGGCGACCAAAAAAGACCTCGCAAACTGACTGTTTCACGTCCGCCTCCTTTACCCCCACGGATTGTGACATACCCAGATACCGGTATGACTCAGCTTCAGAGAGGGTCCTGATGTTGGATGGCTCGAGATTGATCTCGGCCGAATGAGTAACCTGTCCCCTCTCCACATGTAAGACCGCACACTTGTCTAGTCCAAGCTCCATCCTGATGGAGTTACTGAACTCAGTGGTGATATTCAGCAACTCCCTCAGGCGGGTGGCATTGGGTGCTAGCAGCTTGAGGTCATCCATGTAGAGAAGGTGAGGCACTTTTGTCCCTCCTCTCCGAAACTGGAAGCCTGTCCCTGATCTCTCCAGCAAAGAGCTGAGAGGGTTCAGCGACAGACAAAACCATAATGGACTCAGACAATCGCCCTGGAAGATACCCCGCCGTATCTTGATCCGGTCACCCGCAGCCGCCAACCGCTCGCCATGGAGACAAAGAATCGTACTCCATTGCCCCATACACTCTCCGAGGAAGTCTCGAACTGTACTATCGACTTTGTACAGCTCAAGGACCCTCAAGAGCCATGAATGGGGCACCGAGTCGAATGCCTTCTTATAGTCAATCCAAGCGGCAGAGAAATTCCGGCGATTGCGTTTGACCAGTTGGCCCGCGACGGAGTCGATGAGAAGGAGCTCCTTAGTACCACGACCACCGCCCCGACATCCGTTCTGAGCCCGAGACATGATGTTGTTCTCGTCTACGTGACGGGAAATCTTAAGGCTCAGAACGGATGTCAATGTCTTATAGATGGTAGTAAGACATGTGATGGGGCGGTACTTAGCTGGGTCAGCGGTATCGGTTAACTTAGGAGCTAAATGAGTGATCCCGGTGGTGAAAAGGCTCGGGAGTGCCCTTTGCTCGAGAGCATCTTGGAATTGTCGAGCCAAAGTAGCATGGCAGAGCGAAAAACCCTTCAACCAGTAGTGATGCAGCCCATCGGGTCCCGGACTTTTCCAGTTCGGGGCCCGGCGCACCGCACAAGCTACATCCTCCGAAGAGATGGCGACGGGGTTCATCGGCTCAATTGAGGCACATGCTTCCTCAACCGCCGCAATCCAAGGGCCCTCCTCATGCTCCACCTCTCTTGACCATACATTTCGCCAAAAGGCGACGAGGTCAGCCGGGCTCGGCCGCTGAGAGGTAGAACAGACTGCTGGGCACTCCAGTTTTTTATAGAACCTTTTCTGATCACTCGAGAAGAGGCGATTTTGCTGAAAGCGCTCAACTCTTTCCGAGTATCGTCGAATGCGGTTCCCCCATGCAGCGATTTTCTGCTTCAGGTCGTCGATGCGCTCCGTTAGTTTTTGGGCTATATCGGGCTGATCTAGCCGCACCCCAAGCCCATTAAAGGCTATTCTAACGGAGCGCACAATCCTTGGCCTAGTGTTGCCCGACCTGAAACTCTGCAGTCTGCCAATGAGAGCTCTGGCCAGGGTGATACGGTGTTCTATTCTCCTTTTCCAGGCTGGCTCCGTGCTGCGCCTTAGAGTAGTGCGTCCACGTTCTTGGGTCTTGACACCCATGAAACGATGAACAGCTAAGGCCGCACCAAAGAGAACAGAAGCCGTATCATCCAGGCCAGTGCTGCGCTCAAGGTATTGAGGCAGCATTTGGTTTATGGCCTCAATGACATCCCGCGTCGCTACATTTAATGTGAGTCGGGAGAGCCGCGGACGATTCTCTAGAGGAGCACTCCGGATCTCCGAAATCGCCTCTTCTAAAATCCTTCCCATCCGCTCTATATCAAGGGAAACAGTTTCCTCCGTGTCTTCCTCCACAGGCAAATCTTGCGCGTTAGCGTCGGTCTCTTCGCGGACGGGTTCCGCCAGAGAGACAATTTGCTCTGTGGTTGGGGTTGTCACCTCGGGAACAGCCTCACGTCGCAACCGTTCGAGCTCGGTAGCGCTAAAGATGTTCGAGCGCTGAATATACCGAGCCCGGTCTGCCAGGTTTTGCTCCGTGACAGTTAAATTCGGCTCAAGCAGCAAGAACTCTCGGTACATTGCCGCTCGGTAGCCAGTCCGTCCGGTTTCCCCTCCCGTCGCCCTGTAGTACGCACGCATGACATTCTCGTTCATTTGAGATGTCCATCTCATGCGGCGTACTCCACCAGCGGCGGGCTCCGAAGATTGGGTCCTTGAGGACCCTGTCGGTGCCAAGCCCTCTGGTGGGGATGATGGATTGGCCAGCCGCCGGGATGGTAGTGGCGGCCGGCTGGTGTGACTGGCGGTCCGCATGCTGTCACGTCCAGCGCCAGTCCCAGACGCGCCCTGGCGGCCCCCAGGCAGCGGCCCTGTTCGCGCATTCTCTTTAACTTTGTCCATCATCATAAAGGGGGGTGGGGGGTGAGTGGCAGTTACGTCACTCGGGGTCCACTCAGGTCCCCAAGGAGGCTGTTTTAGAGCCAGCTCGCTCGGATTAGGGGAACCTAGATGTTATTTGGTTCCCCAATTCCCTTAGTCGCCTCTTACGACACCCACGGGATAGGAAGGGGTGGCAACATTCTGTTCTGCCGGTGCCACACGGCATTTATTATTATTATTATTAAACCTCATCCAATTCGCAGTGAGCTGAAAAAAAATTCAAAATGGCGGAAAAAAGATGGCCGCCATACAAATTTCGTCGGTGTCTATCTCGGGGAGTATAAAAGATGGAAGAGTGGTTTCTTTGCAAAATATGATTAGGACCCGAAGGTCTATTTGATGAATAGAAAAAAATCCAAGATGGCGGAATGTTTTTTCTCCATACAAAATATATGGCGAATATTGAAGAGACTAGAAGTTGGGAACTATTGATACGGTTTCATTTCGAAATTTTGTTTTTATAGAAGAATCCTTATACTGACAAATGATGAGATATGATGATCGAGGGTTTGGAAGGTGGGTGAGGAGCACGGCCAGGGTATTGAAGATAGCTGGGTAGTGCTCAAACAAAATATACTCAAAACCTCATTCAATTGCCAGTGATCTAAAAAAAAATTCCAAAATGGCGGATTCAAGATGGCGGCCATACAAATTTCGTTGGTGTCTATCTCGGGGAGTATAAAAGATGGAAGAGTGGTTTCTTAACAAAAGATGATCAGGACCCGAAGGTCTATTTGATGAATGGAAAAAAATCAAGATGGCGGAATTTTATTTCCATACAAACTATGCAAGACGAAGGTTGCTTTTCAAAAGTTTTTATAGAAGAATTCTCATCCTGACTAACGATTCGGAGAAAAAATATGGAAAGTAATGCTGATCGAGGACTTGGAAGATGTGTGAGGAGCATGGCCAGGGTATTCAAGATAGGTGGGGGCTGCTCAAACAAAAAATACTCGAACCTCATCCAATTGACAGTGAAATGAAAAAAATTCAAAATGGCGGATTCAAGATGGCGGCTATACACATTTCAAAGGTGTCTTTCTCAGAGAATATAAAAGATGGAAGAGTGGTTTTTTGATAGAAATGATCAGGACCTGAAAGTCTACTTGACGAGTAGAAAATACGCGGTCCACTAGTTTATATATATAGATTATACGTATCACAAGCTCGAACGATGAATCTGTTATGACTATAATTGGTTCTGGCACGTGGAAGTACTTACAAACATGTTACTTTTACGTGACTTACGCTTATTTAATTTAGGTATACAATATTTTATTTTATTTAGAAGATAAGGACTATCGATCAATCCGTTGATAATTTTATATAAAAATATTTGATCTTTATGTTCCCTCCTTATTTGTAAAGTTTCTATTTTACTTGTATTATATGAACTAAATCTTTTGTTCAAACATTTTATAAATTTGCGTTGAATATTCTCTAGCATGTCCACGTAAACTGCATACTGAGGGTTCCAAGCAGTGGAAGCACGCTCCAAATGGGATCTGACAATTGAGTTATACAGAAGGATTAGGGTTTTTGGGTTTTTGAAATCAGTCGTTTGCCGGAGAACAAACCCGAGCATTTTATATGCTTTATTTTTGATTTTGTTCAGATGCTGATCGAAAATTAATTGTCTGTCTAGTTGGATACCCAGGTCTCTCACCTCATCAACCCTATGCAATTTTTTGCCAAGTAAGAAATAATTATGAAAGAGCGCATTAATTTTTTTCTAGAAAAGGAAATAAGTGCAGCATTTATCTATATTTAAATCTAGTCCATTAACTTTACAATATTCACTTATTCGATCTAAATCTTCCTGTAAGCCTAAACAGTCTTTTTCAGTTCTTATTATATTGAAAATTTTTGAGTCATCTGCATACAAAAGTAGATGAGAGTTTTTAATACTATTTTTAACATCATTTATAAAAATATTAAATAGTAAAGGTCCGAGGTGGGAGCCCTGGGGGACACCAGATGTTATGGGTATAAAGGTGGAAGTATACCCTTTGACTGCCACTGCTTGGGTTCGCTCACGTAAGTAGGATACGAGCCATCTCAGGAGGTCACCGTGTATACCGATCGTCTCCAGTTTGGCAATTAAAATATCATGCGATATTTTATCGAAAGCCTTGGAGTAATCGGTATACACGACGTCAACCTGGAAACCATTATCCATCGCATCCAAGGTAACATCTAGCAATTCACAGAGGTTGGTTTCTGTGGAGCGTTTGTTTATGAAACCATGTTGAGACTGCGTTAAAAGCGGGCGTACTGCCGGAAATAACTTGTCGTATATGATTTTTTCAAAGAGTTTGGGGATGATAGATAATTTAGAAATACCACGGTAGTTTCTTACATTATGCTTATCCCCGTTTTTATGAATGGGGACGATTATAGAACGTTTCCAAGTGTTAGGCAAAACACCGGATCGCAAGGAACTTTGGAATAAAAGCGTTAGAGGCACAGATAATTGATTGCTACATCTTTTAAGGAATAAAGGATGTAGACCATCAGGGCCACTTCCCTTGGTGACATCAAGAGCGGATAAATGCTTTTTAACAGTTTCAACATCTATCACAACGTATCCAATGAGGGCTTGTGGAGATTCACTGGCATCGGATTTGAATTTAAGGTTTGAGCGCTTTACAAAAACAGATTCGAAAAAATTGTTAAAGAGGACAGCTATATGTTGCCCATCATGTGCATTTTGATCATCTAAGTATAAACTATCTGGTATACTGTTAACGTTATATTTAGATTGTATAAACGACCAAAAACTTTTAGAATTAAGTGAAATATTACCTTCTGCACGTTCAATATATAAATTGTAGCACGAAGCCTCAGTGTACTTGAATTCACGCCGGATCTCTGCAAATTGGATGTAGTCCGAATGCCTGCCGTATATTTTCCATTTTTTGTGAATTCTATTTTTTTTATTTACAATCTTAATAAGATGGCGTGAGTACCAGCATGGATACCTAGTATTTTTCATCACTAACTTAGAAGGAATGAACTTGTCAATTATCAGATTGACTATGTGATAAATTTGATGATGCTTCTATTACCGAGGCGCTCAACCCAGTCTATTTTCGATAACTCTTCGTTAATGGCACTGTAATGTATAAAAACGACGAACCAGACGGGGAGGAGGACGTAGCGTAGGCTAGGTTGTAAGTTTTGGATGTCGACTGTTACATGGAGGGCAGGATGATGTTTATCTTCCGGTAATGATAATGGCTCCGCTCTGACTACTGTACAGTGGGAATTAGATATAACCAAGTCCAAGCTCCTATTATTAACGTTATTAACACCATTAAATTGCATCCAACCAGTAAAACATAGAAATGAATAGAGTTGCGAAGTTAATTGATCAGCAGTAGTATTCAGTATATTATAATTTATATCACCTGAGTTGGATTGCCATTCGGCGTTCCTTATATTAATATCGCCCACCACCAAGAACTCGTCTGTAGGATTATTAATGGTCAGGTCTGAAAGATACTCGAAAAATTGCTGTTGTGACCAGAGTTGATGTGGGTTTTGAGGAAAGTAGCAACAAAATAATCGGAGATTTTTAAATGTAGGCCCGCGGCTTAATGATATGTTTATCTGGGTGATTTCGGTATCTGGAAATACTGGCAAGGGATGCATATTAAATATATTAGTAGTAAGTGTACGGTGTACCGCGATAAGGGTACCGCCTCCCATGGTCAATCCAACTCGGTCATAGTCGCGATCAGTTCTATATACATTATAGCGTGAATCGAATAATTCTGCGTCGTTAATTCCCGGCAGTAACCACGTTTCACTTGAACATACTACGTCGTAATCATTTTTAACCGACTTCCAAAAAGGAGGAGGTTCTCAATTCTACTGGTATCTTTTTTTTTTTTTTTCTATGTATGTCCACCGATTTCTCCGGGATTACTGGACCGATTCGCGTGATTTTTTTTTAATCGACAGAGTATGTTTGCGAAATGGTCCCATAAAAATTTTAACCTTCAACTCCTCAAGCCTGATGCTGCAGGCTAAAACTATGGCGATTTAGGAAATTTCGGTTACGAATTGATATTGTAGGTAACAAGTATGGACTACATCATGGAGCTCCAGGTCCTAGCTCCTCAATCATAGGATACTACACTTAAAAGCTTAAAATAAAAATTCTTTTCAAAAAACCGACTTCTAACGCCACTACAAAGTATAAAAATAATTTTAGTTTGTCCACGTTTGTTGAAGTCGGGCGGGCCTAAAATACAAACTATGAAACCGACTCGCGATGCTCGCTCAACTTCTACAAACGAGTCTATCATATTCTGTAGCGTCGCGCATCGGTTTCATAGTTTGTATATAGGCCCGCCCGACTTCAACAAACGTGGACAAACTAAAATTATTCTTATACTTTGTAGTGGCGTTAGAAGTCGGTTTTTTGAAAAGAATTTTTTTAGTAGATTTTTCAGAAAACCAGTCGTTTTTGTTCGTAAACCGCGAACGTTCTGGTAAAAGAGACTAATTAACACTGTTTAAAATAAGGTTTAATATTAATCGTAAACAAAACGCTTGATACAATATTAGATGTTATCAAAATATGATAAAGTTTGTTGCTATAACATATTATTAAACGTTCGCAGTAGAATATAGATTTATGGTAGTAGTGCATTAAACATCTTAAGTCACATCTTACAAAAATTGGAAAAATACTATTAATAATAACAATTCTTAGAGTAATAGATAAAATGATTAAAAAGTAATAGTCAATTGTTATTATTAATATAAGAAAAACAATACTCGTCAATGATTGACTTTTATAGTCGAAAAACCCCATTATATTAGTCCCGATTACTGTGGTGTATAAAGAAATTGGTGTCCCATTCGCAATTTTTAAGTTAAAACAAAAAGTCGGTGATAACTACGAACGAGTATGATACTTTCGAGCAAAAAACTTTCAAAACAATGTAACTTACCATAAAATATGAATGTTACATGATTGTTTAACCTTAGTACATTACAGTACATTTCCGCTGAAGGCGCTTTCTCACGCAGGACTACGCAAGCTGGGCCAGCAATGGATATCGCACATTGCATCAGCTTTCTGTAACATATGTGATCGTGATAACAGATAAAAGATATGCAGTCAGTGTTAGTGACTGAGTATTTTATACACCCACAATTTTGCAAGTTTATTTAACCCCTTACTGCATAGCATGCCATATCGGGCATTAAGGATTTTCAAGTCATAATTTAAATTTGGTGCATGTTTTTTTACTGTAGTAACATTAAATGATAAAACCGGTACTTCATTTTGACATTTGTAATGACGTTTGGTGTCCATCACTAATAAAAAAAGAAAAAAGTCAGTTCATCTATCAACGGTCGAGTAGGGGTAAGTTGTTTGATTTTGCGCGGTTTTTTCGCAGGTTTTTCGCAATGAATGTGTAGGTTTTCTTTTTTTGGATGAGAGGATGATCCATTGCCAAGCCAACAGACAGAAAAAAACTCGCGTGTATGATTTGAGGTATTTCTGTAGTTGAATTGTGATGCCTGATATGGGATAGTATGCAGTTGCGGAAATTGTTGTGTGACAGATATGGGATAGTATGCAGAGTGACCAAAATCCGTATATGGCATAGTATGCAATGAGATGTACTGCCATAATTTCTATTGTACGAGCTATGATAAAGAGCTTTTATGTCGCTCAGGGTCTTAACTGTGGCGACTGGCGAAAAGCCGCAAAAAAGTTTTACGTTTTTATGTTTATTTTATTTTACCTTACAGAAGAGCTATGTCGAGACGCAAACAAGTTCACATAGTAAACATTCCAGACGGGAGTGAAGATGAAAATCTTTCTGAAGATGAGGAATGGAGACCTGAGAATCGCGATCCATTAGTTTTGTCTGACTATGAGTCTGATGAAGATAATGATCCAGTTGATGATAATGATGCAGATGATGACTGTGAGTCAGATGGTATGGAAGGCCAAAGCACCCAGCCATCAACAAGCCGACGCAGGACTAATGAAAACGTGCGAGGCCAAAAGCGTAGCAATTATGAATGGGTCACTGGTCACCGGCTATATAAGGAAGAGGATTACCACTTTCTAGGAGACAGTAGCCTCACAGATGAAATTAAAGCCCTAAAGACACCATCAGAGCTCTTTGATTTCTTTTTTACATCTGAAATGATAACACTTCTTTGTACTGAATCTAATCGTTATGCTAATGAAAACGGAAAAGAGCCCAATATTTCAGAACTGGATATTCGTCAATTTTTGGGTATGCTCATTTACATGTCTGTGGTACCATACCCAACGACCCGGCATTATTGGAAGACAGGGATGGAATTTGAGCCTGTTGCTAAAACTATGACCTGCAATAGATTTGAGGAGATAAAAAGGTACACTCATTTTGTTGATAATTCAACTATTCTTCTGCCAGACAACCCTCAATATGACAAACTCCAAAAAATTAGACCATTTCTGTCCCTTGTCAGAGGTAGACTATTAAAAGTGCCAAAAGAAGAATTTCTCGCAGTGGACGAACAAATCATACCAACCAAAACCCGACAAAGTAGCTTGAAACAATATAACCCCAAAAAGCCACACAAATGGGGGTACAAAGTACATGTGCTAAGCGGTGTGTCGGGATTTTCATATGATTTCGATATTTATGCAGGCAAACAGTCTGACATCATTCCAGATGGAGAACGAAATATTGGGACCAGTAGCAATGTAGTATTGAGACTGACACAGACAGTTCCCGAAAATCTTAATTATAAGGTGTTTTTCGACAACTGGTTCACAAGTGTAGATTTGGTTATTGCAATGGATAAAAAAGGAATCTTGCCATTGGGAACAGTCAGGGCCAATAGATTGCCAGGTGCCAAGTTGCCAACAAAAGCAGAACTTGCAAAGAAAGGAAGAGGATCTGCAATGGAGTTGGAAGCAATTGTAGATGAGAGAACAGTCACTGCTGTAAGTTGGCTAGATAATAAAGTTGTTAACTTGTGTTCAACTTACGTTGGCATTGACCCTCCTTCTACTGTCAAAAGGTTTAATAGGAAAAGGAAACTTTATGAGGAGATTACTTGTCCGAGAGCAATTTTATTATACAATCGCCATATGGGTGGCGTCGATACTCTAGACTCAATGTTGGGATACTATCGTATCAAAGTTAGATCGAAAAAATGGTATATGAGAGTATATTTTCATATAGTTGATCTTATTGCTGTCAATTCTTGGCTTATTTGGAGGCGTCTAAATCAAGACAATTATATGCCACTTTTGGACTTTAAATTATTGGTGGCAGAAGTACTGACCCAAAAAGACTCGCGAGTTTTTACGCCAACCACAAGGGGCAGACCAGTTCTTAATTTTCAGGAGCCTAAGCCAAAGAAAAGCAGGAAACGCTTGGATATACCAACACGAGAAGTTGCTGAAGACGGCTTCCACCACTTCCCAGAATGGACTGATGAGCGCCAAGTATGCAAAAACCCTGGATGCAATGGGAAATCCTATATTTGGTGCTTGAAATGCAAAGTCCATTTATGCTTAAATAAAAATAGAAATTGCTACATGGAATATCATGTTGGGTAATGAAAAATCGTTAATCGTTAAATAAATAAATAGATACTAAGCTTATTTTTTGTCTTTTCTTGTATACAACCTGATCTCTGAATAATGTGTAGCTTTGTCATATTGCCAGCGTTACATGTACCTACTGCCACCTATTTCTGCATACAATGCCATATTTGGAAATTTGGATATTACATCAATAAATGCATACAATGCCTTATTTGGCATTGACAGTTTTTTGGCAATATTTCCAAAAACACTTAGCATAGATTTTTTTTTAATTTTATGTAGGCTCTCTGGTGTCAACATTACCACAAAAAAAATTTCAGGCAGTAAAAAAAATCCATGCAGTAAGGGGTTAATATTTGAATACCTACAAGACAATAATAAATTATGACATGGATTGTAAACCCTAACTCAAAGCTTAGGTGTATCGAAAACTCATGATACCAGAACAAACGGAACACAGAAAAGAAATACGGATTTTTTTTACACTGAGTGCTAAACGATCGTTTCAAACCAACACCTAGTAGATAGGAAACACCTTTCACTGTATGGTTATTACCTAAACAATTTTTTTTAACGAATCTTCTGAAGTAATATGTAAAATTTGAGATTTGTCATTTTGACGAACCATGATTGTGCAGTTCCTCACCCAACAATAGGTATAATTTTTTTCCTTCGCCTTGAGTTTGGCTTTTTGTAGGAGCATTTTATTATAGCTTGAAAGGTGGTCGTTGATATAAACACGACTTTGATTGCCTGGAAAACCAATATCCGATGCTCTCAGGTCCTTCAGGCGGCGTAGGCACGCTAGGAAGTCATCCTTTTTGTATCTCGATAACAGTTTTATGATAATCGGCTTAGGGTTTGAGTTGTCGATGTCATTCCTTACCACAACTCTAGTGACAAAATCTATATCCCTCGACGGGTCCAATTGATACCCGCTCTTAACCGCCAGGTTTGTGATGACCTTGACAAGGTCCTCATCTTTCTTCTGCGGAATACCGTTTATTTGTATGTTCGAGCGCCGGACCCACTGTTCATTCTTTAAGTTAAATTCCATAATATTACTCACCTTCTCCTTGAGTTCATTAAAATGACTTAATACCCTCTATTTGCGGCAACTTCAACTCGAGGTCAGAAACACGACTGTCCAACTCTTCAACTTTCGCAGATAGTGTATTCTTTAACTCCGAAATCTCCTTCTTTATGAGATTTAAGTCTTTAGAGAAGATATCCAGCGAGCCCTGTACGGCCTGGAATTTTTCTGTAATTAGGGCCTGACGTTGCTCTTCCTGTGATTTAGCTATACATCCTAATAAGTCATTTTTCAAGGACTGAAAGTCCGGAGAGTCTTTGCTTTGACCGCTGTCAATGGCGTAACCTGGATCAGTGCCCTTGACCGGAGTACCGTCCGCATTTTGAGACCCATGAATGCAACCCATCGACCTACCAGGACCGAGTACTTGCAGCTGAAAAGCGAGCCGACCGAGATAGGTAGTACCACAGAGTAACGAAGGTAAGGCTGTGGTAGTACAGAGGCCGTGTGTCCCTTTCTAACATGGTGACAATAAGATTTTCGATATGTGAGACAAATTCAATCTTTCAATCTTCCTACTAATTAGTTTACTATAATCACAGTTATTGAAGTTTTTCATTAGCAATGGAAAATGGAAAATGACAGTTTTGTATAGGCAAAATCCGAATCGATCCTCACAAATGTGGTTCCACCCTTACGGTCACCAGTGTTGCCAAAGAATAATTAAAATCTCCACTATTCAGTTTCATTACACGCAAAAAATGGATGATCAATTTCAACTTTTATTCAACAAAATGAAAATTGAAATGCAAAACCAAACCGAGTCTATAACCAATTCTATAATGGAAATAATGGATGAAAAATTAAAACCACTACTAGAAGAAAATAGAAATTTAAATATACAGGTAGAAAAATTGGAAAGTAAAATAAAATATCTCGAAAGAGACAAGAAAAGCAACAACATAATAATATATTATGGATTGAAGGAGGGTGAAAAATCAACAGTAGAACTGATTACCTTTACGAACCAAAAATTCCAAGAAGAATTAGACATTACTTTGGTAGATTATGACATCAACCAAATATACCGCGTTGGGAAAACAACAAACAAAGGAAAACCGAGGCCTACTCTCTTGTCGTTTACCACAATTAAAGGAAAAGCGAAACAAAGGAAATATTGCCTACTTAAAGTACGACAAACTAATAATCAAAGAAAATTCAGCTTCTAACGACAAAAGAAAAGGGAATCATCGACCTCTCCATACGCAAACTCTCAACCGAAAAAGCAACAGACAACGTCATTTTCATCAAAGAATAACAGAACTAATGAATTGAAATGATTTGATGAGAGGTCGCTCAAATTCTCTCGCCATACACCCGTCCGGAAAAGAACAATAACAACTAGCTATCGGCGAACGGAAACAAAAACCAAACAATGAATTAAAATATATAACAACAAACACCCCTCCCCCAAGCCGACTGGTCCTCGTGGGGGACAGCGACCAAGACCCTCGAAAGAATAATAGAAAAACAACAGATATACATAGAGCAACATTCAATACAAGATCACTAAGGACACCAGAGAGACTTCAAGAGCTTGAAATGGCCATATCAGAATTAAAATGGGACTTATCAGGAATAAGCGAAATGAGAAGATATGGGGAAACAATAAATGATTACGGAAACTACATTCTACACCACATAGGTGAGACACCAGGTCTATATGGAGTGGGATTCTTAATTAAAAAGGAATTAACTGATAGGATTATCGAAATTAAAGGAATAACTGAAAGAATAGCTATCCTTAATATAACGCTGCCTGTCAACAAAGAAGAAAAATGGTCTAAAATCCAAGCATATTCACCACCGGAATCGAATAATAAAGAAGATATAGCCAAAATAGAAAAATTCTATCTCGACTTACAAGTAACTATTCAAAATGCCCACAAACAGATCATAGTGATGGGAGACTTTAATGGTCAGATAGGAATATGTCATAACCCAGGTGAAGAATACACAATTGGCAAAAATGGGCATGGTAAAAGAACTAAGAATGGCGCAAGGCTAGTTTCATTTGCTCTCCAAAATAAACTTAGTATTCTTAATAGCTTTTTTAAGAAAAAGAAAACAAAGACATGGACATGGATCTCTCCAAATGGTGTCTATAAAAACGAAATAGATTTCATCTTGTCCAATAACATCAAAACATTTAAAAACGTCTCTATTGTACAGAACCTGAATTTCAATTCAGATCACAGAATGGTTTGTGCTATATTGACAGGCAGGCGTATACAAAAGAATAGGAGCTGACACGTACTTAAAACGGAAACTAGAAAGCAAATAAAAAAATAACATCTACAACAACTCAACAGCTACTTGAAGAAAGGAGAAAACTACTACAATCAAAGGAAAGTAACCGAAAAGAAAGACACAAGATAGCAGAAGTCAGTAAAAAGATAAATGAAAGCATTAGGAAAGATAGGAAAATCAAAAGACAGGAAACATTAGAAAAACATATTAAAAGAACTGGTGGAGTAAATAAGGCTATTAAAGAATTAAATGACAGAAAAGAATGGATGCTAACAGTAAAAACAAAGAATAAAAAACATTCAAGGAAAAGACCTGAGATAATAAAGGTGGCTACAGACTATTATAGAGAATTATATAAAGGCAAGAATCCAACAATAGCTACAGAGGAACAACATCCATTAAATTCCATCCATTAAATAGCACTGGAGAGGATAATCAGGAACCTAGAATGGGAAGATCAAGGGCTCAAGATTAACGGCGAAAATCTAAGTCATCTACGTTTTGCAGACGATCTTATACTGTTCACTGAATGTCCTAGAACATTACAACATATGCTACAACAGTTATCAGACCAGAGTGCAGTAGCAGGACTAACAATGAAAATCACGAAAACAAAAATTATGACTAATTCCTCAAAGTCACAAAAGATCACGGTAAACATGCAGGAAATAGAATACGTAGATGAATATACAATACCTAGGACAGTTAATATCACCTACGAAAACCATGCATAAGGAAGTAGATAGGAGCATAGCCAATACATGGAAAAGATACTGGTCATTAAGTGAAGTTATGAAGGACAGGGACATGCCAATTATAGCAAAAAGGAAAGTCAACAATATGTGCATTCTGCCATGTTTAACATATGGCTGTCAAACTTGGGCTTTAACAGAAACCTTAACAAATAAAATAAACGTCTGCCAAAATAGTGAGAAGTGTTATTGGGTATTAGTGGTTATTGGAGTCAAGAGAAGAGATAAAGTTAGACTAACAGAAATTAAAAACAAAACACAATTCAAGCAGGCAAATTCATTATATCGAACACTGAAATGGCAATGGCCAGGACACATGTTAAGGGAAAATCAAGAGAAATGGACAAAAATTGTAACGGAGTGGTACCCAAGAGATGGTAAAAGAAACAATTATGGCGACAAACTAAAAGATGGGAGGACGATATAAAAAAGGTGGCTGGTCCAGAATGGTTCCGAATAGCAAAAGACAGGGCGAAATGGAAATCTTTGGAGGAGGCCTATGTCGAAAGACAAGCTGTTTTTGTACCGAACGTCTATATACGAAGTTAAATATAAGTAGGATAACATAAAAAAAAGAGAAATTTAGGTAGTTAATTAAAGTCAATGTTATGTAAGTTTAAACAGCAATAAAGGCTAATTTTATTTTATTTTATTTTATTTTTATTTATTTATTTTACATCATTTTTAGGGTTCCGTACCCAAAGGGTACCAACGGGACCCTATTACTAAGCCTACGCTGTCCGTCCGTCCGTCCGTCCGTCCGTCCGTCCGTCCGTCTGTCAGCGGGCTGTATCTCGTAAACCGTAATACATAGACAGATGAAATTTTCACATATTATGTATTTCTATTGCCGCTATAACAACAAATAGTAAAAATTTAATTAAATTAATAAAATTAAATTAAAATATTACCATGGGTACATGGAAATGTTTTTATTTAATTTTTTTTAACGGAACCCTAAAAGAGCGAGGCCCGACTCGCACTTGGCCGATTTTTATGTATCATCAATAGTTTTCTCAGCACACGCCAAATAATGCATTTTATAGGCAAAATTTTCCTAATTATTTTAACAATAAATTATAGCCTGTGTTAATTCCTGATAGCTTTCTATTGGTGAAAAAATGGTTAAAATCGGTCCAGTAGTTAAAGAGCCTATTCGGTACAAACAAACAAACAAAATCTTTCCTCTTTATAATATTAGTATAGAAGTATAGACTAATTAGTAGGATTATTGCAAGATTGAATTTGAAAAGTAAAACGATAATATTATATTAATTTGCTTGGAGTACGGAACCCTCGGTGCGCGAGTTCGACTCGCACTTGGCCGGCTTTTGTTATAATTTTTTACATTTTTAATTTTGAAAGGTGTCCAAAATTGGTTTTTTAAATTTGAATTTAATGTAGGTGGATCATGGACATAATAAACAAACAGGACCGAGTACTACTAGTACCTACTGATTTTCCTATCTTTCCTAATGCTTTCATTTATCTTTTTACTGACTTCTGCTATCTTGTTTCTTTCTATTCGGTTACTTTCCTTTGATTGTAGCAGTTTTCTCCTGTCTTCAAGTAGCTGTTGAGTTGTTATAGATGTTATTTTTTTATTTGCTTTTCTAGTTTCTGTTTTAAGTACGTTTAGAATCTTTTCATATATTTCTTCAATAGGTGTGGATTATTCTCTGAATGTTTCCACCAACGTGTTATAGAATTGTTAAAACCCCCAAATTTAAATAATTTAGCTGTACTACCTATGGCATCTTTAGGAAAAAGAGGGAAACCTTTACGAGGTCAGTCACGCGAAATTATCTACAATGTTTAAAAATATTTTGTTACCGAAGTTGACAAATTTAAAAAGGTTGAAGATGAAAATGTAAGTTGTTATTTTAAGTAGGTTCAAGAGCGAGTTGCAAATGCCACTAGAATTTCAAGAAGAACTTTGAACAATATATTAAACGAAGTCAGTACTGAAACACATTCTACTGAAATTAAGTTCAGCACTCCAAAAAAAGGGAGACCAAAAAAGCAATTTTGTTCGGATATGGACGATTTTGATTATGATGTTGTTCGAAGAATGGTGTATGATTTTCACTTACGATTTAATGAACTGCCAACAATAAAATCATTAAAAGCTAAATTATCTGAAGCTATTAATTACAATGGGTCTGAAAAGACGTTGAGAAAAATACTTCACGAGATGGGATTTCGGTTCACTAAAATGGAAGATAATCGAAAAGTTCTAATGGAAAAGCACGATGTAAGTCTCAAACGAATGGAATACCTCGATAAAATACGCAAATTTCGCGAAACAGAAAAAAATATTGTCTACATGGATGAGTCTTACATACCTACATACATCCCACACTAAAGGGAAATCTTGGAGTGATGGTAAGAAAAAAGGAATAAAAAAGCCAACGTGAAAAAAGGAATAAATAATGGTCAACGTTTGATAATAGTTCATGCGGGAAATGAATTAAAGGCTTTGTTCCCGGTGCCTTTTTAACGTATAAATCCACGGAAACTACAGGTGACTATCACATAAAATGAATAACGATAACTACGAGAAATGGCTGGTTAATCAATTAATCCCAAATATACCCTGTAGCTGATTGTGCCAGTGGAGGTGACGAAGGCGTGATTCTTGCTGGATGGTTTAAATTAAAGAAAACTTTCTCAAAAGCTTTTAATTAGCAGAACTTAGACAAAACTTTTGTTACACGGTTACACGCGTACGATAGTCCGAAGAAAAAAATCGGCCAAGTGCGAGTCGGGCCTCGCTCTTTTAGGGTTCCGTTAAAAAAATTAAATTAAAATACTTCCATGTACCCATGGAAATATTTTAATTTAATTTTTTTAATTTAATTTAATTTTTATTATTTGTTGTTATAGCGGCAATAGAAATACATAATATGTGAAAATTTCATCTTTCTATCTATTACGGTTTACGAGATACAGCCCGCTGACAGACGGACGGACGGACGGACGGACGGACGGACAGCGTAGGCTTAGTAATAGGATCCCGTTGGTACCCTTTGGGTACGGAACCCTAAAAAGCATAGACGAAGTGTTGCAATATCGCGGGCAACAATCTGCCCATAGACTACTATACAGATGCAAATAAATAATGCAGATAAATGAATATAATATTATCTTAACTATCTATCTTATTAACCGACTTCAAAAAATACAAAAAGAGGAGGTTCTCAATTCGACGCGTTTTTTTTTTAAATTTTTTTTTATCGATGTTACTCCATAACTCCCTCAAATCTTAACCGATTTCAATAATTTTTTTTTATTTGAAAGGACGTATTTGCAGGTAGGTCCCATTTAAATTTGGTAAAGATCTGATGAATATCTTCCGAGATGGAGGACGAAACTCCTCAATGAATGAGAGGAAATCGCTCGCGATCAGACTATGTGTAGACTTAACCATGCCTAGTATATATACTAGGCATGGTTAAGTTTACACATAGTCATGAGACATGCATACATTAGCTAAATTTCTATTTATCATCTTATTTTTACAAGCTTTTATTTATCTTGCAATCATGGGCGCCGGCAGAAATAATTTCCAGGTGGTGCAGATTTTAGTTTTCTTACAATCTTTCTCTTTGCCGTATATGATTGTTAATAAAAAGATGAAATTTTAGTCGGAATGTTCGAGACATTTACAAATTTCTGACTATTCATTATGAATTTATTTTATAGGTACCAACAGACGGCTTTTTATTTCAATAATTCCTGTTGATCCCGAGATTCCCAAGGGGTGCAAGTGCACCCCCTGGCACCCCCCTGCCGGCGCCCATGCTTGCAATGCATGTTTAGGTCAAGTCTTACAGGATTTATTTGAACCATTCCCGGTTTCCGATTGAGCTGAAAATGTGCATGTAAATATAAATCGGATTACAATGCAATATTATTGTAACATGGAGCTGATCTGATGATGGAGGCGGAAGATCGCTATGGGAATTCTGTAGTAAAACGATGTAACACCATGGTGTTGGGGCTCGTTTGATTCATCTTAAGAAGTGCTCTGGTCCTAGATAATATCCAGGGTGTGATGATGAAGCTGAACGGTGGTTATGAGCACTCTGTAATGAAACTACGTAACCATATTTAGTTTGGGCTCATTTCATTCGTATTGATAAGTAGTCTTAAATGATATCCATGGAATGGCTCTGATGATGGAGCTGAAACTGCAGCCAGGATATGCAACAAACTAGTATAGTCTTTAAAAATAATAGCAAATAATTATGTCGTGTTCGGATTCGTATGGATCAGTATTTGATTCTACATGGAATAGTTCACTCTTGAAAGAATAATAGCAGCTATGAAGTGTTTGGATTCGTTTTGATCAATTAATAGAAACAAATCGCTCGCGATCAGAGAATGTGTAGATTTATCCTATGAAGCTACACTAAAAAGCTTAAATTAATATATAAAAATTCTTTAAAAAAAACTGACTTCAAACGCCACTGAAAAGTATAAAATAATTTCAGTTTGTACACATATATGTTGAAGTCGGGCGGGCCTCAATAGAACTATGAAACTGCAACGCTCGCCCGACTTCAACGTACCTGTACCAAGTACCTACTTATATTCTCTGCCTGTTTCATCGTTTCTATTTAGGCCTGCCTACTTCAACATACGTGTACAAACTGAAATTATTTTATACTTTTCAGTGGCATTTGAAGTCGGTTTTTTTTAAAAGAATTTGTATATATTATATACATTTAATTATCTATTTTTATGTTTATACTTATAAATGAACATTGTATGTATTTTCACGTAGAAATAGGAAGTCGTAATTCCTAGTTCCATGTGCTTGCAGGTGCTGTATAAGCAACAATCTCCAGCCCAGTGTCACATCCGTGACACTTATCTTGGTTAGGTAGCACCACAATTTTAATAACTGGTCTGCGTAGGATGCCCGCTCGTGTCTTTACATCGACCACCCTACACCTTCCGTCCTTTCCAGGGTATGTCTTCACAACTGTTCCTCTCAGCCACGTGTTTCGTGGCGCGTTCAGATCGACGATAAGTACTAAATCTCCTTCTTTCAGGATTGGAGCTTCATCCTGCCATTTTTTCCTAGGTAGCAGCACTGGTAAAACCTCTTTGACCCATCTTGACCAAAAAATATCGGCCAGCCTCTGAGCTATACGCCACTGCTTTCTACAATAAAATTCGTCATCACTAAAACATCCAAGCCGAGGTAAGTTCGAAGATGAGCCGAGTAAAAAATGGTTTGGAGTCAGAGCTTCCGCATCACGGTGATCTACTGACACGTGAGTCCAATGGTCGACTTTTAATCATATTCTCAACTTCAGCTAGTCAGGTGATCAAAGTATCCTCCTGAGGAGCTCTCTCCTTGAGGATGACCTTCAAAGCTGTTTTTACACTCCTAATGAGATGTTCCCACGCACCTCCCATATGTGGTCTTCCCGGCGATATGAAGTGCCATTCCACTAACCTGTTTGCTAGCTGCTCATGAAGACCTTTGTCATTTAAAACTTCTTGATATGACTTCTTTAATTCTGTTTCGGAACCCCTCAGGTTACTGCCGTTATCGGAGAACATCCTAGCTGGTCAGCCTCGCTTGACGGCCATTCTCCGGATGGCCATGATCATGGAATCAGCTGTAAGAGAATGCACCAGCTCGATGTGTATGGCGCGCACCGTGAGGCAAGTAAACAAAACTCCATATCGTTTTTCTCTGCGGCGACCTTAGGTGATCACCATTGGTCCAAAAAGATCAACTCCACAATTTGTAAAAGGGCGAGAATGATGAACTATTCTGGCTTCAGGTAGGTCTCCTAGCCGTGGTGGCTGTGGCGAAGCTCTTCGTATTCGACAATGAAGACATTTGGCAGCTACGCTTCGAACGATAGGTCTCATATTAATTATCCAATATTTTTGGCGAAGTTCATTGACAACCATTTCGGTGCTTCTATGTGCGGCAGCTTCATGATAAAATTTTACTATCAGCTTGCTAGTGGGGTGCCGCCCGTCGAGTATCACTGGCTGTTTCAGATCAGTGTTGACATCCTTAGCCGCATCGATTCGTCCTCCGACGCGCAGCAATCCATCTTTGTCGATGATCGGCGTTAATGCTCGCAGACGACTGTCCCGAGGTATATTCTCCTTATTCTGAAGCATTTTCAGTTCAATCGCGAAAGATTGCATTTGTGAAAATTTTATCAAAATTTGTTCAGCTTTTCTCAAAAAGTTAGCATGGAGGTCCGCTGGGCCTTTTCTACATTTTTCTATGAACTGCAAAACTCGTGTGGTACTCCTGAGCAGCCGTAGCCAGGATGAAAATCTCGTTGAATCTGGCACAGGTAAGAAATCGTGGTTTAGTATTAGTTACCAAATGAACCATCTCTAGGTCATTTTCATTTAATTTTATATTTTGTTTTTCAGGTTCAAAGTTCCAGTTAGCAGAATCTTCGTAAAGAAATGCGGCTCCGCGGAACCACTCACATTCTTCGTTAAGTGTGAAGTTATTACTCTTCGCAGCTATGTCGGCTATATTTATATGTGTGTGTCGCCCTCATTTATAAATTTCCGGTGGCTCGGTAAGTTGGGCGGTCCCGAAACCAACGGGAAGACCCCGGTTCGAGTCCAAGACGATTATATTTTCCCCTATGAATTTTATTATTTTTTTATTTTATTTTATATTGGGGACCATTTATAGACGCATCTTATTCATGTCCGAGCTTAAAAAAAGAATACGGTAGTAATTACAATAGTAAAACTTTATAATACATGCTGACTGGAAAACGATACAAAGTAAAATGTACTGTTGTACCAACCACTTCAGCGACGAGGTGGCGCAGTTCGCGTGCGGCGCGCGCGTGCCCAAGCACATCCTGGCGCAGCCGGAGCGCGACCTGCCGCCGCCGCTGCGCCTCGCGCTGCAGGCCGCGCTCGAGCAGCTCGTGCCCGAGGGGGACCAGGTGAGTGCCTCCACGGACGTGCCCACCGCAATGATCATTGGCTCCGAGAAGCTATCTGAGCATCTTAACCACCTATCTCCAATTGCTGTCAACATAGAGAGCATGCAAATTTTCTGCACCTTACCGAATCCACGAGACGGTCCCTTAGAATGCTTCCTGGAAATGCTGAACGTTTCCGCCATCAGAGCGAGATACAGGCTCACCACGCCGAACTGCACGACACAGTGGGATAGCAGGCAGAGTGACTTGTTGCTGTCAGCTTACCTTAACCTTATTGTGATCAGCTTTAGCGAAAGCGCTCTTAACCGATTCTGTCTCTGCCAACCCTCCACTTATACGTGTCTATAATACGTCGGCTTCGAAGATATCTGTAGGGCCGAGAGCTTGGCCGACATTGTCATAGATAGGATAAAGAGGTCGTCTACGCTCTGCTCTTTCTCAGCCTCGGACCCCGATTCAATCACGAATAAATCCGAAATGACTCCCGGAACCGGCTTCCTAAAAGTTATTTTGAGAAAGCAGTTGGACACCCCAACTCTTGTGGATTGCCATCATTTTTTACCTCATATCGTTACGATTCCCCCGTATTTAACTACGCGTCAGATAGCACTCGTAACGGGTAGACTTCGCGTACGCTCCGTACAGTCCGTAAATGGGTTAACAAGTCATATTATCCTGCCCCATCAATGTGTTACCACAGTGTATGCCTAAATACTCGTGAACCAAATCGACGCAATCAGCAATTTAAACATATTTAGTTTATTGTGTGTTGTGCGCGGCTTGTAACCACTGTGGCGTCGCAGGTGTACGCGAACGGCGTGCGCCACAGCCGCCGCGACAGCCCCGACTACCTCACGCTAAACAACCAGATCGAGGAGGCCAGGTGAGAGGCGCGTGTTTTATTCCTTTACTTGCTGATATTTCATGCAAATAAATCTTATATTTTATGAAAATTGATCAGCTAACTTTATTTTCTGCTTCATGATTACTTTATCCATTAATATAATTATAAGCCATTTTAATGCTACCAAGACACGAGCGTTTTAATTCACCTCTAACGGAAACCATTCCCCCTGATAGCGAGTTACCGAATTTCCGAAATATATCTGAGCTGATATATACGTGATCGGACAATGCATGGAAGACTGGCAATAACTGCTGGGAAGAAACTTGGTATCCTCAATAAAGTAAAGTTACCACTTTACTTGGTACCTGTATGTTTAGGCATACAATGGGGCAAATAAAAGTCTAACTTTAGAAATTAGCTGCTATATTCTTGATCCGTTGACGGTGAAAAAACGAATGACATTTGACATATAATTAAGTAAAATATTATTTGAAACGCCTGTTCTGCATGAATAGCAAATATTGTAGCTCCTCCACTTCTATCACAACAAGACAAGGCGTTTGCGCCGAAACATCTTCCGGCCCGTTGAAATAATGATTTCAACTCTTCAGTTCATCCGCCGTGGGTAGTGGGCAGAGACGAGCGAGCGTGCAACGCACACATCCTTTGGCAGTCTGGACGTCTGCAACTCTTGCCACTTTATCTGGTCCAGGGATAAGTTGCACAACTCTTCCTAAACGCCAGCACAATGGGGGCACACAATCTTCAGATAATAGCACCATGTCACCAATGCTGGGACGAGCAGTATTGTTTCGCCATTTTGTTCTTTGCTGCAGTTCAGACAGGTACTCCTTCTGCCATCGTTGCCAGAAATGACGCCTTATGTTTGTTGTTCTCCAGTCGCTCATAAGGTTTTTGTTGATTGTCGCTGCAGTTGGCAGGCGCTGGTGAAGGTAGTGCAGTCAAGGGCCTTCCTATGATGAAGTGTCCTGGAGTTAGGGAAGGGAGGTCACTGGGACAGGATGAAAGGGGACACAATGGACGGCTATTAAGGATTGCCTCCACTTGTGCAAACAAAGCTGAAATTTCTTCAAACGTTAAGTGGCTATTCACAATGACGCGTTTTATGTGAAATTTCGCGGATTTTACACCTGCTTCCCAGAGCCCACCAAAATGAGGAGCGCAACTCAGTATGAACCTAAACTCATTACCTTGTTGACTTGCAAAATCAGATAGAGGCTCTATACTGAGCTTGATAAAACTCCCTATCTTCTTAGTTCGTAACTTAGGCAAAAAATTCCTTAAATTAAAACAGCCAGACCTTAAGCTAACGATAAATGACCTGACGCCTCATATTCATTTAAAATTAGTGTAATAAGTTAAATTTAAATCATTTTAATTTTAATCATTTTAAAAAAGTACTTCCCTTGACTCGTTTTCGAAAACGTTTTCTAGCTTTATAGGTGTCTCTGCGACAGTCGAGTGTGTCATATTTTAAAGGAAACCCTACACAAAATCTACCCGTATCATCTCAACGAGTGTATAGCCTTTCGTTCAATACGTGTTTTGTGGGAACTTGTTTCAGATCTTCGCTTGACAGTTCAGAAACGAATGCAATATTAGAGACTGTGGTTTTCTTGACAACCACTGAGTCTATAGGACCAGTTAACAACCAGCCTAAGCGAGAACTTCTCAAATTTAGTTTCCCTGTCCCAAGCGAGATCTGTTCTGTTCCTAATATGTCCCAAAACAGATCCGCTCCTATTAAAACATCTACTGGCAATTGCCTATAGAGTTTAGAGTCAGCTAATAAAATGTTCTTAGGTAAATTTAAAGTATTAATATTAACTGGGTATTTCGGCATCCCACCTGTTAATTCATCAAGCACAAGACATGAAATATTTGCACTGAATTCACTATTAATAGAATTAATCTGTAAATTACAGCTTTCTGACACATTTTCTGATGTGTGATTCCCTATTCCTATGACCTTAAGCGAGTCAATGGGCTTTGGTTTTATGTTTTTTTATTTTTTAAAGATTTGAAAATAAATGACATTTGGCTGCCACAATCCAAAAGAGCTCTAACCTTGACCTTTTGCTGGTTCAATGGATTAGTCACTTCTATAATAGCTGTTGATAACAGAACCTGTTTTGCATTTTGTTTCGAAAAGGTAACAATTAATCCTTCACTATCTCTATTGCTATCCGCTTCGTCCATTGTAGCGGGGTGGCTTGTAGTGTTAGTCGGATTATGGAGCAAATTATTGTGGAGCTCCCCGCAATGACAAGGGCGTAAGCGGCAATTCTTGGAACTATGGCCTTGGCGGAGACAGTTAGCACACAGCTTGTCTTTTTTAACTTCATCCATCCTTTCATCGATATCCTTTGATTTAAAAGTAGGACAATCATAAATTTCAAAGGTTTTCATTGCATATGACACATGACAGAATGTTGCTTGATTTTTAAACTTATTAGCTGTGGTTGAAAATGATTTAGTATACGACGACTGTTGCTTGTTGTAATTATCGTTCGGAGTTGAATTATTACGCACACTACTAACATGGGGCTTAGGATCGGAGCTGTCGAGCCTACTTGTACGGTTTAAGGCTTCTAGCACATCTGCACGATCAATCATAAATTTGAAAAACTGATCTAAAGTTGGAGTGCCACCGTCTAAATTGTTTCGGTGCTCCTCCCATTTTATCAAAGTTGTACTGTCTAGTTTTGCAGAGAGCATAAAAATAATAAGCACGTCCCACTTGTCCGTTGGTTGTCCTAAACTGGCCAATGCGCGCAAATTTTTTGTCACATGATCGACTAAAAATCTTAAAGACCTCTCTGATTCACGTGGAATTTGCTTAAAATTAAACAATGAATTTAAATGATGATTTATCAAAATCCTTTTGTTATTGTATCGACTACATAGCAAGCTCCACGCTTCAGAGTAATTAGCAGAAGAAACTTCTAAGTTTGAAATAATTCGCTCTGCATCGCCTACTAAATATGAAATAAGGTAGTGGAATTTGTGTATATCAGATAAGTGTGAATTTTTATGAATTAAGCTTTCAAACGTGTCGCGGAACTCCAACCAACGAAAACACGCGCCGTCAAATTTCGCTATTTCAATACGAGGTAATTTTAAACCAATTTCTTGATTCTCTGAACGGAAAGAATTGTCAAGAAATGAGCCATGTCTCGTATGTTCACATTCAACTTTTCTTGTGAATTTTTCCACCAATGTTTTAGCCGTGGCAATGTTAATAATGATATCGTGCTCAATGCTTTCACGCTCATCAATTTCAAGAGAAATATTCTCCGGACTTAACACCTCGATGTCATTTTGCAAGTCATCAAACCTAACTGACAATGTCTCAAACTTTGCAAGCTTAAGATTCAACTCTGTTAATTGAACATTATTTAACTCGGATTGAATCGCAAGACCACTTAAATAATTTTTAAATTTAGTAATCTGTCCTTTGATCGACGTACGCTTAATAATTAATTCCTTTAATCTTTGTTTCATATCACTTTCGTTAGGCATTGTTAGTTAGTTAGTGTAATAAAATAAAAATAATAAATCGCTCACGCTCCTCGTTTCGGTCTCGCCCGCTGACTAGGAGGCCGGCCTGAAGATCACCAAGCGCTCCGCAAATCACGTGCGGCGCGCGTTCTTTAGATGCTGCTGTCGCACAGCAGTTGCGTAACGCAATAATGATCACCACCTGGAAGTAGTCGGCGAAATGCTCTAAGTATTTTCAGCAAAGAAAATTCACGAAACGAGTCGGTGATAAACAAGTCGATGGGCGTTGCCCTTTATGTTACGAATTATTGTTCACGAAAAACAAATATTAAGCTATGAATTAATTAATTATGGCTAAAATACACTGAATTACGATTAATTCAAGATAATTCAATGCAATTTTAACAGAAATTAATAAGATATTTGCAATTTAACAATAAAAATCCCAACAGGTAGGTACTTAATAAAATTTGTTACGATCGCAAATTAAGTTGTTATTTTACGTAAATTTGCACTGATTTGCACTAATATATGCTAAAAATAACTTTGTTTACACAAGTAAATGCAACCTGCAATAACCTTGGACAATATTTTAGGAAATTGGGCACGAAAAAGTTTGGACAAAGGAAGGACACTTATCTTGATGTTTTATTTTATTTTATTTTATTTTACAGGAAAACTTACAGCTAATATAAAAAAGTAAATAGATAAGAACAGAAGAAAATTATAGCTAATTATAAGTTTTCACAGATAGAATAATTTACATAATTAAGGAAAACAAAAAACTCAACTGGGAAGAAAAAGAATGGCGGTGAAAAACAAGAGTAAAAAAAAATAATCTAAAAAAAAAGTAATCTAAAAAGAAAAAAAGTAATTTGAAAACAGTAATCTGGTCAACGAATTATTCAACCAAAGTGTGAGTTGAAGAACTCGTTGGCCAGCGTTCTACGAATAGTGGTGGCGGTGATGCAAAAAAGATCCAAATTTTTATTATTTTTACAAATGTTATTAAAAGATAAAGCAGATCTAAGCATAAACGAGTTTTTGCGGAACTTGGTATGCGTGTGTGGCGTTTGAAAGATTGAGCAGAAAGAAGAAAGAAGTTTTCTTATCTTCTTATCTTGGACTCTTGATGCGATATCTTCGCTGTACCGCTGGCTCACGCTGCTTAAGTTCCCCTCATGGGCCACCAAAATGTATGTTTAGGCATACAATGGGGCAAATAAAAGTCTAACTTTAGAAATTAGCTGCTATATTCTTGATCCGTTACGGTGAGAAAACGAATGACATTTGACATATAATTAAGTAAAATAGTATTTGAAACGCCTGTTCTGCATGAATAGCAAATATTGTAGCTCCTCCACTTCTATTACAACAAGACAAGGCGTTTGCGCCGAAACAGTACCCCAAGCACAAGTTCGATCGTGCAATGGAGCGATGCAGTCATTTATGGGATGGCTCTATCCAGTACCAATTTGCTTCGCTGCATTCAGACTGGACTTCAGACTTTAATGTCTGGAATCCAATGCAGCGATCAGTGCAGGTGGCCGGTATTTTAGCATTCTTCAAGATATATTTCGGAGAGGGGGCTTAAGATCTATTTATATTAGTCTTCGTCATCGTATCGCAAGACATCGCATAGTCCTGCACCGCTGCGTGATTAAAATTCTACAATCTCACATTACGCTTCGCTTCCTGGTTCCTAACACGCACTACCATTTGTTATGCCCTTCCGGCTTCCGTTTTCGCAACTAACTATTACTTGAGAACCTTTAAATCAAGAGTAAATACGCATCTTTTAAGGCGAGCGCGTTCCATGTTAGGCTGCACCTTCATTCACCATTAGGTGTGATCATCGACTGCGATCAGCTAGTCTATGTATATGAAAAAAAGGTGTTCGGGTAATGGATAAACAATAAAGACAGTTGCAAATTCCGGTCAGTCTCGTGTCACCCCTCAGGATCGCTCTCCGTAGTGGCTGCATCAGTATAGGCAGACAGTAGTGCAGCGGACGAGGAGTGGTGTGTGGCACGTGCGTCCTGACGCGCAGGTGCGGCGCGGCAGGCGGCGCGGCGAGCGGCGCGGAGAGCGGCGCGGGGGGCGGGGCGGCGCGGGCGGCGTTCACTAGGCGGGATAGGGGGAGATGCAAGGACTTAAGAAGAATAACAAAACTCGAAGACGCAGTTCCTCTATCAAAAAAACTAAAGTGGAGATGGACAGGACACATGATGCTACATGATTGCTCCGTACGCGAGCAGTCGGGATAATAGCTCGGGAACGACTGAGTTCAAAAAAAGCCTGACGCAAGAATCGGATGTGTATCGAGTAAATACGATCCGATGGTCTGATCAGACAATCGGAAACAAAATCTGACGTGTATTGCCAGGCTTAAAAAAATCTGTACATTATTTTGATGGAAGCCTTTTTGGATCTCTATCCAACTACCTACATTAAAATCATCCTAGTTCTTAAATTCAAATTTAAAAAACCAATTTTGGACACCTTTCAAAATTATCAGTTTTTCTTCAGTTAAATTTTGAAAGGAGTCCAAAATTTTCAGTGAAATATGTCGCTTTATAGATTAATCATGAAAATTATTGTAGAGATTATTGTAAGTATTCATTTCATTTCATTTCATTTCATTTCATAGCCTTTATTGTTGATTACAAAGGAGTTTGGCGGACCCCCATAGTGTTTCTGACCCAGACTTGCGGCCCACGTTCACGAATCAAACTTCTGATACTTGTTCTAGTAAACCAGACTAACAAAAAAGTTAATCATAGTCAATCAAATAAAGTTGGGAGAAAAAAGATATTCAGTAGTGAATTGTTAAAACTGAGGTTATGTTTCCATTTAATATATTTAAGGCAAATTACCACTATAGCTTTGAATCAATCATTAATCTGTGCTTTGAATAATCTAATAGGCACAGAATATTATTGTCTAAATATACATTTATGACAACACGCTTCCTACCAACCTTACCTAAAATGTGTAATTCGTCGCAATTCCTAGTTCCATGGTATTATAGTACTGTCATGTAATTCGGCCAATGGTATTAGCATGGAACTAGGAAAACGACTAAGTGATGGTGGTTGTCATGATGTTCTATTTTTTGGAAAAAGATTATTATAGAGATCCATTACTTCCATCACTTTCGTCTGATGTCATCTTAGCGAGCGATATGTAAGGAACTTTGCTTTAGAACCAATTTGCTTGTAATTACTTTAAGTTCAGAAAGAAATGCTGTGTCTTGTCCAAAATCACGCCAAATTGTTAGTATTAACCATATTATATACACTACAATGCATAACAAACACAAAACGAACGAAAAAATAAAATAAACGCGCAAATTGCATTACAATTAACACGGTAGTAAATATCATTCGTCTATGCAATTAACAAATGAAATGACCACGGACGATGAACATGGAGCTAGGAATTACGTACGACCTTCCTATTTCTATGATCACGAATGACATTTGCATGGAACTAGAAATTAGAAGCAGTGATAGCCTAGTGGTTAGGACTGTGGTCTCCTATTCGGGGGGTCGCAGGTTCGATCCCGGGTACGAACCTCTGACTTCTCCGAGTCAAGTGCGTTTAAGCAATTAAATATCACTTGCTTCAACGGTGAAGGAAAACATCGTGAGGAAATCTGCACACCTGAGTAGTGGTGAATTGAGCGATCTGGATCAAAGAAGATCCATCTCTCTCAATTCACGTTTTCAAAAACTTATAAAAGTCCAGTTTTCATAGTTTTCAAAAACTTATAAAAGTCTGCTTTTCATATTTTACTTCTCAAAACTTGTAAAATCAGTTTTCAACATATCATTTCAAAAAGTTATAAAAGTCTGCTTTTCATATTTTACTTCTCAAGACTTGTAAAATCAGTTTTCAACATATCATTTCAAAAGGTTATAAAAGTCTGGTTTCATATTTTACTTCTCAAAATTTGTAAATCAGTTTTCAACATATCATTTCAAAAATTTATAAAAGTCTGGTTTTCATATTTAATTTCTCATAACTTGTAAAATCAGTTTTCAACATATTATTTTAACATTATGAAAACTAAAAACTTCACAACTCGACTATTTGAGGGGTCTGAGCTTAAGTCTATTTAAGTCAATGTTTTTGAATTTGTGTCTGTTTATCATCATACAAAGAATTTCATAAGCAGGCCCTAGTTTTGTAATTTAAATTGTATCTAATATACGAGTATTATAAACTACATCTATAGACTGGTAAAGGAACGTGATTTGCAGATAAAAAAAAAAGATATGGTTTTACCCAAATGTAAATACTTTGTCACTCTCTATGCAGTTATGTAATAGGTATATTGGTATTTTAATAATACTGTGTGGATAAAACTGCTCTATTCGAAAATCGATTTCTGGTTTACATACAAAACTTTATATGTAACACATAAATCAATTTCGGTTGGTTCCTATAATATCAAGTTATTAGTGTATTTAAAATAAAAACGACACGTAACTTACTAAAGATTTTTATTTTATTAAAATACTGTCAAACCGAATACAAATAATACTTACTTACTGAAATGTTATAAAAATAGCTATTTAATAAAGTAAATAATACAAATTTTAGTTTTACGTTAATCACTCAGTTGTTCTTTCATTTGGGTGATAATTTTAGTGACATCTCTATATATATCATCCCGGAACAAGTTTTGTACTACGTGCTGTATACATAGATTTGCATTATCACTTGCATACTTTATCCTCATTATTTTGCAATTGTTCCACATCGTATATTTGAATTCGAATAATTTTGGTACCTTTTGATGGTATTTTCATATATGAATATAGTGTATTAGCATCCGCTGATCTTTTACTGCTCCTTTCTTCTGGGTTATTTGGTATAAATCTGAATAAGTCTCCAGAGTTAGTGTTACGACCGAGCGGCCCACCCCTCCTATCGCGATCGCACTATGCCTAGAAATTTGCTAAAATTTGCAGAAATCGAATGGTCTTATCGAAAAAATTGCAGAAGCAAAAATAAAAGAGTTATAAGCTCCGAAGCGGGCCGCTCGGTTGAACAACGTTTCTACGGAGCGGCCCACGAGATCTCGAGAACCACACGGTGGAACCTGGTGAGACTTGGCAGAAGCAAAGATCTGAATAGAATCAAGTTTCTGAGTGCAATAGTTTTTTTGTAACGTCGTGTCAAAAATGGGCCGCTCTGAGCACAATCGTTTTCCCCTTATTACTCAGCTGGCTTGTGTGCTACAGAAATGTTTCATTCACCATATTTTAGTAAAAAACGTGCAGATTAACACACAGTTTAAATCAAAAACTAATATGCAAAACTATAATATATTGCCGCTATAACAACAAATAATAAAAATTAAATTAAATTAAAAAAATTAAATTAAAATGGGTAGGTGGGTAGATGGAAATTTTTTAATTTAATTTTTTTAACGGAACCCTAAAAGAGCGAGGCCCGACTCGCACTTGGCCGATTTTTTAATTGTATTTTTCAGCCATGAGCGGAATCGGTGGGGAGAATTCGTCCGTAAAACCTAAGATTTTACGGACAGAACTGCCCCACGCCCGCGTCCAGCCTGCCGCGCCGCCCGCGCCGCACCTCGACCTCTACCCTCCCCCATTAAGAATAATTAATAATTAACAAAACAATTTAGGCATCCAAAAGAAAGCATTAATGAGAAATGTGCAGTATGTTGTGCCAGATCAAGTCAAAGACTTTTACACTTGTCTACTTGTGATAATATTTTATGATTATATTTTATATTAATATTTTATATTAATTTATATTATTATATTTATAATAGAGTACATGGAATTTTTTTTACATCCAGTGCCACAAAAACCACAGTCTTTTTTCAATTAGTATACAATATTAGTACCTTCTTATGAGGCCCATAGTTAGAGACATGGTCGCTAACTATGGGCCTCATAAGAAGGCTCAGGGTCACCCAGCGAGCGATGGAGAGAGCAATGCTCGGTATCTCTCTGCGAGATCAAATCAGGAATGAGGAGATTCGTAGGAGAACCAAAGTCACCGACATAGCTCAGCGTGTCGCGAAATTGAAGTGGAAATGGGCGAGGCACATAGTTCGAAGAACTGATGGTCGTTGGGGTCCCAAGGTGTTGGAATGGCGACCCCGCACCGGGAAACGCAGTGTTGGCAGACCCCCCACCAGGTGGACCGACGACATCAAACGAGTCGCAGGGAGCCGCTGGATTCAAGCGGCGCAAGACCGAAGCCGTTAGTGTTACGACCGAGCGGCCCACCCCTCCTATCGTGATCGCACTATGCCTAGGAATTTGCTAAAATTTGCAGAAATCGAATGGTCTTATCGAAAAAATTGCAGAAGCAAAAATAAAAGAGTTATAAGCTCCGAAGCGGGCCGCTCGGTTGAACAACGTTTCTACGGAGCGGCCCACGAGATCTCGAGAACCACACGGTGGAACCTGGTGAGACTTGGCAGAAGCAAAGATCTGAATAGAATCAAGTTTCTGAGTGCAATAGTTTTTTTGTAACGTCGTGTCAAAAATGGGCCGCTCTGAGCACAATCGTTTTCCCCTTATTACTCAGCTGGCTTGTGTGCTACAGAAATGTTTCATTCACCATATTTTAGCAAAAAACGTGCAGATTAATACACAGTTTAAATCAAAAACTACACACATCAAAAGTGTCTAGGGATCAAGCATTTTTATGCGGATTTCTTGAGATTGAGATGTGGCTTTGTAATAAATTTATGATTTTATAAATTTATATGGATCCTTTTTGGTGCATTTCATAATTTGAATCAGGAACTGTCAATCAAATTCAAGTAAAAGATGAAAATCAGCTGTGTAGCGTGGCTCATTATAAAAAACTACGGCCCAGACACGGCTTGCATAGAAAACGAAACATTGCGTCAACCGCTTTCTAATTTACGACCATTGTTTAAAGTGGATACAACGTTGCATAATGGGATACGCCGGGTCTCCAAGGAACAAACCCGCAAAAACAAAGTCGCCTTCCAAAAAAATCCTGTGGACACATATGGCGACAAACAGACGCCCGCGTTCTCCGAACGATGGGAAAAATTCTACCCCTACCCAAAATAAGCACGTTGGGATACAGTATAAAACCCGTAGGCAACTCTTCAGAGCATGCAGTACGCAACTCCTACCTGGTATAGTGCCATCCTTACCAGACGAGGGAGTAGTACTCAGCACCCACCTGGTATAGTGCCATCCTTGCCAGACGAGGGAGCAGTACTCAGCACCCACCTGGTATAGTGCCATCCTTACCAGACGAGGGACCAGTACTCAGCACCCACCTGGTATAGTGCCATCCTTGCCAGAAGGGGGTCTCCGGCTCTCAGAGCAAGAAGTACTCATCAAACTCCTATATGGTATAGTGCCAACCTTACCAAGGAGGAATCATCATATCCCTTCAGAGGGCAAGAAGTAAACACCCTCGTGAGAAGACCAACCCGTACCAGAGGAGGCAGCCACCCGGCTAGCACACGAGGCGAGCAAGAGCCACTTCAGAGGACCCCGCTGCCACGTGTGAAAGTAAAAGTGAAACCAATAAGACTTTTAGTCGTGACATTTACATGTAGAAAGTGAAACCAATAGGACTTTTGGTAGCAAGTGAAACCAATAAGACTTTTAATGAATTAGTGATCTCTACATTGTAATTGTATATGTAAAACCTCTGTAGCTAAACTGTGTGTGAATAAACCATCTGCATTTTGTGACCGATCCGTCTTTCATCTGTCTCGCCTGGCGTCACCCTCACCGGCTCTACCCATTGAGAGCACAGTTCTACAGCTGTCAATATTTTCCCTATAAAAACATACAACGCATTGAAGACATTATTAGTGCTACTGTTTCCCTACTACTGATTAAAACCAACGTTATTATGGAGCGGCGACGTCATTTAAGCAGGGAAGAAATGCTCAGAGCCGTGGGAATGATAGAAGCTGGTTCCCGGCAACGTACTGTGGCTTTAGCTCTGAATACAAGTCAGAGTGTTATCAGTCGACTTTGGACACGTTACCGAAGCACTGGTACCGTGGCTGAGCGCCATGGAGGACGGTATCGCTGCACCACACGGAGACAAGACCGATACATTCAAATCTTAACTCGAAGAGCTCCAACAATAACCGCCATGATGTTAGCCGTGAGGCTTCATCACTCTTCAGGGAACTTAATTAGCGACCAAACAGTCAGAAACCGCTTGCATGAAGTGAACCTTCATTCCCGAAGACCGCTACGGGTACCACCTATAGCAATGCACAATCGTAGGATTCGATATCAATGGGCTCTTGAACACAGAAATTGGGCAGAAGAACAATGGCGTTTCGTGTGCTTTTCTGATGAGTCTCGTTTTGGTATGAGACCGGATACAAGACGTATACGACACTGGAGAACCCCTGGACGCCAACAGCGATTAAAATCCTGCCAGGAAGTCCATCCTTATAGTGGTGGAACCATCATGGTATGGGCGGGTATTTGGATCGGCGGAAGAACTGAGTTGATTTGGATCAGAGGCAACCTCAACGCTCAAATTTATGCTGAGACGATTGTATCAGACGTCATCGTTCCTCTACAAGTGCAAATCGGTCCCTTATTTCAGTTAATGCATGATAATGCACGACCGCACACCGCAAGAGTTGTAAGACAGACTCTCGCCGCAGCTAACATCAATGTCCTGCCCTGGCCTGCTCAGTCGCCAGACTTGAACCCGATTGAGCATGCATGGGATATGCTACAGAGAAGAGCTCTGCCGAATATGGAGGGTATCCAGTGGCAAGAAGACCTTTTTTTGTTGTTGCAACGAACATGGGCGGCCATTCCACAGCGTGATTTGGATGAACTCATTTTGAGTATGCCAAACCGATGTTCTTGTGTTGTTAGTGTTCGCGGTAGAAACACGGATTATTAATTGTTTAAGTTACCCAATAAAATTTTAAAGAAAACTGTTATTTTAGTCTTTTTTTCGAACTTTAATGTTAGTGGTTCAAATGTCAAAAATCCCTTTATTAGGAAAATGGCAAATTTCTTTATTAATGCAAAGGTGACTTGGTTTATCGTTACTGTGACAAACGAAAACACTTTATTTGATGAATCCTTAAAGAAAATTTTAATTAATATCAATCAGGAGAAAAGTTATTGCAAAAATATATGTTGATCCCTAGACACTTTTGATGTGTGTAATATGCAAAACTTTAAAAGTTATCGGCTCCGAAGTATTTCTTCAAAACGATTCGTAGGAGCGGCCCCATATTTTAGCACTTATCTCTCTTAACCGACTTCAAAAAAGGAGGAGGTTCTCAATTCGAATTTTTTTGTATATTTGTTACGCAATTATTCCGCCAAATAATGAATGGAATTTGATATTTTTTTTTGTTTAGTAGGGCATACTTCAGAGGTGGTTCCCATATAAATTGTTGTTGATATAATAATAATAAATAATAATAATAATAAATAATAATAATAATAATAATCGCCGCGTGGCACCGGCAGAATAGAATGTTGCCACCCCTTCCTATCCCATGGGTGTCGTAAGAGGCGACTAAGGGAACTGGGGAACCAAATGACATCTAGGTTCCCCCAAACCGAGCGAGCTGGCTCTAAAACAGCCTCCTTGGGGACCTGAGTGGACCCCGAGTGACGTAACTGCCACTCACCCCCCACCCCCCTTTTATGATGATGGAAAATAATGAGAATGCGCGAATAGGGCCGCTGCCTGGGGGGCGCCAGGGCGCGTCTGGGACTGGCGCTGGACGTGACAGCATGCGGACCGCCAGTCACACCAGCCGGCCGCCACTACCATCTCGGCGGCCGGCCAATCCATCATCCCCACCAGAGGGCTTGGCACCGACAGGGTCCTCAAGGACCCAATCTTCGGAGCCCGCCGCTGGTGGAGTGCGCCGCATGAGATGGACATCTCAAATGAACGAGAATGTCATGCGTGCGTACTACAGGGCGACGGGAGGGGAAACCGGACGGACTGGCTACCGAGCGGCAATGTACCGCGAGTTCTTGCTGCTTGAGCCGAACCTCACTGTCACGGAACAAAACCTGGCAGACCGGGCTCGGTATATTCAGCGCTCGAACATCTTTAGCGCTACCGAGCTCGAACGGTTACGACGTGAGGCTGTTCCCGAGGTGACAACCCCAACCACAGAGCAAATTGTCTCTCTGGCGGAACCTGTCCGCGAAGAGACCGACGCTATCGCGCAAGATTTGCCTGTGGAGGAGGACACGGAGGAAACAGTCTCCCTTGACATAGAGCGGATGAGAAGGATTTTAGAAGAGGCGATTTCGGAGATCCGGAGTGCTCCTCTAGAGATCCGTCCGCGGCTCTCCCGACTCACATTAAATGTAGCGACGCGGGATGTCATTGAGGCCATAAACCAAATGCTGCCTCAATACCTTGAGCGCAGCACTGGCCTGGATGATACGGCTTCTATTCTCTTTGGTGCGGCCTTAGCTGTTCACCGTTTCATGGGTGTCAAGACCCAGGAACGTGGACGTGCTACTCTAAGGCGCAGCACGGAACCAGCCTGGAAAAGGAGAATAGAACAACGTATCACCCTGGCCAGAGCTCTCATTGGCAGACTGCAGAGTTTCAGATCGGGCAACACTAGGCCAAGGATTGTGCGCTCCGTTAGAATAGCCTTCAATGGGCTCGGGGTGCGGCTAGATCAGCCCGATATAGCCCAAAAACTAACGGAGCGCATCGACGACCTGAAGCAGAAAATCGCTGCATGGGGGAACCGCATCCGACGATACTCGGAAAGAGCCGAGCGCTTTCAGCAAAATCGCCTCTTCTCGAGTGATCAGAAAAGGTTCTATAAAAAACTGGAGTGCTCAGCAGTCTGTTCTACCTCTCAGCGGCCGAGCCCGGCTGACCTCGTCGCCTTTTGGCGAAGTATATGGTCAAGAGAGGTGGAGCATGAGGAGGGCCCTTGGATTGCGGCGGTAGAGGAAGCATGTGCCTCAATAGAGCCGATGAACCCCGTCACCATCTCTTCGGAGGATGTAGCTTGGTGCGGTGCGCCGGGCCCCGAACTGGAAAAGTCCGGGACCCGATGGGCTGCATCACTACTGGTTGAAGGGTTTTTCGCTCTGCCATGCTACTTTGGCTCGACAATTCCAAGATGCTCTCGAGCAAAGGGCACTCCCGAGCCTTTTCACCACCGGGATCACTCATTTAGCTCCTAAGTCAACTGATACCGCTGACCCAGCTAAGTACCGCCCCATCACATGTCTTACTACCATCTATAAGACATTGACATCCGTTCTGAGCCTTAAGATTTCCCGTCACGTAGACGAGAACAACATCATGTCTGAGGCTCAGAACGGATGTCGGGGCGGTGGTCGTGGTACTAAGGAGCTCCTTCTCATAGACTCCGTCGCGGGCCAACTGGTCAAACGCAATCGCCGGAATTTCTCTGCCGCCTGGATTGACTATAAGAAGGCATTCGACTCGGTGCCCCATTCATGGCTCTTGAGGGTCCTTGAGCTGTACAAAGTCGATAGTACAGTTCGAGACTTCCTCGGAGAGTGTATGGGGCAATGGAGTACGATCCTTTGTCTCCATGGCGAGCGGTTGGCGGCTGCGGGTGACCGGATCAAGATACGGCGGGGTATCTTCCAGGGCGATTGTCTGAGTCCATTATGGTTTTGTCTGTCGCTGAACCCTCTCAGCTCTTTGCTGGAGAGATCAGGGACAGGCTTTCAGTTTCGGAGAGGAGGGACAAAAGTGCCTCACCTTCTCTACATGGATGACCTCAAGCTGCTAGCACCCAATGCCACCCGCCTGAGGGAGTTGCTGAATATCACCACTGAGTTCAGTAACTCCATCAGGATGGAGCTTGGACTAGACAAGTGTGCGGTCTTTCATGTGGAGAGGGGACAGGTTACTCATTCGGCCGAGATCAATCTCGAGCCATCCAACATCAGGACCCTCTCTGAAGCTGAGTCATACCGGTATCTGGGTATGTCACAATCCGTGGGGGTAAAGGAGGTGGACGTGAAACAGTCAGTTTGCGAGGTCTTTTTTGGCCGCCTGACAAAAGTTTGTAAAAGCTATTTGTCGGGCGCCAATAAGGTCCGAGCATATAACGGCTGGGTCATGCCCGTTCTCATGTACACCTTTGGCGTACTCAGATGGACTCAGACCGAACTAGACGCACTGGATAGAAAAGTCCGCACGACTATGACTCTCTACCGCATGCACCACCCCAAATCGTCTGTTATGAGGTTGTATATACCCCGAAAATGTGGTGGTCGAGGCGTATTAAGCGTCAAGACCATGCATAATCGGGAGATATCCAGCCTCAGAACCTACTTTGAGACAAAGAGGGAGTGCCCAATGCATAGAGACGTCATAGAATGTGATAAAGGACTCACTCCCCTATCTTTGGCCAAACTCGAGTGGCAGAAACCGATTGTACTAAGCACCTCTGACCGGGAGGCCGTATGGAAGGAGAGGGAGTTGCATGGACGCTTTTTTAAAGCTCTTAATGAGCCTCACGTAGACAAAAATGCGTCCGTGCAATGGCTGGGCTTCGGTGACCTCTTTGGGGAAACCGAAGGTTTTGTGTGTGCAATACAAGATCAGGTGGTTAAGACGCGGAACTACCGAAAGTACATCCTGAAGGATGGCACTCACGACATCTGTCGAGCGTGTCGCCATCCCGGTGAGTCACTCAGGCATGTGCTCTCGGGATGTTCGGCTCTTGCTAACACTGAGTATCTGCACAGACACAACCAAGCGGCCAAAATCCTTCACCAAGAGCTTGCTCTGAAGTACGGTCTCCTGGATGAGAGAGTGCCGTACTATAGGTACACACCGGTGCCGGTACTTGAGCGTGACGGAGTCCGGCTCTATTGGGACCGGTCCATCATCACGGACAGGACGATTCTGGCGAATAAGCCTGACATCGTGCTGATGGACCGGGCACAGTCGAGGGTGTTATTAGTGGACATCACCATCCCACATGACGAGAACCTCGTGAGAGCGGAGACAGAGAAAAAACGAAAGTATCTAGATCTGGCTCACGAGGTTACTGGCATGTGGAGTCCACTGAAACCATCCCAATCGTCATTTCTGCGAATGGGTTGATCCCAGTCAGCCTCGCTCACCATCTGAGGCGGCTGGGGTTCCGTGGCAGTTCGCTCGCGGCCAAGATGCAGAAAGCGGTGTTGCTGGACTCGGCTAGGATGGTCCGTCGGTTTCTCAGCCTGTCGCCCTGACCCCCGGCCGTCTGGTCTCCCCTGCCGGGGCGTAATCCTCCGCCCGCTACAAGTATTTATTTATGTAATCTATGTGTAAGTTTATTTATCTGTGTGTATATATTTATGTTTATAATACTTTTTGGCCCTATATCTATTTATTTTGTATGCGGGTGTGAGAGTCATAATATATAGACAATAATAATAAGAAGTTTATTTTTTCAAATTACAACTTAAGCTTAACAATGTAATGAATTAAAGTATAATATACAATATAATGAATTAAAGTTGTAAAAATTGTCTACATTTACGAAAACTTTGTGCACCTGTTCTCCGAACTATAACCTATGGCTGAGGTACAGATACACTTACTCCTAAGGTAAATTAGGTACATTAATACATTAAGAAAAACTACTGTCCCTAAACTAGGTAAAAGCCTGTATTTTAGGCGACAGCACTCTCCTTAAATTTTATTGACCTGTGTGTGTGTGTGTGTGTGTGTGTGTGTGTGTGTGTGTATGTGTGTGTGTGTGTGTGTGTGTGTGTGTGTGTGTGTGTGTGTGTGTGTGTGTGTGTGTGTGTGTGTGTGTGTGTGTGTACGTAGTATGTTTGAAATATTATTTTATTTTGTCAATAATAATGTTAAAAATAATGTTAGATGTTACTCCATAACTACGTCAAATCTGAACCGATTTCAATTTTTTTTTGAAAGAACGCAAGGTTGGGCCTATTTAAAAGGTGAAGAGAAGGTGATTCATATCTTCGGTAATGGAGGAAGGAACTCAATGATTAAGAGCAAATTGCTCGCGATCAGAGATATACACTAAAAAGCTTAAAATAATAATGTAAAAAAAAAAATATCTTTAAAAAACCGACTTCATACGCCGATCGGGCAAAGTTGGGCTAGCGTCGCGCATTGGTTTCATCATTTATATTTAGGCCCGCCCGACTTCAACATACATGTACAAATTAAAATTGTTTTATACTTTGTAGTGGCGTTTAAAGTTGGTTTTATAGAAAGAATTTTTATCATTATTTGATAATCCCACAGACGATCTAAGTTCGTATTTATATATCTAGTCATATTTTACTTAAAGCTTATAAATTAGTCGTTCACCCCTTCCTATTCTATCGTGATTTTAATTCTATGGGATCAATTTATAATGCAGTTCATGAAAAAGGTCTCTAAACGAATAGTAAGTAGGAAGATTAATTTTCAATATTTTCCCCAAATTATTTCATGTACGATTAAGTAGCAACATTTTCAGATCGACAGTTTTCTTAAGTTTTCTGCATAAGTATTGCATTATTTGGATAAAATAATACATGAGAAGTAAATAAATGTTATCCTTTAGTAAACTGGACTTTTTAAATATTTTTTCAGAATAAAATACTCTCATATTCGGCATTTATAGCGGAGCTCATTCCCCGCTAACCATACGTAGTTGACAGGCGCGTGACTCGAGTCAAACAGTTTTATATAACGGGTATGACCACTGGTCATACCCAACTTACAGAGGGGTACGCGCGTCAATTCTTCTCCTGTGTTGGTTTATTACTCAAAGATTACTCCTAGCGGAGGCTGTACAGCAAGTCTCCACACCATCTAGCATTGATGCACGACCGTCTTGACGTACGTCAAAGCTATTCACTATCCATCGGCGACGTACGTCGCGACTCAGTAAGTGGTGGGGGAAATCTGCTGGATGGAAAACGGCTCGTGCACGTCCAGCAAACTGTTAATAATAATTATTGACCTATAGGCAGCCCGCACACAGTCAATATTATTGTCAATATTTACGAATATTGACAATATTATTGACTGTGTGCGGGGTTTGATCAATATTATTGTCGAAGTCCGGAAATTTCGTCAATATCGGGGGGAGGCAGGGATATTGACAATAATATTGACAGTGTGCGGGCGCGCGTCAATATTTTAGTTGAAAAAAGATTTCAAGGCAGGAGGACGTGCGCTTGCAACCAAAAATGGAGGACATCCCCAGTGCAACTTGCAATGAAAAAGAATATTTTATAGAATTTATTAGAATGTGGGAGACGTAACGATTTTCGCATCAGTATATCTTGTTTTTTTAAGTAAGGGGTTACTAAAGATAGTATTTTTTGAAAGCCTTTACCTTTACCTTTTATTCTCATGTAATTTTTAAAATCATCTTTTTCTGTATTTCGAAGTTCTTTTATTAGATTTAAATGATTTAATTCCACTTTTCCACTTTGTCATCCAGTATTTAAGCCATCGTTTCTTTCTTTTTTAGGGTTCCGTACCAAAATGGTAAAAATGGAACCCTTATGGTGAGACTTTCTCCGTCCGTCCGTCTGTCACAGTCGATTATTTCAGTAACTATTAAAGCTATCGACATGAAATTGGCCATTGTATATAATAATATATAATATAAAATATATAATATATTGGGCATTGTATATAATAATATATAATATATAATATATAATATATAATATATAATAATGTAGTGGCCCAACATCATTGGAATGAAGAAAAATCGAAAATTATTTTTAGGGTTCCGTACCCAAAGGGTACCAACGGAACCCTATTACTAAGCCTACGCTGTCCGTCCGTCCGTCCGTCCGTCCGTCTGTCAGCGGGCTGTATCTCGTAAACCGTAATAGATACAGATGAAATTTTCACATATTATGTACCTATTTCTATTACCGCTATAACAACAAATAATAAAAATTAAATTAAATTAAAAAAATTAAATTAGAATATTTCCATGGGTACATGGATATATAATAATTTAATTTTTTTTAACGGAACCCTAAAAGAGCGAGGCCCAACTCGCACTTGGCCAATTTTTAGTTTTATTAAAAAAGGGGGAAAATCGGGGGTCAATAGAGGTTTATGTATATTTTACAGGAAAAATAAAAGCAACGCGAAAATTATTTTAGTTTGATTAAAAAAGGGGGAAAATCGGGGGTTTGAAATTTCATCCATTTTAGCACACGTGCACGCAAATCAAGCTGTCAATAATATTGACGAAAATATTGACAATATTTTCGTCAATATTTAGACCCCGCACACTACGCAAATAATATTGTCAATATTTCTAACAAAAAAGTGATTCAGTAAGGCGTAGAAGCTTGATTTGCGTGCACGTGTGCTAAAATGGATACAAAGAAAAAAACCTCCGCATTGGTTATTGCATTAACTTTATTGAATAAAAAAAGAAAGAAACGATGGCTTAAATACTGGATGACAAAAAAAGTGGAATTAAATCATTTAAATCTAATAAATGAACTTCGAAATACAGAAAAAGACGATTTTTATAAATTAATTAATTAATATTAATTTAATTTAATTTTTATTATTTGTTGTTATAGCGGCAATAGAAATACATAATATGTGAAAATTTCATCTGTCTATCTATTACGGTTTACGAGATACAGCCCGCTGACAGACGGACGGACGGACGGACGGACGGACGGACGGACAGCGTAGGCTTAGTAATAGGGTTCCGTTGGTACCCTTTGGGTACGGAACCCTAAAAATAATTTTCGATTTTTCTTTATTCCAATGATGTTGGGCCACTCACTATTATACATTATTATATACAATGCCAAATATATTATATATTTTATATTATATATTATTATATACAATGCCCAATTTCATTAGTTACTGAAATAATCGACTGTGACAGACGGACGGACGGACGGACGGACGGACGGAGAAAGTCTCACCATAAGGGCTCCACTTTCACCATTTTGGTACGGAACCCTAAAAAAGAAAGAAACGATGGCTTAAATACTGGATGACAAAGTGGAAAAGTGGAATTAATTCATTTAAATCTAATAAAAGAACTTCGAAATACAGAAAAAGATGATTTTAAAAATTACATGAGAATAAAAGGTAGTAGCTTTCAAAAAATACTATCTTTAGTAACCCCTTACTTAAAAAAACAAGATACACTGATGCGAAAATCGTTACGTCTCCCACATTCTAATAAATTCTATTAAATATTCTTTTTCATTGCTTGTTGCGCTGGGGATTTCCTCCATTTTTGGTTGCGAGCGCACGTCCTCCTGCCTTGAAATCTTTTTTCAACTAAAATATTGACGCGCGCCCGCACACTGACAATATTATTGTCAATATCCCTGCCTCCCCCCGATATTGACGAAATTTCCGGACTTCGACAATAATATTGATCAAACCCCGCACACAGTCAATAATATTGTCAATATTCGTAAATATTGACAATAATATTGACTGTGTGCGGGCTGCCATACACTGTCGTTTTTGATCGTGCATCGTGCATGACCTTGGCGGGACGTACAGCAAGATGGATAATGAATAGGGTGTTTTAGGCGCGTTATTGGTCCCGTGGTTCAATTGTCAAAGGATCAGACAATCGGAAACAAAATCTAACGTGTATTGCCAGGCTTAAAAAAAATCTGTAAATTATTTTGATGGAAGCCTTTTTGGATCTCCAACTACATTAAAATCACCTATATAGTTCTTAAATTCAAATTTAAAAAAAAATTTTGGACACCTTTCAAAATTATCAGTTTTTCTTGTTTTTCAGGTTTGTTTTTCTAAAATTTTACGCAAATGACGAGATTAATTTTAATGTTCAAAATTTTGGTTGAAATACTAGTAAGTATTCATTTAATTTCATTTCATAGCCTTTATTGCTGATTACAAAATTTACATAAATAATTCGGGAAGCTCCGAGATGTCTTCTCGTCCAAAATCCCTCAGTGCCTGAAGACTAGTCTTCGGACAGTGCGTGTTGCCAGTGATGATTTATGGATCCGAGACATGGTCGCTAACTATGGGCCTCATAAGAAGGCTCAGGGTCACTCAGCGAGCGATGAAGAGATCTATGCTCGGTATATCCCTGCGAGATCAAATCAGAAATGAGGAGATTCGTAGGAGAACCAAAGTCACCGACATAGCTCAGCGTGTCGCGAAACTGAAGTGGAAATGGGCGGGGCACATAGTTCGAAGAGCTGATGGTCGTTGGGGTCCCAAGGTGTTGGAGTGGCGACCCCGCACCGGGAAACGCAGTGTTGGCAGGCCCCCCACCAGGCGTACCGACGACATCAAACGAGTCGCAAGGAGCCGCTGGATTCAAGCGGCGCAAGACCGAAGCCTGTGGAAGTCCATGCAGGAGACCTTTGTCCAGCAATGGACGTCTATAGGTTGATAAAGAAGAAGAAGAAGACAAATCTTCAAAAACATTATGGACTCTCTGGTGGGCAGGTGTCCTCACGATGTTTTCCTTTTACCTAATTATAATTTGTAATTTGAAACTTCCTTAATATTACCTATATTAAATACTTAAAACCGCTGTAGCGACATTATATTTTTATACTTTACACCAAACCTTATTTAAACTTTTAAACCATACCGAGCAGGCCAAAGAAGTGGTCGAGGCGCCTGCCGCCGAGGCGCCGCGGCCGGCGAGGTGCGGCCGGCCGCGCCAGAGAATGCGGGCTCGTTCAAGATCGCGGACTCCACCTGTCCACGTCACATGGCGTGACGTGGACAGGCGGGGCAGAAGGTAAAAAAGTTTTGGATACATTTCATCATCATTCATTAGCACCCATCAACGGCTCACTACTGTGCGCAGGTCTCCTCTCAGAGAAGGGTTATAGGCCATAGTCCACCACGCTGGCCCAATGCGAATTGGTGGACTTCACACACCTTCGAGAACATTATGAAGAACTCTCAGGTGTGCAGGTTTCCTCACGATGTTTTCCTTCACCGTTGAAGCAAGTGATAGAATAGAATAGAATAGAAAATACTTTATTGCACAACAAGAAATAATGGTTAAAATACAACAAAAGAAAATAAGTACAAGGTGCAAAGGCGGCCTTATTGCAAAAGCAATCTCTTCCAGGCAACCCTTGTCTGGAGAGGAAAACACCAAAGAAAATGGGATAGTGCAAGCTAAGATCGAGGAAAGTTGTAAACATTATAGACTATTATTATTATTATTATAGACTATAGTAAAATAAATAATATGACATAATATAATACAATACATAAATATAACATTACATGTATATCATACATAACAAAAAAAAATATATGAAATAAAGTAAATATATAAATATATATATAATGTAAATATATATATAAATATATATATACATAAATATCCACTATATACACTTATGGTTTCATAGAAAGAAAATGACTTTTCAGACGCTGTTTGAAGATAGGGAGTGATTTGGAGTGTCTTATTTCGAAGGGGAGGGAGTTCCATAGTAAGGTAGCCTTATAGGTAAAGGACTGACCATAGGAGCGGGCATAACAGGTGTTAAAGGTGAGGCGATTATCGTTGTGCGATCTTAAATAGCGGCCAGGTGCATTAACACTGTTGAGGAAAGAAAAGCGTTCTTTAAGATAAGAAGGAGTAGCGGGATTAAAAAGAATGGAATAGAGAAGAGTAAGGATGTGCATGTCACGACGCTGCCTTATCGGAAGCCACTCAAGCTGGGCACGGTAGCAGGATACATGATCAAACTTGCGCAGACCAAAGATGAACCTGATGCAAAGGTTTTGTAACCGCTCCAGCTTGTTAAGTTGTTCTTCCGTTAAGTCAGGGTAACAGCAGTCAGCATAATCGAGTAACGGTAATAGAAGGGAATTAGCTAGAGAAGTTTTAGTTTTAATTGGTAAAAGGTTTTTCCAACGCTTTAGCGAACCAATTGTTGCAAATATTTTGCGGCTCACTTCCGACACTTGTGGGATCCAGGAGAGAGTGTTATCGATTAGGAGGCCAAGATTTTTAACAGTACCGCTAAGTACCAAATGACCCGCCTCAAGTCGAATGGGGGGCAAAGCGTTGGTATCCACCTTAACCAATTGCTTGGGACTGCCAATCAAAGCTACCTGGGATTTACCAGCGTTAATGCTAAGCCCATAGGATTTACTCCATTCACAGATCCTTTGTAGTTCAGTATTTAACCTGTGAATGGCCGAGTTGATGTCATGGGCAGGAGCAGCAACGTAAACTTGTAAGTCATCAGCATATAGATGAAATGATGATGAGAGAAGTTGAGTGACAGTATTAATAAATATTGCGAAGAGGAGAGGAGAAAGGACACCACCTTGTGGGACGCCAGCTGCAAGTGATAGTGGAGAAGAGAATTTATTATTGAGAGTCACACACTGCCGGCGGTCACACAGATAGCTAGCAAACCAAGAAATAGTGTTAGAGGAAATATTAAAGGATTCTAGGACAGCTAGCAATAAATCAAAGTCAACAGTGTTAAATGCATTACTGAAGTCAAGTAAAGCAATGACAGAAACAAGTTGTTGGCCCATATTGTCACGGAGATCATCACAAACTTTGACGAGAGCCGTGGTAGTACTATGCCCTTTCCGAAAGCCAGATTGGAACGGACTAAGGATGTTATTCTTAGTTAAGTAAAGGTTAAGTTGCTGGCAGGCAATACGCTCGAGAACTTTAGAAAGGAAGGGTAGAATGGAAATAGGGCGATAGTTAGTATAAGAAGTTGGATTTTTAATCTTTGGAATAGGGATAACGTGAGCGTTCCGCCAGGCACTGGGAAATTTATTGGAAGCGAAGGAAAAATTGAAGATATGGGTGAGAATAGGCAAGACATTATCAAGAAGAAGTAAAATCATCTTGCGATTTAAACCATCACACCCCACAGCGTCCGACTTGATCGCGAGAATATGTTTCTTTATGTCATCTTTGGAAACAGGATCAAATCGAAACTGTGAGCAAGATAAGGTAGGTAGTGATCTAAGATGATTTAGTGTCGAGGCTTTTGCTTGACTGTCAATGGGAGTGATTGAGGTGAAATGTTTGTTGAGTGCATCAAGATCGAGATTGTCTGGAGTAACTCGTTGTTGACGCCCAATCCCAAGAGTCTCCAAAAATTTCCAAGTCCTTTCAGGGCTTTTTTCAATAGATGAAAAAATAAAATTCCTTTGGGCTTCTCTGCAGACCTTGTTACAGTGATTACGCAATGATTTATATTTATTACGATTATTGTCAGTTGGACGTAACTTATATTTTGATTTAGCAGCATTCCGCTTGGCCATCAAGGTTCTAATGTCCTGCGTCAGCCAAGGGGCTGGTAAATGTTTGAGTTTCATTGGGCGAAGCGGAGCGTGCTTATCAAACAGATCTGTCAGGAAAGAGTTGAATAACTCGACTTTTTCATCAACTGTTTCTGCCTGAATTATAGTGCCCCAGTCAATATTGTTGAGGTCAGACATGAAATTAATATTATCGAAATTCTTAAAGCTACGACGCATAACTATGGTTGGCTTGGCCTTAGGGGGACGGATTTTAAATGAAAGGTAAATGAGGTCGTGGTAAGAAAAGGCCTCAGCGGGGTGTTGACCATGGATTTCCACAAGATCGACGGAGGAGGTTATCATTAAATCTAACTGAGAAGGAGCACAATTTGGAAAAAAGTGTGTGGCATTAGTGGGAAGCAAAGTAAGGTTAGAGCTCTCAACAATATTGACAAGGCGTCTAGAACGATAATCGTTTTTTATTATACAAGTATTGAAATCGCCCATAAGGATGGTATGGTCAACAGATGTTACATACTGTTCCAACAGATTTTCGAAGGTTTGGAAGTAATCGATATGGAGCGAAGGACTATAAAATACGCCAAGGAGTAATTTAGTACTACCAAACAAAACCTCAAGAAGAATGTGCTCGACCGAATCGGAGTATAGCGAAGGGGATTTGTTTAAAATCGTGAAGGGAATCTGCCTACGAAGGTATATCGCAACACCGCCTCCACCTTTGCCCGTGCGATCATTACGAATTAAGTGGAAATTGGGTAAGGAATAAGAAGAAGAAGGTAAACACGGTTTAAGAAAGGATTCTGAAACTAAGATGGCATGAATATTATTATTATCAAAGGAATCAAGTAAGTCTAGATAGTGTGATGGAATGCTCTGGGCATTGATGTGAATAACATTGAAGTTTTTGGGAAAAGGGGAAAAGGTCAAGTCCAGGAAGGATTTAAGTGGCTGGGAGAAGCTGTGAAAACTATCTGAAGACGCCGAGTAAAAAGTAAGATTATCGTCTGAATTATCATTATTGTTATCACTAATATCCATTTAATACAAATTAAACAAATATAATAAAAATATATATAGTAGCAATATATATATGCTTATAAGAATAAAAATATTGTATAAATAAATTAATAGTAAAAGATACTAATGTGTATCAATGATACATACATACAGGTTCTTTTACCCACCAGTAAGGTAAGAAGAGATTGCTTTAAAATAATAACATATATCAAGGAAAATTTACTTAAACAATAATAAAATTAAAATTAAATATCACTCAAACAACCAATACCTAATTAAACAGAATGCCTATTCTAAGAAAGTAATATCTATGGTGCAAAATACATTATATATACACTGGCTGATTCAATTTCAAGTTCAATCTGTAGTATATAGTAATAAACAGAATGCTTATTCTAAGAAAGTAATATCTATGGTGCAAAATGCATTATATATACACTGGCTGATTCAATTTTAAGTTCAATCTGTAGTATATTATAGTAATAAACAGAATGCCTATTCTAAGAAAGTAATATCTATGGTGCAAGATGCGTAACTGGCTGATTCAATGTCAAGTTCAATCTGTAGTAGACTGACATTGACAAGTGTCAAATGCGTAGAATGAGCCATGTATAAAATTGACAAAATATATCAATTAATCAAGCCATAGAAAGATGTGGGTAACTATACGTCAATATTACGTACGTCAATGATTCAAAACAGTAGTTGTTTACATACCCGCCATAAACTAAGTGGAAAAAACAAAGGTTATACCTATTACTTAACTAAATAAAAGGGGTATAAACACCGACAAAAAACTTATTTTAGGCAATCTGTGTATCATATATGATCAATAAACAAAGCCTATCTCCTGGCAGACCTCTTGCTGCGCGCTGATCCGCCTTTAGGAGTAGCCGGGGCAGTCGTCGGAGCATTATTTGATGTCAGCGGGGCAGTGGTCACCGTCGCAATGGAGTCGAGCTCGGCAACCGATCGGATAAGTTTCCGTGTACCATCTTGTCCAACTACAAAGATATGCCCATCTTTGGTCCAGCACCTAGTGACGCCAAAGCGCTGGCGAGCGGCTACAAATACGCCATGTCGTTCCTTAGTAAGAAACTCTGACAGAGTTATGCCCGAGTTCCTTAAGCCGGTCTTTGCGTACCATACTTTATTCCTGAGTGATAAATCTCTAAACTTGATGAGCACAGCTCTTGGCTTATCTGCTTTAAAACGTCCTAGGCGATGGCAGCGACTCAAACACTCCGAATTAATTGGCAACTTGAGGTGATCAGCGAGTGCTTTTGTGGCAACAGCATCTAAGGTCTCATCTTTGCTCTCGGGAATGCCATGGACCAAAAGAATTTTACGTCTACTTCTCATTTCTAAGTCATCATTTGATCTGAAAAGTAGTTGGACTTGCATATGCAAACCTTCCAGCGCCGCCATCACAAAACTCCTGAACGCACTGAACTGTGCTGCGATGTCGTAAGTTGGACTGGTACTCGTAGTTGAGATGGACCCCTTGATGGTTTGTTGGAATTCTTCCATCTTAGCGTTAAAATGTGCGCTAAGCTCAGTAATTGACTGTTTAATTGAATCCATTGTGAAGTGAAGTGCTTGATTTTAACAGTGACTTGGCGAAAACACAAACTTGTGCAAAATCACAGGAATATTGTTTATGAAATTACTGGTAGGTAAAAGAACACTTATTTAACACATAGCAATGAAGTAATTATATAATAAATACTTTTAAATATAATTAAGAATGACGAGAACACAAGAACAGCTGCTTATGTTTTTAGCACCTACCCACAAATCGATATTTAATTGCTTAAACGCACTTGACTCCGAAAAGTCAGAGGTGCGTACCCGGGATCGAACCTGCGACCCCCCGAATAGGAGACCACCTAACCACCAGGCTATCACTGCTTAATTTGGATACATGACATAAATATATTATCTGTATATTGTATACACACAGACTACTATATTGTGTGTTGTACTATATTGTGAGTGTACACACACACACACACACACACACACACGCACACGCACACGTTACGTGTTAATATACATTCATTATTAATTGTATTTTTCAGCCATGAGCGGAATCGGTGGGGAGAATTCGTCCGTAAAACCTAAGATTTTACGGACAGAACTGCCCCACGCCCGCGTCCAGCCTGCCGCGCCGCCCGCGCCGCACCTCGACCTCTACCCTCCCCCATTAAGAATAATTAATAATTAACAAAACAATTTAGGCATCCAAAAGAAATGTGCAATATGTTGTGCCAGATTCTTGGATGTAAAGTGGAGATTCATCCTCTGAGATCATCAAAGCTCATACCGTAGTGCAAAAGATGTCAAACGTATGGACACACCCAGAAGTATTGCTCCAGAGAGCCAAGATGTGTTAAATGCACTGGAAAACATCTTAGTATTGAATGCAAAAAACCAGCTAAACAGAAACCCAAATGCGTACACTGTGGGGAGGCTCATCCGGCTAATTATAGAGGTTTAATAGTAGCCAAAGAAATGCAAAAAACCATCTGCTCAAAACAACCAGGTAACTGGCATTAATGCAAAAAAAACTCCAGTGGTAAAGAATATTCGACTTTCCGAAACCATTAAAGAAAATCCGAATAAAAAGGTAACATATGCACAAGTAGCATCAAATAAAGTAGTACCCAACAGTAATAAATCGAGCGATTCTACTCTAAATAAATTAGACGAGATTCTAAAACTCATGTCATTCGATGATCGCCTGCGAAAACTTGAGAATATCAGAACGAAATGATGAATAAGGAATTGAAGATAATGGCGTGGAATTCTAATGGGCTACTACAACATCAACATGAGTTACAAGTAGTCCTAGACACCGAAAATATTGACGTATGTTTGATCTCCGAAACACATTTCACAAAAGAATCTTATATAAAATTCAAAGGGTATAAAGTTTACCACGCTTTACATCCCCTTAATTCAGCCAGAGCTGAGTAATGCTGTTATAATAAAAGATAATATTTACCACTACGAAGAAAGCAAATATGAGGAGTTAGAAATCCAAGCAGTGGCAGTAAATATCAAAACAGAACGATACCCTATCACAATTGTAGCCATATAGTGCCCACCACGGCATTCTCTAAAAAAACATGAATACCTAAGATTCTTGGAACAATATGGTCACAGATTTATAATTGGTGGAGACTTCAACGCCAAAAATATTTTCTGGGGATCAAGACTAACAACAACAAAAGGAAAAGAACTGCTATCAAAGAAATGAGATGCGATGTAGTCAGTACCGGGATGCCAACTTACTGGCCTATTGATCCTCGAAAAATTCCAGATCTGATAGATTTCTTTATATCTAAGAATATCGCATCAAAATACCTTAATATTGAAGGAAAATATGACATGAATTCGGAACATTTACCGACAATGCGAATAATTAATAAACACACTATTGCATTCAAAAAAACTAAGCTTACTCTAGTGAATAAGAATACAGACTGGGAAAGCTTTAACCTACAGGTCCCCTTAAAAATCAACTCAATATGGAACTAGCTAAATTTATAACAGACATAGAAAAGTCGGCCTGGAATAATACGCCTCCGATAAAAAAATTGAGTCAGGGTACCACCTATCCTAAGGAAATTATAGACCTCATTAAAATAAAGAGAAAGCAAAGAAAAAAGTGGCACGTTTCTAGGTCACCACAAGATAAAAGAATACTAAATAAACTCACCAAAATAATCAAGAAAGCTATCGGGAATTACAATGAACATAAACTAAATAACTACCTACAAAACTTGACTGGTGATAGAGAAACGGACTATTCACTTTGGAAAGTAACTAGAAATTTAAAAAGACCCATCACACATATACTACCTATTAAAGAGCAAAATGGAATACGGGCCATCAACAACATTCAAAAAGCTCTTAAGCTTAATATATTTGCTCAACACCTGGAAGATATATTTCAACCAAATGAAGGTCATCCAATTGATTTCTGTGAGAATGAAGAAAAACAAGATGACCTGCAAAAGATTAGACTTGCGACACCAAAAGAAGTATCTAAAGAAATAATATACAACTTAAGCAAAAAGAAATCTCCGGGATACGATCTTATAACCGGAGAAATCTTAAAAAATCTACCTCGGAAAGCTTTAGTGAAACTTACCAATCTCATAAATGCGTCATTTCGACTGAAACATGTACCTGAGCTATGGAAAGTCGCTGAAGTCATCATGATTGCTAAACCCGGGAAACCACCTCGTGAAACAACCTCTTATAGACCAATCTCTTTATTACCAGTAATTTCAAAATTATTTGAAAAACTGTTACTTAAAAGACTAAAACCCTTACTAGAAGATAGAAAATTAATACCAGATCACCAATTTGGATTCCGAGAAAAACACTCAACAATAGACCAAGTCCACAGAATTATCCCTATAACTTTTAACAATATAACACGCGTTATAAAATTTTTTGTCATACCAACTGTAGTTTCAGATATCATTTTAGGCTGCGACTTTTGGAAAGCCTTTAACTTAGCACCTGAAATTTTTGAAAAATTGATTATCGTCACGCACCTACGATTTTTTGTAATCATTGTGATTCAGTTACTGAAAATAGGATACATACCATTCAACCGTTTGACTCTTTAGCTATGGATCAACGTGAAGTCGCGAAGGCTATCATTGATAAATTTCATGATATCTCTTTTGAAAAAAAGGGTTTAGGCAGAACTTCATTGATAGAACACGTGATAAACACTGGTGAGGCTCCACCAATTCGTATTAAACAATATCCACTATCACCGGAAAAGAAAACAGCTTTACATAGTGAATTGGATAGGATGCTTGCCTTAGATGTAGTAACACCCAGTGAAAGTCCGTGGAATAATCCTGCTATTCTGGTCAAGAAATCAAACGGTGACTGGAGATTTTGTTTAGACTGCAGAAAGTTAAATGCAATAACTAAAGGGGATTCGTATTCGATACCATATATACCTCAAATTTTAGACAGTTTAAAAGAGGCTAAATTTTTAAGCACCATTGATTTATCTTCTTCCTTTTGGCAGATACCCTTGTGTGAAAGCTCACAAGAGAAGACAAGTTTCACTGTCCCAGGTCGGGGTTTATTTAAATTTAAAGTTATGCCGTTTGGCTTATGTAGTGCACCTGCTCGACAACAAAGACTAATGGATATGCTTATTAATCAAAACTTTTGTAGTGACATTGAAAACGGTTATGTATTTTGTTATATTGACGAAATAGTAATTTGTTCATCCGATTTTTCAACACATTTAATGTTATTAAACCGTGTCCTTGAGAAACTTAGGTCGGCAAACCTTACAGTTTCATTTGAAAAGTGCAAATTTTTCCGTAAGTCTATTAAATATTTAGGTTATGTTGTGGACGAGCATGGCCTTAGGACAGATCCTGAGAAGATATCTGCTATTCTAAACTTTCCAACACCTACTTCAGCTCACGAGGTTAAGGTTTTTCTGGGAACCTGTTCTTGGTATAGGCGCTTTATTAGGAACTTTTCTACTATTGCTGCACCACTCAACAAGTTAACTAGTCGCGGGAAAAATGCACCAAAGTTTGAGTGGAGTGAAATAGCAGACGAGTCATTTAGCAAGCTTAAGAATGCATTAGTTTCAGCACCAATTTTGGCAGTTCCAGATTTTGAAAAACCGTTCATAGTTCACTGTGATGCTTCTGCATATGGGTTGGGAGGTATGCTGTCTCAGACGATTGATGGTCATGAGCATCCGGTGGCTTACGTAAGTAGGTCCTTAAATAAAGCAGAGAGGAACTATAGTGCCACTGAAAGGGAAGCCATTGCAGTTATTTTTACAGTTGAAAAATTTCAGGCATATTTAGGTTCACGGAAATTTAAAATAATCACAGATCATTCATCTTTGAAATGGTTTCTAAATTTAGAAAATCCATCAGGTCGTTTAGCTCGTTGGGGTTGTCGGTTGTCGCAGTTCAACTTTGAGATAGAACATCGAAAAGGTTCCGATAACGTAGTTCCTGACGCCTTGTCATGAATTATGAAAGTAGATGCTATTCATGTGCTTACTTCAGTGCCAACACTGACCGAAAGATGAATGGTATGAAAGAGTTTTAAATGGTTGTCAGTTGCACCCTACAAACTTTCCAAATTTTTTAGTTAAAAATAACGTTTTATATGGATACAGTAAGAGTCAATATAACCTTACAAGTGAATTTGATTGGAAGGAAGTGGTGGAAAAGGATAAGCGACTGGAGATCATCCGTGAAAACCATTGTGAATCTACAGCTGGACGTTTTGGCGTATTTAAAACACATAGGCGGTTATGTTTAAGGTACTTTTGGCCAGGCATGTATAAAGATGTCCTGGATTTTATAAAAAAATGTGACATCTGTAAGGCATATAAACATTCAACACAAGCTACTCCAGGTCTTATGGGGAAACCGAAGGTGTGTTCGAAACCTTTTCAGGTAGTGTCGGTGGATATAAGCACATCAAAAGTGTCTAGGGATCAACATATATTTTTGCAATAACTTTTCTCCTGATTAATATTAATTAAAATTTTCTTTAAGGATTCATCAAATAAAGTGTTTTCGTTTGTCACAGTAACGATAAACCAAGTCACCTTTGCATTAATAAAGAAATTTGCCATTTTCCTAATAAAGGGATTTTTGACATTTGAACCACTAACATTAAAGTTCGAAAAAAAGACTGAAATAACAGTTTTCTTTAAAATTTTATTGGGTAACTTAAACAATTAATAATCCGTGTTTCTACCGCGAACACTAACAACACAAGAACATCGGTTTGGCATACTCAAAATGAGTTCATCCAAATCACGCTGTGGAATGGCCGCCCATGTTCGTTGCAACAACAAAAAAAGGTCTTCTTGCCACTGGATACCCTCCATATTCGGCAGAGCTCTACTCTGTAGCATATCCCATGCATGCTCAATCGGGTTCAAGTCTGGCGACTGAGCAGGCCAGGGCAGGACATTGATGTTAGCTGCGGCGAGAGTCTGTCTTACAACTCTTGCGGTGTGCGGTCGTGCATTATCATGCATTAACTGAAATAAGGGACCGATTTGCACTTGTAGAGGAACGATGACGTCTGATACAATCGTCTCAGCATAAATTTGAGCGTTGAGGTTGCCTCTGATCCAAATCAACTCAGTTCTTCCGCCGATCCAAATACCCGCCCATACCATGATGGTTCCACCACTATAAGGATGGACTTCCTGGCAGGATTTTAATCGCTGTTGGCGTCCAGGGGTTCTCCAGTGTCGTATACGTCTTGTATCCGGTCTCATACCAAAACGAGACTCATCAGAAAAGCACACGAAACGCCATTGTTCTTCTGCCCAATTTCTGTGTTCAAGAGCCCATTGATATCGAATCCTACGATTGTGCATTGCTATAGGTGGTACCCGTAGCGGTCTTCGGGAATGAAGGTTCACTTCATGCAAGCGGTTTCTGACTGTTTGGTCGCTAATTAAGTTCCCTGAAGAGTGATGAAGCCTCACGGCTAACATCATGGCGGTTATTGTTGGAGCTCTTCGAGTTAAGATTTGAATGTATCGGTCTTGTCTCCGTGTGGTGCAGCGATACCGTCCTCCATGGCGCTCAGCCACGGTGCCAGTGCTTCGGTAACGTGTCCAAAGTCGACTGATAACACTCTGACTTGTATTCAGAGCTAAAGCCACAGTACGTTGCCGGGAACCAGCTTCTATCATTCCCACGGCTCTGAGCATTTCTTCCCTGCTTAAATGACGTCGCCGCTCCATAATAACGTTGGTTTTAATCAGTAGTAGGGAAACAGTAGCACTAATAATGTCTTCAATGCGTTGTATGTTTTTATAGGGAAAATATTGACAGCTGATTTTCATCTTTTACTCGAATTTGATTGACAGTTCCTGATTCAAATTATGAAATGCACCAAAAAGGATCCATATAAATTTATAAAATCATAAATTTATTACAAAGCCACATCTCAATCTCAAGAAATCCGCATAAAAATGCTTGATCCCTAGACACTTTTGATGTGTGTAGTAGGACCGCTGCCACGATCTCGGGCGGGATACACTTTTCTTCTGGTTGTCACTTGTTGTTTTTCAAAATTCACTTTATTATTCCCTTTGCGTCGTGCAACTTCAGCTCTTGTGGCAAAAAATTTTGTACAGTACAGTACAGTACACATTTGGCACATGGTGTACCAGAGACCGTTATCTTAGACAACGGGTCTCAGATGACTGGATCGGAGTTCCGTCAATTAATCTCTCGGTATAATATTCCAAAACTTCATTATTGCCCAAAATACACACCTCAAGTCAATCTAGTAGAACGATACAACAAAACAATTATGACCGCAGTAGCATCATATTTTGCTGAAGAAAATCATCGATCGTGGGATGAACACCTCCACAAAATACAGTTCGCTATTAATAGTGCTGTTAATGAATCAACGGGATTTTCTCCATTTTTTTTTGGTACATGCACGCGAACCTATTATAAATGGTAACTTTTACAAGGATACGGGGAGTGATTATAATGCTGGTATGCCACGCGATGAATATGCAGGGGAGTTTGGATGTTTAAGTAAAATTTTTGATAACGTTAGAGAACAATTATTGAAGGCACATGCAAAAAACGCGACCAATTATAATTTAAGACGGCGAAAAGCCTCATTTTCTGTGGGAGATATAGTTTGGAAAGCCACCTACACCCAAAGTGATGCTCAAAAATTTAAAATGGCCAAGTTAGCGCCGAAGTTTGAGAAATGTAGGGTGACTCGTGTTTTGTCTCCGTTAGTTTATGAATTGGAAAGATTAGATGGCCAACCCATCGGGTCATGGCATATTAAAGATTTAAAGGCATGAATAGTTAGTTGCACAGCTTCTTATCAATTTAATAAAAGTGTCTAAATATAAATAAATAATATTTGAACACGTAAGTGAAAGGTCCGTGGTATACACTGATATGTGTTTTACTACTACAAGTTCAAATGCGTGATGTATGTATCAATAATATGACAGAGAGGTAGGTATGGTTTTGTGTAAATTGATCATAAGAGTGGAGCTGAAACAACCGCCACCATGATCTTTGTTTATATTTTTCTCTCTTTCGACTTGTTCCGATAGTAGTTAGGTTTATTTTTCTCTATGTGACACACATTGATCACATATAACAGAGATTTAGGCAGCAAGGGTGTTATACATAGCTATAATTTTTTTTTTCTTGTTTTTTTTTTTTCTCCTTTTCAATGTTTTGTTTAGTCACACCGATGGCAAATATTATATGTGTAGGCATCGCCTTTTGATATTAAAATCAGGTCGATTGTGTCCGATACAGAGATCGGGTAGCAACGTTCCGAAGGCCTAGACGCAATGTTTATCTTTAGTTTCCCTGAGATAACAGTGATGCCAAGGAATCGAGCAACGACTGGTCGAAATGCATACCTTTAAGCGGTATTTTGGCTCAAGCAAATAGTTTTTTTCTTTTCAGGATTTCTTTGTAAATCGCTGAGGGTAGCGAACGGTTCGCCGTCCCCTCGTCGAACCTTTTCCAACGGGGAGGGGTATTGTAACATGGAATGTTCTTGTAGTATGAAGAACCGTCAGCGACATCTAGGGAGATTTAAAGGTGTATAAGAGCCCCGTAACTAAGTTTTGTTAAGCAGTGTTTCGTCGTGTTACTAGATGGCGTTGTTATAAATTGGTGAATTCTGGGCTAATTTGATACATAAGAATAAAGGTTTTATGATGTATTTGTTGCGGACAACATACTTAACAGTTTTACTAAAACATATCTAAAAGAAATGAAACCTTGTTTCAAAATTTTACCTAATTATTATTGCTTTATGCGACAAATGAAACGTTGTATCATGATGTTGCCAATTATGCAAATAAAGTGTTTCCGCATACAACTGGGAAATTCCTGTGGGTAAAAGAAATGGTTTCTAGTTTTGAGTTGTATTTCTTCACATAATAAACAAAAAATTTGTAGACGTAATTCTTGGTAGTAATTAAACGTTTAGATTTTATGTTCCAAATAAGGTTTTGGTTAGACAGGGATAAATAATTTTGTTAGTTTATATTATTTTCCCCGTGAAATCGGCAGAAAAATGGGAGATTTTGTATGTTAGGTGTTATCCCTGGTTTTGGCTTTCTTTTTTCGCCAAGATGTACGGGCGAGAGAGAGGCGTTTGCTTTTGGGCAATTTTGCGTCCGCTAGACGGTGAAATGTACATCTAGAAGTTTCTTGTTTGATTTCTTAGTGGGAGAATAATAATTCCAGGTGAGTGTTTCAAAAGGATCTCGTAGGATTCAAATGTAAATTGCAAAAGTCTTGTTGTGTCAAAAGAAAATGGCGAAGTTTTCCGAACACGAAATTCTTTTCTTCTTTCAGAATCTGCAGCCAATTTAAAGTTATTTTTTATTAGTATCGTGAACTATTGTGTGAAGTCCAGAGATGGTTTCAACCTGAGTTGGGTGGTGGGAAAAGATCTTTTATAAGGCACGATAGTTTTTTTCTTTTCTGATTTCGCTACGTGTCGATGAACCCTCTAAGACTTTCGGGTTAGCAGAGTCTGTTTTTAAACATGTGTTCCTTTTGCTATTACAGATCGGGGTTTTTAAATTAAAGGAAAAAAGGAAAATTTGATGATAAATTAAAGAAAATTTAAGATAAAATTTATAAATAACAAGGTAGAATAAAGTTGAAAGTTGGAAATTTGAAATGTTCAAAAAATAAAAACCTAAAGTTTTGAGTAAAGTTTTTGCTGATGACATGAGGCTATTAAATCAAGATTGGAAGTTACTTCAAAAACAAGATTTTGTCTGGTGATATTACTCCTTTAAATTTAATTAAATTTAGTATACTTAGCATAAGCCGATGGTATGTTCCACTATGTTCCACAAGTTTTAGTTTGGTATGATTTTGTCTGTTCACTGATTTGCTTATTATTCAGTATTGCCAAGAAACCAGCCGCACACACTAAACCTGAGAAATAACAGATTTTAGTTTGCCGAGCAAATAGTATATTAATACAACTGTACTTATTTATTTAAGTTTGTTCAGAAATTATAAAGATTCTTTTTTATATGTGGTTATGAGGATTTTGGAATTATAACTCTTTACATCTGTTCTTTTGTGTTATTTTATGCTCACCATTGCTCATAACATATTTTCCTGTAATATTAAGTTTTTTTGTAGAATACCATTTTTTCTACATTCTTTGTAACCCTGCCTCTGAGCTATAAGGGGCAGAGGTTACAATTGGAGGCGACATTTTAGGGTTGGACAATCAATACATATACAAATATCGCAATGTTTGCCGTCATCATTTTAGGCTTTGTTACCATTTTGGTAACAGAAGATTAACAAATGATGCAATACCGATATTTTGATGGAAGCCTTTTTGGATCTCTATCCAACTACATTAAAATCATCCTATATAGTTCTTAAATTCAAATTTAAAAAAAAATTTTGGACACCTTTCAAAATTATCAGTTTTTCTTGTTTTTTAGAAGTTTGTTTTTCCTTATTTACAAAATTTTGTGGCACGCCAAAATGGCACACTTCATATTTATTAAAATTTTACTTGATATTCTAGTAAGTATTCATTTCATTTCATAACCTTTATTGCTGATTACAAAATTTACATAAATAATTCGGGAAGCTCCGAGATGTCTTCTCGTCCAAAATCCCTCAGTGCCTGAAGACTAGTCTTCGGACAGTGCGTGTTGCCAGTGATGATTTATGGATCCGAGACATGGTCGCTAACTATGGGCCTCATAAGAAGGCTCAGGGTCACTCAGCGAGCGATGGAGAGAGCTATGCTCGGTATATCCCTGCGAGATCAAATCAGAAATGAGGAGATTCGTAGGAGAACCAAAGTCACCGACATAGCTCAGCGTGTCGCGAAACTGAAGTGGAAATGGGCGGGGCACATAGTTCGAAGAGCTGATGGTCGTTGGGGTCCCAAGGTGTTGGAGTGGCGACCCCGCACCGGGAAACGCAGTGTTGGCAGGCCCCCCACCAGGTGTACCGACGACATCAAACGAGTCGCAGGGAGCCGCTGGATTCAAGCGGCGCAAGACCGAAGCCTGTGGAAGTCCATGCAGGAGACCTTTGTCCAGCAATGGACGTCTATAGGTTGATAAAGAAGAAGAAGACACATCTTCAAAAACATTATGGACTCTCTGGTGGGCAAGTGTCCTCACGATGTTTTCCTTTTAATTATAATTTGTAATTTGAAACTTCCTTAATATTACCTATATTAAATACTTAAAACCGCTGTAGCGACATTATATTTTTTATACTTTACACCAAACCTTATTTAAACTTTTTTTGTTTTCACTTTTGGATAGTTTATGATAGAAATGCGCCAGAGGCGCCAGCGCAGGCGCCGGCGCGACGCGGGCGGCGGCGGACGCGGTCGCGGACCCCGCCTATAAACGCCACGCGGCCGGCGGCGTGACGTGGATAGGAGGGGGGTTAGGTAAAAAAGTTTTGGATACATGACAAATATATGTGTATATTCTAATATCCAAGTAGCGACATTATATTTTTTATACTATACACCAAACCTTATTTAAACTTTTTTTGTTTTCAGTTTTGGAGAGTTTATGATAGAAATGCGCCCCAGCTGATCTACGAGATAGACCGTCGCGGAATCCCACACCTGCGGCATAGTAGAAGTGGGCTGTATATGAAGTTTGAGTAAGAATCAACAAATAACTGACATCCTGTCCCGTGTATGGTGGACGATCTGCCCGCAACACGCCGGCATATTGTATCTCTTGAAAACTAAATTTTGATATCGGTTTGGAAGCCACGTTGGGCACGATCTTAGTCCAACTCTTTTCCGCCCATTGTCGAACTGTTGCGGCCGGAAAGTGAATTTGTGACTTTTTGAACTATTGTGAAATCTTACCCCTTGTGTAACCTTGTGACATCAGAAGCCCACGCGTGGACATCGCCGAGCGCCTCGGATCGACGCACACCCCAGGTCACATTAACATTACACACCAACTGCACAACACTCACAAACACCTTCACCTGGGTCTAGCGTCTCATCCGGGAGCCAATTCAACCCGCCCGAAGCGACCTTACCTCCGGTGAGTGTAGTGTTAAGTGTAGCCTAGTGTAGTTCACCGACCTACAGACTCACAGACAGGGATATTCAACGAGGGGGCCTTCGGTCAGGTCGGAAGGTTATTTATTCTTCTGCCCGGCCCACGCCTCAGCCGAACAGCCTAGCCTCTATGGGCTCAGGCTAGGTAGCTCCTTGCGGGCTGAGCGCGGGCTAAAACACACCAGTAATTTATTTCCCGTAATTTCTCGCGGGAAGAACAAATGTTATTGTGTACTGTGTAGTGTCACTGGAGCCCTATATGCACATTGTGGAGAGCAAAAAGAAGGATGACATTAAACATACACATGTTAAAGTACTTGGCATAATATAACTTAATCGTAATTCGCACCTTAGAGTATTCAAAGAATCGTTAAACAACACTCACTAGTAACACTACTGCACACAACGTGTGTGTAGTAGTGTTACTAGTGTACCACATGTCGTGTGCGTGAACTTGTTATAAGTATAGATAGAAAATAATTAAATTTTATGTAACAATGTCAATTTTTGACGTTCGTAAGCGTTAGGATATGCAGTCGCTTGTGCTTGAAATTTCAAAAACTGATGCTTGCTATGGTTTTTTGAAACCGAAGCTTGCTTGCTTGTTTGCTTGCTTGATTTCTTGCATGCTTGCTTGCAGGATTTAAAAAAACCCAAATCCCAATGAAAAAAATCGATGCTGCGGATAATGTAAGCGTGATTTAAGTACATTCAGCGCCATCTATCTGTGGTTTTTCAAAATACCGCGGAAACCTTGGATTTTTCCGGGATAATTTATAGCCTATGTGTTATTCCAGGGTATAATCTATCTCCATTTCAAATTTCAGCCAAATCCATCCAGTATTTTTTGCGTGAAAGAGGAACAAACATACACACAAACTTTCGCCTTTATAATATTAGTAGGATAGTAGGAAGTAGGATGGCCGCCATGAACACGCGCGGCGCCGCGCCCGCGCCCAGCCCTTTGTATTTTTCAGCCACGATCGGGATATAACCACAGGGCAATTCATAAAAATTGAATAGAAAAAAAGCCTTTACAAAATTAAGAGATGATTACGTGGTGAAAAAGTTGTTTCAATGGAACAAGGAGAGAGGTAGGGGACGACCCCTAACTACCTGGACGACGAATGTCCAAAGGGACATGAAATGCCTCAGCCTCACTGGTGAAGACGCAAACACACGATCTACATGGCGTCGCATGATAATGTCTCGCTCCGCTCGACCTAATCAACATTTTTAAAAAACTTACATTCTTATCGAACTAGTAACTACTTATTATAAAGAGGGTGCTTAAATTTTATTGATTTCAAGAGCTTACAAATTAGTTTTAGGGCCGATTTCACTAACGTAAAATAAGCCGAGCGTAAATTTGATATTTTGACAGTATTTTCAATTCAAACACTGTCATTATGCCCAATTTATTCCTCCCTCTAACTAGCATAGTTTTTTTTGTAATAACAATAAACCTCTACAAACAAAGATAACGATGAATAAGCAAATGAATATAGGGTCAGGCGGGGTAACTATAACTAAATGCCAATCCGAACTAAAGGTGTATAAAACGGCAGTACGACCAGCACTACTGTACGGCATCGAAATTTGGGCAACCAAAGACTCACGAACAGAAGTTACACACCACCGAAATGCGTATGCTGAGATGGGCGGGAGGAGTAACACTCAAAGATAAAATATAAGAGATAGCAGTTGCACCCATAATCGACAAAATATTAGAATCAAGGCACAGATGGTATGGACCCATAATGCGTAGGCCCGTAATGCGTATGATTACGTGGTGCAAAAGTGCCTTTCTTTCCATGGATACAAGTAGAGAGGTAGGAGACGACCCCTAACTACCTGGACGACGAATGTCCAAAGGGACATGAAATGCCTCGGCCTCACTGGTGAAGACGCAAACACACGATCTACATGGCGTCGCATGATAAATGTCTCGCTCCGCTCGACCTAATCAACATTTTTAAAAAACTTACATTCTTATCGAACTAGTAACTACTTATTATAAAGAGGGTGCTTAAATTTTATTGATATCAAGAGCTTACAAATTAGTTTTAGGGCCGATTTCACTACAAGGCCTAGGCCTAAGTGTGGCCCATTCGACGTAAGCGATGGAGAGTTCCAATCGCTCTGGCGGATCTCCAAGCCGATGGCTTTATATGTTGTGAAGCTTGCCGAGGTAGGAGGCTTAAGGTAAGTGAAAATGCCTACTGCGTGGAGTTGTAAGTAGGTACCTACTTGAAAACTACTAATTTAATAATACAGGTACAGATACTGAAGAATAATCTAATTGAAGGTTTTGTGCTCCATTCAATTTCTTGCCAATGGAGGGTACCAAAGACAAATTGGGCAAGATCACACCATCTGCCAGGCTCAAACTACTGTCAGCAGTTTTCTTGCTCAGTTTCT